>CM037863.1:31705493-32322260 GCA_021292105.1 Anadara kagoshimensis | reverse complement strand
AAACACACCACTGGCACACAAACATGGACAACAAACACACAAACACACACCCACGGGCACACACATACACTGCCATACACATGCATTTACACATACACATACTGCAAACACACTGACACACATACACTTCCACGCATTGATAAACACACATACATACACACTGACATACATACACATTGACACACACCGTAGCACATGTATACTTACACACACACTCTTATTGACACACGCACTGACACGCACACGCACTGAAACATACATACAGCATACACACACTAACACACACTGACATACATACACTGGCACACACGCATTGACACACAGACACATACACACTGACATACACCGACACACACACTGGCACCAACAAACTGACACAGACACTTTCACGCACTGACACACCCATACACTTAAACATACACACAAACACGCACTGAAACACACACACTTACACACACACACTGACACATCACATACATACACACACTGACACAAAGACACTTGCACACACACTGAGACATACACACTGGCACATACACACTTAAACACACACTAACACACACGCACTGAAACACAAACACACACACCTTTGGTTGACCAATCCGTGACGTCCTTTTGTGGGTCTTTTGGTTAGGTAACCTTTTCAACGACGTCCGTAACAAGTTTTGTAATCTCCTCTAGGATTCGATGAATGACTTGTGTCTGATAGGCAAATCACAGAGCGTGTAATAAAGAGGGATGTTTTCGATAACGTCCGTACTGTTTTCTAGATCTGATTTCAATCCCATTTTTTGATCAAGCTCGAAGATAATTTTTGACCTATAATTTGTCCATAGAAAATTGAGTTAACAAAACTTGGGATGTTTTCAATAACGTTCGTACGGTTTATGTTGTGAATTTCGATCCATTTTTTGCTTAAGCTCGGGTTGAAAGTAAAATGAAATGAGCAATGATTTAGAGTTGACTTGAGTAATGGAGTTTAACGTCCGAGTCAAGAATACTTCACTGATATTGAGACATTGCCAGCTACAAGCGAAGGAGCAGATATTTTGCCTTTGTGTTGTGCATGGCGAAAGAACATTCACTACCCACTTTAAAGCCTTGGGTGAGACCCGACCGGGGATCGAACCCACGACCTCCCACATCGAAGCGAGCAATCTAACAACTGAGGTACCACAGTGGTTAGTAATGTTTACAAAGTTTTATCCCAGAAAGTGCTGAAGAAAATTTTATTAGATTTCTTTCCAGTTCTGACATAAACGCAAACATACACGTTGTCAGAATGACACATACATACACTGGCACACGCACGCATTGACACACACATATACATACATACTGACACACATATACACTCGTACATAGACATTGACAGATGCACACACAAACACAATCCTACTGGCACACACATACACTGTCACACACATGCATTTACACACAAACACATACATACAAACACACTGACACACATACGCTAGCACATACACGCATTGATAAACACACATACATACACACTGACATACATACACATTGACACAAACACAGTAGCACACGCATACTTACACACACGGGCACATACTTACACACACACACACTTATTGACACACGCACTGACACGCACACGGACTGAAACATACATACAACATACAAACACTCGCACACACACTGACACACATACACTGGAAACACACACACATTGACACACGCAGACACACACACTGACACACACATACACTGACACACGGACGGACACGCACACGCACTGAAACATACATACAACATACACACTCGCACACACACTGACACACATATACACTCGTACATAGATATTGACAGACGCACACACAAACACACTCACTGGCACACAAACATTGACATACACACACAAACACACACCCACGGGCACACACATACACTGCCACACACATGCATTTACACACACACATACTACAAACACACTGACACACATACACTTCCACGCATTGATAAACACACATACATACACACTGACATACATACACATTGACACACACAGTAGCACATGTATACTTACACACACACTCTTATTGACACACGCACTGACACGCACACGCACTGAAACATACATACAGCATACACACACTCACACACACTGACATACATACACTGGCACACACGCATTGACACACAGACACATACACACTGACACACACATACACTGACACACACACTGGCACCAACAAACTGACACAGACACTTTCACGCACTGAGACACCCATACACTTAAACATACACACACTCACGCACTGAAACACACACACTTACACACACACACTGACACATCACATACATACACACACTGACACAAAGACACTTGCACACACACTGAGACATACACACTGGCACATACACACTTAAACACACACTAACACACACGCACTGAAACACAAACACACACACCTTTGGTTGACCAATCCGTGACGTCCTTTTGTGGGTCTTTTGGTTAGGTACCCCTTTTCAACGACGTCCGTAACAAGTTTTGTAATCTCCTCTAGGATTCGATGAATGACTTGTGTCTGATAGGCAAATCACAGAGCGTGTAATAAAGAGGGATGTTTTCGATAACGTCCGTACTGTTTTCTAGATCTGATTTCAATCCCATTTTTTGATCAAGCTCGAAGATAATTTTTGACCTATAATTTGTCCATAGAAAATTGAGTTAACAAAACTTGGGATGTTTTCAATAACGTTCGTACGGTTTATGTTGTGAATTTCGATCCTATTTTTTGCTTAAGCTCGGGTTGAAAGTAAAATGAAATGAGCAATGATTTAGAGTTGACTTGAGTAATGGAGTTTAACGTCCGAGTCAAGAATACTTCACTGATATTGAGACATTGCCAGCTACAAGCGAAGGAGCAGATATTTTGCCTTTGTGTTGTGCATGGCGAAAGAACATTCACTACCCACTTTAAAGCCTTGGGTGAGACCCGACCGGGGATCGAACCCACGACCTCCCACATACGAAGCGAGCAATCTAACAACTGAGGTACCACAGTGGTTAGTAATGTTTACAAAGTTTATCCCAGATTAAGTGCTGAAGAAAATTTTATTAGATTTCTTTCCAGTTCTGACATATAAACGCAAACATACACGTTGTCAGAATGACACATACATACACTGGCACACGCACGCATTGACACACACATATACATACATACTGACACACATATACACTCGTACATAGACATTGACAGATGCACACACAAACACAATCCTACTGGCACACACATACACTGTCACACACATGCATTTACACACAAACACATACATACAACCACACTGACACACATACACTAGCACATACACGCATTGATAAACACACATACATACACACTGACATACATACACATTGACACACACACAGTAGCCGCACACGCATACTTACACACACGGGCACATACTTACACACACACACACTTATTGACACACGCACTGACACGCACACGGACTGAAACATATATACAACATACAAACATTCGCACACACACTGACACACATACACTGGAAACACACACACATTGACACACGCAGACACATACACACTGACACACACATACACTGACACACGGATGGTCACGCACACCCACTGAAACATACATACAACATACACACACTCGCACACACACTGACACACATATACACTCGTACATAGATATTGACAGACGCACACACAAACACACTCACTGGCACACAAACATTGACATACACACACAAACACACACCCACGGGCACACACATACACTGCCATACACATGCATTTACACACACACATACTGCAAACACACTGACACACATACACTTCCACGCATTGATAAACACACATACATACACACTGACATACATACACATTGACACACACAGTAGCACATGTATACTTACACACACACTCTTATTGACACACGCACTGACACGCACACGCACTGAAACATACATGCAGCATACACACACTCACATACACTGACATACATACACTGGCACACACGCATTGACACACAGACACATACACACTGACACACACATACACTGACACACACACTGGCACCAACAAACTGACACAGACACTTTCACGCACTGAGACACCCATACACTTAAACATACACACACTCACGCACTGAAACACACACACTTACACACACACACTGACACATCACATACATACACACACTGACACAAAGACACTTGCACACACTGAGACATACACACTGGCACATACACACTTAAACACACACTAACACACACGCACTGAAACACAAACACACACACTTTGGTTGACCAATCCGTGACGTCCTTTTGTGGGTCTTTTGGTTAGGTACCCCTTTTCAACGACGTCCGTAACAAGTTTTGTAATCTCCTCTAGGATTCGATGAATGACTTGTGTCTGATAGGCAAATCACAGAGCGTGTAATAAAGAGGGATGTTTTCGATAACGTCCGTACTGTTTTCTAGATCTGATTTCAATCCCATTTTTTGATCAAGCTCGAAGATAATTTTTGACCTATAATTTGTCCATAGAAAATTGAGTTAACAAAACTTGGGATGTTTTCAATAACGTTCGTACGGTTTATGTTGTGAATTTCGATCCTATTTTTGCTTAAGCTCGGGTTGAAAGTAAATGAAATGAGCAATGATTTAGAGTTGACTTGAGTAATGGAGTTTAACGTCCGAGTCAAGAATACTTCACTGATATTGAGACATTGCCAGCTACAAGCGAAGGAGCAGATATTTTGCCTTTGTGTTGTGCATGGCGAAAGAACATTCACTACCCACTTTAAAGCCTTGGGTGAGACCCGACCGGGGATCGAACCCACGACCTCCCACATACGAAGCGAGCAATCTAACAACTGAGGTACCGCAGTGGTTAGTAATGTTTACAAAGTTTATCCAGATTAAGTGCTGAAGAAAATTTATTAGATTTCTTTCCAGTTCTGACATATAAACGCAAACATACACGTTGTCAGAATGACACATACATACACTGGCACACGCACGCATTGACACACACATATACATACATACTGACACACATATACACTCGTACATAGACATTGACAGATGCACACACAAACACAATCCTACTGGCACACACATACACTGTCACACACATGCATTTACACACAAACACATACATACACCACACTGACACACATACACTAGCACATACACGCATTGATAAACACACATACATACACACTGACATACATACACATTGACACACACACAGTAGCCGCACACGCATACTTACACACACGGGCACATACTTACACACACACACACTTATTGACACACGCACTGACACGCACACGGACTGAAACATATATACAACATACAAACATTCGCACACACACTGACACACATACACTGGAAACACACACACATTGACACACGCAGACACATACACACTGACACACACATACACTGACACACGGATGGTCACGCACACCCACTGAAACATACATACAACATACACACACTCGCACACACACTGACACACATATACACTCGTACATAGATATTGACAGACGCACACACAAACACACTCACTGGCACACAAACATTGACATACACACACAAACACACACCCACGGGCACACACATACACTGCCATACACATGCATTTACACACACACATACTGCAAACACACTGACACACATACACTTCCACGCATTGATAAACACACATACATACACACTGACATACATACACATTGACACACACAGTAGCACATGTATACTTACACACACACTCTTATTGACACACGCACTGACACGCACACGCACTGAAACATACATGCAGCATACACACACTCACATACACTGACATACATACACTGGCACACACGCATTGACACACAGACACATACACACTGACACACACATACACTGACACACACACTGGCACCAACAAACTGACACAGACACTTTCACGCACTGAGACACCCATACACTTAAACATACACACACTCACGCACTGAAACACACACACTTACACACACACACTGACACATCATACATACACACACTGACACAAAGACACTTGCACACACACTGAGACATACACACTGGCACATACACACTTAAACACACACTAACACACACGCACTGAAACACAAACACACACACCTTTGGTTGACCAATCCGTGACGTCCTTTTGTGGGTCTTTTGGTTAGGTACCCCTTTTCAACGACGTCCGTAACAAGTTTTGTAATCTCCTCTAGGATTCGATGAATGACTTGTGTCTGATAGGCAAATCACAGAGCGTGTAATAAAGAGGGATGTTTTCGATAACGTCCGTACTGTTTTCTAGATCTGATTTCAATCCCATTTTTTGATCAAGCTCGAAGATAATTTTTGACCTATAATTTGTCCATAGAAAATTGAGTTAACAAAACTTGGGATGTTTTCAATAACGTTCGTACGGTTTATGTTGTGAATTTCGATCCTATTTTTTGCTTAAGCTCGGGTTGAAAGTAAAATGAAATGAGCAATGATTTAGAGTTGACTTGAGTAATGGAGTTTAACGTCCGAGTCAAGAATACTTCACTGATATTGAGACATTGCCAGCTACAAGCGAAGGAGCAGATATTTTGCCTTTGTGTTGTGCATGGCGAAAGAACATTCACTACCCACTTTAAAGCCTTGGGTGAGACCCGACCGGGGATCGAACCCACGACCTCCCACATACGAAGCGAGCAATCTAACAACTGAGGTACCACAGTGGTTAGTAATGTTTACAAAGTTTATCCCAGATTAAGTGCTGAAGAAAATTTTATTAGATTTCTTTCCAGTTCTGACATATAAACGCAAACATACACGTTGTCAGAATGACACATACATACACTGGCACACGCACGCATTGACACACACATATACATACATACTGACACACATATACACTCGTACATAGACATTGACAGATGCACACACAAACACAATCCTACTGGCACACACATACACTGTCACACACATGCATTTACACACAAACACATACATACAACCACACTGACACACATACACTAGCACATACACGCATTGATAAACACACATACATACACACTGACATACATACACATTGACACACACACAGTAGCCGCACACGCATACTTACACACACGGGCACATACTTACACACACACACACTTATTGACACACGCACTGACACGCACACGGACTGAAACATATATACAACATACAAACATTCGCACACACACTGACACACATACACTGGAAACACACACACATTGACACACGCAGACACATACCCACTGACACACACATACACTGACACACGGATGGTCACGCACACCCACTGAAACATACATACAACATACACACACTCGCACACACACTGACACACATATACACTCGTACATAGATATTGACAGACGCACACACAAACACACTCACTGGCACACAACATTGACATACACACACAAACACACACCCACGGGCACACACATACACTGCCATACACATGCATTTACACACACACATACTGCAAACACACTGACACACATACACTTCCACGCATTGATAAACACACATACATACACACTGACATACATACACATTGACACACACAGTAGCACATGTATACTTACACACACACTCTTATTGACACACGCACTGACACGCACACGCACTGAAACATACATGCAGCATACACACACTCACATACACTGACATACATACACTGGCACACACGCATTGACACACAGACACATACACACTGACACACACATACACTGACACACACACTGGCACCAACAAACTGACACAGACACTTTCACGCACTGAGACACCCATACACTTAAACATACACACACTCACGCACTGAAACACACACACTTACACACACACACTGACACATCACATACATACACACACTGACACAAAGACACTTGCACACACACTGAGACATACACACTGGCACATACACACTTAAACACACACTAACACACACGCACTGAAACACAAACACACACACCTTTGGTTGACCAATCCGTGACGTCCTTTTGTGGGTCTTTTGGTTAGGTACCCCTTTACACTGTCACCCACATGCATTTACACACAAACACATACATACAAACACACTGACACACATACACTAGCACATACACGCATTGATAAACACAAATACATACATACTGACATACATACACATTGGCACACACAGTAGCACACGCATACTTACACACACACGGGCACATACTTACTCACACACACTTATTGACACACGCACTGAAACACACATACAACATACACACACTCGCACACACACACTGACACACATACACTGGAAACAAACACATTGACACACGCAGACACATACACACTGACACACACATACACTGACACACGGACGGACACGCACACGCACTGAAACATACATACAACATACACACACTCGCACACACACTGACACACCCATACACATAAACACACACACACACATACACTTTTGAGGGTGACATAAAGAGATAGAAGCGCTGTATAGGACAGCTTATGAAATTTATTTTAATTGGCGAGCAGAGTGCGCCGATAGACAAAGTAAGAAGACCACATATAAATAATATTAATACGTATAATAAAAATAAATAATAAAATAAATAAATATATAAATATAAATAGACGCCACATAAGATAAGAGTTGACGAACATTGCTTTTTGTTTTCTTTTTTCTTTGTTTTCGCTTTGCAGATTCATTCCGTGGGCAACACATATAAAGCGTTGGGCTTTCGCTCCCACATTTGTACATTTTAGGGGCACGATATAAGTGAGTTTGTTGTTTGGACTCACTTACGCACTTTTCATTCACAGATTTGCCCGTGCATACACCATAGAGTGGACAGATATACTCACACATGTACGCTTCATATATACTTCATATGCTCATTTGTGTATGTATGCGTTGTTTGCGTGTGTTTTTGTTTAACATATTATACAAACAAATAAGTAAGTAGGTTAGTTTGGCCAGTAAAAAGGGGGATTTTATTATTTTTTTGATAATTTAGACCTGCTATGGTCAGGCTATTCGCAGTCATAGCCCTGGCACGGCCCCGACCGTAGTGCAGGTTTTTAACTGCGAAAAAGGGCCATGATATGTAATATAGATAGGGCTCTTTAATTGTCCAATCTTCGGGGTCTTTTGTTGTACCTTTGGTTAGGTACCCCTTTTCGAGGACGTCCGTAACAAGTTTTTGTGTTAACGTTATCCAGTGTCGGATTCGTTCTTGTGGCTTGTGCGAGTTTGGCCAATCAAAGAGATTGTATTATAGGGGGATGTTTTCGACTACGTCCATCCTAATTTTAAGATCTTTTTTCAATCCTTTTTTGTGTTCAAGCTCGAGCATAATGAGTATTCTAAATTTGTAGTTATTTGAATTTGTTTTGAATATGGACGTTTAGTTGGCCATGTTAGTAGTGTTGTATACTAGTTATAAGTTTGTTAGTGCATATTATAAGTGTTCTATCTAACTTGCCACCGTAATAATATGAGAGTGAAAGACCTAGTATGGTCAGGCTATTCGCAGTTATAGCCTTGGCACGGCCCCGACCGTACCAGGTATTTTAAACTGCGATAAAGGGCCAAATGCTTATAAAAGAGATTAACTAAGGGTATAGTTAATAAAAAGTGAGTGATTTGGACCCGGTATAGTCAGACTACGCGCACAGTAGCCTTGTCCAGGACCCAACCATATCGGGTGTTTTATGTGCGCCGAAATATATTGGGGGGTGGGGTGGCAGGTTAGTGTTGTGGTAGTTAGTTTGTTGTAGGAAATGAGAAGCCATCGTTATATAAAAAGGAAGTTTTTTTATGAATTAAGAGTTGGTATGGTCAGGCTATTTGCAGTCATAGCCTTGGCACGACCCCGACCGTACCAGGTACAATGTATTTTAAACTGCGATAAAGGGTCGTGATAGAATGAGATAAGTGATAGGAGGAATAATTTTGATAATTTAGACCTATTATGGTCAGACTATGGGCACAATAGTCTTGTCCTGGACCCGACCGTAGCAGGTGTTTTATGTGCGCCGAAATTTGGTGCGGTTGGTGGCCGTTTAGTAGGGGTTTAGTGTACGGGGGTGAGGGAATAACTGAGGATTTTTAAACCTTTGAATGGTACTTTATTTGGTCCAAGTAGTCTGCTAAATGGCTGTATGTTTTATTCATCAACCTTGGAGGGGGGTTAAGGATTTCCTTTAAGGTCAAGTGGTACAAATGGATGCTGACGTTACGCACGGTGTGTACAAATCTATGCACTTTGATGGTATTATTCTAAGTCCTAACTTAAAGGGACTGTAATAATTTTGATAAATAACTTGCAGGGAATGTAATACTTAATATCTATCAAATAAAAATATTAAAGAAAAGTATCATAAATACGATACACGGATAAATTCAACAGATCTAGATACCAGTGATTCACTGAAGATTTGCTTTTTTATACCTTCAATTATAAAGACGGTTTTTCACAAAATTTAATTGATGATATCTTTTTTAATATTGTTTCGATTTTCAAAATTCTATCAGATTTTAAAAATGAAAGATTTTCATATTTTATACACTATGACTTTTAAAATTTATTTGCAATGACGTCATAAAAATTTATACCGAAATACGGGTGTATCTGCAGAATTGCGTACGGATTCTGAGTGACGTATTTTCGAGCTCGGTGGTTTTTGAACAGTAACTCGCTTTTGCCAAGTAAAATGATTTAAATTATAATGATTTCTTCACTTTAGTCAAGATTTTGTCTCAATAATGCAATATCTTTTTCATGTTTCAAATGTGCCATTCATAATATTTCCTTGACTCTGAATGGTCCGTGTTCTTGTATTTTCGAAGTATCATCATTGACTCTAGGCCTTTTTTCTGCTATTCAAAGTAATAATGTTTAGGAATATTATTATTTCTATCATAATTATTATTCCATAGTGACTAGGAAATAAAATAATATAATTGATGAAGTAATTTGTATACAAATAATAAAATTAATATATTTACTATAACAGGGAGAAGCACAAACACAACACCCCTAGTTTACGACACGATAACGTTAAATTTTGCAAGTTTGCCGATCCTTTAGCAATATCGTCAAAATCATGACGTTATTGTTAATTTTGGTCATATTTTCGCATCAAATTTCATCTTTGAAGGTTTTATACCAAAAAATAAAGCAAGGTGACATATATATTTCTTTACATTTTCAGAAAATTAAATTCAAAACTACATTATGTTAGTTTTTCAAAAGCTTCTAGGACAATCTGTTATTTTTCTACACTTTTCCCAATTTTTCAGAGCCTGAAAAAATGCAATTTCCATTAATCCTATGTTAAAATCCCGACATTTACATTTTGACGCTTTATAGCTAAAAAAGTAAAAAGGTGACCCCTATATTTTTTTACATTTTCAGATGCGCCTCAAAAAGTTTTACAGATATGGAAAAAATCAGAAACTTGTAGGATAGTGCCTGTTTGTAGCACTTGGCCTTAAAGACCCAGTACAATTTGGTTTAGCATTACTTGACGCTCCCTGGAGAATTCGGGACAGTGCAGAAGCACATGCTCGATTGTCTCAGGTTGACCACAGTACTGGCATGCCGGTTCGCATTTTTAGTCTGCTGCGTGTGGATGTAACCATGTAACATGGTGGCACCCAAGCGCAGCCGAGTAATGGTGCGATCCTTGTGTCGCATAGGGTGGTACAGCGTCGTTTTGGTTGTGGGTGTTAGTCCGATCAGCTTAGCCCAGTTAGTACTGAGAGGGCCGATTTCTTCGGCCCATTCTGACTTGATTTTTCTTGATATAAGTGTGTACATTTCCCTGGTGCTAAGCTTGAACCTGTTGTTGGTTTCAGACATTTGTAGACCTAGGTTTGCTAATTGGTCTGCTATCGCGTTGCCTTGGATACCGACGTGAGACTGAATCCATGCTATGGTTACTTTTAGTTGGTGTGCCATATATTTGATTTGTTGGAGTAGATCTATCCGTGAGGATTTGCCCGATTGAATAGATAGAGCACTTGACAGAGAGTCATAAGTTTGACTGCATTTGGGATGTTTAGTTTGTGGACAAGATTAAGAGCTTGGCGAATTGCTATCATCTCGGTACTATAAATAGAGAGATGGTCTGTGGACCGGTTGGCAAACTTAAAGTTTTGTTGTGGCGCGTAGATGCCAAAACTGGTGGTGCCTGTGGTAGGGCCATCTGTGTATATTTTGCTGCAGTCTCTATACTTTGTATCAATGAACTCTTGTCCGGGTGCCAGTGAGCTGGGCTGGATCTTTCTTGTATATGACTTCACGTAGTAAAGTATCCACCTGTATCTGCGTATACAGCCATGGTGGTTTGGTCGGCGGTTTAACCGGCGCTATTTGACTGACATCCAGCTCGTAATTTTTGGTGTCAACGCTGGCTCTGTAGCCGTATGGTTCAGTGCCAGGTTTCCACCTTTTGTAATAGTGCCTATAGTCGAGGCAGTCTTGTAATGTCTCTTTTACTGGGAGCTCCTCACCTAGGGGTGACGAGCGGGCCCAGTATTTGAGAGTTAGCATTTTACGTCTGTAGCTTAGTGGTAGCTCGCCGGCCTCCGTCAGGAGGGTGGTAATAGGCGTACTTTTTATTGCCCCGAGGGCAATGCGTAGAGCTTGATGCTGGATTGTGTCAAGTATCTGTAAGCGTGTCTTACAGGCCGAGTTATATGCTTGACATGCAAAGTCCAGATTGGAGCGTAGTAGTGCCTTGTATATGAGCATAAGCGTTTTTTTTATTAGCACCAAAGCTCGTACCTGATAAGTTTCTCATTATGTTGAGTACTTTTTTGCACTTGACGGCTATGTGGTCTATGTGCTTTTTCCAGGTGAGTTTTTGGTCTAATATAACGCCGAGGAATTTATGCTCTTTTACAAAATTAACTTGTTTGCGATCTATGGTTAGATCTAGCTCCATAGGTGGTTTATTGCCAAATATCATACCTACTGTTTTTAGCAGACAACTTGAAGCCCCATGTCTTGGACCACTTAGTCACTTGGTCGAGTTTGGTCTGTAATTTTTGTCGTAGTATATGTAATTTTTTGGATATATCCCCAAAAACATCCGTCATCGGCGTATTGGGATAATTTGGAAGTGACGGCCGAAATGCAGTTAGACAAGTCATTAACTGCGATGTTGAACAGTGTAGGGGAGATAACTGAGCCTTGCGGCGATCCATTGTCTAGTTGTTTTTCGTGAGAAAGTGTGTCTCCTACACGTACTTTGATTTTTCGGTTTTGGTGAAAGTTTTAATGAATGCAAAGATTTTACCAGAAATGCTAAATTACTTGAGTTTAATGAGAACTCCGTCGTGCCACATGAGGTCAAATGCCTTTTCAAGGTCTAGGAAGACCGCTGCAAGAAATGTTTTTTTTTCTGCTTGAGCTTTCCGGATGTCCGTCCGTAGTATGTGGTCTAATGTTGAGCGATTTTTTCTGAATCCGCTTTGATTTTTGGATATAAGATTTTTAGTGTCTAAGTAGTATGTCAGTCTATCGTTGACCATGGTTTCCATTAGTTTGCATATTGTAGATGTTAGTGATATGGGTCTATAGGACGTCGGGTCCGACAGGGGTTTGTTAAGTTTAGGGATAGGGACCACAATAGCTGTTTTCCACTTAACAGGAAGTGTCCCGGAGCCCCAAGATTTGTTAATGAGGTCTAAGATAAGGTTAAGTGTGGCATATGTTTTATAAGTTCATAAGTTATTTTATCATCGCCCGGGGAGGTTTTGGATTTTTTGTGGAGGACCAATTTTAATTCAGTGAGGTTGAAATTTTGGTTTAGAGGGCTGTTTGACTCAAATTGTAGCTCATTAGGGTTATTTACTTTGTAATGGTTTATTTGTTATTGATTGTTTTTATGTTGAGCGAAGTCGGGGTCCAAAGTTTGGTTGGAGCCAGCGCTCGCGAAGGTGTCAGCTATCAAGTTAGCTTTATCCTGCGCGGTCGTAGCGCCCTCAATGACCGGGATTTGCTTTTGGGGATTGTTTTTCATTGCTTTTACTTTGGTCCATACTTGTTTCATATTAGAGTGGTCGTTTAGGGTGTGGCAGTATTTATCCCAATGGTCTTTCCTAGTTTTATCTATTATTGATTTAAGTTTTTTATGTGCAAGTTTGAAGTTTTGAAAGTCTACAGGGTTATTATTTTTCCTGAATTTATTGTATAACTTTGTTTTATGTTTATGGGCGTCGCTACATTCCTTGTTCCACCATGGGTTATTTCTATGTGTGGAGGTTTTGCCAGAAGATTTTGGTATTAGTTTTCTTCTATGTTATTTATTGTTTTTTGTAAGTTATCGTAGAAAATGTCGACATCGGGGTTTTTAATTTGATCATGATCTATTTGGGAGCAGAGCTGGTGAAATAGTGGCCAGTTGGCTTTATTATATATCCATTTAGGTGGGTATTTTTGTTCCATTTTGATTAGTTGTGTGTCCATATTTAGTAAAATAGGGACGTGATCCGATCCAAATTGGTTATTGACAGTTTTGTAAGTTATTTTGTTAGATATATCAGGGGTGCTTAGTCATAAATCTATGATAGAGCTGGAGTTACCCATCACTCGGGTGGGCTACCCGTCATTGAGTATTACTAAATTATTTATATCTAGCCAATTTTTGGTGATCTCCCCTTTAGGGGTGTTTTTATCTGTGTTTTTATCGCCCCAAATTTTATTATGTGCATTAAAGTCTCTAGTTATTATTGTTTTATTATTACTTATATTGATTAAGTTTAGTTGTTTCGAGAATTCTAGGGATTTGTGACTGGGTTTTAGGTAGACATTGTAAAGTATTATTTTGGATTTATTACTGGAGTGCAGTTCAATAATCTGAAAAGCGGAATCATTAGTAACTTTAGTTGTTATTTCTTTGTATTGAATTTCATTTTTAACGTAGATAGCCAATCTGTGATCTGGTTTAATTATAGGAGGTCAATATTCTGTAATTTCATAAGTTTTGGTTGTAGGTCTATTTAGAGAGTATTCTTGGATGGTGAGAACATCCGATTTTACATGATCTAGGACGTTTTTAAGTTCAGCTATTTTGGGCCCTATCCCCCCAAGCATTCCTTTAGAGGATAGTGGTGTTATTAGATACTATAACATGTTAGTAGGATACGTGGTATAGGGCCGCTTAGCTAGCTAATATTCTACTCTTGGAGACCCTTTATCAGTTCAGTTTTCATCTCCTGGATATCAACGCCAGATATTTTGGACAGTCTGTTGATGGTTTCGAATACTGATGAAATAAGTTGTTTAATAGTATCCTGGTCTAGTGATTCCTGCGAGGATTGACTAGAGTTGGTGGACTCGGTCAAGTTTAGTGACGACTGAGTTGAGTCCTCGGAGGAATCGGTAGTCTGAGAAGTGTCCTGAGTTTTAGATATAAGTGATAATTCTTGGCTGGGGTCGGTGTATTTTAAAAATACATCGTCATTTTGCTCAGCCTGGTTACTTATTGTTTTTTAGCTGGTTGCACTGGTGTGCTAGTTTTGACTGCGGTTGCATAATAATCATGAGCTAGTGCTGTAGTTGGCATTGGTTTGGCCGTTTCTTGTTGTAGTTTTGGTTACCTGGTAGTCTTGACTAGTTTAATATTTTGGGGTGACTTAGTGTTTTAGGGGCACTGGTTACTGGTTGGCCTATGGGGACCACGGCAGTTTGCACACACTGGGAATTTGCTGGTCTTATCGCAGTCGGCATACTTGTGCGGGCCAGTGGACTGTGTCGTTGTTGCATTTGTTGGCCTTGTGTCCCTGTTTCTGGCAGTTATAACAGAAGGTGACCGGGTGATTGAACTGAAAAATAGGGATGGTAAATGTCTACATGCAGATGGAGGCAGGCAATTTCGGTTGGTTAAAGGTGAGGCGGACTGACTGAGATGGAGTTCTGTCTTTGTTGTTCAGCCTAAGAACTTGGCTGGGGATTATCCTGTTGTTAGGGTTCGTCTTAATAAGATTCATTATACTGTCCTCTGTTTCATTAAGTGCTATATTCTTAATCACTCCATAGTTTTTCCGCTGATTAAACTGTTTGCATCTGATTGGGACATTGTTGGTGTTTATAGATAGGATATCCAATTGTAGGAGGGAACGCGCCCGAGGCGTGTCCCTAGTTTTAATTATTATATTGTTTTTGGCAGTAGGTTCTGTCGTGAAATCTTGACCGTGCAGTGCTTGCCTAATACCACTATTTATAAGCAAGTGGGATATGGCTTTGGGGAGTCCTTTACCTGCAGCAGCATATTCAATAAGAATTATAAGGGACATGGAGTTTGCCTGCCCCTTGTCCATGCTAGAATTGACATCTCTTTTCTTATGCGTGACTAGATTAAAGTCCAGGTCTGAGGTGGACTGTGCTCTCCTTTTTCTATTAACCATAATTGACCTTGAGACTACAATATAAATACATATAGTGACTTACTATTTTAACTCTTAATTCTTTTTTTTTTTCTTTTCTGATACTTTTCTATATCTTTGTTTGTGTTTTCGTCTGTCTTCTTCTTCTGTGATCTTTGATCTGTGAATTATATCTCTGTGTTTTGAATGTGTGTTGCCCCAATGGTGCAAGTGAATGATTCAGATTGTCTCTTTGATTGGCCAATCCGTGACGTCCTTTTGTGGGTCCTTTGGTTAGGTACCCCTTTTCAACGACGTCCGTAACAAGTTTTGTAATCTCCACTAGGATTCGATGAATGACTTGTGTCAGATAGGCAAATCACAGAGCGTGTAATAAAGAGGGATGTTTTCGATAACGTCCTTACTGTTTTCTAGATCTGATTTCAATCCCATTTTTTGATCAAGCTCGAAGATAATTTTTTACCTATAATTTGTCCATAGAAAATTGAGTTAACAAAACTTGGGATGTTTTCAATAACGTTCGTACGGTTTATGTTGTCAATTTCGATTCTATTTTTTGCTTAAGCTCGGGTTGAAAGTAAAATTAAATGTGCAATGATTTAGAGTTGAGTTGAGTAATGGAGTTTAACGTCCGAGTCAAGAATACTTCACTGATATTGAGACATTGCCAGCTACAAGCGAAGGGGCAGATATTTTGCCTTTGTGTTGTGCATGGCGAAAGAACATTCACTACCCACTTTGAAGCCTTGGGTCAGACCCGACAGGGGATCGAACCCACGACCTCCCACATACGAAGCGAGCAATCAAACAACTGAGGTACCACAGTGGTTAGTAATGATTTAGACACAAAGTTTACAAAGTTTATCCCGGATGAACTGCTTAGATTTCTTTGCAGTTCTGACATATAAACGCAAACATACACGTTGTGGTACTTAAGTCACGCACGCACGCACGCACGCACGCACGAACGCACACACACACACACACACACACACACACACACACACACACACACACACACCACACACACACACACACCACACACACACACACGCTGCTGTGCTTAAGACATACACACTGTTTTGCTTAAGACACACACAAACTGTTGTGATTAAAACACACACACACATACACACAAACACACACACACACACAAACACACACACACACACACACACACACAAACACACACACAAACACACACACACACACACACACAAACACACACACGTACACACATACACACACACAAACACACACACGCACACACATACACACACACACAAACACACACACACACAAACACACACACACACACACAAACACACACACACACACACACACACACAAACACACACACACACACACACACACACACACACACACACACTGTGGTGCTGAGCGCAAGCATTTACGTCGTGGTACTTAACACACTCAAGCACGCGCGCATTTTCATTTAACAGATTAAGGGGTGACAATGATATTACATGCATGAGTTTAGAGATTTAAATATCTGGGGATAGCCAATTAGTTGCGGTGCAAACGGATAAGGGTACCGTGACAACCAGTAACAGCCAAATGATGAATTATTGATAATGATTTATACACGAATGAGATCAGGGATTTAAAACCTCAGGTTGATCAGTAATTTCACATCACATCACCACTTAATCAGTTATGTTCCATGTTGATCTACTTTACACACATTTATTAAACTAAAATTGGCAGCTGACATGTACACTTGTATCTTAACAATTAGTAAAAGTCAACGATAATGGTACATTGGTCCTTGTCCAAGTTGAACCCTGAACCATAGAGGCCTCGTGACTAAAAGTTTATGCTCTTAGCCATTAGGCAACTGTAGCCCAGGGAAATTGAACCCTGGACCATAGGCACCTTGCGATATAAGGCTAATGCCTTAACCACTAGGCAACCGTAGTCCAGGGGCAGATGATGGCTATTGCATGCAATAGAACACCAACTGTACAATACAACAGAAAGAAATTAGAAAGCTAAAAGTCAGAAAAAGAAGAATTGAGAGAGCGCCCCGTTAAGGGCCAGTGGTCGAATTTCCATCACGGAAACACTCAACCACCTTCCCGGTTGATATCGGAGAATGCTCTGACATCTACACTATTCTGTTAAGAACAGCGAGGGAAGTATTGTTGGTCTTCTTTGCGCATTTTTGTGTTATATCAAGACCCCCGATTTAACTTCATTGTGGTGTCGTGTAATAATTAACATGAAATTTACTTTGTAAATGCGCGTTTTATTTTATGTTTAATGTAGGTGTAAAGATAAAAAAGTATATTATTTTTGTGTGTATTAATTCCATCACATTGTTGTCGAGTTATTAAAATATTAGACAAAATACAATTAAAATTATTCTTAGATTTACAAAACCACATAACTCTTTACTATCACAATATATGTTAAAGAATGGTGAGCACAGTTCCAAGTGGAAAACATGCACGGCTTACCTATATACCGTTAATTACATATGTAAAACCTGGCCCAGAGATATACAGACAATTAAACAACGCGTCGATAAAAGACACAAATACACACGGTGACATACACCGGAACACGCCGTGAAAACACACACACACACACACACACACACACACACACTGTTGTGCTTAACACATACATACATACACACACACACTGTTGTGCTTAAGACACACACACACACTGTTGTGCTTAAGACACACACACACACTGTTGTGCTTAACACATATATACATACACACACACACTGGTGTGCTTAAGACACACACACACACACACAAACATCCAGAACACACTCTGTTGTGCTTTGCTTAAGACATACACATACACATGTTGCTGTGCTTATTACTCACATATATACTCATACTGTTAATGTGCTTTAGACACACGCACACACACGCGCGCAGTTGTGCTTAAGACACATACACACACACGGTTGTGTTTGACACACGCACATACACACACTGTTGTGATTAACACACACCCACCCACCCCCACACACACACACACACACTTTTGTGATTAATACACATACACACTGTTCTGCGTAACACAAACACACACCACTGCTGTGCTTAACACACACACACACAAACACACTGTTGTGCTTAAGACACACACATACTGTTGTGATTAACACACACACACACACACACACACACACACACACACACTGTGGTGCTGAGCGCAAGCATTTACGTCGTGGTGCTTAACACACTCAAGCACGCGCGCATTTTCATTTAACAGATTAAGTGGTGACAATGATATTACATGCATGAGTTTAGAGATTTAAATATCTGGGGATGGCCAATTAGTTGCGGTGCATACGGATAAGGGTACCGTGACAACCAGTAACAGCCAAATGATGAATTATTGATAATGATTTATACACGAATGAGATCAGGGATTTAAAACCTCAGGTTGATCAGTAATTTCACATCACATCACCACTTAATCAGTTATGTTCCATGTTGATCTACTTTACACACATTTGTTAAACTTAAATTGGCAGCTGACATGTACACTTGTATATTGACAATTAGTAAAAGTCAACGATAATGGTACATTGGTCCTTGTCATTAACCAAGTTGAACCCTGAACCATAGAGGATTGAGTAATGGGGTTTAACGTCCCAGTCAAGAATATTTCACTTATATCGAGACGTCGCCAGCTATAGGCGAAAGTGCAGAAATTTTACCTGTGCGTTGCGCTTATGGCATTATACAGCAGGGTTCTTTATCGTGCCAAGCCCACCGTGACACGGGACCTCGTTTATTTTAAGTTCCCATCCGAAAGAACCGTGACTTTCATTTCGTAACGCCGAGTGCTTGGCGAAAGAACAGTCACTACTCACTTTCAAGTCTTGGGTCAGATCCGGCCGGGGATCGAACCCACGACCTCCCACATACGGAGCGAGCACTCTACCAACTGAGCTACCGCAGTGGTCTGAACCATAGAGGCCTTGTGACAAAAGCTTATGCTCTTAGCCACTAGGCAACCGTAGCCCAGGGAAATTGAACCCTGGACCATAGGCACCTTGCGATATAAGGCTAATGCCTTAACCACTAGGCAACCGTAGTCCAGGGGCAGATGATGGCTATTGCATGCAATAGAACACCAACTGTACAATACAACAGAAAGAAATTAGAAAGCTAAAAGTCAGAAAAAGAAGAATTGAGAGAGCGCCCCGTTAAGGGCCAGTGGTCGAATTTCCATCACGGAAACACTCAACCACCTTCCCGGTTGATATCGGAGAATGCTCTGACATCTACACTATTCTGTTAAGA
This sequence comes from Anadara kagoshimensis, assembly GCA_021292105.1. Classification (NCBI taxonomy): domain Eukaryota; kingdom Metazoa; phylum Mollusca; class Bivalvia; order Arcoida; family Arcidae; genus Anadara; species Anadara kagoshimensis. The sequence goes on along the minus strand of CM037863.1, from coordinate 32,301,530 downwards.
ACAGCGAGGGAAGTATTGTTGGTCTTCTTTGCGCATTTTTGTGTTATATCAAGACCCCCGATTTAACTTCATTGTGGTGTCGTGTAATAATTAACATGAAATTTACTTTGTAAATGCGCGTTTTATTTTATGTTAATGTAGGTGTAAAGATAAAAAAGTATATTATTTTTGTGTGTATTAATTCCATCACATTGTTGTCGAGTTATTAAAATATTAGACAAAATACAATTAAAATTATTCTTAGATTTACAAAACCACATAACTCTTTACTATCACAATATATGTTAAAGAATGGTAAGCACAGTTCCAAGTGGAAAACATGCACGGCTTACCTATATACCGTTAATTACATATGTAAAACCTGGCCCAGAGATATACAGACAATTAAACAACGCGTTGATAAAAGACACAAATATACACGGTGACATACACCGGAACAGGCCGTGAAAACACACACACACACACACACACACACACACACACACACACACACAACGGTATTTTTATACCCCCATTACTGTTGGCGGGGGATAATAATAATAATAACAATAACAATATAAAAAGTTCCACGTGCGTACGTAAAAGTTCTACCTGCGCACGTGGAATTTTTTCTGCATGGTCTCATTCAGCCACCGTACTTCATTGTTCGCCTACGTTAATAGTGAATTTATTATCTAAAAATATTTGTGCTTTTGCTTTGTCAAAAGTAGGGTATTATACATTTTATAAATAAAGTGAACTTAAGTTTTGCACTGCCACTATTGTGATTAATACACACACACTCACTCACACACAAACACACACACACACACACACTGTTGTGCTTAACACATACATACATACACACACACTGTTGTGCTTAAGACACACACACACACTTTGTGCTTAACACATACATACATACATACACACACACACTGTTGTGCTTAACACATACATACATACATACACACACACACACTGTTGTGCTTAATACACACACACACCGTTGTGTTTAAGACACATACACACACTTGTGTTTAAGACCCACACACACTGTTGTGCTTAAGACATACACACACACACACACACTGTTGTGTTTAATACATACACGCATACATACACACTGTTGTACTTAACACATACACACACATTTGTGTTTAAGACACATACACACACTGTTGTGCTGCAGACACACACACACACCGTTGTGATTGACACACACACAAACACACACTTGTGATTAAATCTCACAAACTGTTGTGATTTACAAACACACACACACTGTTGTGATAAATACACACACACACATACACACACTGTTGTGATTAACAGACATACACATTGATGTGATTAACACACACACACAATGTTGTGATTAACACACACACACACACACACACACACACACACACACACACAACCAGAACACACACTGCTGTGCTTTGCTTAAGACATACACATACACATATTGCTGTGCTTATTACTCACATATATACTCATACTGTTAATGTGCTTTTGACACACGCACACACACGCGCGCAGTTGTGCTTAAGACACATACACACACGGTTGTGTTTGACACACGCACATACACACACACTGTTGTGATTAACACACCCACCCACCCACCCCCACACACACACACACACACACACACATTTGTGATTAATACACATACACACTGTTCTGTGTAACACACACACACACCACTGCTGTGCTTAACACACACACACACACTGCAGTACTTAACACACACACACACAGCTGTGCTTAACACACACACACACACACTGTTGTGCTTAAGACACACACATACTGTTGTGATTAACACACACACACACACACACACACACACACACACACACACACACTGTTGTGCTTAAGTCACACACATACTGTTGTGATTAACACACACACACACACACACACACACACACCACACACACTGTGGTGCTGAGCGCAAGCATTTACGTCATGGTGCTTAACACACTCAAGCACGCGCGCATTTTCATTTAACAGATTAAGTGGTGACAATGATATTACATGCATGAGTTTAGAGATTTAAATATCTGGGGATGGCCAATTGGTTGCGGTGCATACGGATAAGGGTACCGTGACAACCAGTAACAGCCAAATGATGAATTATTGATAATGATTTATACACGAATGAGATCAGGGATTTAAAACCTCAGGTTGATCAGTAATTTCACATCACATCACCACTTAATCAGTTATGTTCCATGTTGATCTACTTTACACACATTTGTTAAACTTAAATTGGCAGCTGACATGTACACTTGTATATTGACAATTAGTAAAAGTCAACGATAATGGTACATTGGTCCTTGTCATTAACCAAGTTGAACCCTGAACCATAGAGGAGTGAGTAATGGGGTTTAACGTCCCAGTCAAGAATATTTCACTTATATTGAGACGTCGCCAGCTATAGGCGAAAGTGCAGAAATTTTGCCTGTGCGTTGCGCTTATGGCATTATACAGCAGGGTTCTTTATCGTGCCAAGCCCACCGTGACACGGGACCTCGTTTATTTTAAGTTCCCATCCGAAAGAACCGTGACTTTCATTTCGTAACGCCGAGTGCTTGGCGAAAGAACAGTCACTACTCACTTTCAAGTCTTGGGTCAGATCCGGCCGGGGATCGAACCCACGACCTCCCACATACGGAGCGAGCACTCTACCAACTGAGCTACCGCAGTGGTCTGAACCATAGAGGCCTTGTGACTAAAAGCTTATGCTCTTAGCCACTAGGCAACCGTAGCCCAGGGAAATTGAACCCTGGACCAGGGGCAGATGATGGCTATTGCATGCAATAGAACACCAACTGTACAATACAACAGAAAGAAATTAGAAAGCTAAAAGTCAGAAAAAGAAGAATTGAGAGAGCGCCCCGTTAAGGGCCAGTGGTCGAATTTCCATCACGGAAACACTCAACCACCTTCCCGGTTGATATCGGAGAAGGCTCCGACATCTACACTATTCTGTTAAGAACAGCGAGGGAAGTATTGTTGGTCTTCTTTGCGCATTTTTGTGTTATATCAAGACCCCCGATTTAACTTCATTGTGGTGTCGTATAATAATTCATTTGAAATTTACTTTGTAAATGCGTGTTTTATTTTATGTTTAATGTAGGTATAAAGATAAAAAATTATATTATTTTTGTGTGTATTAATTCTATCACATTGTTGTCGAGTTATTAAATTATTAGACAAAATATAATTAAAATTATTCTTAGATTTACAAAACCACATAACTCTTTACTACCACAATATATGTTAAAGAATAGTGAGCACAGTTCCGGGTGGAAAACATGCACGGCTTACTTATACCATAAACCTGACCCAGAGATATGCGGACAATAAAACACCGGGTTGATAAAAGACATAAATATATACTGTGACATACACGGCAAACACACAATGTGAGCACACACACACACACACACACACACACAGAGAGGAGAGAGAGAGAGAGAGAGTTCAAGGCAAATTTACCCAAAACACCAAAATTACAAAAAACCGACTTATTTCTTTATTTCACCATTCTATGAACAGGCACAGCATTATGAATAGCATTTGGTATGATTTAGTTGTTTTTTTTTCGATCACGGACCGGTCCGACTCAATATTGCGATGAGAAATGACTCTGCAGTTATAAATGAAAGTCACGGTTGCTCAAGACGAACCCTTCAAAACCCCGAGGTCCCGTGTCAAGGCAATGGCGCAACTTCGTCTGTAGCTGGGGACGTCTCCATATAAGTGTAATATTCTTGACTGGAACTTTAAATCTGATCAATCAACCATGCAGAGATAACAGTAAAGTATTTAAAATGTAAATAAAACATAGCACTGTCGTGCTGTTGTACAGCGTACAGTAGTTGGGAAAATTGTGTTGTGGCAAGACAGAATATAACCGAAAATTCGGGGGGGGGGGTCGATCAATGCATAGTCCGACGGATGTTTTTTTTTTTTTTTTTTTTTTGAAAAAGAAACAATGTACCAAACCATGTATTGCTGAATTAAATGGTAGAAAATAATAATTTCATTATATGAAAAAAGACAATCGGTAATTAAAATTTTAAAAAGTTGTACCCGATCGTTTTGTCATTTCGGATAGAGAGAAAGAGTTTTGCAGATCCTACCGTCGCTATGAGGGGGTACATTCTATCGGTTGTATGTAACTGGATCATTTGCTGTTAATCTGGGTTTTATTTAACTGCTGATTATCACTCACAATATTCCCGTTTCATGTTAATGGTGAAATACAGTTGTTTTGCCAGTTCCGAATTTTTACTACCGAATAATCTAAAATTTCAATCCCGTTCAATTAAAGGAATCGCAAAATAACTTTCTAAATTTGCTTCTACTTGAATGTATGGGCATTAATTGTTTAAATAATATAAACGCGTACAGGTCGACAGATTGTTGGTGACCTAGTTTAACGATGTAAACAAATCGTGATCACGGAAATGCTTTTTTCAAGAAAACATACTATCACGTTTTTGAGGACAGGTGTCGATATTTTGGAATCAGTTAACATTTGTATTATTACACAACATAAATTTTATTTCCTCTGCTTGTGGACGACGTCTGCAGCAGCGCTTATATGAAACCCTGTTCGGAACTGGTAAAACGACTGTACACAACACTGTACGAATTATCTCCCTTTCACGAAAGTAAAATCTAATCGATAAACATTTTAAAATATGACACAATTGCCTCAACATCAAAATACGTTATCATAACCTTCAAAATAAATTTAAATTTCCGTAGATTTCGCGAAGAATTAATTAAACAACCTGCCGTTGCTGTTCATTTCATAAAAATTTATGAATTTACATCGTAGGACGCAAACTTCTCGAACTACTTTTTATTGTAAACATGAGATCAGTTCGCCAAATTGCAGAAATTATTAGGTGCATCCCGTCGCAATATTTTACTAGATTCCGAAATGTATTCCGAAAATTTATTCCAAATGTGCATATGTAACCAAATGCATTACCCGTCTCAGAATACATATCTCACGATAAAACAGATATACTTCTTTCACGCTCATTTACCAGGCGCACTATTTCCAGGTGTACTCATATCTTATAATTTCATAGCAAAGAAGCTCGATATCTTGGAAGAAAGTGACAACAATGTACGCGTTTTCACGCTGTACAAAAACGAAAAACTGATCATAGTAAATCGTTCGGACGAATTAGTTAAATCGATCGAACAAATCAAGTTAATATTTTTTTTATTTCGCCCTTCCATACCGCCGTACTACTATAATGTTACAAGTCATCGTGAAGTCAATTTACGGGACACCAACATACCCACTGGATGTTATACTAAAATATCTGAGGTATAAACTAACTCAGGTCCCAGTTTCACAATCAATCTGTAACTAAGACTGACAAAATTCTACATCTTTATATTTGTTAAATTTTAAGCCATGATTTTATGTTTCAAAACAAATGTGTTGGTTGGAGTCTTGTTTGAATGATTCTTCTCTTGTCCATGACCTCCGATGATTATTTTCGTCAATCCAGTCATGGCGAGAGTGTGTTTTAGGACCAGTACCGAGATGAAATATATACAGCTTGTACTGATGGTTTTGAGGGTCGCATGCGCGCAACTACTAAAGAAACTAAGTTAAATTGGTCCGCTTACATGCCTTACATCAGGTTTTCTACGATTACTTCATCATTAGTCTTATAAAATTGACAGTATAAACCGTTGCCGTATCAGGAGAGGATAGGTTTCCAATCACGATCAAAACTGTCGCCTTTTAGATAAAGCGTTGATCCACTATCGGGAGTAAGGTTTTTTCTGATTTAATTTTATTATCATTTTATTTATTTTATTTTATTTTATTTTATTTTATTTTATTTTGACAATTTAAGTGATTTCAGTTACCGTAATAAAGACACTAGTAGATTTCCTAGTATATATTTATTTAATGATAGCATTATAAAAAGTATACTATATAACGGAATATATATCTGTTTGTTAAATATTTTATTTTTTTCAATGACTAGTATATCAAAGTTTCAATACTTTCAATATGCGTTTATCATTTTATTTTCAAGTTTGTTTTTTTTTTTAAACTGAGTCGCTCCATAGCTTGAGATACTTGGGCACAGTTCAGTGTACGACGCTTCAGTGATCAATTTAATTAATTATTTATGCATACACAAATTCAAAACATAAATAAAAATCAACATATCATTATTAAATAGATAGTTTTATAACCATGTTCTTTAGTTTGGTGAAATTCTTCAACATTGATTTCACAACATAAATGAAATTTTTCAATATTCAAAATTTGACTAATGAATTGATTAAAACATCTGATTTGACTACTCTTAGTAAATTTTAAAACCAGTCTCTGCTACTATAACAAAAAAAACAAAACAAACAAATAAATAAATAAATAGGGAAACTTAAATTGTCCATCATGAGACTCTAGCTGATCCAATGACCTTTTCAATCAATTCATGCCAAAAACGCAATAGTTCTAGTAGAGAATCAGCGGACATGAAGTCGGCTAGTATCGGAAAATTCCGTAAATACAGCTGACCAATGAAATTTTGGAATCCATACACTGCAGATTGGTTAAAAGGTCATGTAGGGTCACACTTGTCATGTTGATGATGCTGTTACTCATGCCGGAAAACCGAAGCACAGATCTGGTCAGATAAAGGTGATATTATATAGTTCTTTAGATACATTATTGTTAAAGTGTAGAATATTACAAATACTATATCACTCATTGTGGTAAAATTATAAATAAACGGAAACGAAAGATGCATGGAAATCGTTTTTGTAAATTTTTAATGTGGAAAGGGAGATAACCCTTATATGCTTATTATATCTAGTATCATTTACAAGTTTTTTTTTTTTTTTTTTTTTTTTTTTTTCTAGTATATAAAATGCCATCTTTGACATTTTGAATAAAATGATTACAGTGTCATTATTCTAGTTAATGTTATCAATATTTTGACATGCATGGTACTTTTCGTGTTTTATTTTGATTTCTGTACAAGAAATAGATCTACAGAGACGTGCAAAAAGTAATCGGTCACTTGTAAAATCACTTTGTAAAATATATAAAACCATGTGTTTTTAAAAAATTGTCAAAAATTTATTTCTTTGTCAATTTTATAAAATTTTCACTGATAAATCAAAAATAAGTTGTAGCTTTCACTAATTTTCAAATTATTGTCAGTCTTATAACATTCAAGAAAACATAAGGTGAACAGCATGCTAAAATTTAACTGAGATATAAGCATGATTATATAGTAGATTCATTTTTTAAAACAAATCTGTTGAATTTAAAATGTTTAACTATTTAAACAACGAAATTACCTTTCTAATTTTTTTAGAACAATCTTCAACTAATTTTACATTTAACAGTAAAAAAAATCATGGAAATTGACAAAGAAATAAATTTCTGACATTTTTTTAAAATCACATGGTTTTATATGAAATGAAGAAGGATTTTACAAAGTGACCAAATACTTTTTGCACGTCTCTGTACCTAACAATTTTACAAATTTGTATTTGCCATATGATATGGTTTACATTAGTCATCATATTAAATTTTGTTCATAAAATTTTTATATATTTTTTCCTGTATTTGAAAGTGACATCTTAAATTAAAAATCTAAATGTATATAATGAAGTTAATGTTTTTCTTTAAATTTTTAGGAAAACTATAAAAAAAATTGGGGAAAAAAATTTCAAGATAAAAATGACACTTTCCCAATTTTAAAGGCAGATGATAGTTTTCATAGAATGTAATAAAATCACTGTGATTACATTGCAACAGCACATAATTATTGTCTTTACAGCAAAAATTAAAGACAGAATCAAATTAGATTTTTGATTCTGTTTGATAACAACATATTGGATAGCTTTCATTTCTTATCAGCAACGGAGAAGATTTAAAGTTGAAGTAGAAGACATTACCTCTATTTTTGACAACATTTTTAATTTTGGAAATTTGAAGTTTGGCATATTGCAAATTTCAATATTTATTTTATTTTATAATGTAAGTAACTTTATGCAAACAATATGAATACGATAACATAATAATATAATATACACATATATATACACTGTTGCCATTACAAATACCGGGTATACACAAATGTTATATCCATTACACATGCATCCACATATGTCACATGTCTTCATTTCACAATTTCATGTCGAATTCACAAAAAAGCTGAATCTATTAATGATTAATTTATAGTTTGATCGAAAATTGTAGTTTTTGTTCAAAAGCCACATTAGAATCACCTATCTAGAATATGTCCAAGCTTGGATTTGTCCTTGACTGGACAGACTCTATAGCTGGCTATTATTTGGAATGTCCTGATTTTGGTGTTGCATTGTTCCCCTTTCTTGTTACATTTATACGGAGGTTTTGTCAAGCTTGGATATGTCCTTGACAGGACAGACTCTATAGCTGGCTATTATTTGGAATGTCCTGGGTACAAGTCCTGATTTTGGTGTTGCATTGTTCCCCTTTCCTGTTACATTTATACAGAGGTTTTGTCAAGCTTGGATATGTCCTTGACAGGACAGACTCTATAGCTGGCTATTATTTGGAATGTCCTGGGTACAAGTCCTGATTTTGGTGTTGCATTGTTCCCCTTTCCTGTTACATTTATAGGGAGGTTTTGCCAAGCTTGGATATGTCCTTGACAGGACAGACTCTATAGCTGGCTATTATTTGAAATGTCCTGGGTACAAGTCCTGATTTTGGTGTTGCATTGTTTCCCTTTTCCTGTTACATTTATAGGGAGGTTTTGCCAAGCTTGGATATGTCCTTGACAGGACAGACTCTATAGCTGGCTATTATTTGGAATGTCCTGGGTACAAGTCCTGATTTTGGTGTTGCATTGTTCCCCTTTCCTGTTACATTTATAGGGAGGTTTTGCCAAGCTTGGATATGTCCTTGACAGGACAGACTCTATAGCTGGCTATTATTTGGAATGTCCTGGGTTCAAGTCCTGATTTTGGTGTTGCATTGTTCCCCTTTCCTGTTACATTTATATGGAGGTTTTGCCAAGCTTGGATATGTCCTTGACAGGACAGACTCTATAGCTGGCTATTATTTGGAATGTCCTGGGTTCAAGTCCTGATTTTGGTGTTGCATTGTTCCTCTTTCCTGTTACATTTATATAAAGGTTTTTCCAAGCATAAGTTGTAAATGACCAACAGTTTGATTCAAGGGTAGATTGTGCTCTCCATCATTTAATTATTAAAGGAAGGAAGGAATGAAAGGTCCAGACTTAATATTTGGCCTGGTGACACAGTCTGAAAAGCATCCAAGTGATATCATATTGTAAAATGTCTTAGAATCTGGTCCTTGTTTTTCTGCAGTATATTGTTTAAGTAGGACTGTCATTGATAGATTGATATATTGACATATCATCAATAAAAGCCATTGATACGATATATCAATACATTTTTTTAGCAACGATATCAACAAAAATGGCCGCCAGTTCATGGCTATGGCTGGAGTAGTCAATGACACATAGATTAAACTGGTTTTAAATGTATTATAATTACAACCCATCATTTTAATGTATCTCAAAACCAACTGACATACAAACGGAGTGCATTTAATATAAGAAACATTTAAGACCATCCCAGACATATCAAATATATTGATGGAAAATAATCTGTCTATAATAGATTCAACAAAAAATAAAGTATTTTAATAACTTTTCCGATATATGATATATCAATATATTTTTCAGTCGATATATCGATATATTTTTCAGTTGATATATCAGTATTCAAATTCTCATCATCAGCTTTATGTATAAGTAAAACATTTTATTTCCAGTCCCCAGATTTGTATTACGGCATCTAATTAAAAGGTTGATGGCTGAATATGGCTGGGGACTGTCTCAGGAGCTTGTACGAAAGGCAAACACAGAACTTAACGAGATTCCAGAGAGGAGGGAGGACTGTATAACAGCTGTAAGAGAACAAATTGTAACTAGACCGGACATCAGTAAGTAAAACTTCATTAATGGGACAACGAAGCATCACGATATCACCAAACTTTTGACGATATCGTCACAATATTTTCAGATGAATATGCTCAAAAGATGGGGTGGTTTTTTTTTTACTGAACTGCAAATAAATTCAAACAAAATAAATGAATAATATGATATAAAATTACATAACTTTTATAATGGCAAAATTTACTGAAAAATAGTATCTATGAATCAACATTTTCTTGTAATGTGATACAGGTGTGGAATAATGGTCAAGATTCTACCACTGATACTGAGGTGGTCAGTTCTGTGATGGTGAAGGAAGCCAGAATGCCTGGAGAAAACAACTGACTTGTGGCAAGCCAACTGACAAATTTCCTCAAACAGGATCTGTCCGAGTATGGGTAGTATTTGAAGATAGATGTTGAGAGGCATTGTGACCCATGTTAAATTTAGACCACTCAGCTATGGAGTCCCATATACCAGACTGAGATAAATGAATGGTTGTTAGAGAACAAATTGTTTCTTCCTATATCTGATCATGTGAGATGGGGGTTTTGCTATGTGAGATGCACATGAACACGTGACCTATAGCTGCATCATAATCAAAAGACAATCCTGTGGGAAATGTGGCATCATCTCGCAGGAAAATGACATTGAATAACAAAGTTAGATTTTACAAACATTGCATCGATGTCTATGTTAATCATATCTGAAGCCAAAAATTTATATTAAAATGGAAGAAAAAGAATCCATTATGAGTTTATCCATGTGGGAAAGGGAAATCTCACCCTGAACATTTCTGTCAAGAGAATGGTGAGAATTCCATACTCATAATGCATTTTTATAATCTCATCTAGAAATCACATTAAATGCCATCTCATTACATTTTGTATTTTGACAAAGCCGCTGATAATTTTTTGTTTTCTGACATCAAATTGCACATGGGGTATTGTTATATCCTAGATTTCAGATTAAACCAGAAGACCCTATATCGGTTTTGGTCAATCAGTAGAAGATTGATTGCTAGGTCAATCAGTAGAAGACTGGATTGCTAGGTCAATCAGTAGAAGACTGGATTGCTAGGTCAATCAGTAGAAGACTGGATTGCTAGGTCAATCAGTAGAAGACTGGATTGCTAGGTCAATCAGTAGAGGACTGGATTGCTAGGTCTATCAGTAGAAGACTGGATTGCTAGGTCAATCAGTAGAAGACTGGATTGCTAGGTCAATCAGTAGACGACTGGATTGCTAGGTCAATCAGTAGAAGACTGGATTGCTAGGTCAATCAGTAGAAGACTGGATTGCTAGGTCAATCAGTAGAAGACTGGATTGCTAGGTCAATCAGTAGAAGACTGGATTGCTAGGTCAATCAGTAGAAGACTGGATTGCTAGGTCAATCAGTAGAAGACTGGATTGCTAGGTCAATCAGTAGAAGACTGGATTGCTAGGTCAATCAGTAGACGACTGGATTGCTAGGTCAATCAGTAGAAGACTGGATTGCTAGGTCAATCAGTAGACGACTGGATTGCTAGGTCAATCAGTAGAAGACTGGATTGCTAGGTCAATCAGTAGAAGACTGGATTGCTAGGTCATCAGTAGAAGACTGGATTGCTAGGTCAATCAGTAGACGACTGGATTGCTAGGTCAATCAGTAGAAGACTGGATTGCTAGGTCAATCAGTAGAAGACTGGATTGCTAGGTCAATCAGTAGAAGACTGGATTGCTAGGTCAATCAGTAGAAGACTGGATTGCTAGGTCAATCAGTAGACGACTGGATTGCTAGGTCAATCAGTAGAAGACTGGATTGCTAGGTCAATCAGTAGAAGACTGGATTGCTAGGTCAATCAGTAGAAGACTGGATTGCTAGTGGTAAAGTTTGATGTCCAAATTCACTGAAAAAACAAAGAATTTTCTCTAGTTCAAATATGTAATATGTCATCTTTTTTGTTATTTCAGCATTTCTAAGGACAGATGATGCATTTATTTTGAGATTTTTAAGAGCCAGAAAATTTGACACGTTTGAGGCATTTAAGCTTCTAGCTCAGTACTTCGAATATCGGCAAGATAACCCCAACCTCTTCAAAAAGTTCCAAGCATCAGAGACAGGCATTAAAGATGCTTTATTTGATGGTCTTCCAGGAGTTCTTCCAAACCAGGATCATTATGGTCGCTACATTATAGTGTTGAACTCTGCTAACTGGGATAACAGCCGGTATGGACTAGTGGCTATTTACCGTGCAATATTGTTAACTTTAGAAAAGTTAATTGATGAAGAAAGTGTACAAATAAATGGCTTTGTGATCATTGTTGATTGGAGTCAGTTTACGTTCCGACAATCCACGTGGCTCAATCCAAAGGTGCTTAAACTCATGATAGAGGGATTCCAGGTAGGATAAATGATTGTGTTTGTGGCACCTTGTCGCTGTTGTTTATGTTCCTGTATGATATTGTGTGTCTGTGTGGTGTTTTGTGATAGTGTGTGTGTGTGTGTGTTTTCAATTGTTATCCCATGTTAAAATGGGATGATATCCGTAACCAAGGAGACTACACAAGTGAATTTATTTTTATTAGCTCACCTGAGCACAAAGTGTTCAAATACAGTCCAACCTGCCTTAAAGGTCACCTCTATATAATAGCCACCTGCTTATAAAGGCCAGTCAAATTGTATCCAAATTGTTCTTTATTCATATTATTTGAACCTGTATATAAAGTCCACCTGCCCATAAAGGCCACTTTTAATGGTTCCCTTGGGTGGCCTTTATAGAAAGGTTTGACTGTTTTATGCATTATATATATAATTATATATACATTGTAGGACTGTTTCCCAGCCAGATTTACAGCTATACATTTTGTTAATCAGCCTTGGTATATAGAAGCTTTATTTAAGATGATCAAACCATTCCTGAAAGAAAAAAGTAAAAATAAGGTAATCTGAAATAAATTTAAACCTTGTTGATTCTCAATTTTATAGACAATCAGTGCTCAAAATGGTACCTAAAATAGGTGCCATGGCAACTAAAACACATTGTAACTTTGATATATTATTATTCTATATTGACTTTTGTTGATGGAGGTATTGTGGAAAGTCTCCATGAGGGAACTCTATTCTCCGACAGGTACCATTCCTTAATTTCTGGCCTGGTTTAATAATCAATGAATCATTCCTTTGCGAAGATTTTACTTAATTTAAATCTTGCAACATTTCAAATGTTTATAATATTGTTAATTTTTAATATACATGTATTCAGGAATTTAAACTGTTATTTTAAAGATCGCTTAAAACATTAGTGTTTAGTTCTGTCAACAATATTGATAAATAGTTCCAATAAAAGATTTCCAAATTTTGTTATAATTTAAGTTAAGGAAAATCTTAACTTAGGAATTGTTGTGAAACTAGGGCAAGCTGCTTAAGAAAGTAGACACTTTGATTTTTTATACTGAGTATTGGTGATATCTTGTTCCAAAACATTCTGTTAGCATCTGTATCTGTTTCATTTTAATTGTGTGAAGTCTTTAGCCCCTGACACCAATGGTTAAGAATTGAGTTTCAAAGCTTAAATTTAGACAAAATATTGTATGTTATGTCATGGGAAAATTTACACTATTAAAATTGAAGTTCTTGATAAATAATGTATAAGAAGAAACATTAACAGCGGAAACTGTCCCAGTTTTGAACTTTTAACTATATCGCATCAAGAAATTTTTCACCATTCTGATTGTAGAGAAGGTGTATCAAGGGAAGTAAGAAATTCCTTCTAAGAAGGTATATTTGTTATACAAGAGAAGTCACCCTGAAATTCATGAATAATTTTTTGCTTGTAAATGTTTCTTATAAAGTAGTCAACTTTTTTATGGTCACAAATAATTCCCTTAAAGGGGACTGCTACTGTAGGGGTTTGAACATGCATCCATCAACAGTATCTTGCCTAGCGTAACACTGTATAAACAAGAATGTATAAGAACCTGTATATATATATATACATTGTATATATATGTATGTTGTAGATTTACATGCATGGGATCAACTTAGGAACTCTACACCTACACATACATAAAGAAGTGCTTCCAGCAGAATTAGGGGGAATGCAGCCACCCTATAACATAGAGAGCTGGGCGCGAGAGCTGATAGGGGATGAAAGTTTTAGTTTTGGTGATAAACATATATACTGGCCAGACCATTGTATTGTGTAAGTATGGAACAGGTATTTAACAAATGAAATGTCTTGAAATGGTGTTCATAGTCAATATGAATGTCAAAACTTTGCATGACAAACTGAATAATCAACGGTAGTAAAATGAGAGAGAGAGAGAAAAAGAAAGAAATTAGAGTAATAGAGTTTCATGCCCCAGTCAACATTTTTTGTCTCTTATATCAAGCCAGTCAGTTCAAGGATTGTGCAGAAGAGTGACTGGAGAAAACCACTGACCCTTGGCTTTAGCAAACTGACAAACTTTCTCACACTAAAATATGTCTCAAGTGAAATTCAAATCTAAACAGCAAGAGCTGCTGTGATAGGGGGGGGGGGGGGGGGTTAAATATTTTGTGATTCATGGTTTTACATTTTGTGTCACAAAATCTAGTTCATTTTGTGTACAGACAATTAATTAAGATTATATTTGTAGTGTAAGATCAAATGAAAACACAATGTTACATTTACTGCACTTCTCACCATAGTGACTACATTGTCATTGATGACATCTCTCAATCTACACCATATATGTGACTTACTTGACTCATTTCCGTCTCTACATGGGGATAATCGGGCCATTTACAAGTTCTTTCCATTTTCCTCTGTCTGTCGCTACTTTTGTTGCCTCAGTCCATGGATTATACACCATATACATTGTATGTGGTGTGGCTAAATAGTTTTTAAGGTTCTGAGAAAAAACTCAATATTTTTTCACCTTTCAACCAATGGAAATGTTAGAAGTTTGCCAGCATACCCTGTAATCAATACCCCTCAGCATTTGTCTGAAATGTTTTGAAAAACTATCATGCCAAGTGTTCCTGGAGTAACCTTATTTTTATGGCAAAACATTAACTGAAGCTATTCCATCTCAAATGGAAATAATTGTTCTGCAGAAACGGTATCAAATGGAAATAATTGTTCTGCAGAAACGGTATCAAATGGAAATAATTGTTCTGCAGAAACGGTATGGGTTATAAGGTGGTACACTGGTGAAGCCCCATTATATGTTACTTTGTTGTGCCATTCTGTTTTTTATATTTTCAGAACACGATCGAAGTCCTTTCCAGTTGATGGATTCACCTGTATGAAGTCACCATCACCTACTAGTGAACCAGAGACAAATCCTAGTACACATTTAGATGAAGAGTTCTTCCTTATTGAATAATCACATTATAATTATGGTTTATATATGTATTATTTTATTACTGTAGGCCTATACCTCTCACTGTTTTCCCAGAAAACCCAGTGATCATCAGTGTATGAAATGTTAGCCTGATTGAAATAGTAGGCCCAGGGTCATGGACTTTTGATTCTTGGTAGCTTGGGTATTAACTTGATGGCCCAAGAAAATTGTATTTTCTGAATCAAGATGGATAAAATCTTCAAATTTTCAAGAAGATATTAAGTGTATATAATGTATATAACACCAAGTATGTTAAACAGAACTCATTTATTACAAAGAGCTTGAACCATGATTCAGTTAACAATTTTCAAAAACAAAAACATTTAATAATAAAATTAGTGAGTTTTTCTGTTTTTTTATAAGAAAATCGGCATCCCAGAAAATTTAAAAAGCCAACCAGACTCTCAAGTTTATACATATTTCATAGTTGACAATATGATGTTCCTGGACCACTAGGCCTCCTGGAATTTCACACACTGATGATCATGGTAGTAATATCTAAAAATAACATTAAGCTGACAATAATAAATCCTGGTAAAATCTAAACTTGCCTACTCTTACAATTTTGTCATAAGTCGTTCTATTATGAGCGTAAAATTATGATCATATGATTGCCAGTTAAAGCTAACAATTGTAAATGTGGTTTACATTTTGCAATTTTGGAAATCTTATTTTGATTATTAATTCCAAAAGAATTTTAAAACAATGCTGCATGACTTGTATGTCCAAGCTCTGGAACAGACAAAAAATTATGCCACACATATATGCATAAGTAAGAAATAAGGCTGTCACTTTGTTTATTATAATTATTGTCATATACATGTAATTAATTTTGGTCTCAAAGAGGATTTTGTAGAACAAAAACATTACAAATGTAAATATTGTACAATAGATGGACATTTACATGTGTGGTTGTGTAATATTGAATTTATTAAACTCTTTGAATAAAACTTTTATACAACTCTTTCAAGGCTCATTGCATATGACTTTATTCAACTTCTTCAATAAATCCAATATTTATACATAATCATTCTTGTAAGATCCTGTATTTATAGTTATCAGGAAACAGAAATGAAGATTTTAACCAATCAGAGCTTATGTAACAGAGCGTACATACAATAAAAACCATTATTTTTAGGCTAAATTTCTGTAAAAAGATTTTATTGTGAAATACAAGAGGACCATAAATTGCTTGCCATGTTGTCATTTGTAAATGTTTTTATGTACAGGTTTTTTTTTTTTTTTTTTTTTTTTTTTTTTTTTTGTAATTTTCAAACTAATACTGTAATATGTGTTCAGAGTTATTTCCCTTTGGCCACAAGATTTAACTATTTAAGTGGCTTGGATTATTGGACCAGTTCATTTGTCTTTCGGGCGAGAATTGTATTGATGGTTTTTAGTAGTGTTGGCAAAAAAATTGTACATGGAATAATTTTTTTTATGAAATTTAAGCAATAGTTACAATCTGTGATGTATATATTATATAATATAGATGTTGTTAATTTATTATGTATTGCACATAGTGCTGTTATTGCCAGTTTTAGTGGTATAAATGTGTCAGTGTATATAAACACTGCCATTAGATGCGAATTATCCAAAGCTATATCCAAGAAAAATAGGAAAACTAGTATACTATATAAATATTACATTTGTGATAGGGTGATAGTCCATTTTGTCACCCAGAGAAATTTTATTGACAAACAAGGTAAATCCGAGATTGACAGTAAATTTTGAGGGATGACATTATGGACTGTCACCCTATCAGAAATGTAATATTTAATTTATTATACTGATTGTTGGTGTTGAATTGAAAATCATGACCGTGATGATTGTCATCCGTAAGCAACTCGTGAGACGCTTTTAACATTAATCATATTTAACATTACTTTAGAAAGGCGTTTTACTGATTTAGAAGGTGACTAACAGCATACACAGTTTTTCTATGCATTTGACATTTTTGGTAATGTCAACCGCTCACATAATGTCACCCTGTGACGCCAGATTTTCTGAGATCGGAGGGTGACATTGAATTTACCCAACCGCTTATTAACCAATCAAATTTTGCAAAATTTACAAACGGTATAATAATATAAAAATAGTATACTTTAAAAGGACTAGTTCAAGTACTAAGAAACCAATATAACCAGATCCCTAAAGATATTGATGTATTGTAGCTGTTATAAAATTACACCATTGTATGTAATTAAACCATTGATACAACTGATCATGTTCTCATCTTTGTCAAAAGTGTGTCACTCAACTCACATTTATCTAAAATACTAAAATATTACAGATTTATTATTATAAGTTAAATGTAAAAACTGATATTGAACTATACAGTTTTGATAAACAGATATTGAGTTTTAATTCCATGCAATCAGTCGATTTTTATAGCATATTTAGTGTATTAATAATAAAACCAAAACAACATATCAGTATTTACAAAAATAGAAATTGAAAAAAGTAAAATTAAAGAAAAGGTTCTTAATAAAAAAGAGCAAAATATTGAAATTATAAATGTATTAATAAAAAAATATGATAAGGCTGTACATGTATTTGAACTTATGATAACAATAACCAAAATCAATGTCCACTACATTATGTCACTGCTGCTGCTAAAATAACTACCAACCTAACTGTTAGATAAGTACATGCATTTCAAAAATTACACTTTTTTCTGCGAAATTGCAGTCTGTAAAAAAGAAAAGGTCTCTAGCAGGGATGAAGATTAGCAGGGGCCTAGTAGTCCATGGCTCTAAAATCAGTTTTGAACCAAAATGTTTAAACATTTTAGTTCTTTATTACTATTCATACTTCTTTTCTGAACTGAGCTGGGCCCCTTATTCAAACTAGTAAATCTTCATCCCTGCTAGTATGATAATTGTACACATTTCTTAAACATTGAATTTGTTATCTGTGGTAAAAGGGTAAAAAATTGGTTTTCTCTCTATTTTGACTTCCTGTAAGTATCTAAACATTGACAAAGTAACAATATTTGGCATGAGTAAAGTACATTTTGAAAATATCTGTATCAGTAAAGAGAGAAACACACATTTCTCTTCCATCGGGACTAGGTCTCTATCAATGTCATGTTGATTACTGCTAAATATTTAGTCTTTCCAAAGTTTGAAAGCCGAAAGGATTCATCCTTAGTTTCACCCTCATTGATCAAACATTTTTCTGGGTAACCCATCATGTTTTCTTGAAATACAACATTGTCAATGTTTTTTAAAGATGACAAGAATTATCTCCCTTATGTAAGTAATTAGATTACAGTTTTATGCAACGTTATTGCACCACAGTCTGTAAACACCACACAAGATGATCATTTTTTAATAAAAGTTGATTCAAAATATGTCAAAAATTTAACAAATAAATGGAAACAAAAGTTTACATAAAGGGATAGAAAGGGAGAAATTTGTTGCCTTATCTAAGGCCATTATTGAATCGCTCTTTGTAAAAACTATTTATGACAATAACTTTTATTATATTTAATAATATTTTGTCTATCTAAAACAAATGTTTTTGATTTTCATAACACTTTCTAATTCCACTAACCATTTGGTTAAGCTTTGAACAACTTGGATCTGGTTGATGAAAAAGTGTAAGAGAATCTTGTGGCAATTACCATGTGTTTTCAAAATTCAATTACTGAATTGTACAGCTATCAGAGCTTAAAGAAAAACCGCTGTATTTACTATTTAGATAAATTTATATCCCTGGTTGATAAAAAGTTAAAATGTATCCAGTTACCTTAATGGATTTACTAACAGAAAATTTATACAAATTGATTTATCTAGAATGGTGTTTACAGAGAATTTACATTGTATTATTTATGTATTAATTATAAATTATATGTTTATAATTCTTGTAGAGAATTTTTGTGAGGTTTTAATTTTTATACAATTTTTTTTATATTTATATTTATAGTTTTAATTGTTTGCTATTTATTTTTTCTATTTTATACAAAATGTTAGAAGAGTTATTTCCCTTTTCATGGCTTCCGTTGGTTGTTTTGACTATATTTTTATATGTTTTACATTTTTGTATTTTGTAGGATAAAAGACCCCTATATAAATACCTAGATATTCATCACCACCTGCTTTATTTTCTTGGACTTTCAGATTATCAGATTGGTTTGAAGTTCAGGCGTCCCTATATCGGACGGACCATGGTTGGCGAGGGGTTAAGGCATTAGACTTCAAAACCCAAGGTGTCTCACTCCTTACTCACTGGACCTCAATTGAGATAGGGACAGGGTTTTTCCTTGTCATAGGCCCTTTACAGTTGACATAAAAGTTTTTTGAGTAGTTTTTTCCTCCACTATTCATATACAGGTTGTAAAATTCAACAGTCAGCCCACCTCGCACATTGTCACAGTATTTTTATGTCAAAAAAAATTTGTTTCATTTATGTTTTCTTTATAACTACATAATAAGTAGAACACAGATGAATACTTAATGTATATTTGATTAACTCTAGAATCAAAGAGGAAAATGTCATACCCTGTATACTAGTAACTGTTAGAGATCCTGAGATCACGTCTCACTAAATATCTCTCTTTAGTTGAAAAGTGAAATGACATCAAATGATGCATTATTTAACAACTGAATGTCACACAAATTGATACTTGTTGATGTATGTGAAATTTCTAGTCTTTAAGCTTATTGTGCAATATGTATGCATGTTTGAGAGAAAGAATAAATGTAGACTGCTTTACAGGGAGTATATAGTATGTACCAAAATAAGGCATGTTCAGTTACGCATAAAACCTGTTTGTAAGTTATTTAGACTAAACTGGTCC
Source organism: Anadara kagoshimensis (assembly GCA_021292105.1). NCBI lineage: Eukaryota > Metazoa > Mollusca > Bivalvia > Arcoida > Arcidae > Anadara > Anadara kagoshimensis. The sequence continues at coordinate 32,281,347 of CM037863.1, read as the reverse complement.
TGTCTGAACAGATTCTGACCATCATGTTGTATATCTCGGATATTGTAGAATCTGTCTCAAAACAAAACCAGCTTTATACAAAGACATACAGGATAAACATCAGGGGTCCTACTATTTCTATATTTCCTATAATTTTGACTCTCCTATATTTTCCTATATAATTTGAAAAACCTCCTATATTTCCTATAGTTTTGTTACTGGTAGCTTCAGGAATTCAGAATGGGGACATTTCTGAAGCAAGATTAACATTAGAGATAAACTTGCATGTCACAATTCCCAATATTTTACGTTTGTTAGTAAAAAGTGGAAAGGGATCGACTGAAGGGGAGAGGAGGATGCATATTTTATGTGTAAACTATTTAAAAATATTCCTATAATTTTAGTGAAAACTCCCATAATTCCCTATAGATATCCTATAATTTTGACCCAATATTCCTATTTTTCCTACATTTTTGGACCTCAAAACTGGTAGGACCCCTGAAACATTCTAAAGTGCATGTTTACGTTGCCTCTAAATGAGGTGTTAAGGTACTCAAAAGTGAGGCAGTAAGGTAAATTTCGACAATGTAATAATTATAATTTTTATTATTATAATTATAATTATTATAGTTCTGTACATGTGTTTTGCCTTGTTTTTATAATTATGTGTTGTTAACACAGATGTGTAAACTTCCAGGTATGAGTACTGTATGTAATTACATATACTGTACGATGTCAATATACTTGTGTATAACATATACAGAGTGGTTCAATATATATTCAGACACTTTGTAAAATCCTTCTTTGTTTCATATAAAACCACACATTTTTAAATAATTCTCAAAAATTTATTTCTTGGTCAATTTCCATGAATTTTTCACTATTAAATGTAAAATTTGTTAAAGTTTTTTTTAAAAATAATTAGAAAAGAAAACTTTGTTGTTTTTAATAGTAAAACATTTAAAATTCAACGGAAAATTTCTAAATTTGAAATCTGCTATATAATCATGCTTCACATGGCTGTTAAAAATTTACAATGCTGTTCACCTTATGTTTTCTTGACTGTTATAAGACAGACAGTATTTTGAAAATTATTGGAAGAATCTACAACTAATTTTACATTTACATCTTTTTATCATATGTATAGAACTACTTGCAATCTCGATACGAAAAAACAAAAATATTAAAGGAGTTAAAATTGATGACACGGAATACAAAATTAGTTTACTTGCTGATGATACCACTTGCTTTCTAGATGATGAACCATCAGCTTTTGAAGTTATTTCATTAATGGACCAATTTAGAATCTGTTCAGGTCTTCGTATTAATCTCGATAAAACTGAAGCTTTTTGGATAGGTTCTAATAAAAATCGTCCTCCTGGTACTCTTCCGGTTAGATGGCAAAAATACTTTTTTTACACTCTGGGAATATGGTTTTCTAATGACGAAATAGAAACAACCAATAAAAATTTAAATTCGAAATTAAAAGACTTAAAAACAACCCTTAATTTGTGGAAAATGCGGAATTTAACTTTAATTGGGAAAATCCAAATTGTAAAATCGCTAGCACTATCAAAATTAGTATATCAAAGTGGTTTAATATCTGTTCCAACAAACTTCATTAAAGATGTGCAAGCAGTAATAGACAATTTTATATGGAAATCTTCTATTCATAAGATTAAGAAAAACACAATGATTAAATCAATAGAGAATGGAGGTTTAAAATATCCCAATTTTGAATATCAGGTGAAGGCTTTGAAATTATCTTGGATAAAACGTTACTTAAGTCCTCAAGCATCAAAATGGAAACAATTATTTCATTCATATTTTAAAAATATTTCTCTTATTCATCTTCTCCAATCCAGATGCTGTATTGAAAAACTGGGCATTCCCTTATCATCGTTTTATAGAGATTTACTTCACTACTGGATGGAATTAAGATCACTTGATGATAATATGATTTTTCCAATAATACACAAAGAAGTATTATGGTTTAATGATAATATTAAAATAGGTAAAAAGGTAATTTTCTTTAAAAAATGGTATGAAAGTGGCATTACTTATATATCAGATTTACTAGATTCTTCTGGGAATTTTTTAACACATACTTCTCTATGTCAACGCTTTGAGTTTAATACAAATTTTTTAGAATATATGAGCATTTTAAATGCTATCCCTAAAACATGGAAAGAATATCTCAAGAATAAAACTGTCCCAAACATAAATGATACTAATTTAATCTTAAAAATGAAAAGCACACATGTTAATATTTTGAAAATGTCATGTAAAGATTTTTATTGGGCCTTTATTGAAACTATTCATGAAACTCCTACTTGTGTAGGTAAGTGGTCAGAAATATTTCAAATCGAACAGGATAATTGGAAACTTATATTTAGACTCCCGTTTAAATGTACATTAGATACAAAATTGCAAGAATTTCAATTTAAAATCATACACAGAATTATAAGTCACAACAAACTACTTTTTAAAATGGGAATCTCAAATAGCCCCAATTGTACATATTGTAATGAACTAGATACAATTGTGCACAAATTTTATTTCTGTAAAACTTTAGAAGTATTTTGGAAAACTTTTGAAAATTGGTGGAACAAAATCAACCGAACAAGTATCTCTCTTACATGTTATGATGTAATTTTTGGTTTATATCAGGAAAATTCTTCTCCACAATTAAATTATTGTATATTAATAGCAAAATTCTTTATTCATACATTAAAACTAGACAAATGCTTTAAATGCATAAACTTAGAGGGTTTTAAACTCCTTTTAAAAAACAAAATAATCATTATGAAACATATTATGTATAGTAATAATCAGTTTATTGAATATGAAAACCTCTGGAGTAAACTTTACAATTCTGTTTAACCTAATTAGAATAATACTTTTTTGCTATTTTTTGAATTGGTATAATTTTGTTTTGTTTATATATATATATATATAATATATATATATATATATGCAGTCTGACCTGCCTTTAAGGCCACCTCTATATAAGGGTCATCTGATTATAGAGGCCAGTACAATTGTATGTTAAACGTTTTTTTTGTTCCTATTATTTAAAAGCCACGTGGACTACTTTTGATGAATCCTTTTGGAGGTCGTTATAGACAGGGTTGAATGTATTTAGCAAGTCTCCACTTGTATATAAGTGCAATCTTCTTTTTGTGTGTATAATATGTATTTTGGATATATTTATATATTATGTATGTACGTTGTATAAGTTAATGAGAGCTAACAAAAATAAAAAAAAAAAAAAATAATAATTTTACATTTAATGGTGAAAAAAAATCATGGAAATTGACCAAGAAATAAATTTTTGAATATTTTTTCAAAATATATAGTTTTATATGAAATAAAGAAGAATTTTACAAAGTGTCCAAATATAATTATATTGCACCACTCTGTATATACAGATCAACTCAAAACTAAACACTTTACTTTAAAATTTATTTTTAAATTTAATCTTTTGTTATTTATGTATTTATTTTGTATTTGTATTTGCTACATTATGCATTAAAATACTTCTAAACATTTTATTTTATTTATTATCATTTACCAAGTGATATTATTGTACAAGAAGAAACATTCACAGGGAAAAATATTTGCAATTTTCACAACGACTCTTGTAATGTGAATTTATTTTAACTTCTCAGCCAAAATTTGTTAATTACCTCAATACATTTTCCCTACAGTCAATGAGTCGAAAGTGCTTAATGCAAAATACTTAGAAGAACAAAACGGTTAACGTTTCTTCTTATAGCTTATCAGACTTGGCTTCTTTCACCCCAACAGACTGTATATATTGTTGTCCCTATACAAGTAGTTTTAACATGTTGATTTTTTCTGTCTTGCCTGATATTATTTGGAAGTTTTAGAATAATTTAAATGCTTTGGTTGATTGGAAGATTATAGGAATTACGTAGTCTCTCTGTCTATTTGTGTAAATCCATGTCCTGGCCAAAATAAAACGTGTTCATTGTCCAAGGATATGTATTGACCTTAAAACAAAGTTATTCCTCAAGAGTCAAGGTCACGAAAGGTCACAGCTTGTCTTTGTTTGAGAAAATCTAGTCCTGTCATGCCCAACTCTTTGCTGCTTGAGACAATTCTTATAAAACTTTATACACAAATGATTTATATGGCTGAAAGGATGTAGTATGACCTTGACCCAAGGTCATATCTTAAGAATACCTATCCATGTCTGAATCACAATCCAGAAGCAAAGTAAAAACTGACAAGTTAAACATGAAAACTTCCACCAGGGAAGTGAGGTGAAGTGCTTCCTTAAGGGTAAGCACCTCCTGTTCATAGCTACACCCACCACATGTGTAATCTAAATTGAGTGAAGGAACTATGGGATGTTCAAAATATCCAGGGCAATACTGGACACAGAGACATCAAACTTATCAACAATACTGTGATGACAGTCCCTTATAAGCCTAGGCTTGCAATATCCCTGGGTCAACAATTTATTTGTAAGCAGCTTGCTTGTATAAAGTTCCCATAGTGGGAACAGGCTCTACCATAGCATATTAATTTGGAAATAAATACACCACAAGTAGGTATATTGCTGCATAGGGAAGGAAAGATGAGGATGCGAAAATTGAAGTCATCATGTTTGTCGTAGTTTCAAATGTAGCCTTTCGTGGGCATCATATCTGAGGCAAAAGTCTAAATATAAAGCACTTGGGGAAATCAGTCGTATCTTTTATTTCAAGCTCGCTAGGATAGATGTCATGAACATAGTCTCCAAATTTAGGATTGTAAAGAGACATGACGTCATCCATATATCTATGTGGAGTTGGCAACAGTCTTCTCTCCTGAAATAACAAGGTTCTGCTTCATAAGAATTAAGAAACAAATCAGCAAGCAATGGTGCACAGTTTGTATCCATTGGTATACCGATTGTTTGCTGGAAAAAATATATTACCGAACACAACAAATATATTGTCTCAAGAACTAAGGTCAAAGAGGGGCATGTTTAAAAATAGTATCTTGGTCATACATAACTATGCTGTTACAGAGGAAATTTATATAACTTCACACAAATCTCTATTGTCTAAAAGTGAACAACATGGTCTTGAACTAAGGTCATATGCTACAGATCTAAATGTTGTTTTTTTTTGGTCATTTGAAAATCATTTCGGGCTATGATTTCCGCAAAAATTATCTCCAATGTTAAAAGACGCGTTATGCCTTTCACCTTGATGATGCTAATCTAATATGGATAGTTGCACAATTATCCTGAAGCATGTTCCAGCTGTACTACTAGTAGTTAGTATGTTCAATGTTCGTCTGTAAGGTTGATGATTGCAGTATATACTGAACTTGTCAGAATAGAATGGATCCTCTAAATATTCTGGAACCACGCCTCACACAATGCTCAAAGGCGGATCCAGAATTTTAGAAAGGGGGGGGGCGTATAATGTGAGAGCCGAGGACTCGAACCTTCTAGGGGGGTCCGGTATGCTCCCCCGGAAAATTTTGAAAAAATGACGCAAAAATCCTGCATTCTGGTGCAATATGAACTGCATCAAAGAGGAAAAAATCTTTCATTCAAAATGCCTGTATCATAGTATGAAAAAAGTGTGACAATATGTATTATTAGCGACATATAAGGGGGGGGGGGGCGTACGCCACTGATGCTCACCTGATGGTTGTTCGGTAGGTTGACCGTTCTGGTGGCTGTATGTTCATAGATTCAACTTTCACAATAATACAATGCCATTAAGGGTAATGTAAGTAGGAAAATTCAAGTGAAAACCGTTTGGTTGAAAAGCGTGAAAGAGGGATATAATTAAGAAATTACCTACACAAAAGTGAATATTTATAAATAAAAATAAAGTAGGAATTGATAATTTAAGAGTTTATAAAATATTTGTTGCATTTTTTAAAGAAAATTGTGCAAAAATACACGTGTTGGGGGAAAAAAGCTTACACCTTGTATAACGAATTAATTTTAAAAATTGAAAAGATATTAAGATAGTAATGTCAGGACATTGTTCTTAAAAATTATCTGTTTCTAAAATTTTAAAATCTCTTCCAGTTTTCTTATTTTAACGTCTGAAACATACAAATGCATTTGGATTTCTAAAATTTTGCTCCGAGATTTAAGGACTGATGAGGAATTTTATTCCGAAATGACCGTCTAGTGCTGCAAAATACTAATGGGTTTTGTAATAATTGTAACCCCGAGAATATCGTTAACCCAGGAGGTAATACATAGTATTGTCAGATAAACATTGTTCATCTAATTATCTGCTTTTTTAATATTAAAATTTCTAAAAAACTAAGGAATGTTTAATCGTTCAATGTATTGCCTTAATGGGACAATATTCCGGTCATTTTATGCTCCTTTGATCTAGATAAGTGTATATTAAATAAACTAGAAATAATATTTGAAAAAAAATCCTCAAAGCCTATTTTCAAATTTGAAATTTGATAGTTTTTGATAAAATGTTGTGATAAAATACACGTGTTAGTATCCAGTACATACGTACACGTAAGAAAAATATCAGCGACATAGGCGTTGTACATAATCACGGGTGACACAAAAACGAAGTTTTATATCACAAAAATTTATGCGGCACCATTATTAAATTTCAGATTTGACTAAAGGCTTGGAGGATTCATTTCAAATACCTTTAAAGAGGTTTTGGCAATTTTTTATATTTAAAATTCTCTATTCTAGGGCAAATGAGCATTAAATTGTTGGAATATGGCCTCATTAGGGCGGTGTATACCGTAATCAAATGGTCAAAATGAAGTAAAAATCGCAATTGCGGTTCATATGACTTAAAATGCACCTTTGACTTCAAGTTTGAATAGTGTTTTAAATAGGAATATGTACCAAAACCAGGAATAATATTTGAAAAGAATCCTTACAGTCTCTTTTCAAATTTGAAATTTTATAGTTTTTAATAAATTGTGATATTATCAACAGATAAAATACACGTGTTAGTATCCAGTACATACATACGCGTAAGAAAATGTTGGCCAGATAGGCGTTGTACATAATCACGGGTTATATAAATACGAAGTTTACCTGGGGCTAATACCACAACATATTAAATTTCAAATTTGGCTAGAGGCAGTGAGGATCTATTTCGAATATTTTTTTTCAGATTTTGGTATTTTTTATGTTAAAAATTCCCAATTCTAGGACAAAGGTATGGAATTCGAAAGTCACATTAATTAGTTAAACTCAATTTATCTCAGTTAAATTAAGTTTAACTCAGTTAAACTTAATTTAACTCAGTTAATGCCAATTAATTTGCATTAACTGCAGTTAATGCGAATTACAGAATATCTTAGTTTAACTGAGAAAATGCAAATTAATTCGACTTAACTGGAGAAAAACTTAATTTAACTCAAATAAATCGATTTTATCTGCTTTTAATATGACTTGACTGAGGAATAATTGCCATGAACTGACAATTAACTCGTATGAACTCAGCAAGCGTTTTGACTGGTTTGTATCTCATGAAACTTAGTTCAATTGACTTAGTAAGAGATAAAATCTTGAAAGAACTTTGATGATGAAAATAATAAGGTAAACAAGTGTGTCTTGTATCATGTTTATTAAAATCTAAAACAGAATGCTTAAAAAATGCTTAACTATTCATCACTGAATACTTTACATATTCGCTTAACTATTCAGCACTGAATAATTTACATATTCGGTTGATTATTAACTTTTAAGTTAAAAAAATAATATAAAAGTATCAATTGTTCATATTTTTTGATAAATATATTTAAGCACTAAATTCCTCTAAAAAATATACAATTGTCAGGTTAATTTGTTAATGGTGAATACAAATAGATAATTTAGAGGATCTCCACATGTGTGTATTTATATAAATTTTTAATTTCTTGAACATGTAAAGTCACACATGCTTTATTACATCAATATATTATGATCTCGCATGAACTGAACAACTCAACTTATCTGCAGTTAATGAAAATTGTCAGTTAATAATAGTTACAACTACCATTAACTGACGCGAAAGTCACAAAAATAAGAATAACCAGGTTTATCTCCAGTTAATAAGAGATAGTCCAGTTCATGTGAATTATTTGTCAGTTAAATTAAGTTAAACTGAGTTAAACTTAATTTAACTGAGATAAATTGAGTTTAACTAATTAATGTGACTTTCGAATTCCATAAATTAATGTGACTTTCGAATTCCATAGTATGGAATTCGAAAGTCACATTAATTAGTTAAACTCAATTTATCTCAGTTAAATTAAGTTTAACTCAGTTTAACTTAATTTAACTGACAAATAATTCACATGAACTGGACTATCTCTTATTAACTGGAGATAAACCTGGTTATTCTTATTTTTGTGACTTTCGCGTCAGTTAATGGTAGTTGTAACTATTATTAACTGACAATTTTCATTAACTGCAGATAAGTTGAGTTGTTCAGTTCATGCGAGATCATAATATATTGATGTAATAAAGCATGTGTGACTTTACATGTTCAAGAAATTAAAAATTTATATAAATACACACATGTGGAGATCCTCTAAATTATCTATTTGTATTCACCATTAACAAATTAACCTGACAATTGTATATTTTTTAGAGGAATTTAGTGCTTAAATATATTTATCAAAAAATATGAACAATTGATACTTTTATATTATTTTTTTAACTTAAAAGTTAATAATCAACCGAATATGTAAATTATTCAGTGCTGAATAGTTAAGCGAATATGTAAAGTATTCAGTGATGAATAGTTAAGCATTTTTTAAGCATTCTGTTTTAGATTTTAATAAACATGATACAAGACACACTTGTTTACCTTATTATTTTCATCATCAAAGTTCTTTCAAGATTTTATCTCTTACTAAGTCAATTGAACTAAGTTTCATGAGATACAAACCAGTCAAAACGCTTGCTGAGTTCATACGAGTTAATTGTCAGTTCATGGCAATTATTCCTCAGTCAAGTCATATTAAAAGCAGATAAAATCGATTTATTTGAGTTAAATTAAGTTTTTCTCCAGTTAAGTCGAATTAATTTGCATTTTCTCAGTTAAACTAAGATATTCTGTAATTCGCATTAACTGCAGTTAATGCAAATTAATTGGCATTAACTGAGTTAAATTAAGTTTAACTGAGTTAAACTTAATTTAACTGAGATAAATTGAGTTTAACTAATTAATGTGACTTTCGAATTCCATAGAGTTAAACTTAATTTAACTGAGATAAATTGAGTTTAACTAATTAATGTGACTTTCGAATTCCATACAAAGGACATTAAATCGCCGGAATATGGTCTTAGGGATGTATATACCGTAATCGGATGGTAAAAATGAGGCCGTGGAAAATCGCCCTATATTCATATGACTCTTAACATAATGACAATACACATGCTAGGTCAAAATAAGGCCCGGCTGTAAATCATGATCTAGCAGTATTGTAGAACTGCAGTGTAATCACATCTGCCGCTTGATACACGGTAAAAATCATTCTATGTCTCTAGACATGTAAAAAACCAATTTCCACTGTTTTACAATGAAAAATGTAAGTTAACGAAAATGAAAAAGATATACAAAGCAATGGGTGGTCTCTAAATAGTTGAGTCATGACACAGGTGAGCGCAACAAACCCATGTAAAAAGTGCTCCTTCTCAGGCAAAGGCGGAACTTACAAATGAGACAACTACTTACAGCGCCACCTATTGTTGTGTGTGTTAATCTGACAGGAGAGCACTGTCAAGCCGGCGACGGAGAAAGCTCGTTATGGCTTTGTCAATATGGTAAGTTTTTGACGTATAGAGTATTGGTTCTGGAATATTGTCACATTTTTTAAGCAGATTATGAAACGGTCAAATAATACACATAAGTACCAACAGTAACACAATTATAAGTAGATGCCCCTAGCCTTGTGTTCGTGTGCACAGAAATCACGGTCATCTTCCAAGCACTAAACCACGGACAACGTTGCTTAACTTCAACTGTTAAAAGTTAACCCACAGACAGTGCTATAAGCACTCCATACACTTATTATGACTACACACCCTCCAACTTTCAAGACTGTACTTTCCAGCATCTCTACAGCCTCACCAGGTCTATCTGTGGAGCCCATTCTTGTTCTTTGCTTTTGCCATTAGTTTTAACAAATGCCTCTCAACACCCGCTTTCACAGTGGCTCAATAATTGCACTGTAAAGTGTAATTACACATTATAGTATATAAAAAGGGGGTGTGACTGGTTGCTTGAAATGAAAATCTTATTGGTCCACTCGGGCTACTGTTGCAGCCCATATAAATACACCCAACAGCACACCAGCACAAAACTTATGACCTGCTAGGTAATTCCTAAAACCATCCTTGACTAAAAGCTTAGATGGGTTATGAAGATATCTTCAGATTGAAAGATACTAAATTGGGAGTATCAAGTTTAGAAACTGGAAAAGCATTACAGAGGCAGATAGAATCTGGGAGGAAGCTTTGTTTGCAGTAGTCCATGTTCATTGTTGGTGTTTGTGGTTTTCTTTTGTATGTCTGGTTGCTTAGGTGACACAGATATGGTTGTTCATAGTGATACATTACGGTCGGCTGTAGTGTATTTTACTTGGATTTTAAGAATTCCCTCTCCAGATCTGATAACATTGATGTTACGCTACACCTGTGGTAATACCAATTTGCTGGACGATCTGTATCTTGTTCTTGAGGTCTTGTTGAAATGGAATCCATACCATTGAGTAGTATTTCAGAGTTTGTTACAAGCTCAACTTGGAGACTCGTGTGTCATTTTCCCGCAAGACGACATCATGTCCCCACAAAATGACCAATTTTCCTTTGATTGTGACGTCAATGAAAATCTGCATGTGTAGTTGAAGATAAACAGTGGAAGATAAATGCATGTGGAGATGAAGTTAGAAATTTCTACCATTGTTTCTTCAAGCAGAAATCTATATCTCAAACATAGGGAGATGGAAGAATATACGCCCCACTAGCCATGTTAGGATTGAATCACAGTCGCCCATCCAAGCATGTTCAATGTTTATGATTGATGTTGCTTAACTACTATTGTTAAGCAGGATGTTCTACTGAACCATCAATAATGGATTCAACCATACACCCAGTCAGTGGAGATGTTATTATATATCGTCATTGCGATTATTGTGGCCAAAGATTTGCCAGTGGCGATATTGTGGCAGATGAATTCAAATCCGCCCCAATTTTTTCCAAATGACTGTATTACAAATTTTTTTTATTTAAAAAAAATGAAATTGAAATTTTAGAAATGAAACACTGAGTGAAAGATATTTTACACTGAAGTCACGATACCATATGTATCATGATATTTGCTTCATAATAAGAAAACTATTAAGTTTGCATCAAAGATTACCTGTACTTATAGCCACTTTTATAAGCAAAAAAGGGTCCTTGTTTTTGAGTTTTATGTGTTTTGAGGCCTGAAGTTCGGTCTTTTCGCCTTCAGCCATGATGTTGGTGTATACAAATAAATTCCAGAGTGAAATACTAATGGTAAATTTGGGACTGGCATACCCTGAAATGACTGTCATACTATAAACTGAACCGTCGTAAAACTAACCATAATATACTGTCAAACGGTGTACAAATTTATATGATTGCAGTCCTACTTATTATGCAAAATGGCAAAATGCTCACTTTATCTTAGGGCTGTGTATTGGAGGGACAGTTCCGATACCAAACATAGCATGATACGCCTAGAGCCATACACGATACACATTGACGATACTGATATTTTTGTATGGCGTTTCACGATAGTGAACGTGTACTTTGCTATCGCTTTCTCTGCCAAGATCGGGCTTCTTTTCTATGAGATTAGTGCGCATGGAAATAGTGTGTCTGGTAAATATCTGATGAAAATGGAGACGAAAACGAAGCGTGATAGAGAAGAAGATGTACCTAATTCCTCTTCTCCGAGGAAAACACAAAAAGTTGCAATTGTACAACACTATCGGGAAGAATATTAAAAAATCCTGGACATTGTGAAATCCAATAAGGGGGCAACATATGCCCGTTGTGTATCATGTATGTGCGACTTTTCAATTGCGCATAGCGGGGAATTATACGATATCAAAAAACATCCTAGTAATTCCCCATAGTAATGCAGGATGTGGAAGGGTCTTTTCATTGGTGAGAAAAAACAGAACTGATTTCAGGGGGTCAATGACGGACTCAACTTTAGGTTCAATTTTAATAAAGCAAGAATGCTACAGTCAAACTTTTACACAGGAATTTTTGAAGAGGGCAAAAAGTGCCACATATATTGAAAATAGAGATTAAAGTGAGTGCCATACATGTGTTAATTTTGTCATTGTTAAACTATACTAATAATAATGTCTTATTTTTGTCCCATGTTTGAAATGAAGCGATTTCCGTGTTTTTAAGTTTTTTTCAGTGGCTGGGGGCCCCCCTGACCCCCGGCTAATTTGAAAACATTACACTTTTCCATTACTGTATGTTGGCAGCTCTGATACCGGTATATCAATATATCATTACAGTCTTACTTTATGTTTGAGTGACCCGGTCCTGGGTTCAATTCCATACCAGAGTTTTTACATTACTCAATTTAAACTTGCTGTCATTGATAGTAAGTAGTATACACATGCTGGTAACAAGGAGGGAAAAATTGACAGTCTAAATAAATTATGTCTTTGGCAACTTTTAGACATTTATTTGATATTTTTGAGTATTTATGAAAGCTATAGTCCATCACTTGACTTGTTCAGTGATAAATATTGATGTGGCTAAAAAAGATTGTGGATTACTTACCTCAGATTTCATTAATGCTATATGTAGATTTGTTATTTTTATAACGTGTTTGGTTAAATTTCTTATATTAAGTCTAAGAATCAAATAAAACCAGTTTTATCAGGTGCGCATCTAAATTCAGATAATGTACTTACTTACTTAGTCCTCTTCGTGCGTATGTGCACATAAGGCCACCACCAGCTCTCTCCACAACTGTCTATCCTTTGCTTTTTTTTCCGCTTCCTTCGACCCCATCCCCATCTCTTTCAGCTCTTTCTCTACTGTCTGCCTCCATGTTTCCTTTGGTCTTTCCTGCTTCCTCTTCCCATCTGGTGTCCATTTTAGTGAGACTCTGGTGGTACTGTTGTTGTCTTGTCTCATCACATGTCCAATCCACCGCCATCTACGTTGTTTTATTTCTGCTCTAAAATCCTTCTGGGCACAGATTTCATGTAGTCTCTCGTTACTTATTTTTCTTGGCCAGTAAATCTTACATATCTTTCTGAGGCAGGTGTTATGAAATGCAGCCAATTTCTGAAAATCAGTCTGAGTAACTCTCCAGCATTCTGACCTATATAAATTCCCAGCTATGGGTTTAATAGCCGACCAGATAGGGCCGTTAGCCTAGCAAGGCAACTTATCTGGGAGAGGACAAACTCCAAACTCAAAATCCGGGTAGATTGGACTTGTCAGATGTGGCAGGCAACTGAGATAGAGAATGGAAACCTTGAAAACAAATTCCCTGGTCTTCCAGGTTGGGGGTTTTGCACAGGGTTAGCAGCCCAGTCATAGAAAAAATCTACATGGCTACAGAAACCACATCAGCAAATTCAGATAATGTGTATCACAGTAAAATACTTTATGGCCAATAACTTCATCTTTGAGACAAAAATCTCAGTTTTGTTAGATGACCTTGAACGTTTTGTAGTTTTAAAACATTAAATTAAAAAAAAATTTGTCGCTCTAGGCCAAACAAGTGTAATAAATAAATTTTATTTTTTATTTTTGATGTTTGTGCTGTTTTACCTGTTGTTCATTCATAAATAAGTGCAGTGGGCTTATCTGTGACGTATGCTGGTTAGAAACACTTTATAAACCTGTATCGCGTGAATACATATTAGCCAATCAGAACTCAATTCTGAATGACTTATATGAATTAAGCTGTCAAATGTGCCATATCAAAATATCAGAGGAACAACAGATACCTTTCAATTGTAAATAGAAAAATACTTACCTTTAAAACAAGACTCCAAACAACAAGTATTTACTTCTCAAAAACTTTTAACGAAAAAGTTTATCAAAAAAGGAAAAGGATTTAAAGATAAAAGATTTTATCTGATGAAAACTGCTTTCCCGGAAACGTATGACTTAGTAACGCCTGGGATTTTTAGGTGCATTTTTTTGCAATATAAATATTATACAGGATTAATTATTGTGAATTTTTATCCGCTAAATCACCAAAAATAAAAACACAGCAAAAAAATCCCTATTTACAGTATAATTAAAAAAATCTGTGCAACTAGGATTCAAACTAATATTTTGTTGAATTTCTGCCTTGTCCATTATCAGGCCAGTCAGTGGCTGAGTAATTGTCTTCACTTCTAATATCCAAAACCCATTCTCAAGATCCTAGTATAAGAAAGTATGTCACTTTCTAAAGGTTTGTGGTTTTCTCTAGACACTCCAGTTTCCTCCACCATCCCAGAACTGACTGCCTCAATGTAGGTGTAATCATTTACTCCACTTGAGTCTCTCATCCAAATAGCCTTTTCTCACATATTTTCTAATATATATGATATAGGTGTAATCTTTACTGGGGTGTAAAAAATTTACTCCACTCAACTTTCTATCCATTAGTCTTTTCTCACATATTTTCTTGTATTGCTGTCTCTTGTCAACAATAAAAAATGACCAGTGTAAGTTATACACAAGTGCAAATTATGATGCAAATTTTTGGCAGAATACATGTACTTGTATATGTTTTATGGATTTGTAGAAGTCTGGGTAGCTCAGTGCTAGAGCACTTGGCTATAGTGTGGGAGGTCCCGGGTTTGATTCCCGGTCGACCCTGCATTTTTTCTCTTTCCTGTTACATTTGGGGGCTCATCTGACCCTTGGAAGTGGCCGACCAACAGGTTGGTCCCAGGGTGGAACCTTGTGGTTTTGATTCAAGGGAGTTGAATCGAAAAAAAGGAAGGGAGGAATGTAGTGGTATGGGTAGCTCAGTGGTATAGCACTTGCCTATACTATAGTGTGGGAGATCCGTGGCTTGATCCCCGGTCCGACCCTGCATTTTTTTCTCTTTCCTGTTACAGATTTAGATTCAGCATGTTTTTCTAGTTCTGTATATATAGTATCCATTTACTTACAAAGAAAAGTTCGTATCACACTAGGTTAAAGCTAGTTAGCTATAAAAATCTGTTTTTATACAAAATGAAATTAAAAAAACTTGAGATGGCAAGAAAATGTCAAAATGACAGACAACAAGTTATATTGCATCCTATTACTGGTGATCTACTTACAACATTTATTTTATCATCTTGGTAGAAAGATGATCAGCTTCAAACTTATCTTTCTAATGTTTCATTATTTTTTATGATTTTAATCAACCTAGTAATTAAGCTTTTGACCTATTTATTTCAAAGCAGAGAGTTGAATTTTATGTTGAAAACACCCAGTTAGCTTACTTTTAATTGTTTAATACACACACACAAGGAAACACTGAAATGACTTATAGCTCATTTGATTTAGGTCATAGGAGTTTTAATTGTAATGTCACAAATGTGAAATATACATGCAAGACTTTATAGAAATGAGGTTATTCAGGTCAAAGGGCAGAAATAAAGAAAGAATAGGAATGTCACTCACCTTGCACTTATTAATAGAAAGGTTAAAAAAAATGTATGCAAGCTGTATAAGTTATTATGAATGATAAAACTGACAGGTAAGAAGTATATAACTTACCTGAATTCAAACAGAGGTAATTACAAATTTAATTTTGACATATATTATTTTTATATGTACATATGAGGTATTGTATTAATTTATTTTACATATAATCTCTATTTTATTTATTTTCTTGTGTGTTTTTTGACTTTTTAAGTTTTTGTTTCATCTAATTATTTATCATGTATTTCAGATCAATCAAAAATCTGGTGAGAAAAATTACCAAAGAAGTGAAATGAAAGATTAAAATGTCAAGGAGTGGCCAAAACAAGGTGTGAGCTAACCACGTATGAAAGAAAGTACAAGGTATAGAATACATTAAAATACCATTTTAGCTCACCTGGACAAAGGCCATGTGAGCTTATGTCATGGTAAGACATGCATAGATCTGTGTGTCTATCAACTTTAATCTCTTCTCTGAAAGAAATGCAATTAAAACAAAATTTGGTATGAAGGGTCCAATGGTAGATCAGATGAAAGTGTGTTCATATCAGCCCAAGCCAGCATCTAAGATGGCTGCCAATGTTGTTTATATAGTTGTTTAGGTTGAGTGGCTATATGCAGCTGAGCTTGTGTCATGGTGAAGTGTGCATTGATACAGTTGCTTCCATTCATCTGATTACACTATCTTCATCTCTGAAACTGCTCATCAAATTTAAACCAAATTTGCATGGAAGGTCTTTGGTTGGATGGTTAAACGTCACATGTATGTAATCAAACATTGTCACTATTGTTATATTGCAAAAACAATCAATAGTCATTGGCAGGTTTTCGGTGTACAAAACTAACTGTTGTAGATTCAATTTTGAACTGATTTTGTGAAAATTAAGTTTTTTCTGAATTATACAGTTTCTGAATGTTCAGAAATCAAACATTGAAGATAGTTGAAAAAAAATATGGAAAGATGTACATTATAAAAGAATTGATGACTTGTCCTACTTTTTAATCAGTGTTTAAAATTTTATTTCTATTTAAAAACAAAACAGATAAACTTTTACTTGAGTCTTTCCTATTTTGCATCTGTGAAACTTTCATCACAATTATACATAATAACATGACCTTGTGTGCTTTGGTCTACATTTAATTTAAAACAGTTGTAAATAATTCAGTGCATCTGTTACAAAGAGAAATAAATAATTGATTTAAAATAGGATGCATGACTTACTCCTAACAGTAA
This sequence comes from Anadara kagoshimensis, assembly GCA_021292105.1. Lineage (NCBI taxonomy): Eukaryota > Metazoa > Mollusca > Bivalvia > Arcoida > Arcidae > Anadara > Anadara kagoshimensis. The sequence goes on along the minus strand of CM037863.1, from coordinate 32,264,470 downwards.
TTATAAGTATAGTTTATAGTATTGTATATGTGTGTGTGTTTGTGCATGAAAACATGTGTTTGTGCACACATGTTTTATGAGGCAAACATGTTTGTGCAACACATGCAGTCAATTAAAAAAATCTCTCGTTCTTATAAATTTGAAAAACTAACAAAACTTGTATTATAAAATTTACCTGAAACTACTGGTCGAAGCTTGGCACATTCTGGTTTCTATAATCTGCTAATTATTGTCCTTACATTAACAATCTTACCGATGGTTGTAGGATTAATTACTAGTACTGCAAAACTGTATATTACTTCTGACAGTTGAAACTATATTAACCCAAATGGCCGAGGGAAAACTGTAGTAGACCTCTATAAGTTAAAACCAATATTGGCCAAAGAAACTGAATAGCTAGATCTTAGATATTTTTAATGCAGTATTTTTAAGAAATTGAGAAAATAGAGAAGTTGTAAAGTTATTAATCCCTGTAAATTATTTAAAACACTTATCTGAGCCTCATAATTCACAGCAAGAGATTTTTAACATACATGTATTTTCAAGTGAGCAGTAAGGCCTATATGCCCTTTGATACATATTCATAACATTCTGATGAAGATGGCAGTGACATTTGAAATGTTGCCTAGTTATTGATTTTATATACAAAATAGTTTAATATGGTTTCATACATGTATGAATAAATAAATAAATAATAAAAAAACAATAAAGTTAAATTCTGGTGCAAGGTTTCACGACTGCACACAGATCATGTCATACTGTATATATGAAAACAGATTGAATATTCATAAATTTCAGGAAAATGAAACTAGTAGAGTAGAATTTATCGATAAAGCATTTGTTATTGGAGTTATAAATAGAAAATATTGTCTGCCAAGTTTAGAGTCGTCTCATGTACAAGTGAAAAAAGTTGAATTTATACCTTTGAGAAATATTTAATTCAACTTTTCAAAGTTAGAGCCATCTGGCATCAAAGTTTTTTTTTTACATATGATTTAATAAGGATTTGGTTGGGGGCCAGCAGATGACATAGAGTTATATATATATATTTGAATATTTGAGGCATCGACGTTCAAGTGAACGAAGTTCTACTGTATATTTGTGTTGATTTTGAGCTGATTTGGATAGAATTGTGTATATAGGAGGTCCTATTTCTGAGAAACTTATTGGACACTTTGATGTTATTTGAAATCAAGAACCCCGGGTGAGCAATGCAGGCCTTTTTAACCCTTTGTTGAACTCTTGGATTGTGATATTTTTCTTTTTCCGTAAATGTGAAGTAGGTTATTGTGATGATAGAATTATCAATTTATTATTGCCCATATTCCAGTCTCTGGCTTGCTGGAAATGTAATTCTAGCTTCTGTCTTGTTTACCTGCTTCCAGAAAAAATACCAACAAAGCTGTAGCTTCTGTAGTTGGATTTTACTATTAAATAGGTGTCAGGAACAAGAGTTCATGCTAAGATCAGTAACATTGGGGTTTGTTCAAATGAAAGGGACATTGTCCACAATGGACATACTGGATTAATAGAGACCTGCTAAAACCTTCACCTATAGCTGATGATGTCTTGATATAAGTGAAATATTCTGAAACCATTCAGTCAAATTTTGGCATTGTGAAGGATTTGGTGATTACATGAAGGGAGCTTAAAAAGAAAAAACATTGGAAATAAGATTTTGGAATTTCAAAATAATTTGTCAATAAGTTATTCGGAACATTAAAACAATGTTTAACTGTACTGATAACATGCCTCTCTTGGTTGATGACAATGCCTTAATTCATATTCATATCTTAAATAGCAACAAAAACTAATCAAATAAAAATATAAACCAGAATTAACTGTCTTTCTACCAATTTAATTCAGATTGAATTTAAAAAAAAAATTCATAGAGCAATTCGGTCATTTTTAGGCTATTTCAGTCATATTATTGTTTTATTGGAGAGTACAAGTGCACCATTTTTTTATTAGATTTCAGATATACTGGTAACACTATCTTGAGTTTAGAAATTTAGTTTAATAACCTTATGATGTGACAAATAAGTAAAGTGAAAAAAATGTTAATATCATTCTGCATACATGAAATATTTAGATTAATTTAACTACAACAACACTACAAGCTGTTACATGCAGTCCGTGGAGTGTTTTTTTTTTTTACTCCCTGCAGATGAATTGTGTATTTTACCATATGCAATTATTTTATTATGAATACTCAGTCAGGTAGGAGTAATAAATGATATCACTTTGTAATATTATAATATTTTATAGGAGTATTTGATAGAGGCCTGTAGTAGGGTTTTAATTACTGTAACTGAGTTTATTTCAGCGGTGTTTTAATTTTAGTGATTTTCGATTTTCCTGGTGATACAGTACTGCTAATTCAAATTTAACACTGAATTAAATACGATCATTGTGCACAAGGTGGTCCATGAGATTTACGTTTACTGAAATCCATGTGAACTTACCCAAATTATAATTTGTGCTAAAATTTGTACATGCTTAAATTCATACACATGTATACATAGTTTAAAAAATTACAGTTTTATGAAAGCTAGCTTAGCTATCTATTTTACTAGCAACATCAAGTGTTCAGATTGATTTGTTAAAACTCACATACTGGGTATATTAGCTGATACTCTGGATATACAAAGACACCTATAGATGGTTATTTTGACTTGAAAATAGTTCTAGATGTACATCTCTGATAAAAAGAATTAAAATCTTCAGCCCATGACCCAAGGGGCCAATTCATTGGGGTAAAGCACTGGCTTAGGGATAACAGCACCTTTGAATCCCATTTGGACGGATCTTAATGCGAAAAAAGTTTGTCAGTTCATTTGCCAAAGGAAGGTGGTTCATACACTTTGGTTACCTCCATCATTCTAGAAGTGACCTCCTCAATATCAATTAATTCTTGTGTGTGAAGTTGAAGTTTTATTTAATATAACAGCAGCTGTTGTAAAATATTGAAATCTACTGTTGTTTAGTCAGATTCGAAGGCAAAAATTTTAACATACGGATAGTTTGATATCAATGCCACATCTCTTTTTGGTATTTGGTCAGGGGTCTATGGACCCACACCTATTTTTGGAATTTGGTCAGGGGTCTATGGACCCACACCTATTTTTGGAATTGGTCAGGGATCTATGGACCCAAACCTTTTTGGTATTTGGTCAGGGGTCTATGGAATTGGGTTTAATTCATTTGGGAAGCAATTTATAAAAATGTTATAATACTGCCAAGGGTACAATATAAACTATGGGAAAATTCATTCATGATGGTTGATTTTAAATATATCTGAAAAATCTATAAAACCTGAAGTATTGGGTGTTATATTTATTTATTTTAATGGAGTGTGCTACTGTTTCAATTAAACAATTGTTTTCATGATAAGTTATTAATCATAATTATTGATATGATATATATATATATATTTTATTTTTTAAATCATGCACTTTAGAAAGTTAGTGATAATAATAAATTTACATAAATGATGATTATGATCAAGATTAATGTCCAGGGTTATAATCCTATAAAATTCCTACACAGTTAAGGGCCACCACGCATTCTTGCTGATTTTTAATACTGATATTTCCCTACAGGATAATTCATTATCATTTTTAGGGTAAAAAAGTGTTTTTTGTTACATCTGTGACCCTATTTAACATACTTCAAAAAACTTGTCATTAAAGGGATTAGCAGATGTTTGGTATTAGATAAAAAACTGGGAAAAACTGAAGTTGATTTAATGAATTTCTATTCTATTTTGTAACCAGGGTCTCCGGCCAGGTGAAGGTTTAAACACAGTATTTGTATGACCTATTGTTGCCTAATTTCTTTGTAATTTGTGACAGTTTTTGTTGTTGAGCTTAAATTGATGTCATTACATGAAAATTCTATACTCTTCACGGACCCAGGGGACGTTTCTCATGTGAATCTTCTGATTTCAGATTATTGTGTGTGTCCCCCTACAAGAGAGATATTAAAAAAGGACAGAGGTTATTTGATGAAGAAAGGTTCAGGTAAATCTTTTACTAGGTTTTCTGTTTTGGGAAAAAAAATTATATATACTATACATTTTTTTACTTTTATGAACTGGAAGCTTTTTAATATAATTACATTTTTTTATCATTGTTTATAACATTGTCAGTTATGCTGCTATATATAGTAGAAAAGACAATTTTTTGGGTTTTTTGTTGTTGGTTTTTTTTTTAAGATGGAAAAAAAACAAAGACTATGTTTTTGTTTGCTTTTTTGTATATGTTTGTTTTTTATTTGTTATTTTTTATTTATTTATTTTATTTTTATTCTTTTTTTTTTTTTTAAGATTAAACCTTTTTAACATAATAGTAATTATGATACATTTGTTATATATAAGTCATATGAAGTAGTAGTTAACAATGCTGGTACCTAAAGTTAGTAAGCTACCAGTCAGCAAAAATCCATGTATAACGTAACATTAGTGGTTGAAATAAGAAATATTATATAAAGGAATAGGTATGGTAAGACGCCTTTGATGCCCTCCAAAAAATTTAATTTTTTGATTATTTATTTACTCAGCCATACATCATGGAAATCTAATTGCTATAATTGCTTTAGTAGTAAGAGCAACTTTTAATGTCCATGGTTACATCAATATGAAGCAGCCTTTGTTATTGTTGATAAAAAATATGCTATTTATATATTTTCCTTGGAAACACTGTGCAATCTTTAATCTCATATTACGAGAAATTATTTCCAACCGAAGTGTTTTTCCTCCTAAAGTATCTAGATCCTGAAACCAAAAGTTGCATGTTATTTCTGGCAATAAAAACTGCATAAAAATGGTGTAATGTCTAACTTTTCTTTACAAAGAAGATGAGAATGTAGTTAATATCATATATGACACAAGCTAAATTTTAAGCTTAAGTCTAAAGTCTAACAAAAAATGTTTGGGTACATGTAGTATATTATTCTATGCACACTTTTATTTTGGGGTACATATGGCACATCACCCTACCTACTTCTATAATTTGGGGTACATGTGGTAGCTTACCCTACCTATTACTTTAATTTGAGGTACAAGGTACATGTGGTACCTTATCTTACTTATTCCTTTAACTTGGGGTACATGTGGTACCTTATCTCACTTACTCCTTTATTTTGAGGTACATATGATACTTTACCTACACCTTTATTTTGGGGTACATATGATACTTTACCAACACCTTTATTTTGGAGTACATATGGTATTTTACCCTACCAACTCCTTTTTCGGGCAGTACATATGGTACCTTATCATATCTACTCGTTTATTTTGGGGTACATATGGTACCTTACCCTACATACTCCTTTTTTGGGGGGTACATATTGTACCTTATATCTATTCCTATATGAATTATCTTATTTTGGTAATCTGGTTTCTCCTAACAAACTAGTAATTATGTGTAAGCTTTCCAAAACTGAAGTGAAAGTTTAGCGTAGTTAGAATGAAAATCATGTTAAACTTTTGAAAAAATGTGAAAATCAAAGTTTTAAAGTAAAACAAAACATGTAGTGACTAAGTGTCTTAATTAAAGAAAGAATGTGTTATTATACACACTTACAGTATATGTAACTACATATTACAGTATATATATATGTACTGGTACATTAAGTCATGTTGTGGTACTTAAAAGTTTTTAGCAGAGTTGTCATAGATTTGTGGTTTGGCATATAAACAGGCATATCAATGGCTGGGTGTGGATTAACATTCCCTCTGTAGAGTAGGAAGCTCGACTGTAGAAAATGGTATATATATATAATGCAATTTCTCTTACTGTCAGGGTTAAGTCTCCATTCTGAATAAATTTTTTGTGAGAAAGTTGTTAGTTCACTTGTTAAAACTTAATTTTCTTTTTGTATGGTTTCTCTGCCATTCCAGAACTGACCAACTCAAAATTACTCAATATCAGTGAGATAACCTTGACTAAGGTATAAAACACCATTTTACTCATTATCATCCCATCATCATCATCATATCACACCCCTCCAGTACCACCACATTACCTTCACATCCCTTACCACCATATCAACACTACCACACCACCCATCACTAAATTACCATCACACAACCACCACACCATACCACCACACCATACCATCCCAACATATCACCCCAATCACTGCCATGTCAACACTACCACACCACCCATCACCAAATTACCATCACACAACCACCCTACCATACCATCCCAACATATCACCCCAATCACTCTCATGTCAATGCTACCACACCACCCATCACCAAATTACCATCACACAACCACCCTACCATACCATCCCAACATATCACCCCAATCACTCTCATGTCAATGCTACCACACCACCCATCACCAAATTACCATCACACAACCACCCTACCATACCACCCCACCATATCACCCCAATAACTGCCATGTCAACACTACCACACCACCCATCACCAAATTACTATCACACAACCACACCATACCACCCCACCATATCACCCCAATAACTGCCATGTCAACACTACCACACCACCCATCACAACATTACCATCACACAACCACCCTACCATACCACCCCACCATATCACCCCAATAACTGCCATGTCAACACTACTACACCACCCATCACAACATTACCATCACACAACCACGACACCATACCATTCCACCATATCACCCACTCTATCACCACCACATGAATGCTACAACACATCACACCTACAGCAAGTACTGCCTCAGTTGTCAAGGAGGTCCAAGGTGCAAACTTAAAAATCGTCTTTCAGCACCTACCGGGTAGTTTGGAATGCCACAAAGACAGATCCAAATGTTAGGAAATTTTTTAGTTCCTTTGTGTATGAATGATGGATAATTTTCTCCAGGAAATTCATTTTCTTTGTCATCCTAGACTTACTCTTAACATAAGTGAAACATCATTCTTTGGAACACAAAATTCTGTGTTTCATATTAAAACTCTTCTGTAATGAGCCCAATCTTTTTTTAATGGGAGAGTATTGTTAAACATTTTCAATTAAAAACCATATGGCTGATTTTGTAAATTTACTTATTTAGTGGTTGATTTTATTTTGGTGATATTACTGCCAGCACTGTCAGATTTATGTTTACCATTATTGTAAGTAATACACATAGAAGAATAGCATACTCAGTGTAATCTGAATTCAGTACTGTAGACCATTTGATTACTGAGGCACCCAGTTTTTCTGTTCCATGTATTAGAAAACTGTACTACACATTGGCTAACAGGCTACATGTAGATGTCAATTCCATTTATATATGGGGCTTAATATCCTGTAATTAATAAGCAATACAGATTAAATAACAAACAGGGCCCTGTCTTACCCTTGTGAGTATGGGGCCAGGGCCCTTGCAATTGTGAAAATAAGCATCATGATAGCCAAAATCATGAAAAACATAAGTGAAAGAAAACTTCCAAAATACTGTTTTCAATGCTGGAATTTCCAAAATTGTAATAATTGTCGAAGTGATTGTGAAAAAACCATAAGACTTTGAATTGTGAATGGGACATAATATTGGCCCCAAAAGCCACCCAACATGAGCCCTGACAAGGTACATATGGCAGATTTTCTGCATGTTGTACTCCAGGAGAACCCTGACAAGGTACATATGGCAGATTTTCTGCATGTTGTACTCAAGGAGAGCCCTGACAAGGTACATATGGCAGATTTGCTGTGTGTTGTACTCCTGGAGAGCCCTGATAAGGTACATATGGCAGATTTTACATTGGCTAACAGGCTACATGTAGATGTCAATTCCATTTATATATGGGGCTTAATATCCTGTAATTAATAAGCAATACAGATTAAATAACAAACAGGGCCCTGTCTTACCCTTGTGAGTATGGGGCCAGGGCCCTTGCAATTGTGAAAATAAGCATCATGATAGCCAAAATCATGAAAAACATAAGTAAAAGAAAACTTCCAAAATACTGTTTTCAATGCTGGAATTTCCAAAATTGTAATAATTGTCGAAGTGATTGTGAAAAAACCATAAGACTTTGAATTGTGAATGGGACATAATATTGGCCCCAAAAGCCACCCAACATGAGCCCTGACAAGGTACATATGGCAGATTTTCTGCATGTTGTACTCCAGGAGAACCCTGACAAGGTACATATGGCAGATTTTCTGCATGTTGTACTCAAGGAGAGCCCTGACAAGGTACATATGGCAGATTTGCTGTGTGTTGTACTCCTGGAGAGCCCTGATAAGGTACATATGGCAGATTTTCTGCTTGTTGTACTCCAGGAGAGCCCTGACAAGGTACATATGGCAGATTTGCTGTGTGTTGTACTCCAGGAGAGCCCTGACAAGGTACATATGGCAGATTTTCTGCATGTTGTACTCAAGGAGAGCCCTAACAAGGTACATATGGCAGATTTGCTGTGTGTTGTACTCCTGGACACCCCTGATAAGGTACATATGGCAGATTTTCTGCATGTTGTACTCCAGGAGAGCCCTGACAAGGTACATATGCAGATTTTCTGTGTGTTGTACTCCTGGAGAGCCCTGACAAAGTACATATGGCAGATTTTCTGTGTGTTGTACTCCTGAAGAGCCCTGACAAGGTACATATGTGTGTTGTACTCCAGGAGAGCCCTGACAAGGTACATCTGTGTGTTGTACTCCTGGAGAGCCCTGACGAGGTACATCTGTGTGTTGTACTCCTGGAGAGCCCTGACAAGGTACATCTGTGTGTTGTACTCCTGGAGAGCCCTGACAAGGTACATCTGTGTGTTGTACTCCTGGAGAGCCCTGACAAGGTACATATGGCAGATTTTCTGTGTGTTGTACTACTGGAGAGCCCTGACAAGGTACATATGGCAGATTTGCTGTGTGTTGTACTCCAGGAGAGCCCTGACAAGGTACATCTGTGTGTTGTACTCCAGGAGAGCCCTGACAAGGTACATATGACAGATTTTCTGTGTGTTGTACTCCTGAAGAGCCCTGACAAGGTACATATGTGTGTTGTACTCCAGGAGAGCCCTGACAAGGTACATCTGTGTGTTGTACTCCTGGAGAGCCCTGACGAGGTACAACTGTGTGTTGTACTCCTGGAGAGCCCTGACAAGGTACATCTGTGTGTTGTACTCCTGGAGAGCCCTGACAAGGTACATCTGTGTGTTGTACTCCTGGAGAGCCCTGACAAGGTACATCTGTGTGTTGTACTCCAAGAGAGCCTTGACAAGATACATCTGTGTGTTGTACTCCAGGAGAGCCCTGACAAGGTACATATGACAGATTTTCTGTGTGTTGTACTCCAAGAGAGCCCTGACAAGGTACATCTGTGTGTTGTACTCCAGGACAACAATGATTATAACAAACAAAACTATAATGTTGTGTGACAATTAATTATATGATTTACATAATATTGTATTAATTACTGTCATTTACACAGTGACAATGCTGGTTATATATCTTTGATCTGTACATTATCTATATAATTCTTACAATCTACATGTAATGTACGATAGTGTTTAACTAACTTGTTTGAAATCAAAATTATCCTTGGCTATCATGTATATTGGGACATCACCAGGTCTATGAGCTATACATCCCTAACTGTCTTCAAGTGGAACATCACCAGGTCTATGAGCTATACATCTCTAACTGTCTTCAAGTGTGACATCACCAGGTCTATGAGCTATACATCCCTAACTGTCTTTAAGTGGGACATCACCAGGTCTATGAGCTATACATCTTTAACTGTCTTCAAGTGGGACATCACCAGGTCTATGAGCTATACATCCCTAACTGTCTTCAAGTGGGACATCACCAGGTCTATGAGCTATACATCCCTAACTGTCTTCAAGTGGGACATCACCAGGTCTATGAGCTATACATCCCTAACTGTCTTCAAGTGGGACATCACCAGGTCTATTGAGCTATACATCCCTAACTGTCTTCAAGTGGGACATCACCAGGTCTATGAACTATACATCCCTAACTGTCTTCAAGTGGGACATCACCAGGTCTATGAGCTATACATCCCTAACTGTCTTCAAGAGTCTTGTATGCAAAGCTGCTCTTATAAGTTACACTTTCTAACTTCTTGCCCAGGGACTGGCATTTTAACTTCTTGACCAGGGACTGGCATTCAACTTTTTGCCCAGGGACTGGCATTTTAACTTTTTGCCCAGGGACTGGCATTTTACCTTCTTGACCAGGGACTGGCATTTTAACTTTTTGCCCAGGGACTGGCATTTTAACTTTTTGCCCAGGGACTGGCATTTTACCTTCTTGACCAGGGACTGGCATTTTAACTTTTTGCCCAGGGACTGGCATTTTAACTTTTTGCCCAGGGACTGGCATTCCAACTTTTTGCCCAGGGACTGGCATTTTAACTTCTTGACCAGGGACTGGCATTTTAACTTCTTGCCCAGGGACTGGCATTCAACTTCTTGCCCAGGGACTGGCATTTTAACTTTTTGCCCAGGGACTGGCATTTTAACTTCTTGCCCAGGGACTGGCATTTTAACTTCTTGCCCAGGGACTGCCATTTTAACTTCTTGCCCAGGGACTGGCATTTTAACTTCTTGACCAGGGACTGGCATTTTAACTTCTTGACCAGGGACTGGCATTCAACTTCTTGCCCAGGGACTGGCATTTTAACTTTTTGCCCAGGGACTGGCATTTTACCTTCTTGACCAGGGACTGGCATTTTAACTTTTTGCCCAGGGACTGGCATTTTAACTTTTTGCCCAGGGACTGGCATTCCAACTTTTTGCCCAGGGACTGGCATTTTAACTTCTTGACCAGGGACTGGCATTCAACTTCTTGCCCAGGGACTGGCATTTTAACTTTTTGCCCAGGGACTGGCATTTTAACTTCTTGCCCAGGGACTGGCATTTTAACTTCTTGACCAGGGACTAGCATTTTAACTTTTTGCCCAGGGACTGGCATTACAACTTCTTGCCCAGTGACTGTCATTCTTACTTCTTGCCCAGGAACTGTCATTCTAACTTCTTGCCCAGAGACTGGCGTTACAACTTCTTGCCCAGTGACTGTCATTCTTACTTCTTGCCCAGGACTGTCATTCTAACTTCTTGCCCAGAGACTGGCGTTACAACTTCTTGCCCAGTGATGCCATTCTAACTTCTTGCTCAGAGACTGGCTTTCTAACTTCTTGCCCAGAGACTGGCATTACAACTTCTTGCCCAGTGACTGTCCATTCTACTTCTTGCCAGGACTGTCATTCTAACTTCTTGCCCAGGACTGGCATTACAACTTCTTGCCCAGTGATTGCCATTCTAACTTCTTGCTCAGAGACTGTCATTCTAATTTCTTGCCCAGGGACTGGCATTACAACTTCTTGCCCAGTGACTGCCATTTTTACTTCTTGTCCAGGGACTGTCATTCTAATTTCTTGCCCAGGGACTGGCATTACAACTTCTTGCCCAGTGACTGTCATTCTTACTTCTTGCCCAGGAACTGTCATTCTAGCTTCTTGCCCAGGGACTGGCATTACAACTTCTTGCCCAGTGACTGTCATTCTTACTTCTTGCCCAGGAACTGTCATTCTAACTTCTTGCCCAGAGACTGGCGTTACAACTTCTTGCCCAGTGATTGCCATTCTAACTTCTTGCTCAGAGACTGGCTTTCTAACTTCTTGCCCAGAGACTGGCATTACAACTTCTTGCCCAGTGACTGTCATTCTTACTTCTTGCCCAGGAACTGTCATTCTAACTTCTTGCCCAGAGACTGGCATTATAACTTCTTGCCCAGTGATTGCCATTCTAACTTCTTGCTCAGAGACTGGCTTTCTAACTTCTTGCCAGTGACTGCCATTCTAACTTCTTGCTCAGGACTGTCTTCTAACTTCTTGCTCAGTGACTGCCATTCTAACTTCTTGCTCAGGGACTGTCATTCTAACTTCTTGCTCAGTGACTGTCATTCTAACTTCTTGCTCAGTGACTGTCATTCTAACTTCTTGCTCAGTGACTGTCATTCTAACTTCTTGCTCAGTGACTCATTCTAACTTCTTGCTCAGTGACTGTCATTCTAACTTCTTGCTCAGTGACTGCCATTCTAACTTCTTGCTCAGTGACTGTCATTCTAACTTCTTGCTCAGGGACTGTCATTCTAACTTCTTGCTCAGTGACTGTCATTCTAACTTCTTGCTCAGTGACTGTCATTCTAACTTCTTGCTCAGTGACTGTCATTCTAACTTCTTGCTCAGTGACTGTCATTCTAACTTCTTGCTCAGGGACTGTCATTCTAACTTCTTGCTCAGGGACTGGCATTCGAGCTTCTTGCTCAGTGACTGTCATTCTAACTTCTTGCTCAGTGACAGGTATTCTAATGTCTTGCCCAGGAACAGGTATTCCAAATTCTAATTTCTTGCCCAGTGATCTTGCCCAGGGACAGGCATTCTAACTTCTTGTCCAGGAACAGGTATTCTAATTTCTTGCCAAGGGACTGGCATTCTAACTTCTTGTCCAGGGACTGGCATTCTAACTTTTTCTCTAGGAACTGGCTGTACTTGTCTATGATTTGGCATTCTATCTACTTGCCTATGATCTGGCATTCAATCTACTTGTCTGTCATTTGGCATTCTATCCACATGTACTTATGCCTATGATTTGACATTCTAACTATTGTAACCTACTTGTCGATGTAAAGTTGACACAAGTTCTCTATATATAGTTACAGATATTTTTTGTTGTTTCTCCATGTCATCTAATCCGTTACATGGTCATTTGTCCTGTGGTATCCATCAACTGACGGTATCTAGAAGTATGGTTCATGTGTATGTGGTGGGGAGGGGGAGGTGGGGGTGATGTACTTCAGCTTTAGTACTTTTGGCATCTAATGACCCTTACAATATTGATAGATTGATGGTGTAAAACATTGATATTGTTTTTATATACTTGAGTGTATAACATACATAAATACTGTTTGTATTCATTTGTGCATGTTTTTATTTTTTTCAGAGGTGAATAAAATTTTGAAGTGAGACATTGATTGGTCAAGGTAATTACAATTTTTATTTGATTGACAGTATAGAGGGTGTGGTTTAACTTGGGTCATTAATTTTATCACTTGTACACATGATCAGCGTTTTAAATGTGTCATGCCTTGAGGCAGTTTTGACTTTCTCTTTTTATAAACGAGCATTGTTATAAACACTTTTAAAACTAGATACAATTGGTGAAATAAATTAAAAGCACATTAATAACAGGGGTTCCCACTGTGCTTTGGCTCATGTTATTCTCCCCTAGATTTCTGTTAGATAAGAGTTTTTTGCAGGAATTTCTTTTATTACATAATATTTTGTTTGTGTGTAACATTTGGTACATGTGTATGTGTATTATCAAGATTAATGTATGCAGATCAGATTTTAATGGCTCTAGCTGTTGGTTTAATTTTTGTATAACCTTGAGGAATTTCTTAGAACTTTAAAATGCTCAAGGTTTTTATATTTGATTTAGAGATATGTAACTGGTTTCCAAGGTCAGTGGATGATTCTGTCTAGCTCACCTGCATGTGGTACAGGAGAGGTTGTGACATTTGGGGCCGATTTAGAGATATGTCACTGGTTCCCAAGGTCAAGAGTTAGGTAGTGGATGATTTTGTCTTAGCTCACCTGCATTTGGTACAGGAAAGCCTGTGTATATATGGGGCTGCTACGATACACTTTAGTCATGATAAATAAATTTGCTCCTAAATTTTAAAATTGGCTAATGTTTTGGATCAAACCTTTTGAGAGCCAGAGCTAACCCTGTAAAAAACCAGATTACAGGTATATAAAAATACCTTCAGAGGAATGGAAATGTGGAACTTTTATTGATGAAGTTTATTTCTTTCTTTACATGCATTATAAAAAAATTAGAAATAATTGTACTTAACATTATATGATATATGAATATCATTTATCAACTTGAATGAAAATGGGAAAATTGGTCTTTATTCTAAATCCATCATTACTCCATATTATACAAAAATATTGTCCTCTTTTATTAAATAAAACAGTGTCTGTAAGTGAGGAAGGGGACTAGTTCAGATGTTGTAATTATGTAAAACTGAGGATAGGGACTAGCTCAGATGTTGTAATTGTGTAAAACTGAGGATAGGGACTAGCTCAGATGTTGTAATTATGTAAAACTGAGGATAGGGACTAGCTCAGATGTTGTAATTATGTAAAACTGAGGAGAGGGACTAGCTCAGATGTTGTAATTGTGTAAAACTAAGGAGGGGGACAAGCTCAGATGTTGTAATTGTGTAAACATCATAAAATGATGATATGTAACTTGTATGCATGTTTTATGGGGTGAAATCCATTTGCATCATTTAAGCGTCCTTTTTTGTCACAGCCTATTTGCACCAGTATATCATTTCCGCCATTAACTTTTTAAAACCTACAGTCCTTTTGTGCCATTATGGTACCCAATTGCCTCACTTTATTGAGAGTGCGATGGAGATCCTTTATCCAGGCTGGGCCATACAAGTATAGATAAAATCCACAAATTATTTGAAATCACCCCACGTAAAAATTAAATATTTGGAGACATACAGTGAATATACAATCTAGGATCACATTAATGACTTATCACACATACATAGTCTCAGCAACTGATTTCACCATTTAGATATTTATGATATTTTACAACAGAAAAGTTCTCCTTTTGCCAAATACTGATTACAGCTGTAATTTGTACTTCAGAGCTTAATGTTTGTTGTAGTTTGAGGTTTGAAACACTTACATATTAACATTTATAACATGAATAACCTGTACAGGTAGACTGGCACAAAAGACCTCCAGATTCTGCTGGAATTAAAACACCAGAAACTCTTTAAATTAGTGGTGGAAATGATACCTCAAAAAATATGTAATTGGCTCAAAAAGACGCTTCCCATTTTATATTATACAATTATTGACTTTTGATGAGGTAAACATAAGGATTTATCAACCTCAAGCACATTATATTTATCGAGGCCATAGGCCGAGGTGAATATTATGTTTTTGAGGTTGATAAATCCTTATGTCTACCGAATCAAAAGTCAATAATTGTTTTATTATATGACCAATGATTTTTTCACCAAATAATTATGTTTTATAGTACAAAACATAAAAAAGTGTCCTTTTCTTTTTTCAATGTTACATCACGTAACGTGGCGCGCGTTTTTGCGCGGTGAACATTGCCCGTTGTTACATCATAAAAAATCGCGTTATTGCGCAGTGAATATAACGATTTATCAGGCTCTCCAAACGCCTTCTCAACCAATCAGATAAGGGCAAAATCATTGGCCATATAACAATTGTGTTTATTGTTTGCTTCGGATTTATTTGTTGACTTTAATGCAATAACTGTTTTGATGTTTAGTTTTGACTGCACTTCATAAATCAAAATAAAAAATTAATACTATGTAATGTAATAATTAAAATATTAACGAATGCACAAACCATAGACTAGACTAGTAAATATATAGATAAATATGTTCTAAACCTAAACAATAAAATGTTGGGTTTTAAATAAAACAGAAAAGAAAAGAAAAGAAAAAAAAGGAAAAAAGTCTTTTGACTATGTGTTGATAACAGATTCTGATGTAAACTCTCTTGTGAAAAACAGTAAATCAACACTCAGTAATTTTCTGTAAAGTCTCTTGTGAAAGCCAGCACAAGGCAGAACATAAGGTATTATATGTACTATAAGTTGATACACTGGCTCCAAGATCAATAATAGCTTGACATTTCTTTTACAATTTTGGAACTAACTTATGTGTTTTTGTACAAAAAGAATTCCCATTAGTATACTCATTACAAAAATTTAATTTCACTTCATGATGTGTCTTCTTGAATTTCATTTTATCATTTAGACTATTGATATGTAATCATGGCACACATTTGAGTCTTTATTGGTAACTTATGTCTGACATTTATACCAGTTGTGTCTGAAATAGTGAAATATATACCAGTTGTGTCTGAAATAGTGAAATATATACAAATTGTGTCTTACTTTTTTCTGAAATAGTGAAATATATACCAGTTGTGTCTGAAATAGTGAAATATATACAAATTGTGTCTTACTTTTTTCTGAAATAGTGAAATATATACCAGTTGTGTCTGAAATAGTGAAATATATACAAATTGTGTCTTACTTTTTTCTGAAATAGTGAAATATATACAAATTGTGTCTTACTTTTTTCTGAAATAGTGAAATATATACCAGTTGTGTCTGAAATAGTGAAATATATACAAATTGTGTCTTACTTTTTTCTGAAATAGTGAAATATATACCAGTTGTGTCTGAAATAGTGAAATATATACAAATTGTGTCTTACTTTTTTCTGAAATAGTGAAATATATACCAGTTGTGTCTGAAATAGTGAAATATATACAAATTGTGTCTTACTTTTTTCTGAAATAGTGAAATATATACAAATTGTGTCTTACTTTTTTCTGAAATAGTGAAATATATACCAGTTGTGTCTGAAATAGTGAAATATATACAAATTGTGTCTTACTTTTTTCTGAAATAGTGAAATATATACCAGTTGTGTCTGAAATAGTGAAATATATACCAATTGTGTCTTACTTTTTTCTGAAATAGTGAAATATATACAAATTGTGTCTTACTTTTTAGCTCACCTGGCCTAAAGGCCATGTGAGCTTTTGCCATCACTCGACGTCCGTCGTCCGTCAGTCAGTCCGTCCGTCAGTCCGTCCGTCAGTCTGTCAGTCCGTCTGTAAACTTTTCACATTTTGGCTATCTCCTCTGAAACCCCTGAACCAATTTTAACCAAACTTTACAGGAATGATGTATGGAAGGTCCTTTACTTAGATTGCCGAAATTTTTTTGATCCGCCAAAAAACATGGCTGCCAGCGCAGAAGATAGTTTAACATTGGACTCTATGGGAAAAATGCATTTTTGACTATTTCCTCAGAAATGACTGAAGCAAATTTGACCAAACTTCACAGGAATGATGTATGGAAGGTCCTTTACTTAGATTGCCGAAATTTTTTTGATCCGCCAAAAAACATGGCTGCCAGCGCAGAAGATAGTTTAACATTGGACTCTATGGGAAAAATGCATTTTTGACTATTTCCTCAGAAATGACTGAAGCAAATTTGACCAAACTTCACAGGAATGATGTATGGAAGGTCCTTTACTTAGATTGCCAAAATTTTTCTGATCTGTCAAAAAACATGGCCGCCAGCACAGAAGATAGTTTAACATTAGACCCTATGGGAAAAGCATATATTTGCTATCTTCTTTGAAACCGCTGAGCCAATTTGAACCAAACTTTACAGGAATAATGTATGCAAGGTCATTTACTAAGATTGCCCAAATTTTTCTGATCCGCCAAAAAAAATGGCCGCCAGGGCCAAACAAAGTTTAACATTGGGCCCTATGGGAAAACGCACATTTTGGCAATCTCCTCTGAAACGACTGAAGGGAATTCAGTTACACTTTACAGGAATAATGTATGGAAGGTCTTTTGCAAAGATTGCCGAAATTTTTCTGATCCGCCTAAAAATATGGCTGCCAGCGGGGAACATAGTTTAACATTGGACCCTATGGGAAAAAAACATTTTGGCTATCTCCTCTGAAACTATTGAAGCAAACTTAACCAAACTTTAGAAGAATGATGTATGGAAGGTCCTTTACATAGATTGCCAAAATTTTTCTGATCTGCCAAAAAACATGGCTGCCAGAGCAAAAGGTAGTTTAACATGGGACCCTATGGGAAAAACGCATTTTGGCTATCTCATCAGAAATGACTGAAGCAAATTTAACCAAACTTTACAGAAATGATGTATAGAAGGTCCTTTACTTAGATTGCCAAAATTTTTCTGATCCACCAAAAAACATGGCCGCCAGCGCAGAAGATAGTTTAACATTGGACCCAATGGGAAAAGCATATATATACTATTTCCTCTGAAGCTTTAGAAGCAAATTGAACCAAACTTTACAGGAATGATGTATAGAAGGTCCTTTACATAGATTGCCAAAATTTTCCTGATTGGCCAAAAAACATGGCTGCCAGCGCAAAAGGTAGTTTAACATTGGACCCTATGGGAAAAACGCATTTTTGACTATGTCCTCAGAAATGACTGAAGCAAATTGAACCAAACTTTACAGGAATGATGTATAGAAGGTCCTTTACATAGATTGCCAAAACTTTCCTGATCTGCCATAAAACATGGCTGCCAGTGGAGAACATTGTTTCACATTGGACCCTATGGGAAAAGCATATATTTGGTATTATTTCCTTTGAAGCTACTAAAGTAAATTGAATCAAACTTTACAGGAATGATGTATGGATGGTTCTTTACTTAGATTGTGGAAATTTTTTTTGATCTGCCAAAAAAGATGGCTGCCAGCACAGAACATAGTTTAACCCTATGGGAATAGCATATATTTGCTATCTCCTCTAAAGCTACTGAAGCAAATTGAACCAAACTTTATGGAAATGATGTATGGAAGGTCCTTTATTAGATTGACAAATTCAAATTGCCCGTTTCATTTACAATTAAGGCAAAACACTATTAAAATCTCGGAAGCTGAAATTTCATTGGACAATAAATGTTACAACAGTGGCTCATTCACATATGCCCCTAAACGGTGTTTCCTCAGATCTCCCACGCCGCGCCTATATCAAAAATGGGGGAGCAAGTGAGATATGTGATTTTAATCAGATTGAAAAAAAACTGAATGGTACATATAGTTCTACAGTGATTTCCTTAGCCATTCTGTCTGATATAAACAGTGCATTTTTTCATCACTGGAATACAAATTTGCTTTAAAAGCATTTTAGTCAGGTGAGCGATACAGGCTCAGCCACACTGAGCCTCTGGTTTCTCATATTATGTCTTACCTTTGCCAGATGTGTCTTACTTTTGTCAGATGTGTCTTACTTTTACCAGATGTGTCTTACTTTTGTCAGATGTGTCTTACTTTTACCAGATGTGTCTTACTTTTACCAGATGTGTCTTAATTTTGTTAGATGTGTCTTACTTTAGTCAGATGTGTCTCACTTTTGTCTGATGTGTCTTACTTTTGTCTGATGTGTCTTACTTTAGTCAGATGTGTCTTACTTTAGTCAGATGTGTCTTACTTTTACCAGATGTGTCTTACTTTAGTCAGATGTGTCTTACTATAGTCAGATGTGTCTTACTTTTGTCTGATGTGTCGTACTTTAGTCAGATGTGTCTTACTTTAGTCAGATGTGTCTTACTTTTACCAGATGTGTCTTACTTTAGTCAGATGTGTCTTACTTTAGTCAGATGTGTCTTACTTTTACCAGATGTATCTTACTTTAGTCAGATGTGTATTACTTTAGTCAGATGTGTCTTACTTTTACCAGATGTGTCTTACTTTAGTCAGATGTGTCTTACTTTTACCAGATGTATCTTACTTTAGTCAGCTGTGTCTTAATTTTGTCAGATGTGTCTTACTTTAGTCAGATGTGTCTTATTTTAGTCAGATGTGTCGTACTTTAGTCAGATGTGTCTTACTTTTGTCTGATGTGTCGTACTTTAGTCAGATGTGTCGTACTTTAGTCAGATGTGTCTTACTTTAGTCAGATGTGTCTTACTTTAGTCAGATGTGTCTTACTTTTACCAGATGTGTCTTACTTTTGTCAGATGTGTCTTACTTTAGTCAGATGTGTCGTACTTATGTCTCAAATTATTTCAGAGATATTGACATCATTGTTATCACACATTCAAAATGTTGATGTTTGAGATATTCAATTCTTAAAAGGTTCGCCTACCTTTACCAAATAAACTGACAAACTTTTTCACACTAGGATTTATCCAGTGTGAACTAAGACTACTTTGATAAGTAAGTTTTTCTCCTAATCACCAAGGTCTCCCAATGGAAAAAAGACATGTTTGTTTTCAACCAAGAATAGTTAATAAATGAAGTCATGGCTTTGAAAGGTTAAGGCAACTAAGGGTTCTTAAAAAACTTATAATAGTGGTCTTGAAAAATCCTTGATAAGTGCCTCTTGGTTGTTTTTGTGAGGAAATGTGTCCTAATTACAGATACCATAAGAAAGTTGTTTGACATAACTGTACCGGTAGTATAATGCATTAGAAGCCGACAATATTAACATACAACTTAAGTTGGAATGTAATCAACATATATGTTATGCAGAGAGGATAAATTTGATTAATAAATTAAAATCTCATTAAGTAATTCCTCAGCAAACAATTGTTCATTTGTGACATTAAGTGACAGAATGTGGGCATACAGTATAAATCATGTATGAATTAGATGTGGTGGCACATTGAAAGTTGATATAAATATGGTGACATTCTGGAAGTATGTTTTAGCACAAAATGGATCATGAATGATCTCACAGGCCACTGATTAATACAACTATTTTTTTCTGGTTGTGAAGAGTTAAGTAATAGTGTTTAATATGGTTGTAAAGAGCTGAAAAAATACCTGATTGTGTATCAAACAACCAACCCACCAGAATTTCTGTAAGAATCTGTATCATTAAATTCTTCATGTACTTTTGGCTAAGCCTCACTGATATATTTTGTGTCTTGTTTTTGTCTTATTAAATGTGTCAGACTTCCTTACTTTATCAAAGACAAAGACAAACTACCTGTATATTTAGTTTGGGAATTTAAGATCCAACAAAAAAAGTCCAGACAGAAACAGTATGTATTTTGGTTTAGTTTTCATTTAGCTAACATGAAGCTAAGATAGTTTGTTACTTGGTCTAATTGCTGTAAGACTATCATAATAGACAACAGATCCCGTCATTAAGTATCATGTTACTATAGATTTCTGTAGAAATCTTAAACATCGTGTTTCAGCATTACAGGAACTTTGATTCAGGTAGGAAGTAAAGAAATGTATCAAAATGATAGGTGGCTATATCTGGCTCGACTTGGTTCCTGTCACCATTGATCTGTCACCAGTATTTGTGAACTTGTAGTAATCAAGACTATAGTTGTCTATAGTACAGTATAGTAGAGCTCAAGTTATACCCTGTAGTATTAGTGTCTCAGACTAGAGAGTTGGGGCTCAGGGCTTGTCTATAGTACAATATAGTAGAGCTGAAGTTATACCCTGTAGTATTAGTGTCTCAGACTAGAGAGTCGTGGCTCAGGGCTTGTCTATAGTACAGTATAGTAGAGCTGAAGTTATACCCTGTAGTATTAGTGTCACAGACTCGAGAGTCGTGGCTCAGGGCTTGTCTATAGTACAGTATAGTAGAGCTCAAGTTATACCCTGTAGTATTAGTGTCTCAGACTCGAGAGTCGTGGCTCAGGTCTTGTCTATAGTACAGTATAGTAGAGCTCAAGTTATACCCTGTAGTATTAGTGTCTCAGACTAGAGAGTCGTGGCTCAGGGGTTGTCTATAGTACAGTATAGTAGAGCTGAAGTTATACCCTGTAGTATTAGTGTCTCAGACTCGAGAGTCGTGGCTCAGGGCTTGTCTATAGTACAGTATAGTAGAGCTAATGTTATACCCTGTAGTATTAGTGTCTCAGACTAGAGAGTCAGGGCTCAGGGCTTGTCTATAGTACAATATAGTAGAGCTGAAGTTATACCCTGTAGTATAAGTGTCAGAGACTAGAGAGTCAGGGCTCAGGGCTTGAGAGTCAGAACTGGCTGTACCCTGTAACTTTCTACTCTCAATTATTGTACTAAGTTCATTTTGCTGGTGACAGAAGACTTTTAGTCATCACAAAAGAGATTCCCAAGCTCGGCCAGCTTACCTGATGACAATGAGGAGTAGTGTCTTATTCAGTAGCTTGGCGAGCCAGACCTAGCTTACCTGATGACAATGAGGAGTAGTGTCTTATTCAGTAGCTTGGCCATATCTCAAAACCAAATCTCCTGGCATATGATCTAACTTGTTTAGCTACCAAGGCAAATTAAAAAAAAAAACAATCTTGATTCAGTGACACATTGGGTATATCACAATCCAACAACACAAGGACTGAGTAAAATCAAATCTGAGGAAAGCCATATAATATATTCTTATAGAAATTTGCTGATGAGGTACACTGCTGCAGTGTTTATTTTATGATTTTTCAATTTTCAAAAAAAAAAAAAAAAAATCCTGTAAAACACAGAAACATCAATATTTGTTCATTCATGTAATATTGTTAAATATGACCCTCTATAGCCATAACAATGGGTTCATTTGGCTAATTAAAAGATCAATGACCCTAGGTCCCTTACAGAATGAACACTTGTATTTAGAGGTGGTCACTATAGCAAGGTTAAATGTAGATCATTTTATGAGATTGATAAAAATTATCTTTTCACAAATAGCTGAAAGATTACTGATGTTACCTTGATCAATATGCAACAAACAGACTATTGACCAGCAAACCATCTGTCCATTAGCCCATCAATTTTTGATATAGCTTGTTATCTTTCTTGGTGGCTAAGGTTACAGATCACAGTAGGTTCAAATCCCACTCAGGTAGGCAGATACTTATGTGAGAAAGTTGGTCAGTTCACTTGCCAAAAGACCTTGGTTTTCTCTGAGTACTCCACTTTCCTCCACCGTCCCAGAATTGACTGTCTTGATATAAGTGAAAAAACCTTGACGAGGGCATAAAACACGATTACTCCACTGTACTCTACGTGTTTACATTTTGTTTTAAGTGAGATGATGATAATGAAAAATCTTTAAATTTTTTTATTGGCTTCCCCCATGTATAAATAAATCAATTCTTCCCTTGTTATAAATTATAATAGAACGCATACAAAAGGCTTAATGATTATTGAAATAAGAGAATGAGGTAAATACTACTATATAAGTGTCCATTCTTTTGATCATAAAAGAACTCGCTCTATACAGCATAATGCAGCATGTTAATAGCTGTATGCAAATAATCAATTATGTATGTCAGAGCTAGGAGCTTTATAATTTATCAATTGATATCTGCAACAGTGTGATCAAGACCATGCTTGTTTTCTTGCTTGCTGGCCGTTCCGCTGTCGTCGTTCTGCTGTAGTCAGTCAGCACATGTCTTGTATACTTGTTGTTTTCACACCGCGTTTTAAACATGTGTTACACTTCTGATCAATATATAGGTTTTACCATCAGTAGTAAGTTGTAAGATCCATACTGTTTGAAAACAATCAATTTTCATGACATGCAAACAGAAAATTGTATATGGCATATGCTATATAGTTGCATAAAGCCAAAATGGCAAATTATTAAAATTTAAATGTTTTTTGTTTGTATAAAAATCAATATGATCAAAATCAGTAATGATATTGTAATTAAATTTTATTTCATGAAAAATTAACATTTATTGATTTTAAAGAAAATTTGATAAATAATAGCATTTTTGATGGTTTCACTTTGTGGTTGACAATAGTGTAGTGATACCAGTATTGTATATACCCTGTAAATAGCTTACAGTCTAAAATGAGTAAGCAAAAAACCTCTATAGTGAGGACATTAACCTTTTTACAATATCATATTGAATGTATATCAAGCAGTAATGATCAGTTTGCTTGCCAAAGGTTTGTAGCTTTATCAGGGCACTCTGGTTTCCCCATCATTCCATGACTGACTGAACACTGACATAAGGGAAAAATCGTGACAAGAATGTAACACACCATTACTTCACTTGCCTGTAATATAACTACAAAGGAAAATCACAACTAAAGCTAGGGAAAGAACATTTTAAAAACAATGAACAACTCTTGCTGAAATAATCATTGTTAGATTAAGATAAAATACCAGTAAGAATTACCGGTAGTGGAATTAGCTTAAAATACAATATTAGTATTACCATGATTGTTTTAGTATACATGTATATGTTTGTAATATTTTATATTATGAATATAAGTTGAAAATTATTTATCATAATAATGATAATTTCAAGGAAGTGTTTAAATATAACTGCTAACTTTCCGACTGAACTCTTTTCTATACCAGTGTATTTCAAAATTAAACAGATTAACTTCAATTAAAAATATTTTTTTAGTATACATCTTTGTTGCTTGAATTTTAAAAATTAGCAGTAATGGGTATTCTGATGGTGATTTACAGTCATTTAAATTTAATCTTTGCTAAAAAAAAAAAAAAGTGGTTGCTAACATCATAAATCTTATGGAATTGCACTACAGTAGCACAATCGGTAGACTGTGTGCTTTGTAAATGGAAGATAATGGATTTAAACTTTGGCTTCAAATGAAAAGAGCACAAAATCTTTTAATAATCTGAATTACAACCAAAACAGGAAAGTGTTAAGCTTAAGGCATAGTGCTTTTTGAACTAATTTGATATCAATTTTGGTTGGTAATGGAATAGTAGTCGTTTTTGAACAAATACAAACAAAACAGATTACATGTGTAGATTATACTATGTTTTCATTCCTGGTAGCCAAAATCGCCATTGGCTACTAATTTCTCAGGAATGTTTTCAAAAGTAACCTATTTTAGCAAATTTTTGGAAAAATACTTTAAAAAGGACTATATTTTCACAAATTTTGGAAATTTGGCTACTAATTATTTTAAATTTATGGAAACCTAGTTATAATATATATATATATATATATATATATATATATATATATGTGTGTGTGTGTGTGTGTGTGTGTGTGTGACTGTTTTAGTGCAGTTAGTTCATATATAAAAACCTGGAGCTAAAGGTAAAAGGTATAATTCTGCAGTGATTATCAAGTTCATAATACATATACTTTCGTTATGAATACATTAATTCACATGAAATCGGTCATTCCCACCAGTAGTTCAAGCCTATTCTTTGCCTTTGTGAGTAATAATCTATATATATTTGCCAAATTTTATAATTTTTACGAAAACAACTTTACAACATCTTCAGTAAAAATTTGAAAAAACAACAAAATTTTGAATTAAGTTGAAAACCACAGGTAATATGTTCATATATTCCATGATTTAACCTACCAGTAATTTACTTGTAAATATGTTATAAATACAATAGTTACTAATTAAGTATCTAATTACACATTACAAATCAATGAATTTTGATAAAACTGACATGCATCTTGACAATTATCATGTCAATGTTCATAGCTGATAGCCATTTTCATTCGTAGTGGCCATGAATGTTCATTCATAGTTAATTTTTGGAGTGTCACCTCACACACAGTGATAATACAAGCCATGGGCTTGTCTTGAGTTACATTTGAATCTTGTTTGATACTTTGGAATTGTAAACTAGATACTAGGTAACCATATTCGTGGAGAAGTTTGATTGGTGTTATGTTCCTATTTGGCAGTTTTATCATTGATTTGTACTGTGTTATGTTCTTCGATGCTTTGGCTGTTTCCCAGTACATATTTTTCAGTTGCAAATTTCCTTCTTTTGTTTTAATACATTGAACGGTCACTTTTGCTGACAAATATAGATGCACCCTATCAATCAAAAACAAACATACTAATCTATGTCTGAAACACAATCCAGAAGCAAAACCCTTTGAAACTGACAAGTTAGGTTAGACGTGTGAACTGCCACTGGGGAAGTGAGGTCGGGTGCTCCGGAAGGGTAAACACGATAATCCATAATGATAAGTGATCAATTACAAAATATTACTGTTGATACCAAAATGTGAAAAATATGATGACCAATGTACAGTAAAACCTCATTATAATTAATGCTCCTTGATAAATTTGCCTCTTCACTTATCACCACACTATTTTGAAGTCCAAAATCCATTTCTTTCTTTTTTTTCCTTTACAAGTTAAACTCGATTAATTGCAATTCCCCTTTATAATGCCAATATTTGACAGTGCAACAAGATAGTGGTGATGATTCCGTGTTTACTGTAAACGCGAGAAAGCATATGATTAAATGAACTACCTGTATAAGGAAATAGATGGACCATGGAGTTCATACCCATTGCACACAAGTTAACAAAATTATGAATGTGAGAGTGTAGTAATGGTGTTTTACACCCCAGTCAAGATGCTCTGACTTATTTTAAGGTAGTTAGTTATATGGATGGTTAAAGAAACTAAAGTGTGCAGAGAAAACCACCGACCTCCAGCAAGGGAACTGACAAACCTCCTCACACTAGGATCTGTCCTGAGGGGGATTCAAATTTAGGTTCTGATAGACACTGTGATCTGAAAGTGTGCAGAGAAAACCACCGACCTCCAGCAAGGGAACTGACAAACCTTCTCGCACTAGGATCTGTCCTGAGGGGGATTCAAATTTAGGTTCTGATAGACACTGTGATCTGAAAGTGTGCAGAAAAAACCACCGACCTCCAGCAAGGGAACTGACAAACCTCCTCACACTAGGATCTGTCATGAGGGGGATTCAAATTTAGGTTCTGATAGACACTGTGATCTGAAAGTGTGCAGAGAAAACCACTGACCTCCAGCAAGGGAACTGACAAACCTTCTCGCACTAGGATCTGTCCTGAGGGGGATTCAAATTTAGGTTCTGATAGACACTGTGATCTGAAAGTGTGCAGAGAAAACCACTGGCCTCCAGCAAGGAAACTGACAAACCTTCTCGCACTAGGATCTGTCCTGAGGGGGATTCAAATTTAGGTTCTGATAGACACTGTGATCTGAAAGTGTGCAGAGAAAACCACTGACCTCCAGCAAGGGAACTGACAAACCTTCTCGCACTAGGATCTGTCCTGAGGGGGATTCAAATTTAGGTTCTGATAGACACTGTGATCTGAAAGTGTGCAGAGAAAACCACCGACCTCCAGCAAGGGAACTGACAAACCTTCTCGCACTAGGATCTGTCATGAGGGGGATTCAAATTTAGGTTCTGATAGACACTGTGATCTGAAAGTGTGCAGAGAAAACCACTGACCTCCAGCAAGGGAACTGACAAACCTTCTCGCACTAGGATCTGTCCTGAGGGGGATTCAAATTTAGGTTCTGATAGACACTGTGATCTGAAAGTGTGCAGAGAAAACCACCGACCTCCAGCAAGGGAACTGACAAACCTTCTCGCACTAGGATCTGTCATGAGGGGGATTCAAATTTAGGTTCTGATAGACACTGTGATCTGAAAGTGTGCAGAGAAAACCACTGACCTCCAGCAAGGGAACTGACAAACCTTCTCGCACTAGGATCTGTCCTGAGGGGGATTCAAATTTAGGTTCTGATAGACACTGTGATCTGAAAGTGTGCAGAGAAAACCACCGACCTCCAGCAAGGGAACTGACAAACCTTCTCGCACTAGGATCTGTCCTGAGGGGGATTCAAATTTAGGTTCTGATAGACACTGTGATCTGAAAGTGTGCAGAGAAAACCACTGGCCTCCAGCAAGGAAACTGACAAACCTTCTCGCACTAGGATCTGTCCTGAGGGGGATTCAAATTTAGGTATTGATAGACACTGTGATCTGAAAGTGTGCAGAGAAAACCGCCGACCTCCAGCAAGGGAACTGACAAACCTTCTCGCACTAGGATCTGTCATGAGGGGGATTCAAATTTAGGTATTGATAGACACTGTGATCTGAAAGTGTGCACTCAATACCAATGTAAATGAAAGAAACAATTTATCATTAATTTTAAATCATTGTGGAATGTAAAATAGAGTTAATCAGATGTAACAAGACAAACACTTGTTTTATTATCTGTTAGCTGATAATGAATGCAATAACTACTTTATGGTCTTGTTCTGGCTATAAGAAACAGGTTTACTTTCTAAGTACCTAAGTCATTGACATGAACCAGTTAATACAGAATCGTCATGTGTACTACATGTAATGTTTGAAGGTTTCATCAGTGTGTAACTGCTACATGTTTTAATTGTACCTTCACCATGTTAAGCTTGAATAATTTCCTAAATATGTCGCGGTTCAACTGGTTTGCATAATTAAATTGACAATGATAGATGTACTATGTACAAACATCAGAATATCTAAATCATTCAAGCCGAAACTGTGGCAGTCAAAATGCAAATATATTAAATGGGTAATATTATATTTTTTTCAAGCAAGAGTTGTTTCTTAATGCACATAAAATGTATATGGATACATAAATGTTTAATGATGTTGTTTGTGTCAGGTTTCATGTTTTAATATGTGTTTGTGTATTGACAGTGTAAACCAATCCTGACACCTTTCTGGTTTAATTTAGGTTGCAGCCCTTTCATTTAATTTTGAAGTAGAAGAAAAATTTCTTAAAAGTAGGCAGCAAGTATGAAGTAAAATGCAGTGCAAAACATTTTCACAAAATGTAAACTTAGTGGAA
Organism: Anadara kagoshimensis; assembly: GCA_021292105.1. Lineage (NCBI taxonomy): Eukaryota > Metazoa > Mollusca > Bivalvia > Arcoida > Arcidae > Anadara > Anadara kagoshimensis. The sequence continues at coordinate 32,236,303 of CM037863.1, read as the reverse complement.
ATATTGGCCACAAATTAAATCCAATTAAAAATATGGGTAGTAGCAGACAACTTCTGTCGCCTTGCTGGCTTTATTAAAACCACTGGGTTGTTGGACTCGTATTCGTGTGCTGATATCTCGGTGATATTAATCTGGACTCCAAGTTCATATGTATATGAGTTTGTACTAGTACTGTAAACCAACTCATTTGCGATTAACTTTCACATGATTCCTTACCTTAACCGTAATTCTCTCCTCGCCAGAAGGCCCATAAGTCTGTAATGCTATGGTTCTATTTTTGCTTGTCCTTTGCTGCTGTTTTTGCTGTGTTCCAGCTGGTCCATCCGGTGGCATTTCTTTCCTTTTTGCTCGTTCTCCTCTATGTGGACTTTATCACGTGATTCGCAAAGGACTACCTGCTTATAAAGGCCAGTAGAATTGTATCCCAATTTCTCTTTATTCATATTATTTGAATCTGTATATAAAGTCCACCTGCCCATAAAGGCCACTTTTACTAGATCCCTTGGGTAGCTATTATAGACAGGTTTTACTGTACATATCATTAATCTAAGTTTGTTTCCTGGGAGTTATGGCCCCTTGCTACTGGCGGAGTACCCTTATTCACTGAGTTTGTTTGTTTCCTGGGAGATATGGCCCCTAGCTACTGGCGGAGTACCCTTATTCACTGAGTTTGTTTGTTTCCTGGGAGTTATGGCCCCTAGCTACTGGCGAAGTACCCTTATTCACTGAGTTTGTTTGTTTCCTGGGAGATATGGCCCCTAGCTACTGGCGGAGTACCCTTATTCACTGAGTTAGTTTGTTTCCTGGGAGTTATGGCCCCTAGCTACTGGCGGAGTACCCTTATTCACTGAATTTGTTTGTTTCCGTGGAGTTATGGCCCCTAGCTACTGGCGGAGTACCCTTAAATACTGAATTTGTTTCTTCAGTCAGATTTTGCCATAGTAAATGGGCTTGGCAATAAAGAGTGGAGAGATGAGATTATTAGAAAAACATCCAAGAGATTGATTTTTAGACTTGAAAATATTGTGCAATAAGTGAGATGGGGAAGGTATGGAGAGGAATTATTACGAGGTTTTACTGTACTGTAGATGATTATAAGTCATAACTAATATCAACCATTGTAGATACATGTACAGGGTTTGAGTCGGCCAACACAGATGGAAGCTATTTTGATTTGAATTCGTACTCAAAATTGATCATTGATTCTGTATCAATAAATCAATGACAGCCTTACTCTTATCAGACAGTAACAAAACCTTAATACATAAAGTTAATTTCTCCAAAATATCCTTTACTTTCGTTGTAAGCTTACACTTTTTCTGCTGGTTATAAGGTTTTAGAGTTACTGATGTCAGAAGTTTTGGAGTCGATGGTGTAAATTTGGAGGTTTTAGAATCAAAGATACCTTTGATTGGTAATAATTTCCAGGGTACCTTATGGTATCTAATGTATAATAAGGATATTTAATGTGCCACAAGTTTTACAATTTTGAACAAAAATAATGATGAAACAAAGACGATTAATTTCTGTCACAAAAAACTCTGACAATTTTCAAGGAAATAGAAGTTTGAGATTGGTGACAATAATTCCATATGATTATTGTTTTACTTCCATTTAAATCAATCTAACTTGTACTTGTAAATAGAGTCATATACCACCCACCATATTTACAAACCCACACATTTTTCTTTTTATTAAAAACAAGATTTAAAACAAATATTATATTTATACTTTGTAATATTGATTTTTTTTTAAAAATGATTCATAAATTATCCATGGTAACAGGTTTATGTGGTGAAGTTATATGTGTGTGGTTTGTGTGTGCTGTTTAAACTAAGACTGGTAATTGAATTTCAGACCTGACCAACCAAATTACAGTAAAACCATAATTAATGCCATCATTTGTTCAGTCAGAATTTTGGACCTGACCTACCTGGGACTGTAATGATACAGTTGTCAATAGTACAATATATATCATGATGTTTACTTCACCATTAAACATAAACAAACTACTGGCAAAACTGAAAGCTCTATTTAATTTAAAAAAACACTAAGATTGGCTTCACAAATTACTAAAAGTTGCTGTTATAAGCCAAACTGTGCTCATATTTTTGACTTGACAGTGCTCCAAGTAGCCTAGTAAATACTCGAAATTTGCGACCAAAAATCGGATTTTGCGACTACAAATTGTCAGACGATCGCCATTATGTCAAATAATTTTTTTGAGTTTGGCCACTAAAAATCGGGAAATCCGGAAATTTTGTTCATGACCCGTCACCCAACCTGACAAATAGTCTCGCCATCAATAATATCTTAAAAGCGCTTGAATCAAAGCAGGTAACTTTATAGTTTAAAGCGCATAACTGACCGTGATCTAATTTTGCATAATGACAGCCAAACGGCAAAAATCACTTTTTGATTTGGGTTTTGTTACGACTTTTACTTAATCTAAATGATCAAGTTTGATTGTCTTCTCATCGCTCCGCCTTGAAAGTTGCCTACCATGGTGGGACCAATCCGAGGATCTCCCTAAACCATTCAATCGGTAGTAGCGACGGGCGGTGTGATAGAAAGAATTTAAAAGGTTTGGCCACCAAGAATTTTACCTGGCGACAAAAATTTTGAAATGGCTACTGAAATTTTTGAATTATTAGCCATGTGGCTACCAGTTTTCAAAACCTGCTTGGAGCACTGCTTGATGATGTTGTTGGATGCCCCTGAAATTTAATCTAAACATCACTTTCAGTCACACTGATTGTGTTTTTATGTTATACAATTATAAAAACAGTGAAAAATGGAAGGTAAATTAAGGATTGGCATACCCATGAATTGACTTTGTCATACCATGAACTTAAAATTAACCATGATATACCATCAAATGGCAAATCGTTGTGATCATAGACCTATTCAGTATACAGTAACACCCTGATTCATTGCCATCATTGGTTCAGTCAGATTTTGGCATTATAGAGATGGCTTGGCAATAAATCAAGGGACAGTTGTAGAGGGAAAAACAAAAGAAATAGACTTTACCACTTTTAACATACTGCAGTGATAAACAATGTGACATAGTAACATACTGCAGTGATAAACAATGTGACATAGTAACATACTGCAGTGATAAACAATGTGACATAGTAACATGCTGCAGTGATAAACAATGTGACATAGTAACATACTGCAGTAATCACGAATAACAAAGTACTGTAACATACTGCAGTGATAAACAATGTGACATAGTAACATACTGCAGTGATAAACAATGTGACATAGTAACATACTGCAGTGATAAACAATGTGACATAGTAACATACTGCAGTGATAAACAATGTGACATAGTAACATACTGCAGTGATAAACAATGTGACATAGTAACATACTGCAGTAATCACGAATAACAAAGTACTGTAACATACTGCAGTGATAAACAATGTGACATAGTAACATACTGCAGTGATAAACAATGTGACATAGTAACATACTGCAGTAATCACGAATAACAAAGTACTGTAACATACTGCAGTGATAAACAATGTGACATAGTAACATACTGCAGTGATAAACAATGTGACATAGTAACATACTGCAGTGATAAACAATGTGACATAGTAACATACTGCAGTGATAAACAATGTGACAAAGTAACATACTGCAGTGATAAACAATGTGACATAGTAACATACTGCAGTGATAAACAATGTGACATAGTAACATACTGCAGTAATCACGAATAACAAAGTACTGTAACATACTGCAGTGATAAACAATGTGACATAGTAACATACTGCAGTGATAAACAATGTGACATAGTAACATACTGCAGTGATAAACAATGTGACATAGTAACATACTGCAGTGATAAACAATGTGACATAGTAACATACTGCAGTAATCACGAATAACAAAGTACTGTAACATACTGCAGTGATAAGCTAGGTGGCAAAGTTATCACAGGGACATTATAACCAGATTTTACTGTACTGCAGTGATAAGCTAGGTGGCAAAGTTATCACAGGGGCATTATAACCAGGTTTTACTGTACTGCAGTGATAAGCGAGGTGGCAAAGTTATCACAGGGACATTATAACCAGGTTTTACTGTACTGCAGTGATCACGAGGTGGCAAAGTTATCACAGGGGCATTATAACCAGGCTTTACTGTACTGCAGTGATCCCAAGGTGGCAAAGTTATCACAGGGGCATTATAACCAGGTTTTACTGTACTGCAGTGATCGCAAAATTATCACAGGGGCATTATAACCAGGTTTTACTGTACTGCAGTGATCGCGAGGTGGCAAAGTTATCACAGGGGCATTATAACCAGGTTTTACTGTACTGCAGTGATCGCGAGGTGGCAAAGTTATCACAGGGGCATTATAACCAGGTTTTACTGTACTGCAGTGATAAGCGAGGTGGCAAAGTTATCACAGGGGCATTATAACCAGGTTTTACTGTACTGCAGTGATCGCGAGGTGGCAAAGTTATCACAGGGGCATTATAACCAGGTTTTACTGTACTGCAGTGATCGCAAGGTGGCAAAGTTATCACAGGGGCATTATAACCAGGCTTTACTGTACTGCAGTGATAAGCAAGGTGGCAAAGTTATCACAGGGGCACTATAACCAGGTTTTACTGTACTGCAGTGATAAGCAAGGTGGCAATGTTATCACAGGGGCATTATAACCAGGTTTTACTGTACTGCAGTGATAAGCAAGGTGGCAATGTTATCACAGGGGCATTATAACCAGGTTTTACTGTACTGCAGTGATAAGCGAGGTGGCAAAGTTATCACAGGGGCATTATAACCAGGTTTTACTGTACTGCAGTGATCGCGAGGTGGCAGAGTTATCACAGGGGCATTATAACCAGGTTTTACTGTACTGCAGTGATCGCGAGGTGGCAAAGTTATCACAGGGGCATTATAACCAGGTTTTACTGTACTGCAGTGATCGCGAGGTGGCAAAGTTATCACAGGGGCATTATAACCAGGTTTTACTGTACTGCAGTGATCGCGAGGTGGCAGAGTTATCACAGGGGCATTATAACCAGGTTTTACTGTACTGCAGTGATCGCGAGGTGGCAAAGTTATCACAGGGGCATTATAACCAGGTTTTACTGTACTGCAGTGATCGCGAGGTGGCAGAGTTATCACAGGGGCATTATAACCAGGTTTTACTGTACTGCAGTGATCGCGAGGTGGCAGAGTTATCACAGGGGCATTATAACCAGGTTTTACTGTACTGCAGTGATCGCGAGGTGGCAAAGTTATCACAGGGGCATTATAACCAGGTTTTACTGTACTGCAGTGATCGCGAGGTGGCAAAGTTATCACAGGGGCATAATAACCAGGTTTTACTGTACTGCAGTGATAAGCGAGGTGGCAAAGTTATCACAGGGGCATTATAACCAGGTTTTACTGTACTGCAGTGATCGCGAGGTGGCAAAGTTATCACAGGGGCATTATAACCAGGTTTTACTGTACTGCAGTGATAAGCAAGGTGGCAATGTTATCACAGGGGCATTATAACCAGGTTTTACTGTACTGCAGTGATCGCGAGGTGGCAAAGTTATCACAGGGGCATTATAACCAGGTTTTACTGTATTTAGGTGACTTTAGTGTTGTCAATAACACAAAAATGATACAGTGGACTCTGTCTGAACTGAACAAAATCCTCCATCACAAGCAATATCCACTGTATGTTCAGTTTACACATATTATTATGTTAACTCAGTTTTTGATACACTAAAGTCTGACTCTCTGTTATAACAAAGACATTTGAATAGGTAAGGAAAAAATCCAAATTTCAAATGACTTCTTAGTCAAAAAAGTCTCTTAGATTATTAAGATGAAATATAAATACTTTGTATGAGTATAAATCATATTTCTTAATTTTCAACCAATTATGATCAAGATACAGTATATCTTCAGAATAAAAAATAAATTAATTAAAAAAAAAACGAAATTGCTATGGAAATGTTTACAACAAGTTTATTTTGATATTTAGGGTGGTGACATGGTGACAATAACTGAAGCATGAGAAATCATGACATATGCATACAGTTACAAATTATAATGTAGCTAAGACACTCCAGTGTTATGAACACTCTGCCATCAGGTCTTGGACAACCTTTTTACAAATTTGTACGATAATGAATGGTAGATTTTATGCATCAACTTAAGCTGAATAAAAATTGAAATTAATAAATAAAAAAAAATTTACCTAATACACATAATTTAAAGTTAGTTAACCTGGAAACAGAGATGAAATATTAATATTTATTTTATGTTCCTCGATTTCCTCAATTTATTACGATACTTTAAGCTTGGGATTTCTTGGTGGCCCTGATACATATCCAAATGGCCACTGTTACTAAAAATGGAAAAGAAAATTATATACGCTTATGTTAAAGAAAACAATTCATTCAAATAATCTCCAATTTCCTAATATGGCAAATACTTTGCCTGAAATTGCTTGGTTTTTGGTGACCTTGTGACAAAATGACAACTAGCTGTTACTTAAAATGGAATAGAAAATTGAAGTTTGATTTACTTGCATTTAAAAAAACTGTTCATCCAATTGAACTCAGATTTCTTCATATGATTAATTATGACAATACTTCACTTAGGATTTATTGGTTGTTGGTGGACCTGTGGCATATCCAAGGTGGCCACTCTTACTTAAAATGGAACAGAAAATTTTAGTTACTGGCATAAAAAAGAAAATCTTTAATCTGATTGAGCTCAAGCTTGGTCATAAGATTAGCTATGACAATACTTCACTTGGGATTGCCTGATGACCCCTGTATGTGGCATATCTAAGGTGGCCACCATTACTTAAAATGGAACAGATATTCAAAACTTGAATATCATGCATTTAATACAATACTGTATGCTGGATTGAGATCAGACTTGGTTAGATGATTTAATAGTCATGACAATACTTCACTTGGGATTACATCAGCCTTAATTTCAATGACATCACAACTGTATAAATTTCCTTGCTTCCACAATTTCATCTCACATGGAATTTACTCTGGATTTTGTATCTGTGATAACAAGTTATTTTGTTAAAGATACAGTATTTGTCATATAACAAAAATGATTTCTAATTTTAATCCTATATAAAAAATTTCTCCGTACCTTAAGGTCGATATGTCAGGGGATGTTGTTTTCTGAACACCTTGTTTTGTCTTTCTGAATGGTATATAATTGATCAAATACATAAATGGTTGAAGTTAAATTAGGGTAGATAATTGAAATTTAAAAAAAAATGTAATTTACATATAAGGATTTAATTTTAATGTTGAATAAGTTTTACAAAAATATATGTGTACAAAATGTATATAAAAACAATAAACAGTAAAAGCTATCAATTATTAGCAAATAAAAACAAAATTAAAAATCAGGCTTTTGTCAAAAATGTTTTCAATAGATGCAGATAAATGCCTTTGTTAATTTTAACAAATCTCTAAGAAATTTTAACCAAGCTGGTCTACTGGACAAATAAAATCAAAATATTTATACACATATATTTAAAAAAAAATCAAAAACAACTTACCATTAAAGTAAAAAAAGAAAGTGATTGTAATTGAAGAAGAAATAAGTAAGTTATTGAGGGACAATATCGTTATAAAAATATTGTTCTGAGAAAAAAATATATAAAAATTTGATTTTAAAGTGTTGTTATGTGTGGGAAGAACCAGTAAAACAACTGTATATTTTAAAGTTAGGTGAGGTTAAAGGGCAAGGGAGGAGGGGTTAAAGGGCAAAAGATCAATTATCTATTATTATTATGTAGTAAGGTAACATGCACCTGCATATTAAAAGCAGTGGGGAGTTATATTGAAGACCAGGGTAAGCAGATCTATATCAGGTTATAACTTATTATTAATTCACTGACCTCTGGTAACAAATAACACTGGTTTTTTATGAGTTAAAGATACTTGTAATTTTTTCTGTCTGCATTCAGTCTTGGTGATTAATTTGAATTTAGTAGCAGGCAGGGCTGCATTCTTGACTATTTCTATATAGAAGATGTTAATGATTAAGTCACTGACCTCTCATCTGGAGTCATGTAACATTAACGCACTTTTGTTCAAGTGGACCAGGCTACATCACATGTTTATTTGCCAGCTTTTGATTGGATAATATTAAAAAAATCAAAGGTGTTCCAAATGAGATGCCAGTTCAATCATGGGTTACATGAATTCTAATACTTTGTATTTTTTCCACTTCCTTTTAATAAAAGGACTTCAAGAGGTTGTGATCAAATGTTTTAATTCTAGCTATCATATTTACACTAAATGACATAAAATTAGAAAATATCCATCTATCTTAAAAAGAATTGTTTTTCATTCTTTATTATTGTTATCTGTATTGTAGTAAAGCCTATCATTTGATAATGTAGAACTCATTGTTTTTGTGTCTGTGGCATGGTTTATAGTCAGTCAGTCAGGTTATCTTATAAATTCTGGGATTTTTTAGAGAAAATCTAGGAGATAATGATGGTGAGAATTTTTTTCCATTTTGAAATTTCCAGTAAACCCCTGTAGAGTTAGAGTCAGACTGAGTGGGAACATAGGATGTGAATTCTGTCGTTTTGGTTATTTTCAAAGTAAGGAATACAATTATATTGACACAACTTTTTATGTTTTAATAATTTTTGCCTAGTTTTAAGAGAATCTCTCCCTATAGACTATATGGATATCAGTCTTTAAGGAGGAGTAAAGGATTTAACATTGATGAAGTAAGGTTGGGTAGTTATAACTAAGAGACTTAGATGTAACTTGTTGATATGTTTGTCCTGGTGACAATTATTACAGCAGCTGTCCATCAGAACTTGAAATTCATTTTGGTCCTTAGACACAAGGTAGGGCTACATTATTTATTGAATTTAAAAAGTGTTTCTTTTGAGAGTTTTTTTGGTAAAGCAGGAATTTTGTCTTTGCTGAGAAGGCTATATTGTGTAGCAGCCGTCGGTGTTATTGTTGTCAACTTTCTCAATTTGGGTAACAGATTTTGTGATGTCCAGGGAATGATGATACATGACCATTCATATGTAAAAAAAGGCCCTTAGGTAAAAATAATTTGATATTTTCAATTTTTATTATATTTTTAAAGCATTAGAATGGGGACATACACAAATAGTAATAAAAGGGAAGCTGTGGAGAAATTGTAAAAAAAAATGTAAAGCCATGTTTTTGTTGCAGATTATATTTATTGTATTATACTTTTTGTTGCATTCAAAATCTGTTTTCTGCATTGTAACTGTATTGTTCTAAGGGGCCTTTTCATTTACAGAATGTAAATTTTAATGTGAGGTTATGATCTGGCTTGAGACTTGTAGTAGGTATTACCATATAGGTATTATCAGATTGGTGACCATGGTGTCGATGGTTCATCTGTTGACATTCTCACGTACACTACTTACAAACAAAAGATAATGGTGATAATCAGAAACAACTTCGTTTTGTATTTGTGCTTGTTTAGTTCATATGAGTTATTGCTTTTATATAGAGATCTGTCCCATCGGACATCTTGGAATGACTTCCCAAAAATTTTAAACTTGGCTGCAAAAAGTCTAAAAGTGACTGAATATATATATTTTTCATATGAATAAAGCCATTTTATATACGAATAAAGTCATTTTGTTTACTTCTGAAATTTTATAAAAATGATTTTCAAAAATTTATTGAGGAAAGGGGATTTTACTAAGTCAGTCTTACCCTATCCACTTCTGAATGGTCTTTGTCATAGTGTTAGCTCACCTGACAACATGCCCAAGGGGAGTAACATCTGGTTTGTATTAAGTGAAGAACAGAAGAGCTGGTATCATACCCTCTATATCATATCATCATCAGCAATGGTGATAAATGTTACATTTAGTTACTGTTTTTTGATAGATTGGATATTCAGGCCAGTTTTACTGTTCTTGTGACAATATTTACTTCAATGATGTCATAAAGCCAAATTTTAAGGAAACCTTTCAAAACTGCCAGGTCTTGTTTACAATTGGGTCATAAAGCCATTGTTCACTAATGAAATCCAACAAGGTTTCTGTTTTGTTTTCTTACCCAAGTCAATTCAGAATGGAGTTCTTTTAAATAATATTGTTTATTGGATTAACTATCAGGCCCATTCCTATCGTTAAATTGCTGAATATAAGGCCATAATACACTGGCTTGCAGATCTCTGTTACAAGCTTAATTTGATTTCCACTCTGTACAGATTGTAGTTCAGTTCACTTGCCAGATTTTGGTGTATTCTTGAAGTATTCCCTAACCATTCCAGTTATATTTACAGTCATATAAATTAGACCTAGACTCGGGTGTTTTGTTGAAGTATTCCAGTTCTCTAACCATTCCAGTTATATTTACAGTCATATAAATTAGACCTAGACTTGGGTGTTTTGTTGAAGTGTTCCAGTTCCCTAACCATTCCAGTTATTTACAGTCATATAAATTAGACCTAGACTCGGGTGTTTTGTTGAAGTATTCCAGTTCTCTAACCATTCCAGTTATATTTACAGTCATATAAATTAGACCTAGACTTGGGTGTTTTGTTGAAGTGTTCCAGTTCCCTAACCATTCCAGTTATTTACAGTCATATAAATTAGACCTAGACTTGGGTGTTTTGTTGAAGTATTCCAGTTCTCTAACCATTCCAGTTATATTTACAGTCATATAAATTAGACCTAGACTCAGGTGTTTTGTTGAAGTATTCCAGTTCTCTAACCATTCCAGTTATTTACAGTCATATAAATTAGACCTAGACTTGGGTGTTTTGCTGAAGTATTCCAGTTCTCTAACCATTCCAGTTATATTTACAGTCATATAAATTAGACCTAGACTTGGGTGTTTTGTTGAAGTATTCCAGTTCTCTAACCATTCCAGTTATATTTACAGTCATATAAATTAGACCTAGACTTGGGTGTTTTGTTGAAGTATTCCAGTTCTCTAACCATTCCAGTTATTTACAGTCATATAAATTATACCTAGACTTGGGTGTTTTGTTGAAGTATTCCAGTTCTCTAACCATTCCAGTTATATTTACAGTCATATAAATTAGACCTAGACTTGGGTGTTTTGTTGAAGTATTCCAGTTCCCTAACCATTCCAGTTATATTTACAGTCATATAAATTAGACCTAGACTCGGGTGTTTTGTTGAAGTATTCCAGTTCTCTAACCATTCCAGTTATATTTACAGTCATATAAATTAGACCTAGACTTGGGTGTTTTGTTGAAGTATTCCAGTTCCCTAACCATTCCAGTTACATTTACAATTATATAAATTAGACCTAGACTTGGGTGTTTTGTTGAAGTATTCCAGTTCTCTAACCATTCCAGTTATATTTACAGTCATATAAATTAGACCTAGACTTGGGTGTTTTGTTGAAGTATTCCAGTTCCCTAACCATTCCAGTTACATTTACAATTATATAAATTAGACCTAGACTTGGGTGTTTTGTTGAAGTATTCCAGTTCTCTAACCATTCCAGTTATATTTACAGTCATATAAATTAGACCTAGACTTGGGTGTTTTGTTGAAGTATTCCAGTTCCCTAACCATTCCAGTTATATTTACAGTCATATAAATTAGACCTAGACTTGGGTGTTTTGTTGAAGTATTCCAGTTCTCTAACCATTCCAGTTATTTACAGTCATATAAATTAGACCTAGACTTGGGTGTTTTGTTGAAGTATTCCAGTTCCCTAACCATTCCAGTTATATTTAGAGTCATATAAATTAGACCTAGACTTGGGTATTTTGTTGAAGTATTCCAGTTCTCTAACCATTCCAGTTATATTTACAGTCATATAAATTAGACCTAGACTTGGGTGTTTTGTTGAAGTATTCCAGTTCCCTAACCATTCCAGTTATATTTACAGTCATATAAATTATACCTAGACTCGGGTGTTTTGTTGAAGTATTCCAGTTCCCTAACCATTCCAGTTATTTACAGTCATATAAATTAGACCTAGACTTGGGTGTTTTGTTGAAGTATTTCAGTTCCCTAACCATTCCAGTTATATTTACAGTCATATAAATTAAACCTAGACTTGGGTGTTTTGTTGAAGTATTCCAGTTCCCTAACCATTCCAGTTATTTACAGTCATATAAATTAGACCTAGACTCGGGTGTTTTGTTGAAGTATTCAAGTTCCCTAACCATTCCAGTTATATTTACAGTCATATAAATTAGACCTAGACTTGGGTGTTTTGTTGAAGTATTCCAGTTCCTTAACCATTCCAGTTATATTTACAGTCATATAAATTAGACCTAGACTCGGGTGTTTTGTTGAAGTATTCCAGTTCCCTAACCATTCCAGTTATATTTACAGTCATATAAATTAGACCTAGACTTGGGTGTTTTGTTGAAGTATTCCAGTTCCCTAACCATTCCAGTTATTTACAGTCATATAAATTAGACCTAGACTTGGGTGTTTTGTTGAAGTATTCCAGTTCTCTAACCATTCCAGTTATTTACAGTCATATAAATTAGACCTAGACTTGGGTGTTTTGTTGAAGAGTGCCAGTTCCCTAACCATTCCAGTTATATTTACAGTCATATAAATTATACCTAGACTCGGGTGTTTTGTTGAAGTATTCCAGTTCCCTAACCATTCCAGTTATTTACAGTCATATAAATTAGACCTAGACTTGGGTGTTTTGTTGAAGTATTCCAGTTCTCTAACCATTCCAGTTATTTACAGTCATATAAATTAGACCTAGACTTGGGTGTTTTGTTGAAGTATTCCAGTTCCCTAACCATTCCAGTTATTTACAGTCATATAAATTAGACCTAGACTTGGGTGTTTTGTTGAAGTATTCCAGTTCCCTAACCATTCCAGTTATATTTACAGTCATATAAATTAGACCTAGACTTGGGTGTTTTGTTGAAGTATTCCAGTTCTCTAACCATTCCAGTTATATTTACAGTCATATAAATTAGACCTAGACTTGGGTGTTTTGTTGAAGTATTCCAGTTCCCTAACCATTCCAGTTATATTTACAGTCATATAAATTATACCTAGACTCGGGTGTTTTGTTGAAGTATTCCAGTTCCCTAACCATTCCAGTTATTTACAGTCATATAAATTAGACCTAGACTTGGGTGTTTTGTTGAAGTATTCCAGTTCCCTAACCATTCCAGTTATATTTACAGTCATATAAATTAGACCTAGACTCTGGTGTTTTGTTGAAGTATTCCAGTTCCCTAACCATTCCAGTTATTTACAGTCATATCAATTAGACCTAGACTTGGGTGTTTTGTTGAAGTATTCCAGTTCCCTAACCATTCCAGTTATTTACAGTCATATAAATTAGACCTAGACTTGGGTGTTTTGTTGAAGTATTCCAGTTCCCTAACCATTCCAGTTATATTTACAGTCATATAAATTATACCTAGACTCGGGTGTTTTGTTGAAGTATTCCAGTTCCCTAACCATTCCAGTTATTTACAGTCATATAAATTAGACCTAGACTTGGGTGTTTTGTTGAAGTATTCCAGTTCTCTAACCATTCCAGTTATTTACAGTCATATAAATTAGACCTAGACTTGGGTGTTTTGTTGAAGTATTCCAGTTCCCTAACCATTCCAGTTATTTACAGTCATATAAATTAGACCTAGACTTGGGTGTTTTGTTGAAGTATTCCAGTTCTCTAACCATTCCAGTTATATTTACAGTCATATAAATTATACCTAGACTCGGGTGTTTTGTTGAAGTATTCCAGTTCCCTAACCATTCCAGTTATTTACAGTCATATAAATTAGACCTAGACTTGGGTGTTTTGTTGAAGTATTCCAGTTCTCTAACCATTCCAGTTATTTACAGTCATATAAATTAGACCTAGACTTGGGTGTTTTGTTGAAGTATTCCAGTTCTCTAACCATTCCAGTTATTTACAGTCATATAAATTAGACCTAGACTTGGGTGTTTTGTTGAAGTATTCCAGTTCCCTAACCATTCCAGTTATTTACAGTCATATAAATTAGACCTAGACTTGGGTGTTTTGTTGAAGTATTCCAGTTCCCTAACCATTCCAGTTATTTACAGTCATATAAATTAGACCTAGACTTGGGTGTTTTGTTGAAGTATTCCAGTTCCCTAACCATTCCAGTTATATTTACAGTCATATAAATTATACCTAGACTCGGGTGTTTTGTTGAAGTATTCCAGTTCCCTAACCATTCTAGTTATTTACAGTCATATAAATTAGACCTAGACTTGGGTGTTTTGTTGAAGTATTCCAGTTCCCTAACCATTCCAGTTATATTTACAGTCATATAAATTAGACCTAGACTCTGGTGTTTTGTTGAAGTATTCCAGTTCCCTAACCATTCCAGTTATTTACAGTCATATAAATTAGACCTAGACTTGGGTGTTTTGTTGAAGTATTCCAGTTCCCTAACCATTCCAGTTATTTACAGTCATATAAATTAGACCTAGACTTGGGTGTTTTGTTGAAGTATTCCAGTTCCCTAACCATTCCAGTTATATTTACAGTCATATAAATTATACCTAGACTCGGGTGTTTTGTTGAAGTATTCCAGTTCCCTAACCATTCCAGTTATTTACAGTCATATAAATTAGACCTAGACTTGGGTGTTTTGTTGAAGTATTCCAGTTCTCTAACCATTCCAGTTATTTACAGTCATATAAATTAGACCTAGACTTGGGTGTTTTGTTGAAGTATTCCAGTTCTCTAACCATTCCAGTTATATTTACAGTCATATAAATTAGACCTAGACTTGGGTGTTTTGTTGAAGTATTCCAGTTCCCTAACCATTCCAGTTATTTACAGTCATATAAATTAGACCTAGACTCGGGTGTTTTGTTGAAGCATTCCAGTTCCCTAACCATTCCAGTTATATTTACAGTCATATAAATTAGACCTAGACTCGGGTGTTTTGTTGAAGTATTCCAGTTCTCTAACCATTCCAGTTATTTACAGTCATATAAATTAGACCTAGACTTGGGTGTTTTGTTGAAGTATTCCAGTTCTCTAACCATTCCAGTTATATTTACAGTCATATAAATTAGACCTAGACTTGGGTGTTTTGTTGAAGTATTCCAGTTCCCTAACCATTCCAGTTATTTACAGTCATATAAATTAGACCTAGACTTGGGTGTTTTGTTGAAGTATTCCAGTTCTCTAACCATTCCAGTTATATTTACAGTCATATAAATTAGACCTAGACTTGGGTGTTTTGTTGAAGTATTCCAGTTCCCTAACCATTCCAGTTATATTTACAGTCATATAAATTAGACCTAGACTTGGGTGTTTTGTTGAAGTATTCCAGTTCCCTAACCATTCCAGTTATATTTACAGTCATATAAATTAGACCTAGACTCTGGTGTTTTGTTGAAGTATTCCAGTTCTCTAACCATTCCAGTTATTTACAGTCATATAAATTAGACCTAGACTTGGGTGTTTTGTTGAAGTATTCCAGTTCCCTAACCATTCCAGTTATATTTACAGTTATAAATTAGACCTAGACTTGGGTGTTTTGTTGAAGTATTCCAGTTCTCTAACCATTCCAGTTATATTTACAGTCATATAAATTAGACCTAGACTTGGGTGTTTTGTTGAAGTATTCCAGTTCCCTAACCATTCCAGTTATATTTACAGTTATAAATTAGACCTAGACTTGGGTGTTTTGTTGAAGTATTCCAGTTCTCTAACCATTCCAGTTATATTTACAGTCATATAAATTAGACCTAGACTTGGGTGTTTTGTTGAAGTATTCCAGTTCCCTAACCATTCCAGTTATTTACAGTCATATAAATTAGACCTAGACTTGGGTGTTTTGTTGAAGTATTCCAGTTCTCTAACCATTCCAGTTATATTTACAGTCATATAAATTAGACCTAGACTTGGGTGTTTTGTTGAAGTATTCCAGTTCTCTAACCATTCCAGT
Organism: Anadara kagoshimensis; assembly: GCA_021292105.1. NCBI lineage: Eukaryota > Metazoa > Mollusca > Bivalvia > Arcoida > Arcidae > Anadara > Anadara kagoshimensis. Next base: position 32,220,382 of record CM037863.1, on the reverse strand, counting down.
TATATTTGCAGTCATATAAATTAGACCTAGACTTGGGTGTTTATCCTCACAACCATTAAAATCTGTAATAGAGTACAGTGACTTTACATACTGGTAGCTTGTACTGTACAACATTACACAATGTACAGTATGGGGGCCTCATTGGCTGAGTGGTCTAAAATGTGCCCACACTTACCAATCACATTCAGTGCCCACACTTACGTATCACATTCAGTGCCGACACTTACCAATCACATTCAGTGCCCACACTTACCAATCACATTCAGTGCCCACACTTAGGAATCACATTCAGTGCCCACACTTACGAATCACATTCAGTGCCCACACTTACGAATCACATTCAGTGCCCACACTTAGGAATCACATTCAGTGCCCACACTTACGAATCACATTCAGTGCCCACACTTAGGAATCACATTCAGTGCCCACACTTACGTATCACATTCAGTGCCCACACTTAGGAATCACATTCAGTGTCCACACTTAGGAATCACATTCAGTGCCCACACTTAGGAATCACATTCAGTGCCCACACATACGTATCACATTCAGTGCCCACACTTACAAATCACATTCAGTGCCCACATTTACGAATCACATTCAGTGTCCACACTTACGAATCACATTCAGTGCCCACACTTACGAATCACATTCAGTGCCTTTCTCTGTCTAGATTTAAATCCCACTTGAGACATGTGAAAAAAGTTTGTTGGTTATTGTGCAGAAGATTAGTTGATTTTTCCAGGTACTCTAGTTTCCTCCACTATCCCAGAACTGGCCTCCTACGGCTAGATATAAATGAAAGAATCATGACTGTTGGGAGGGGAAATAAAACACTGTTACTCCACTCCACTTCATGTACAGTCCTACTCCAAAAGTAGTATACACAAATCACACCAATTATTATGATTCTGTTTCAGAGTACATAATGGTCACTGTTGGTTTATATAGTTGTGAAATCGCATTTCAAACCACAGCATGAAAGTGATTGAATATTTCAAAAGTAAAGATAAATATTTTCTAGGAATTTCAAGGTGGCATTAAGATTTTAACTACATCAGAAGAGAAATCTCTGACTTTTTAGATCACAAAGCATGTTTATATAGAGCTGTAAAACCAGATTGTTTTCTTCTTATATAAATAGTTCTTTACAATGTTTTAGATATTTCCTCAATGATTCACACAAAACAATTTTAATTTCTATCTATTTGTGTAATGCTGTCATGTAAGCCAGGAGGTCAGGGTTGATTCCGGGCTTGGTTAGGTTTGAGACTTGAAAGTGAAAAACCAGTATTCTTTCATCAAGCACTCCCTATTTAGAAATGAAATTGCAGTCTTTCCAATAGTCTCTAAAAGACATATACAGGTCCCAGTTTCACAATAATTTCTTAACCAATATGTTTCTTAACTTAAATCTGGCAGATTTCATACTGTAATACATTTGTTAGGTTTGAAAAAAAAATCAGGAATTTAAGATGCCATTTTGAAGATCAGTCAAAGCTTATTACATCTATCTTTTAATTTTGAGAACACTTTTTATTTGTAGTACCAAAAAATGTTGCCAAAATTTACCAGATTTAAGTAAAACTGTGAAACTGAGACCTCGGCCTGAACATACACAGAATAAAAGGATTGTATAAAATAGAATTATGAAATGGTATGACAAAAGTGATAATAAAATAAAACTTATAAATGGGTCTCTTTTAACAGAACTGGACTTGACTTTGAATTACAGTGTTTATCGGCATAATATCAGTGAAAATAAAACTGTTGGGACAGAATGATGACTGAGTGTACATATGTCACTCCTCAATAATACAAGCCTTGAACTACAACTCAGAGAAAATCATATTACCTAAACCTTTTGTATATATTATATTTACATTTGCAACTTAAAACTTTAATTTGAGAGCAACTGCATTCATGTCAGCTATAAATCCCATTGATCATGTGACTTATGAATATATATCTGGCTGTTCCAGTTATTGGACATACATGCTATGCTGTATGTGGTAATGTTTTAAATTTCTTTAAAGATTAAAAATTTAAACTTAAATTATAAATGTAAGTCATTAGTGCTGTAACTTACAGTACTATGCAAAACAAAATACCGGTAATCATAATGTGCTAGCATGCATTATTCCATTTGATTTGCACAGCCATGACATTACAGCACTCTAATGGTGAAATATATTATCTATGTTTTCATTCTTCACTCACCTGGTAACCAAAATCACCATTGGCTAAAATATTTTAAAAAATAACACTTTCCATCAAATTTTCAAAAAAAATACTTTAAAAGCAGACTACGGTATATTTTTACAAATTTTGGAAATTTGGCTGTTTATAAGGTAAGAGTTCCTTTTGTACCCACACTATGTAGAATTTTTGAGAAATTATTTTTCACAGAAATGTTCAAATTGTTAGTGGAAATTAAAATTTTAGTGGAGGTACAAATGGAACTCTTCGGTTTATAATTTCAATTTTGTAAACTTAGATTACAGGTGTACATGATAACCATTTTAAAATATACCCTTATTAAACTGAAATCCTGTATGAACTGAAAAATACCTTATGGTGAGGGACACATAATTGTTGTATTAACCTGTGTAAACCAAATACTTCTCTATACGATCTCAATCCAGGTAAGGGACTTGTGGGCCAAATTTGGGGTTGATATTGGGCCCTATTCACAATAATTTTTTTTTTTTTTTTTCAACAAACACCAAGCTGATTTTCAAAATGAAGAAATGAATGAAAACACTTATTATAAATGAAAAAAAATATATGTTTAAAAAATCTGAAAACAAATAAAACCAATATGCATGTATATATTTAGTAATTGGGTTCATATATGTTTTCATTTGTCTATATGTAACAATAATGGTAGTATTTTTAATTTTCATAATACTTGCTATTTGACTGCTAATTTTCACAAATACAAGGGCTGTGCAGGCCCCATTCACAAAACATTGAGAGATAGACCTGGTTCGGTTTAGATATGTTTGACTGTATTATTTATCAACCAGCTCGATACATTTGAATTTCTTAAAAATATTGATATTCTAGTACATGATTTATGAAGGACTTTTATGATGAAATTAGGAGATTTATTATTGGCTAGGATAAAAAAAAAATTTCAGAATTTTCCCCTTTAATCAACTGAGATGCCATGAATAAATAAACAAATATTGGTATAAAAAGCTGATATAATCAGGTGGACAGGATTTAAATTCCTTTTAAAAACTCCTTCTTGCATGAAAATCTGCATATAATTAAGTTGTATATTTTGTAAATAAAATACACCAAAATAGTCAGTGCCTAGGGAGATCTAGTGACAGTAAACTGTACACATTGATATAGGTATGTTAGCTGGTTAAAATTCTTATGTATATAGAATTATCACATTGAATTCTCCCTGCTCATAGTAATGCCATAGTCAATAGTGTAAATATTTATTATATCAATGTATGCACAAGGCCTTGGTATGCACAGTGAACAAAATATCTGGATAGTTAACTAGATTGGTTTTTATTTGTGTTGTACTACTACTAGAGTATAGGAGTGGTGGAGAAGGAGAGTGAAATGTATGTATTACCTATGAACAAGCTACTAAACGGCATGAATTTATATATCACTATGTAATGCTTAGGTTATGGTCAGATGATTTTTAAACCTGTATGCACATTTTTACGGTATATAGATATATACATATATATATATATAGGTATATAAGTGTATGTATATATATATTTATTTATGGTAGGTGATTGTAGTGTTTCAATCAACTGATGATTGTAAAAATAGGTGATTAATTAGTGTAGTAAAACTAGCTGAGTATAAAGGACCGAGAAAATTTTATTTTTATTTTTAAATGAGGACCCCCCTCGGTTGTTCCACGATTCTTAATCAATGAAAAGGTAACGTGTGTGAGAGTGTGTGTATGTATACCTGCTTTGTAGAAGAGAGATACCATGTAATGTTATATATAGTGTATAGTTCACATTAGAAAGTTTGGAATGCATTTTATACTTGCAGATCAGAGAGTGTATACAGTAATATTGTACAACAACATGGTAATGCTTGCCTGACTGACTGCCTGCCTGCCTGGTCAATCTGCAGTAAAGAAGAGATGTGTGATCAGCGGTGACCATAGGGGATACTCCAAAACCAGCTGGACACTATAGTTTTAAACACTGGTCAATTGTTTGGATAAAAGATTTACAACATATTACATACTAAGATAGCTAGCCATGAATGTGTGTATACTCATGGTCAAATTCCTTACTTAATAACTGACTTCTTAAAATAGAGTGCAGCTACAAAAATACTCTGTAAGACATGTGAAATAAGGAATCATAAGGATTAAGTAACTGATGGACAGACATTAGGTAGTCAGTGGTGTCCAGTGATGACCACCAGTATGAGGGAGGAGGAAAGAACCTGTCCCTAATATACACTGTGACATCATCAGTGACCAGTGGTCAGGGAAAAATGACCATGGCCATGACAGTGGTAATCATGGTGCCAGCTGCTAAATTAAAGTGGACGGCAGTTAAAAAATATGTTTATGTAGAATGGATGGTCAACAGATAAGGTTTGTATATATATAGTCAAGGTAAAATTTAAATACATATATATATATACTTATATGTACATATATTATATATATATATGTTTGTGATACTTGTTTATGCACTTCTGCACAGGATTTATAAACTAGGTCAAGTTGTTATCTATACCATGTTGTCACCATGCATAATCAGGTGGGGGCCCTCAATTAGGGGGTTTTAAAAACTTTGTAAATACACATCAATACACATATTGTGTGTTTAAATTCATTCATATATTTATAAATAACAGCGAGTAAGAATTTAATGGTTGGCAGAGCGGTTATTGTATATCTCATCCTTGTGTGCAATCACTACTTAAATAGGCCAAGTGCATTCACCAGTGCTAATGTTGCGTGTTTTATAATTTTTGCCTGCATGATAGAGGCTCAGGATGGGGAAATATTTTTCTTTTCTTTATTTTTATTTCTGGTTTCTATTACACTATTAAAATAAAGTTGTGCCAGATATTATACTATGGTACATCAAGTATAAATTTATATTTGATTAAAAAATTGACAAAAAAATATATTTTGGAATGTTATGTTGTATATTAAAAAGAAATGCAAAATAATTTAATGTATAAATGCGTATGTATATGTGTGTGCTTTCAAAAACATGTCATAATTGTCATTTGAAACGATATGATAATGAACAAATCGTGAATCATGAAATGAATTCGTTAGTGTGGAATTATATTAAAATAGGGGGGCCCTTTCTTATAACAATAGGTGTAAACGTCAATACTTGCATTCTAATTTTAATGATATTCAGGTCATGAATACTTATCTATCTATCTTTGTCTTACATATTTTAAAGAAAAGTCTATATAATCAGTTAACCTCATTTCCTAGTACCATCTAAAGAGAGGCTATTTTAGGTAACCAAGATTAAAAAAAAATACAGAATTTTATGTCTTTTTTTTGAAAGTGATATTTTTGAGTTGCTTAATGTATACACATATATTATAATTGGTGTGGTGGATTTTATATCATGTTACATCAAAACAGGCTCGTGTCTATCTTAGCTTACCAAAATTAAAAAATTTTTTTTAAAAAAAAATGATAAGAATTGAATGATATTTTTTTGGTTTTATAAGTGATATTTTGATTCCAGTATCTGGTTCCTAGTTCTGTCCGTCCATGTTTGTGGCTTTATTATCACTTGCAGAGAAACGTTTTAAAGATTTTTACAAGAGAATACATAATACAAGTGTTCTACTGTTAGCTAAATTGATTTTTATTGATCAAGCGTAGTGCAGTACCTTCTATATACATAGTAGTTGTGGTAGCTTCTCTTATAGATGTGTGTTATCTGCAATGCAAGCTTACATCTGCAGTGAAAGGAAAGGGGCTCTCATGAAGGGAAATTTGGCAAACTTCTAAACATATGCCCTTGATATTGGTATTTTTTACTCCACTTAACATATGTGCCCTAAATTTTTTGAGGAAAAAAAGATTAATTTAATTGAGGTTCAAATTGGGGTTTCCATAAAGATATTTATTGAATTTGTTACTAAAAAAACATGTAATTGCTAGGCAACAGCAATTAGAAATAATTTGAATTTCAAGACATGTTGTTTCTTGAACTTACTGGTTTTAGTAAGAAATTGAAAAGAGTTTTATTTACGGTATTTGTTAAAAAGTGTTTGTTTTATAAAACAGTAATTTCACCAGTTTTACCTGTTATAAGTTAAGTCTCCATACTATATATATATAGGAAATACCTACGTGTAAATGTTTTCTGTTTAATTTCTTTAAAAAAAAAATCAAGTATATATTGCACAGGTGATATCCTGAATATTAAAGGAAATATGCTGCAATAAAGAATTTTAATTACCACTTCTTCAAGTATATATATGACTATATATGACTAAACTGTTTACTTGTACAGAGATGTTAAGTGCAGATGTACCTAGAAAAAATCTAGCATTTCAGCTACATATTTATTGACTATAGGCACTCATGAAAACACACCACTACGGTAGCTCAGTTGGTAGAGTGCTCTCTCTGTAAGTGGGAGGTCATGGGTTTGAACCCCAACTGGGTCTGATCCAAGACTTGAAAGTGGATAGTCACGGTTCTTTTAAATAGGAACATAAAACAAACAAGGTCCTGTGTCACAGTGGGCTTGGCATGATAAAAAAAACCCTGCTGTATAATGCCATCAGCGCAATACACAGGTAAAAATTTCTACACCTTCGCCTGTAGCTGGTGACATCTCTATATAAGTGAAATATTCTTGACTGGTATGTTAAACATCATTACTCAACTCAACTCAACTCACTTATGAACATATTATTATATATATAATATACATCTGTTTATTAGGGCCTAAATACCCAGGCTGTCTTTATACATCTGTTTATCGGGGCCTAAATATCCAGGCTATCTTTATACATCTGTATATCAGGGCCTAAATACCCAGGCTGTCTTTATACATCTATTTATCAGGGCCTAAATACCCATACTGGGTTTATACATCTGTTTATCAGGGCCTAAATACCCAGGCTAGGCTGTCTTTATATATCTGTTTATCAAGGCCTAAATACCCAGACTGTCTTTATACATCTGTTTACAGGGCTTGATTGCCCAGACTGTCTTTATACATCTGTTTATTAGGGCCTTAATGCTCAGGCTGTCTTTATACATGTTTATCAGGGCCTAAATACCCAGATTGTCTTTATACATCTTGTGACAGTGCATTAATGCTAAGGCTGTCTTTAAACATCTGTTTACAGGGCCTCAATGCTCAGGCTGTCTTTATACATCTGTTTACAGTGCCTTAATGCTTAGGCTGTCTTTATACATGTTTATCAGGGCCTAAATACCCAGATTGTCTTTATACATCTTGTGACAGTGCATTAATGCTAAGGCTGTCTTTAAACATCTGTTTACAGGGCCTCAATGCTCAGGCTGTCTTTATACATCTGTTTACAGTGCCTCAATGCTCAGGCTGTCTTTATACATCTGTTTATCAGGGCCTAAATACCCAGATTGTCTTTATACATCTTGTGAAAGTGCATTAATGCTAAGGCTGTCTTTAAACATCTGTTTACAGTGCCTCAATGCTCAGGCTGTCTTTATACATGTTTATCAGGGCCTAAATACCCAGGCTGTCTTTATACATCTGTTTATCAGGGCCTAAATACCCAGGCTGTCTTTATACATCTGTTTATTAGGGCCTTAATGCTCAGGCTGTCTTTATACATGTTTATCAGGGCCTAAATACCCAGATTGTCTTTATACATCTTGTGACAGTGCCTTAATGCTAAGGCTGTCTTTATACATCTGTTTACAGTGCCTAAATACCCAGGCTGTCTTTATACATCTTTTTATCAGGGCCTAAATACCCAGGCTGTCTTTATACATCTGTTTATCAGGGCCTAAATATCCAGGCTGTCTTTATACATCTGTTTACAGGGCCTCAATGCTCAGGCTGTCTTTATACATCTGTTTACAGGGCCTCAATGCTCAGGCTGTCTTTATACATCTGTTTACAGGGCGGGCCTAAATGCCCAAACTGTCTTTATACATCTGTTTACAGGGCCTCAGTGCTCAGGCTATCTTTATACATCTGTTGACAGTGCCTTAATGCTAAGACTGTCTTTAAACATCTGTTTACAGTGCCTCAATGCTCAGGCTGTCTTTATACATTGTTTACAGGGCCTAAATACCCAGGCTGTCTTTATACATCTTTTTATCAGGGCCTAAATACCCAGGCTGTCTTTATACATCTTTTTATCAGGGCCTAAATACCCAGACTGTCTTTATACATCTGTTTATCAGGGCCTAAATACCCAGGCTGTCTTTATACATCTGTTTACAGGGCCTAAATATCAAGGCTGTCTTTATACATCTTTTTATCAGGGCCTAAATACCCAGGCTGTCTTTATACATCTGTTTATCAGGGCCTAAATACCCAGACTGTCTTTATACATCTGTTTACAGGGCCTACATACCCAGGCTGTCTATATACATCTGTTTATCAGGGCCTAAATACCCAGGCTGTCTTTATACATCTGTTTACAGGGCCTAAATATCTAGACTGTCTTCATACAGCTGTTTACGGGACTTGAATGCCCAGGCTTTTTAATACATCTGTTTACAGGGCCTCAGTGCCTATACTGTCTTTATGCATCTGTTTACAGGGCCTCAGTGCCTAGACTGTCTTTATACATCTGTTTATTAGGGCTTGATTGCCCAGGCTGTCTTTATACATCTGTTTACAGGACTTGAATGCCCAGGCTTTTTTAATACATCTGTTTACAGGGGCTAAGTGCCCAGGTTGTCTTGACAAGGGTTGAAAAATTAAAAGTTATTTGTTTTACTAATTCAAGACAAAATCCAAATAATTTTCCCAATGTGTCAAACATTGAAGATAAATTTTAAAAAACGTTAATAATCAAGTGTTTCACATATATCAGTCTTCCAGTAATTTTACATATTTATGCTAAGTTGATATATGGACTGTTTTGCCATAGATCAGCCCCTTCCTCTCTGTTCTTTGACTTAAACAGGGAAGTTAACAGTCTGTAAGTCATTTACATGTATATATGTAGTTGTACCCTGCTTTATGTCACACTACTGAAGTTATTCATCTTAGTCCAATCTACCTACCTGTATGTTGTCGCATATATTGACTAATTGATTTATAGGTGTACATGTTTATATGTACCAGTATTCTGTGTCAAGGAATAGGTACAACGGTACAAATATCTGAAGGCCTTCTTTACATGCATATTTTACTGATTCCGGTACAACGGTACAAATATCTGAAGGCCATTTTACTGAATCTGACTTTGCCTATCCATCATTTGATTCTATTTCCTGATCTGTCCCAACTTTTATTTGTCCGAAATGCAGATTTGAAGCGAGGATATGGTAATTTTTTGTGTACATATATGTGTGTATGTGTGCCTCTGGCATACACTTTCCTGTACCAAGAAGAGTAATATATACCTATAATTCTATCACCTTACCTGGTTACCTGCGTGTCTTTAAATTAGGCGATTCCATATATGATGCCTTTCAAATCATGATGTTTGATATTATTGTTTTCTGGTCCCTGGGAATAGAAGTCTGGCAGAAATTTGACATATAAATCTTTCCAGTGTCTATTTAGTTCAAAGTTTTGCTATTTATCAGTACCGTAACTACCTATGAGGCAACCCGAGGCGATTAACCGAGGCAATCGCCTCGGTAAAAATTAATCGTGTATTACCCGAGCGTCACACTGATTATTGAGCTTTTAACGACTTTGCCCGTTGGATCTTGTAACTGTGAACGATCTCTCTCAGCACTACAGACTGAAAACATGGCAAAGCAGCAGAATGTCAGATAACAGACTGTCTGTATATCTACAGAGATGATGACGCCGGATAGATTAAACCACTAGACATCTTAAAGTGATGGGCTTGTCCGGGGAATCCGACCAGGAGAATTGAACTGGCGTTCTAAGACTTCAATCCCGGAGTGAGACTCTGACTTCTCTAAATATTGTCACGTTAAACGTTTGCATTATTATTTTATTTCTCATTCTGGTTACTAGCTGTATTGCAGTACTATCTACATTTAGCATCTTGTCTTGTGTAAATGTATCAAGTGATCTTGCTTATGAAAACCCAGAAATAGTCTGACAAATGATAGACTGATACCCGCCCACATAAAATTTAATCTTTTAAACTACTCTCTAACCTGGATTACCAGGTTTAGTAGTGTGGTTAGACTAGTTCTCATGGCACAAAATCATCCCACTTAATTTACCATAGCTGGTCTAGTTTTGAGATTTCCTATTGTGCTGTGTTATAATACCTTCCTTACATGTAAAGGATGTAAAACATTGAGACTGTTGGTACTGTATGCCATAATATATCTTCAATTCTTTCTTACCAATTCTTGCCTCGGCTTATTTAAGGGCCTAGTTACGGTACTGTTTATGAGAATCAGAGAGATACATTATAGGCTTGTTCATCATCACCTACAGTAATCGCAGGAACTTTCCTTGTTGCTGCTTATAATATTTTTAGTTACTTTGCATTAACAAAAAAGTTACGCATAGAACTCCTCCTATGTAGCACGTCATCGAGAAAATAATCAGAAACCTTTAACTTCAGTGGCATCAGAGAGCTACCCTTAAAGGACCATCTATTTGTCAGGCATCAGAGAGCTATCCTTAAAGGACCATCTATTTGTCAGGCATCAGAGACCTACCTTTAAAGGACCATCTATTTGTCAGTCCTTGTCTTGGGCTAAAAAAAAATCCAACCACCAGTATTTTATTCTTGTCTGTAATAATTGCTTACAAATTTGTTTAAATACAACATTCATTCATTCATTCCATATTAATTGCCATGTGTAATCATCCTATGCATATTGAAAATGCAATTACTAATTTTCTATAAATTTAAAGAATTTTGTTTCATAAAATCTGCCAGTTTTGTTTTCAAAAAAATTTAATGTTTCATGAATGAAAAAGAATTTAAATTTCAAGTACATAGATTGACTACTGGTACATTTTATTTATTTATTTATTTATGTTTTTATTCATTATTTTCAATCTTCCTTCAAGTGTTTGCACTCCCCAAAACATTATTAAAAACTTGTATGTATATGGACTATTGGATTACAAGTTTATATGCAGACTGGTTTATGTAATGTCCATCATTACAGGTGTATAATCTGTAAAGTATAATATACATATATATTGGTCATAAGACTTTTCAGTTGTTATTTCTCCCATGGTTTTTGCAAGCACAAAAGTGCATTTAGGAAACTATTCCATGCATGAAATTCCATCAACTAATCAGTGTTAATAGTACAACTATATATACCTGGGTATATGACACTATATTATTACCTACCTGTTGTGTACACAGGTGAGTGAGTTCTCACTGCCATCTGACAGCTAGATGTTTTCTTAGAACCAACTCTAACCCCCCAATGAGAAACTTTTCAAATCAGCATGCATGCTAATTGTGCATAATACCAAGTAATTAGCTCAAGTCATTATCATGTTATGTGTAAAACTAGGCTGTTTTGTGGGATGTGTTTGTTTTTATAAACATGTCCTATTTTTTGGTGGACAACAAGAAATTTTGACTACTAATGCCTATAGTACTCTGGAATTCTTCATTGTGGCTGTATGAGGTATATTATTTGTATATTATATGTGTATTCACACACACACACACACACACACACACCATGGCAAATACATTGAACACACACTGAACACAGCAAGAGAGAGTAGTCTAACACATTTTTGCCCTATTGGACCAGTGAAAATTTTATGACTAACTTTAGAGAATGGTGAACCAGTAATTCACTGTTCAGTCATAGAAAATTTAAATGCTCTCTCTCTCTCTCCAATGGTCCTACCATTCCTATATTTTCCTATATTTCCTATAATTTTTACCCTTTCCTATATTTTCCTATATAATCGAAAAACCTCCTATATTTTCCTTTATTTTTATTACTGGTAGCTTTAAGAATTCAGAATAGTGACATTTTTTCTGCATTAAGTACATATCTGAAGCAAAATTAACATTTATTTATTTCTAACGCAGTAGCTATACATTGTAGTTGCCAATAATTTTATGTTTGTTAATAAAAGGAGGAAAGAATGGATGAAGGGGAGGAAAGGAAGCCATGGATGTATATTTTGTGTAAACTAATAAAAATATGGCTATAATTTTAGTGAAAACTCCTATAATTTTGACCCCATTCCTATTTTTCCTTTATTTTTGGACCTTAAAATTGGTAGGACCCTTGCTCTCTCTCTCTCTCTCTCTCTCTCTCTCTCTCTCTCTCTCTCTCTCTCTGTGTTAGATTCTATGTATTCTTTAACAATGACACTAGTCTCAGTCAGATCACCCTCACTCACAAGGCTACCCTTATATAATTATGACAAACAGCGAGTTTAGGGTAAGCTTTTTTGTATCGTAACTCATAAAGTTTTATGTAAAAAAATTTAAAAAATGTAAATATGTACTAGACTACTATAGTTGGATCACTTTTTAGTGAGAACAAAAATCATGGTTTTCAGTGGGTAGTGATTCAAACTTCAATATCGTTTTTGATTTGGTAACTTCAATGGACTTGATATTTGACATGTTTTAAAACAACATACCATAGTTCTTCAAGTTCTGAGTATTTTTTCAGTTGAAATAAGTTTTATATAGGTCACATCAGTATTCCTCAGTGGCTCTGTGGTAGAGGATCTGCCTCAAGAGCAGGTTGTCAAGGGTTCAAAACTTTCCTCTGTAATACATAAGACAGAATGAGAGGACGGAATGTTGACTGGTTCACTTGATATATATATATATGACTAAGGGATCAGTGACATACTGACTCTGTGATCTAGCACCTTAAAAGTTGCCCAGACTTTGCTGGTACAAAATGGACCATAAAACACACACACACATTTCATGCATACACAAACTTGTTCTTAGATTAATCCTTAGAGATTAATAAACTTTATCTCATGGAGAATAGCTGAAAACTGTTGATGGGATGTTAAGCAACATAACAGTAACACCGATTAAAAAAGTTAATCATGATGACTTGTATGTTATTGCACTAAGACAGACTTTCCAATCCATATGATTTTTACGGAATTCTTACCAATTTGTTACTCATTCTGTTACTATATAGTTCACATTTTAATGTTTTGATTTCTAAACAATCTTCAGTAATATTCAGATATTTCAGCTTTGCCTCATTTTCCATAAAATGTTTACCTTTTCTATCACTAAACATTTTAAAACAATCAAGATTTTAACTGTTATATCATGTGCCTAAAAGACAAGAATTGTTTGTCTATAGTTGGCCAGAATCATGCTTCCAAGTGTATGGTTGTTGGAATTTTGCAGCATAAGGAAACAAAATGAATGAATGGAAAGCAGCAACAGAAATAGATGGTCTGTTTACCATTTCAGGGTTAGATTCCTGACAGGATTTGACACTTAAAGCTTCGAATGTCTTGTTCCTTTTACAAATTGAAATGGAAGTCATAGGATCCTTTAGACAAGGCCTTAAAATCTATTGTCTTGTGTTATGGTAGGTTTGGCACAAAAAAAGAACCCTTACTTGCCATAATAAAGCACAATGCAGCTGGACACATTGCAGAATCCATAAAGATATATTACAGAGGAACTCTGTATTCCCCTGCAACTAATGACATTTTGATGTAAGACCCACAAACAGGCAAAATTTAATTTTAGTTTCCACTCTAGTTCCAGGAGCTGCCTTGATGGCCACAATGATCTGAAAGCGTTGACACATGGATCATACACATACACCATTACTGTAGCTCAATTGGTAGAGTGCTCGCTCCGTATTTGGGAGGTCATGAATTCAAACACTGGCCAGGTCTATCTAAGACATAAAAATAGGAAGTGACTGTTCTTTCTCCAAACACTTGGCATTTAGAAATGAAAATGACAGGGTCCTTCAGAAGAGACCGTAACGATGCCCTGTGTTACATTAGCATGGCATGTAAAGAACCTTCCCAGCACATTGCCCCTAAGCGCACTGCAAAGGTCAAAATTCCGGTCAGTACAATTATATAGCCGGTGATGTCTCAATATAAGTGATTTATTCTTGACTGGGATGTATAAAACCCCACTTAATCAATCCAAAATCTTATACATCTCACTGCTTTGGTTTGAATTCATCTTAGTGTGAAAAGGTTTGTCAGTGTGCTTGCCCACAGGTTAACTGTTTTCTTTTGGTACTCCTGGGTCCATCCACCATCCTGCACCTTTACTCCTCCCCATGATGTATGTGCTAAATGTGGAACTGTTAAATGTTGGGAATTGCACTCAACCAGTATGATATAACGATAAATTGCAGAAATAAGTGCAGGGTTTTTATTTTTGTTTTTATTTTATTTTTTATTTTTTTATTTTATTTTTTTTTTTTTTAAAAGATTTCCTAGAAAAAAATTATTATATGTATAAAAACATTTTCAAAATTTTAAACTAAAAGTATTTTAAATTGTTATTTTCAACCTTGATCTTTATCTGCGACATATACAGGTAAATTGGAGATTAAACCCAATTACAGGTATTATGTAATAACTTTTACCTACACACTTACACTGTATATATAAATAGTTTTATTTTTCACCTTATTTACATCTACCTGGATAGCTGTCCTATATATTGGCCATTCTGGTTTTTTGTTTATCTTAAAAACAAAGGAAAATAAAAGATCTATTTAAATATGTGGGAGGAAAAATGTACAAAGAAAAATCAATAACAGAAAACTTGAAATTAAGGATTGAATTTTGTTAATTAAAAGTTGAAAATAAAAGAATTAGGGAAAACAAAAATGGTAATCAGGGAATTTAATTTGAATTTCATTTATATTGATTTTTAAGTGTTTTTATGGAACAGGTAAAATTCAATAATGACAAGTGGTCTTGATGTGTGACAGGGACTGGTATTAGAGCAGTGGTTATTTTCTTGGATCAGGTGGAATGTATATTTAAGACATTACGTTGCATACAAACAGGTAGAAATAGAACTACTATCTGCTTGAGGGCAGATTGTTGATGAACAGGTACCAGTCAGTGTAAAAACTTGTATATGTTTATAAAACTATTATAGGACCTTGGAGAGACCAGAGGAACAAATAAAATCAATTTGTGTGCTGACCGCCCATCTCCCCTAGAGCAGGAAAACTGACCATGCATTCGGTCAATGTTTTGTTGTTAGCTAAACAGGAGTGTACACTTTAATTCTGATTAAAGTACATAGCAAAGAAATTATGCATAACTTTACTTTACACTTAAGTACACATTTAGGCCAAATTACTGGACATTCTTGGGTATAAAAGGTCATGGATATTACTTAACTATTTTCTAATGGGGTACAACAAGGTTAAATTTATATACAGGGTAGATATTTTACTATAATTAAATTTGTTTAAAAAATATATACCCAAATCAGATAGGAACTTGATTATCCATTAAAATGTTGGGGAGGGGAAAATTAAAATAAAAAATAGGTGTATTTTAAATAAAATCTGTTTAAAAAGAATAAAAATATTTTTTGTTTTAAACTTTTAAAAATTGTTAGTTGTGTTTGAATTAATGGATATTCTTGGATATATCAGCTTGTTAGTTTATTTGAACAACAAAGTTAGGGGGTATACTTGAACCATCTTTTCTGTCTGTCCATTCATCCTTTGTCTAGGATGTGTTCATCTTCTTTATAACAGCTATAGTTTTTATTTAATTATATCTGGTTCTTTTTAAAATAAATTAGGAAATATTTTCACTGGAACCTTGCACTAAATTTTAATTTCTAAAGCAAAATCCTAAAAATGATGGAACAAGCCATTTTGAACATTTCTGTGAGAAATGTTTTTTCTAAAATTTTACATGGAATTTAATGACCGAGGGATACAGAAGGAAGTCTATCTTAAATGAGAATATTTTATGTTATTTAGAATTTTGATATTCTGTCTTTGATAGCTCAGGAGTTTTCAGTAGCAGTAGCTTAGGAACGACAATTCTATATTTTTATTTTTCTAACATTAAACATATACAATTTAGTAACAAAATTAAAATATATTATTGTGTCTGTCTATGGAGAATTTTACCTTTTTTTTCTTTAATCAAATTTTAGAAATTTAAAATAAACATATTTGAAGGTCTCAGATTTAGGTTAAATGGAACCATCAAGCATATCTTACATGAATTAAACCATCAAATAAAAACCAGGTCAAAGGTCATTTCACATTTTTAGTCATCAGCTTCAACTTCTTGCAATCCTACTTTTCAGTGTGACATGAAGTCACAACTCCTCAATGACAAATCTCCAGAGTAAACCATTTAAAAACTTATTTGTTTATATATTCTACTGTAATAGAAATATAAATAAATAATAATAATAATGATATATTTTATTCAAGTGCCACATGTTAATTAGCACAAAACTAAAATTCTTTATATCTAAAGCACGTTAAAATATTAACACCCAGCCAAACTGACTTATGAGACACCAATAAAAGAAATAAAGGTCAATTAAGAAACATTACTATATACAATATATATAAAAAATTAAAAACAGATACGTCGTCTATACATCTTTAAATCTTGAGGCTAAAAGTCCTTGAAGTGACGGGTTCGGGTTCGTTCATTAAAACTGATAATTTATCACAGGAAGAGAGATTTAAAATATATGTACACTAAGTTATTGTCAATAGAAGATTTTCACTAGATGCTTGGTAGGGTGGATTCACTGGAAGCCTAGCTGGGTGGATTCACTAGATGCTTGGTAGGGTGGATTCACTGGAAGCCTAGCTGGGTGGATTCACTAGATGCTTGGTAGGGTGGATTCACTGGAAGCCTAGCTGGGTGGATTCACTAGATGTTTGGTAGTGTGGATTCACTAGATGCTTGGTAGTGTGGATTCACTGGAAGCCTAGCTGGGTGGATTCACTAGATGCTTGGTAGGGTGAATTCACTGGAACTCTAGCTGGGTGGATTCACTAGATGCTTGGTAGGGTGGATTCACTGGAACTCTAGCTGGGTGGATTCACTAGATGCTTGGTAGGGTGAATTCACTGGAAGCCTAGCTGCCAAATTCAAAATACAATTACATGGCCCACTTGGATGGTTATAATCTTGTTTTATATATCAGTATTATGTTGTATCATTCCTGAAATGGTGTAGAAAACTGGAGTACATGAATGCTAATATTTGAACCTAGGATATTGCTTCTTCTGTATCATGAGTACAAGGTCACACTTGCTGATGACAGAAACAGATATTCTTTGTACATGTTAAAACATTGTACATTCAATTAAAAACATGTATAGCTGTTTAAATAATTACCCATGTGGTCACTAGAGCCTGTCTAAAGGTCTGGAATTTTGGCTGCAATCTGTGGGAAGCTGTTCCATAAGTTTATTGTGCTTGGCAAAAAGGAGAATTGAAGTGTTGGTGTGTATTTGAAAAAATCTAAAATTGTCATAACCTAATACCTTAGACCACTCAGCCACTGAGTCCAGACCACTCAGTCCAGCCCCAGACCACTCAATCAAGCCACAGACCACTCAGCCAAACCTCAGACCACTTAGGCCACTTGGCCACTGAGCCCAGATCACTCATCTACTGAACCACAGCCTGGGACAGCCCACTCAGCCATCGAGCCCCAAACCACTCAGCCACTGAGTCCCATATCACTCATCTACTGAACCTCAGACCACTCAGCCATCGAGCCCCAAACCACTCAGCCACTGAGTCCCAGATCACTCATCTACTGAACCACAAACCACTCAGCCATCAAGCCCCAGATCACTCAGCCATTGAGCCCAGACCACTCAGCCATCGAGCCCCAAACCACTCAGCCACTGAGTCCCAGATCAATCATCTACTGAACCACAGACCACTTAGCCATCGAGCCCCAAACCACTCAGCCACTGAGTCCCAGATCACTCATCTACTGAACCTCAGACCACTCAGCCATCGAGCCCCAGACCACTCAGCTACTGAGCCCCAGATCACTCAGCTACTGAGCCCAGACCACTTAGCCATCGAGCCCCAAACCACTCAGCCACTGAGTCCCATATCACTCATCTACTGAACCACAGACCACTCAGCCATCGAGCCCCAGATCACTCATCTACTGAACCACAGACCACTCAGCCATCGAGCCCCAGACCACTCAGCTACTGAGTCCCAGACCACACAGCCATTGAGCCCAGACCACTCAGCCATCGAGCCCCAAACCACTCAGCCACTGAGTCCCAGACCACACAGCCAATGAGCCCTAGACCACACAGCCAATGAGCCCCAGACCACACAGCCAATGAACCCCAGCCCATAGAGAATTAAAACTGTTGTAATTAAATTTTTTGTAGAAATATTGCACTTCATTATTTATAATATTTGAAAACCTTGTACTTGATTCTGTTAATGGATTTTAAACAGATTGTTTTTTCCTTGTTATTCAAATGTAAACAGATAAATAAATATTTAATTTAACCTTGAGCTATTTTCAAGTCATAGTGGAGAGAGGCAGAAATACAATTTTGTTGTTTTGATGAAAGTATTGAAAACTATTGGTTAAGGAATATTACATTGTAGAATCGTTTTTTCTGGAATGTGTAATATACTGCAGTGTTTATAAAAGTCTACTGTAGCATAGCGATGACAACGGCGATCGACTCTGTGTGCACAGGGTAATCTTCCACGATATTGATTATTATGTACTGTAACATACCAAAGGGTGCACTATGTCATTGTCGGTAATCACCAAGGTTTCTTATAATCAATAATCTTACTGCATTCAGCTTTCTGAAAACCGATTGTGCAAACCCAATTATCACCAAAAGATGACATCAAGGGAGATAATTTGTCTTCTGAAACATTAAATTATAGGGTTTTTTCTAAGATACAAAAGTTTAAAGTTAAAAAAAGTACAGTGTATAGAAATTTCCAATGACTATCAAATTTTATATCTTCATTTGAAAAAAAAATCGTTTGAAAGGTGTGTTTGGGAAATTTGGGAGTTTACTGTTGGTCATATTAAAAATAAAGTAGAGTATACGTTTATACTCATCAGTAGTTTTACAGTTATCCCAGGGCTGTTAGATGTGTGATGGTGGGGTAAACTGCAGTACCTGGAAATAAATCTTTGACAATCAAACTTAACACTGACACTAGAATCTGACTACATGAGTGGGATTTGAAGCTAAAAGTGCAATGATCTTAGGCTGGCACTTCTGACCATTTGAATAATGACACCTTGGGTTTTGTAGTTAAAATTTTATGAATATGGACAGGTTTTTGATACATATACTAAGGATTTTACTCACGTCATTCAAAACATCCCTGCAGTGTTTTTCTTTAAAAGTGATTTTTTGAGAGTTTCCCCTTAACAATATAAAGACTTTGAAGTTCGTATATTTGTTAAAGAGTTTTACAATTTGCATGTCTTCAATCATTTTCAGTGTTTTAATGACACTTAGATATCTATATGCAAGTAATTGTAGAATATGAAATAAAAAATAAAACCTTCATATAACATTTAAACACATAAAGATGAATGAGGTGTGATTTGAGTGCTGAATAAATTCTAACTGTCTTAAGTTAACAACATAAGGTTACCAGATAGATACTCTGCTTTGTAAATACATGTAACATAGAAGGTTATGACAAGCTGACCAATTCCACAGATTTATCGGTTTTTGTACTATAAAAACGGAAAACGAACAGATGAAGATAAAATGAAATGGTCAATTTAGACAGATTTTCCCATTTTGGATGGTTTTTTAATTAAAAGTACTAAAAATTCGGACTATTTGTATGGAAATTGTACCAAAATCAAACACTTAACAATAAAAAAGTACCTAAATGACAACCTTGCGCACTAAAATGCACCATCTGGACAAATAAATAAATTTTATTGGTCAGCCTGTTATGAGTTCCAACTTCAGCGTGTTTATTTTTCGGTCCCCAATCATCATACATGAATATTTAACTTAATTGAAGTTTGATGGTTGACTGTTTATGTATGGAGACAGAGAGAGAGAGAGAGAGAGAGAGAGAGAGAGAGAGTATTAGATATAAAACAAGCTGTTCTCTACTTTTATACACCATTAAGACTTGCACTACAAGGATGGAGAAATGTTAAAATTTACCGACAGTCCTCAAAATACAATGTAGAAGAAATTTGAAACTTAAAAACAAGCCAACATAACCAAGAATAAATACATGTTAATGACAGAAATAGGGAATACTGATTATTTATAATATTAGGGCATCTCAATTATTATTATTATTATTGCATCCCTATTATTATTTTTATTATCATTATTACTGATGTTGTGCCTTTTGGGGGTCACATCTCACAGGTTGAATAAGCAAGGGAGATAATAACATCATCTTACTCTACTGATTTTGCACTGTAGAATAGAAGTTATATGTTGATTTGGATAGAACTTGGTTTATTTGTAGAACTCTTTTTTTTTTCATGTACAAGGTTGTCACCATTGGATGTGACTTACCCAGCGGTTGAGCCAGCAATGCAATTTTCAGTAAAAACACATTGTGTGTTAAAAAGTTTGTGCATTCACTAACCAAAGGTCAGTGGTTTTCTCCTGACACTCCGGTTTCCTCCACATTCATGAACTGACTGTCTAATATAAGTGGAATAATGTTAACTGTGACTCCATTACTTCTTCTAGATTAGATACTATTTGTACATTATATTATAGATTATAGATTATATCTTTATATATTTTTCTGTTTTTATATATTTTCAGATTAATGGTACTACGTAAAACGTGTGAATCTCATTATTATGATGGATATTATAGTGTATACGTCATCAGGGATATTATTATTATTATTATTATTATCGTTATTATTGTAAGAAGATGGATTTATCTAGTAAAAACTATATAACTACAACCTCTCAGGGATCTATGTCAGGTTCTAAACTTGCAATGATTTATACCTCAGGTAACAGACAAGGGTATAGTAGCCCTACATATGAATCTAGCCCTAATTTTAGGGGCCAGAATGATACGTCATTTCCATACGGGTTAAGTGGTGTTGCCATGCCAAATTACGGGTATCCAGGTGAACTTTATCAGTTTACGTCAAACGGCTATCCTAGGAAGTCGAGGACGTGTAGTTACTGTGGAAAGGTTTTCACTCGCTCAACTACTAGGAGATATCATGAAAAACGTTGTCCTTTGTTAAGGGCAGCTGTGTGTAGCCTTATTCCAGAAGAGAAAAAATTACAAGGCACACAAATATCAAGAAATGGACATTCGCAAGGACAGTCGTCAGTGTCGTCGTCCAGTGTTTTGTCGAGAGGAAACTTGGACAATATTACACCTAATTCAGGAATAGACAAACTAACAAATCAACCAGTCACCTCTCTCTCCTCTCAGTCAAATAATTTAACTACCTCAACACAACATATTACATCTCCATATTTAGATAATTCACGGGTAGATGATCCTGTATCATCAGTCATTAGACCTCACGAAACCTCATTTACAGACCAAGATATTACTGCCGCCTCTGCCTCAGTTCATGACCTCACTCCGACACGTCTCACACCAGACTCACAAGGATCACCACATGATCAGAAGTCAGTCGATGCTAGGTCTTTCTCATTGTCACCATTTCAAATGCCAGCTGGATTAGATTTGAGACAATCGCCTTCTCGAGGAAAAGAAGATGGACATTCATTATTGCACGATGAAAATAACAGGGGTGAATTTAAAGTGGAAAATGGAAATGGTCTAGATTTAGGAGGCCAAGAGTCTGAAATGTTTCCAGAAGACATAGATAATGATGGCACCGCAGATAATGATCTTAATTTTACCTCACCTGTCGGAGGACAGGATACCTCATTTATGGACATTGCCAACACAATACCTACCTCCATGTCTTTGTCTCAGGAAAATGTCGCCGAATCAACAAATGTCATCGATGAAAAGGACACAGATTTAGGTGTCCATTCTAATAACATTAGTAATGACACTTCTAACAGCAAATCATGTGGTGTTTGTGGAAAGAGTTTTGAATCATCATGGCAATTACATGTTCATGAACAAATTCATAAAAAATTTAAACCATACGCATGTCGTTTTTGTGGACAACGTTTTTCAAAGGCAGCTTTGCGCATAACCCATGAGAGAAGTCATGTGGGTGAAAGCAATCATATATGTGCTGTGTGTGGCACATCCTTCCCAAAAAAGGACAGCTTACGCATTCACATGAAGAGAAATCATCAGGAAGGACCGTGGCTATGTAGGCATTGTGGGAAGGCAATGCTTACACAAACAGAACTGTGTGATCATTTAGAGACCCATGATCTACCAGCCAATGAAAAGGAATCCTTGCAGTACATGACCAGTTCTCCCCTTGGCCCATTGTCGGAGGGTGAGTCTAGTTACGGAGAGGGTGATATTGGAGAAATGAACGACTCTGAGATACTCTCAGATTCAAATGACTCACCAGGACAGGAATCACCTGGAGAAAACCTGACCATAAAAGAAGATAACACCATGGAAATGGAATTATGTACAATATGTGGCCGAGACTTTCCAAAAGCCCATATGCCATATCACCTAAAAGCTCATGATGGACAGAAACCTTATGAATGCCCTATATGTGGTAAAAGATTTGGCTACAAAAATAATATGAAATCACATATCAAGTTACATGCAGGTATAAAACCTTACCAGTGCAATGTCTGCGGAGCTAAATTCACCCGTGGCTCTACATTACGCCGGCATGCAAGACGACACGGCATATCCGCTGAGAGTGTTTGGGATTTGTTTGTCAGGAACGGAAATACCTCAACTCATAATTTAGAGTCTGGTCAGAGCAGAGATTCAAGTACACCCAGTAATGTCATATCATCACGGATACTTACCTCAACACCAAATATGGTCAACTCCAAGATAAAGTCGGAGATGGACATGGGTCCTGCTGAATCATCGTATACTAGTGGTTTTTATGACACACCTACCTCGGCTGCTATGTCTAATGCATTACTCATGGGATATCACAATCAGCAGCAACTAGCAGCAGCTGGCATGGCCATGAATCTGGCATCTATGTTTCCAGCTCTACCTCCTTCAACCTCTGAAATACCTCCACATTCTGCTGGGTTTACCCCAAGCTCCAGGCAGTCTCCAGCAGAACAGCAGCAGCAACCACAGAATGCAGAGCAGGCACTCAATTTATGTTTACAAAAACCAGCGATAAATGACCAGTATAATCACTTGACAGGAAGTTTGTCACCTGTATCAGAACGACCCAGGTCAAGGTCCTATAGCGGCTCAGACATCGCAAAACCATTGATGGTGTCTGTACCGAGTATGACAGCAAACTGTCAGGATGTAGGAATACAAACAAAGACCTGTTGTAAAGCAGGAATAGAACCTATCCTGTATGGCATGAGAAGTCCGAGTGAGACCAGTCTACAATCTGGAGATAGTGGTGCTAACTATCAGAGCGTATCTAATTCAGGGATAGATTACTCTACAGAGAGTATGGCTTCTTTATTAAGCTCAGGAAGAATGTTCAAATGTGATCATTGTGAAAGCTATTTTTCAGAATATGCAATGTATCGTATTCATGCAAAGTTACATGTGCGAGGTGGAAGGGCCTTACCGTTTGTGTGCCCAGTGTGTGGGGAAGATTGTCATGATCGAGTCTACTTTTCCCTACATGTATCTGAGCATTTACGTTGACTCAAACCTGTTATATGATGTATATATTAAGTATAAACACACTATTATATATATATATTCAGGGTAAAGGTTTTACCCTGACAAACCATTGTTACCTCATGTAAAACTGAGAGATTTTCCCTTGATCACCGTTAGTTACATCTTTATATTTATTGTTTATCTATCTGAGTTGTTAAACCTTTGTTACTATACTTGTTTGTCTTTGTTATATTAAGTCTCATGATAGGTCACTTGATTGCAGATCTATGACGGGTGACTTGATGCCAGGTCTGATCCCTTCAACACTTTTTGTTCTTTGAAGTTCGACTTTGGAATGGGTATTTTTCTGAAATTGTTTATGCTTTTGGTAATTCTTTTAAAAACGTATACCAGTCTTCCAATTTTCTGGAGGACATGTGAATCAGTAAAAAAAAAAAAAAAAAAAAGCAATAGAAATCTTGTATATTTTGCTAAAGCTGGTCACAAATTTACAAACCTGTTTTAATTATGTTTCAAATAAACTTTTTATAGTGTATGATAAAAATTCATTTAGAAAACATGTTAATTATTAGTTAGTTCAACTCTGTTCCTCAAAGAGACAAATCTTGACTAAGGTAGTTAATTTATTACCAGAATCCCCTTTACTTACACATATAACTTCCACCCCTGTTACATTTTTTATACACAGTATTTTGTTGATTTTTTCTAGAATTACTTTTGCTCATTTTCTTATTATATTATTATTATTATTATTATTATTATATAAACTTACATATTGCTAGACTTTTATTTTAATCATTTTACAAGTGATTTAGTTTTATTGTCTAGCAATTAAATAATCTGTCTCTTTTCCCATTAAAAATCCATCTTTATCATGTATATCCCCAACCCCCATCCCCCACCCCACCCCAGAAAAACTTACTCCCTCTAGTGATAAAATTTTAAAAATGTAACAGCTGATCAAGGGAAATAACTCTTTTTGGACACAATTACCTCAATATTGTAGTATATGTTTATTGGACAATATTATATTCTTTGTATTTTTTAGTAGAAAAGATTTTATTTTATTTGGTTGCAAACCACAAATTAAAGCTCATGCTTTTTTTAAGAGTTACCTCGAGATATGTTTTGTTGTAGAAAAGTGTTAAAACTTTAATTGTTGTATAGTGCATTTGTTTTATTAAGCAGAACATTGAATATATTTAGGGGTCAAAATGGGGTCAATCAGTCATATATACATCTTTACATGCATCAATTTTGTAATGTTTTGTTGGATCTACAAATGAAAAAATGATTTATTTATTTACTTTGTATTATAACGTGTTTTTGGAGTTAGTCGAAGGGAGCGACTCCGAGTCTGATATATTTCTTAGTCTGCCTTTCCCCCAAACTTACAATGCAAAATGCATTTTAGTAACACTTTGTCAGTATGAATATTTTTAGACATACAAATAATAAGACTAATCAACAAGCTGTAGAGAAAAGTTTGAATAATTAGAAAAGGGGACTAATTATTGGGGGGTGGGGGGGTGTCATACTTGGTTTCTGAAATGTGATCTTGATGATTTTGTTTGATAAGAAATAATAGCTAAGTACTGATATTTGTATTTCTGCAGATGTTGGATACTTTTTGACTTGAAGAGAAAAATTATATTAGAAACACCTAAAAATACCTAAATTTTTTTCAAAAGAAATTAGTTCTTGAAAGATCATTAATAAAATTATTAACAAACCACTTAGAATTATTTGTGAAAAATTCTCTGCAATTTACTAATTGAAAGAGAGAAAGAGAGAACTGACTGGCAATCTGAAAACAAAAAACATGCGTCATCTTTTTGATTTTTTGGCTTATGTCCATCCAACTTTTTTACTACAGAGATATTTTGTCAGCCCTGATAGAGAGGGCTGGCCTCTGTTCTCAAGTGGGTTATAAATAAATCAGAATATACAATCTCTTATTCATTCAACTCTTACTCCAAACAGTGCATGCATTACATGCAGAAATTAGACAGAAAACCTTGTGTAATTAGGTCAGTCATTAACTAGGTCAAGATGGTTTATTTTAAGCCCCATTTTGACCTCGTATACATGGTTATATGCCTGATATAGAGCATATATTTATTTGATGGTAATATAGTATTCATATATAGTAATTTTTTATGTGTCTAAAAATAGCGCCTTTCCAAACTGATACCTCATGTATTTATAGTGGAATTTTTTCTTTTTTGTACAGTTTAAAATGAAAGCTGTTAAGCTTTATTAAAAATATGAAACTAAGATATATTTCAAAGTGTTGCTTTGGTGAAATTTATAAATTAATTTTTTTTTCAGATTTTATCTTATTTACATATTACATACTAATTGAAGCCCACATGTTTGATTTCTTTATTTTTTTAAATTAATTGCCCAATTATTATTTTTTGTGTTTGGATTTGCTACATACAATTTACAAACTCTATTCTAATAATATGTGAATTATGAAAGGTTATTATTTGTTGCTTAGCAACACTATTGATATATATAATGGATTCATTCAACCAGCTACCTCATATTAACTATTAAAGGATCAGATGTTAAAAATATGCCTGGAAAATAAGCCATTTGGATTCTAAATTACGATTTTCTTTCTTAGTTTTTTTTTTCTCTCAATAATGTACATGTACCAGTATCATATATTCATGTTAAAATAAACATAATTTAGGAATTACAAAAAATAATAAATAAATAAAAATAATTTTTTCTAAAAAGAAAGAAAATATTTTGTAGGAAAAGAAGAAAAAATAAACATCAAACTATTTTTGGTTTGAATCCAAATTTTTTTGATGTGTGTGTGTGTGTCAATATGCTGATTTTTTTTCTTTCGCGAGAAGCATTATTAATACAACATCTTTAGGTACATTTAAAGGGAGACAACTCTTAAATGATTATAAGTAAACTTTGACTTGCACCGACATTTTCACAGTCATAATTTTGAAATGTGATCCTGAACATAGTCTCATATTTAATGAAGTGATACACAGTTAGGCTATAGTCCTTGCTGTGATTAAATATCGTAGTAAGGCTGTAGTCCTTGCTGTGGTTATATCATAGTAAGGCTATAGTCCTTGCTGTGGTTATATTGTAGTGAGGCTGTAGTCCTTGCTATGGTTATATCATCGGGTCTTATAGTCGTACTAGTATAAGCTGATATATTATAGTTATATTATAAGTGTAATACCATTATTAAGTTTATATACAATATATTATATATATATATTATCTGTTCATGTTTGTGAAATCTTTTGTTTCAAGTTAGGACATCGGGTATTATGAAAATATTTTTTTTTTTTTTTTTTTTGATAAATAACAAACCAATGAACGTTTTTGCCTTTTATAATTCTATTAATTATCTCTATTTGATCATGGATACCCCTTCTTTTTATTTGGGCTAAAGAATATAATAACTATAGATGATTGCAGAATGCATTTTAAATGTTCAAATACAACGGTAACTGCTACATTTTTAAGTTTGGTTTGTGATTTTGACTGCAGCATTTGTATTTTTTCAGGCAGTTCCATTTTGATATTATTATAATTATTACTATATCCCGTAGTTACAATACATTGCATTATTTACAAAAAACATGAATTATGTTTGTTGAAGAAAATCTGAATTCATAATTTTTGTTTTATTTTGGCAGCGACTTTGTTTCTTCACTATGAAAGTGGAGGAGACATTTTTGACAGAACTTCAGGTATAACATTAATTTTTAACGTCATGAATGATATCTATCTCGGCACTAGTCTTATTGTGGGCCTCTGATTTCAAGGTTTTCCTTTTTATTATGATTTTTATTATAATTATTACTTTATTTTTTTGGCTCAAGAACGTAGGTAAGATAGATATTGCGTATAATAAAGTAAACTATGTTAAATGTGTTTTGAATTTTCAATGACTATAGGAGTTTTGAGAATTTATAAAGAAGTATTTTTCAGCCCTAAGAGTAGGCAGGGATATACTTGTATATGATGTAGTGTACTCAGTAATATATGTTGTATATAATACAATCAAAAACTTAAATGTTATCTTGGAGTAACCAACATTATAATGATTCACAACTATATGTAGACAACACTTACCATCAAATACCAGTGTCACATGTTGTAAATGAAATGTATGCTTTTGTTAATCTGTCATTACTATCCAGAAGTGTTTTTTTTTTAATCTCAAAATCAAATTGGCAGATAATGGAGACAAAAATACACACAATTAAATTTTTAATAATTTACTTTAAAACATGAAAAAAGTATAAATTTTGCCCACTATTTGCTATAATATTATAGTAATCTGTATTTATAAAGGGAGATAATTAAACTGGTCTCTATCTAGCTATGGTGTTATACAGATCATATAGTTGTGAATTATTTAATTGTTGGTTTAATGAACTATGTGCCTGTTAGATGTATTTTGTCAAGTTCTGGTAAAATTAGCTCTGTTATTTACCTATATATGTTGCTGGTATTGAAAATTTTTCATGTTCTTAAAAGAAAAAGAGTTATGAGTAAAAATTACAATGGTGAGAAGAGAAGATTTCGTATTGGTAAAAAAGTGAGGAGAGGTTCTTGTTGAGACTTCAGCAAGGTCACTGTGAAGCTTGATTACTGCTTGTATTGTGCAGATGATTGTGATGAACCGGTTATTGTTGATGTCACCTGACTGAGGACCGGTTATCATCGTCGTTGTCGTCATCCTGAACCTGATGTTGTCTTCATTACTTTATTGTTTACTGTTGTGTTAAGTTTTATAATAGGAGATCTTTACATTACTAGACTACAACTTAAACTTAGATGTTGTTATGGTGATGATAAAATTATACATTTCTTTGTTACAAAATTATTTTTTTATGTTCTTTGTTATCAATGGGTTCTTTTTTTTTGTAAAATTCAGGCGACTTGTTTTGTTAGAACAATATTGTAAAATTTTTGTTAAATTGGAGAAGTACATCTGTTTTACATTTTAATAATAAAACCTTTGAATGACAATATCTGAAAGTTGATTGTCAAGCTGTTGATAAGGTTTAAAAGATAGTTTCATAGTTGAACAGTTAGAATTTAAACAGTTGTAAAGTAATATTTCAGGCGTCATAATAAGTCAATAGTTGAACGATGTAATTCAAAACTTCAATGAAGGAGAAAGTTCAGTAGCGATTATTAAAAGTTAATTTTTAGATGTTTAATAATTATGATAATATTAGGTGTTTTTATTGTTTTTCAGACTTTTTCAAAAAGAATATTTTTATACTGGAAGGAAACTAAGCCCATTATCTCCCTTTGAATTTTTATACTAGTTAACTTGATCAGAGTTACAGATCAGTCATTCATTTTGTTCATGGACAGATGATGTAACCTCTCTCTGCTGATATGGTATAGTCTGATAAAACCTGATAGGACATACCATTATTGAGAGATGGGGGTGAAAACAGATGATGAAGATGGTATACTAGTATAAATAATTAGATTGGATATCATGGCTTAGTTTGTAATATGGACAATTGTTATACACTTTATAGTTCAGGAGGATACAACTTCTTGTTAAACTTTTGGAGATAAAAAAATAATGTTTGACTTAACTGGCTGTGTAGTAAACTTTAATTTTAATATAAACAAGGTGAGAGTGAAATATTGAGAAAAAATATTAGAAGCATTTACCAGAATTTTTTTAACAAAAGTGATAATTTTTTATACAATACTTGATAAAAAACCTCATCTTTGGCTTACAAGTGTTGTATGTAGATAATGTCTGTAGCTACCGTGGTAATATCTATGTACAATCTTCAGGGACATAATTGACTCTTTATAATAAAGACACCTAACCTTGGACCCCATTTTAAGGACCAGATTTTAAACAGATTCTTTGGGACTAGTGTTAAGATTACTGATAAATTTGATTTTTTATTTTGGCAGTTTTTGGAATTTATTTTATGATATATACACGAACATTACTATGAGTAAAATTAAGTGAAACATCGAAAAGCTATAAATGTTTTGAAGACTTTTGTAATAGATGTTTACAACTTGTAGAAATTCTGTGAAGCAATTAATGTAAAAACTCAGCTCATAAGAAATGCAGTATGACACAGGTCAAATGACCATTATCTAGTTTTTTGGGGGCTTTATTATTATGTATTTATTTATTTTTATTTATTTCCATTTTTTGTGGTTAAAAGGAACTAAAACTACCTTCCCAACATTTATGCTTCATTTTATATACATATATTAACATATATAATAATTTTTGTATGTATTTAATGGCCTGATATGGCTGTAATTTATAACTAGTCTTCTAAATGTATCTATCACCAGCTTAAAAATACAGACAACATTTTAAGCTTACCTCATTCCTCAGCAGAGGGACAGGATACATTTACTATCTGATCCAAATTGTAGAATAAAATGTTGACATCTGTTAAGGAAGGGTGTTCAGACTATGTCCTTCCCCTGTATGGGGGTCTGTATGATAGGAGTGAAGTCAAACATTAGGAAATTTGGTGTTTGGAAAGGTACTGACGTCAACTCTTAGATATTTTAGGAACCTCATCGTATCTTATTTTAACAAGATATGAATTAAAGGCTGGACAAAAGAAAGGGAAATGTATGAAGCCCTGATTTCTCAGGTGAGCTACAAGGCCCACAAACGTTTTTAAGTGTTTATCACTCTTCTTTCTGGTGATTGGTGGAATTAATGAAGCATGTTATGTTTTAAGTATAACTTCCGATAGATCACGCACATGATGTGACTGTTATGTAGAATATGAATCATTGGACATATGCTCTGTGTAGGATCCATGTTTATATCTGTGATAGTGAAGATAGTGTCTATTGTAGCACTGTCTAACCAGTCTTGTCATTACTTTATAAAAAGTATGTTACCTCAAAATCATTTCCACAGATATAAAAAGGGATCTTACACATTGCATTATATAAACTGCAAAGTATTGAGCTTCAAAAAGAAATATTTATTTTTATGGCCATATTCTTCAGAAAGAAAATGATCAGATATGTCATGTCCCTATGACACTTTTAAAAAGAAATACTAAGGGGAGAAAACTTCCAGTTTAAATTTGGTCAAGGGGGATAACTCACTTTTTTCCTTGTTCTGCTTTTGCAATGCCCTGGTATTTGCAGATTGTCTAGCAGAGGATAAAATAGTAATAAGTCATTCAGAAAAGTTTCAGCATACAGTGTATTAATCATTTTTGGTCTAGCTGGAAAGTGTATAATTTTAAACCAAAATTAAGAAACCATAAGATTTTTCTTTGATATACAACAGAACCTTGATTACTTGAGTGTTTTATTTTGAATACCATGGATACCATGAAGTCGGAGTGGCACGGGTTATCTGAAATTTTGTTAACCAAATTTTCAATTTTTTAACTAAAACAACCAGACTACTGTAACCACAAGTTGTTATGTAAGTTTCATTATATAACATTTTTTTATTAGGCAGCAATTTCTCCTTATCTTCATTTGTGCAATGCTTTAGATCTTTGCTTACTTTTAAGTGTTTTTCCGCAAAGTTTAATTGTTTTTTTTAAATGAATGTCTTCTATAAAGATTAAGATGTTTAATTCAGTATTTATTAGAGCCTGTAACCATGGATATTGGTTATTGTCATCACCAATCAGCCTTGACCTGCCAAATTGACGGATCGCCAGCTACGCCCACAATGTTCTGATAAAGGTCCAGTATGCTTGAATTACACAAAAAAAGAATGAAAACTGGGCATAAACTGTGCCATTTAATTACGTCACTGACACTAGTACATTATTAGTTGTCGTGATGCTGCTTTGGTACTGTGATGGCGGCCAGTGTCGGAACATAAAAGGCATGGCCAGCAATATGTCAATTGACCTATTGTCATCACCAATCAGCCATTTGACCTGCCAAATTGAGATAGACCTTTTTCTTTCAATACATTTTAAATTTTAAAGACATACATATTTGGAGTACCAGTACAATTTCAAGAAAGGGAAACTATTTTCACATTGTTGATGGAGTACATATGTGAGTTGTCTCCCTTTATTACAAGTGGAATTGACCTTCATGTAATCTATGGTATTCGAGGAAGCAATATTTTAGGTTTATATTTCTACTGTATTTTTTATTGCCAGGGAGATGATTATACACAGGTTTAGTTAGACATGTCAATGTTGTTTAACTTTACATTTAAATGTATTCAGGTAAATAAGACGGGTCAAAGATGTTAAAAATCTACAACTTCTATATACCGGGTACTGACTGATAAAAAAGGTCATATTGTTTGAGTGTATTAAGGTGAGACAGGTCAAAGTTGTTCACAACTTGCTGATGGTCATTGTTTGAAGTAACTGTTCTTGTTTTATTTTGTATAATGCTGAAAGAAAGTAGTTAAAATTACATTTCATTTTTGAGGGATGAAAAGTTACAATTTTTTGGGGTTTGATCATTTTTACCGGTGAAAAATACCAATACCAGCTGATGATGATTATAATGAAGTAGTTACTATGTTGTTGTAATATGTCATTTTTTTATTTTTAATATTTTTCCCTTTAAGCGGAGACCTGTATCTTACTCCAGTTCTTCTTCATGTAGTGTCTGTGTCACGAAAGTTGTATAAGGAGTGTGGTTTACCAGTGTAACATGTCATACCAGTGAAACTATCAATTTTCATTGTTACAACTTAAAGACATATCCAACATGGAATACCATTTTGTGGGAAACAATTTTATGTGATAACATATACAATGGAAATAATAGTTTACCAGCGATTTTCAGTATCACATACCGGTATCACATGGTACATGACTGTGTGAACAGTACTGGTGTCCACATATTACATGTGTCAACAGTATGGTGTCC
The DNA here is from genome assembly GCA_021292105.1 of Anadara kagoshimensis. Lineage (NCBI taxonomy): Eukaryota > Metazoa > Mollusca > Bivalvia > Arcoida > Arcidae > Anadara > Anadara kagoshimensis. The sequence continues at coordinate 32,187,681 of CM037863.1, read as the reverse complement.
ACATATTACATGTGTCAACAGTACTTGTGTCCACATATTACATGTGTCAACAGTATGGTGTCCACATATTACATTTGTCAACAGTATGGTGTCCACATATTACACGTGTCAACAGTACTTGTGTCCACATATTACATGTGTCAACAGTACTTGTGTCCACATATAACATGTGTCAACAGTACTGGTGTCCATATATTACATGTGTCAACAGTACTTGTGTCCACATATTACATGTGTCAACAGTACTTGTGTCCACATATTACATGTGTGAACAGTACTGGTGTCCATATATTACATGTGTCAACAGTACTGGTGTCCATATATTACATGTGTCAACAGTACTGGTGTCCATATATTACATGTGTCAACAGTACTGGTGTCCATATATTACATGTGTCAACAGTACTTGTGTCCACATATTACATGTGTGAACAGTACTGGTGTCCATATATTACATGTGTGATCAGTATTGGTGTGATATGGGGCCAGCACTTCTACATCAATTGGTCCCCATGGACATGAAATGTTGGATACCTCGATAAAGATAGTGCTCAAATTAACATAACTATCTGTATGTATTAGTGAGAATGATTTGAATAATTTAAGGTTGTGAATACATGTACTATATTCCTCTGTTTTCTCATCCCTATGGTAACCAAACTGGTAAGAATGCTTAGTCAAGTAAAACGAGTTCATTCTAGAACCTAATTTTGTCTCATATCATCTTAATATCAGATCTTCCAACCTCTCAAATGATGTCAAATTAATATCATTTCTTTTCAACTTTAACCTTCCAACTGATATCACAAAAACTCACTTGCTATCAACTCCTCAGCCGATATCAACCAAACTTGATATCAAATCCTCTCAAGGGATATCAACTTAATTTATCCTGTGTAATTTAAACTTGTATCAAATCATGTTTTAATACAACATTAATATCCATTTCTTTCATCTTTGATGTCTCTTTACTGTAGACTTTAGTCTAAAAGAAACCCTATATAATAGAAACCTGTGTATTACACTTTACCAAAGTTAATTATAAAATGCTTAATGTGGAATTATGTCCATATCATGACCAGTTAAATATGGGCATCATCTTTATAACCCTGTTTAAATAAAGTACCAATCTTACAACTGTTTATGTGGGGGAACTGTCCATACAGCAAACCTATATAAAGTTAAATTTTTGATAAGTTTTTCTGATAACCGAGGGAATATCTTATTTAATTATCCTTAGGGGTGTTTGTGTATCACTATTGAGAAGAACTGGAGTTTTATACAACATGCAATGTTAGATTTGTGATGCTATAAGGGGCCATATCATGGAAGGGAGGAGATGTATATATATCCCTTAGAACTACTACAAATTGCTCAGGAGGAGACAACTCTCTCTATATATATTATATATAATTATATATATATACAAATATATGTTTTTTGTGTATAATGGAAATCATAGATATTGTATATTCATTGTTTATATTTGTGTTTGTTGACAAACATTTTACATTGTTTTTTGAGGCGTGGAAGATCATCTTTTTACAATCGAAGTAGAATTTAAAATTACAAACTACAGCATTGTTAACCTCTCACTTTGTCGAGGTGTCGCAGAGATAAAAACAAGGTGTACATCGTCTTGGTCTTTAATTCATTGTAACAGAGTACTCTAATTTTTGTAGTTATTAAAATAAAATTATATACAGACCATTGTTTTAAGTATTGTTGGCAGGTCTTGCCTCGTAGTTAATAACATATACTGAATAAATATTTTCACATATCACAACACAGTAGACTTGATTTGATTTGATTGGAATGTTGGAATATACATTATGTCCAAATCATGATGATATTTTTTCACTAAAAATCAGAAGACCTTTTCTAGAATGGTAGAGGAAGCCAGAGTAAGCAGAGAAAACTACAAACCATCAGCAATTCAACTGACAATAATATCTGTAGAAAAGAGGTTCATACCTGTGCAGTGATTACAATCCAAACACAAACATACCAAACCATGTCCAAATCAATCCCAATAGCAAAGTAAAACTTTGAAAACTTTTAAGCATTTTAAGTTTATCATGTAACCTTCAACCAGAGAAGTGAACTCAGATTCTCTGGATAAGCAAGCACTCCCCATTAAGCTTGGGAAATCCAAATTATGAAAGAAACATGGAACATCAAATATATCCAGGGTAATTTTGATTACAGATACATACTAGTCAACAATTTTGTGATGATAGCCACAAAATTTTTTGATGGGCTTGATAAGCCTAGACTTGCCATATACCTGTGTAATTAACTTATTTGTTGTATAATGTTCCTATAATGGTAACAAGCTCTACTATAGCATATTGACTAACAAATACACAATAAGCAGGTATATGGTTGCATAGAAGAGGACATTCGTTTTACCTTCTAGTCAAGATTATCACATTACATCTTTTATATCCAGGTTTATATCACTTTACCTATTCAGTGGATTATATTTGAACTTTATACATTTTCCACAAGAATTTTGTTCTTAATGTATTGATTAGAAATAGGACGGAAATAAACATGAAAATTCTGGTCAACTCAGCCCCACTATATACCAACTTGCCCCCAAGCTAACTCACCCCATTACCAACTCTCCCCTATTTTTCTGCAAGTCAATACCAACTTGCCCCCAACTTATTATACCAACTTGCCCCCAACTATTACCACCTTGCCCCCATTTGTCTTAACATTTTCAGATTTTAAGCTCACCTTACCATAGGCCATGTGAGCTTATGACATATCACAGTGTGTGTGTGTGTGTGCATCGTTAACACCTATTTTCAACTTCACCTCTTAAACTGTTGGACAGATTTCAATGAAACTTGGTCAAAAGTATACATCGTTTGGAGCAATTCAGATTTGTTCGTAGCATTGCCATAGCTACCATAACCAGGTCATGACGACCTTACCTAGGGGTGCAAAAATTTTTAAAAAATCGTCTCTGAAACCGATGATTAGAGGAAAAATCTGATGTGATATTTAGTTTCTGTAGGGTCTTAAGCCTATAGTTCATTTTGTGATATTTGAACAAAAAATAGGTTACATGTTTTTGCGTTTAAATTTAAAAAAAATTGTAAAATAGCTTCAAATTGTTATAACTTGACTATTTGATCAGATAAGGACATGGGGTTTTCAGTTTTGACATCCTCTTATATTTAACTTCAGAATGAGATCAGAGTCACTTGTGAAGGTCATGACCTAATTTTTGACCTTTCAGAATTTATTTATTTTCTGGAAAACTATAATTTTTAGCTCACCTGGCCTAAAAGGCCATGTGAGCTTTTGCCATCACTTGGCGTCCGTCGTCGTCTTCTGTCCGTCGTCGTCTTCTGTCCGTCGTTAAAGATCAACTCCTCAGAACCGCTGGGCCATTTGCAACCAAACTTTGTCACAACAGTCCTTGGGTGGTCTACTTTAAAAATTGTGTCTGACATGTCCGCACCTAATCCAAGATGGCCGCCAGCGGGGACCATAGATTAACATTGGACCCTATGGGAAAATATGTTCAAAGATATTTTTCTCTGAAACTACTGAGCCAATTGGAACCAAACTTGGTCACAGTAGTCCTTAGATGGTACCTTCTGAAACCGGTGTTTTTTTTAAGTCTTTAGTAATCCAAGATGGCGGCCAGCGGGGAACATAGGTTAACATTGGACACTATGGGAACAATATCAAAGATCTTTTTCTCTAAAACCCTTTAGCCAATGGGAACCAAACTTGGCCACAATAGTTTTTGCATGGCCTCCTTCAACATTGGGGTTTTTGAGGGCCGCCAGTGGAGAACATATTTTAATATTGGACCTTATGGGAAAATATGTTCAAAGATATTTTTCTCTGAAACTACTGAGCCAATTGGAACCAAACTTGGTCACAGTAGTCCTTAGATGGTACCTTCTGAAGTGAAACCGTTTTTTTAAAGTCTGCACCTAATCCAAGATGGCGGCCAGCGGGGAACATAGGTTAACATTGGACCCTATGGGAACAATATCAAAGATCTTTTTCTCTAATACTTTTTAGCCAATAGGAACCAAATTTGGCCACAATAGTCTTTGAATGGCCCCCTTCAACATTGGGGTTTTTGAGGGCCGCACCAAATCCAAGATGGCCGCCAGCGGAGAACATATTTTAACATTGGACCTTATGGGAAAATACGATCAAAGATATTTTTCTCTGAAACTACTGAGCCAATTGGAACCAAACTTGGTAACAGTAGTCCTTAGATGGTACCCTCTGAAACCGGTGTTTTTTTAAGTCTGCACCTGATCCAAGATGGCCGCCAACGGGGAACATAGGTTAACATTGGACCCTATGGGAACAATTTCAAAGATCTTTTTTCTCTAAAACCCTAAGCCAATTGGAACCAAACTTGGCCACAATAGTCTTTGGGTGGTGTTTTTTTTAAGTCTGCACCTAATCTAAGATAGCTGCCAACGGGAAACATAGGTTAACATTAGACCCTATGGGAACAATTTCAAAGATCTTTTTCTCTAAAACCCCTAACGCATGGTAGGTCAATAATATTTGGTATATAGCTTGATCTTGGATAGTACATCAGTCAGACTGCCTTATGGCTTTTGTCCTTGACCTATATTTCATGGTCCATTGACCAGTTTTTGGATAAGGAAAATTTCTCAGGTATTATACATGAAAAGTTGATGATACTTGGATGTATTGTCTCAAAATTTTGAAATATGATTTAGTTTTGAAAGGAAATAATATTGATATTTTGTGATAGAAATAAATAATGTGTAATAAATTTCAAGCATTTATTTAAACATTAGACAATCTGTTGATTTTCATTCTGCAACAACTCTACCTAGGTGAGCTATACAGGCTCCTGGAGCCTCTAGTTTTATATAGGCATGTATATTAGAATTTTGTTGGTAATGATTCAATGATCATTTTGGTGTATAGAAAAAGGTCCTGTGTTCAAAGGTCAAGGTCACAGATGCAAAACAATAACGAAATCATTACTTATCTCGAAAGCTATAAACTTTTTGTACAGGCATGTATATTAGAATATTATTGGTATTGATGTAAAGATCATTTTGATATAAAGATTAAGTTTATGGTTCAAAGGTCAAGGTCACAGGTACAAATGAATGCTAAAATGGTTAATTATCTTAAAAAATTAACTTTTTGTATAGGCATGTATATTAGAATATAAAAGTTATTGATACAACAATCATTTTGGTGTATGGAAAATGGCCATGGGTTCAAAGGACAAGGTCACAGATGCAAAACAATATCGAAATCATTAATTAACTCAAAAACTATTTGTATAGGCATCTACATTAGAATATTAATGTAACAATCATTTTGATATATAGGTTAAGGTCATGTGGTCAAGGTCACAGAATACTGAAATGGTAAATTATCTTGAAAAGTATTAACTTTTTGTATAGGCATGTGTATTAGAAAGTTCAAGGTATTGATTCAACAATCATTTTGATGTATAGAATTAGTTCATGGGTTCAAAGGTCAAGTTCAAAGATGTAAAACAATACCAAAATCGTTAATTATCTCGAAAACTATAAACTTTTTGTATAGCATGTATTTTAGAATATTGTAGGTATTGATACAATGATCTTTTGATATAAAAGATGTAACTTAACAATCAAATCACATTTTGTTAAAGTGGCTTAGTTCAATGTATTGTTATATGAGAGTACGTTAACTCCAACGCATGATACACTAACGGGTTGTATATAACCAAAATGATGACAGTGTTTGTTTAACATGAATAGTTTAAACTACCTATAAAGGTAGTAATAGTATATCGTCGAATGTATATAATCACGCCAGTTCACGCTTTATTGGTTAAAAGTACCGTAATATTAAAAATACTTGGTGTATATTTTGCATTAATATCGTGAACCACCTATATCTCTCTAGTAGCATTTCTCAGGAAAATACAACGCGAAACAATTCCTAAACTCCCCATTTTCCAAATTATACCAACTTAAACCAACTAAAAACCATACACTCCCCCATTTCTGCACTAACTTCTTCACAGTAGACAACTACCGCGGAAAGCGGCTCGTTTCTACTCTCTCGTGTTTAACTTTGTACTGTCTTACAAACAATCAAATGGTAATTACGATGATCCAACATTAACGTTTACCAACTCTATGTGAGAAACACATAAGAAATTGATATACACATTTTACAACGATTCTTATAATTCTGGTAATTTCAGAAAACCGATTTCTTGTAGTTTTCGTGCCAAAATTCTTAAAAATCAACCAAAATTTCCTTAAATCGCTAATTCACAACGTTCGACAACTTGCGTTTTAAAGGTAGGTAATTTGTAGGGTAGATGTAAAATGTGATTTAGGGTGCGTTTGTTAAGTATTTTGGCAGAAAACGACAAAAAATCGGTTTTCGTAATATACCAGAATTATAAGAATCATCCTTAAACGTGTTTTACATGGTTTTAGTATTTGCTTCATCGCTTAGAATTAGAAACTAGAAGTATTGTATTACATGTACACACAGTTTTATTGTTTGTATAAGAATACATAAATAATAAGGCATTCCAGGTAGTTAAAAACTGTAATGACTGTATTGACTGTTAACAGTAATCACTGGTATACATAGTTTACTAGTTTGTCATTGCGTTAATTTAGTTGTGCATATAAACAAACATTGGACGAAAAGATTTTAAAAACACGCCTTACTTATAACACTTGCCCATCAGTGAACTGTTTTAAGACAATTTACGTACTTTTTAAACAAGCAAATCATTCATTTTCGTTACAATTTCTGTTTTAAGTACATGCGCTATGTTTCTAAGTTGATTGTGGCGTCATAGATGTTTTGGTTTTTCTCTAAGTTCTAACAATTTGTTATTAGAGACTTAATATGTCGTACCCGAAAGTGCAATATTTTGGACGCTCCGTTTCAAAAACCGGGCTTCATCGGCAAGTTTTGTACGAAACACCATGTAACTTAAGGGTAATGTAAGTAGGAAAATTCAAGTGAAAACCGTTTGGTTGCAATCCGTGAAAGAGGGATATAATTAAGAAATTACATGCACAAGAGTGAAGATTTATAAATAAAAATAAAGTGGGAATTTTATAAAATATTTGTTGCATTTTTTAAAGAAAATTGTGCAAAAATACACATGTTGGGGAAAAAAGCTTACACCATGTATAACGAATTAATTTAAAAAAATGAAAATATATTAAGATAATCAACATCATAGAGCAGTGCAAAGGGGGCAGAGTTTGTTAAAAAAATACGAGGTTTTTGAAAACTCGACAATTTACGGTGGAGGTTTTCTATGATTTGTTTTCCTTTTAAAAATGCGTGTACCAGGCGTGATAGTTCATATTCTAAGGCTACCAACGATCCAAGGAAGGATTATAAAAGCTAAGTTTGTATATTACTTGATTATTGTTGAGGCATATTTGGCTTTATATAGTTCAACATTGTTGAAACCAAACAATATTCACCTCAATTCAAATAGAACAGTATTGTGTGACCGTGCACTTTAAGTGACTTGTTTGTATTTTGGATTATTAGTGGCCTTAGAATATAAATATCACGCCTGGTACACGCAATTTTTTAAAAGGAAAATAACGTAAATAATCAACCGAACTGTCGAGTTTTTAAAAAACTTCATTGTATTTTTATTTATAAATCTTCACACTTGTGTAGGCAATTTCATATTTTATCCCTCTTTCACGCTTTTCAACCAAATGGTTTTCCACTTGAATTTTCCTACTTAACAATCAAATCACATTTTGTAAAGTGGCTTAGTTCAATGTATTGTTATATGATAGTACGTTAACTCCAACGCATGATACACTAATGGGTTTATATATATTTCGTTCACCAAAATGATGACAGTGTTTCTTTAACATGAATAGTTTTTAAACTACCTATAAAGGTAGTATAGTATATCGTCGAATGTATATAATCACGCAGTTCACGCTTTATTGTTAAAATTACCGTATATTAAAATACTTGGTGTATATTTTGCATTAATTCGTGAACCACCTATATCTCTCTAGTAGCATTTCTCAGAAAATACAACGCGAAACAATTCTAACTCCCCATTTTCCAACTTATCCAACTTAAACCACTAAAAACCATACACTCCCCCATTTCTGCACTAACTTCTTCACAGTATACAACTACCGCGGAAAGCGGCTCGTTTCTACTCTTTCGTGTTTAACTTTGTACTGTCTTACAAACAATCAATGGTAATTACGATGATCCAACATTACATTTTACCAACTCTATGTGAGAAACACATAAGAATTGATATAACACATTTTACAACGATTCTTATAATTCTGTAATTTCAGAAAACCGATTTCTTGTAGTTTTCGTGCCAAAATTCTTAAAATCAACCAAAATTTCCTTAAATCGCTAATTCACAACGTTCGACACTTGCGTTTTAAAGGTAGGTAATTTGTAGGTAGATGTAAAATGTGATTTAGGGTGCGTTTGTTAAGTATTTTGGCGAGAAAACGACAAAAATCGGTTTTCGTAATATACAGAATTATAAGAAATCATCCTTAAACGTGTTTTTACATGGTTTTTTAGTATTTGCTTCATCGCTCAGAATTAGAAACTAGAAGTATTGTATTACATGTACACACAGTTTTATTGTTTGTATGAGAATACATAAATAATAGAAGGCATTCCAGTAGTTAAAAACTGTAATGACTGTATTGACTGTTAACAGTAATCACTGGTATACATAGTTTTACTAGTTTGTCATTGCGTTAATTTAGTTTGTGCATATAAACAAACATTGGACGAAAAGATTTTAAAAACACGCCTTACTTATAACACTTGCCCATCAGTGAACTGTTTTTAAGACAATTTACGTACTTTTTAACAAGCAAATCATTCATTTTCGTTACAATTTCTGTTTTAAGTACATGCGCTATGTTTCTAGTTGATTGTGGGCGTCATAGATGTTTTGGTTTTTCTCTAAGTTCTAACAATTGGTTTTATTAGAGACTTAATATGTCGTACCCGAAAGTGCAATATTTTGGACGCTCCGTTTTAAAACCGGGCTTCATCGGCAAGTTTTGTACGAAACAACCATGTAACTTAAGAGTAATGTAAGTAGGAAAATTCAAGTGAAAACCGTTTGGTTGCAATCCGTGAAAGAGGGATATAATTAGAAATTACATGCACAAGAGTGAAGATTTATAAATAAAAATAAAGTGGGAATTTTTATAAAATATTTGTTGCATTTTTTAAAGAAAATTGTGCAAAAATACACATGTTGGGAAAAAAGCTTACACCATGTATAACGAATTAATTTTAAGAAATGAAAATATATTAAGATAATCAACATCATAGAGCAGTGCAAAGGGGGCAGAGTTTGTTAAGAAATACGAGGTTTTTGAAACTCGACAATTTACGGTGGAGGTTTTTCTATGATTTGTTTTCCTTTTAAAAATGCGTGTACCAGGCGTGATAGTTCATATTCTAAGGCTACCAACGATCCAAGGAAGGATTATAAAAGCTAAGTTTGTATATTACTTGATTATTGTTGAGGCATATTTGGCTTTATATAGTTCAACATTGTTGAAACCAAACAATATTCACCTCAATTCAAATAGAACAGTATTGTGTGACCGTGCACTTTTAGTGACTTGTTGTATTTTGGATTATTAGTGGCCTTAGAATATAAATATCACGCCTGGTACACGCATTTTTAAAAGGAAAATAATCGTAAATAACATCAACCGTAAACTGTCGAGTTTTCAAAAACTTTCATTGTATTTTTATTTATAAATCTTCACGCTTGTGTAGGCAATTTCATATTTATATGCCTCTTTCGCGCTTTTCAACCAAATGGTTTCCACTTGAATTTTCCTACTTAACAATCAAATCACATTTTGTTAAAGTGGCTTAGTTCAATGTATTGTTATATGAGAGTACGTTAACTCCAACGCATGATACACTAATGGGTTTGTATATATATTTCGTTCACCAAAATGATGACAGTGTTTTCTTTAACATGAATAGTTTTAAATACCTATAAAGGTAGTAATGGTATATCGTCGAATGTATATAATCACGCCAGTTCACGCTTTATTGGTAAAATTACCGTGATATTAAAATACTTGGTGTATATTTTGCATTAATATCGTGAACCACCTATATCTCTCTAGTAGCATTTCTCAGGAAAATACAACGCGAACATTCTAAACTCCCCATTTTCCAACTTATACCAACTTAAACAACTAAAAACCATACACTCCCCATTTCTGCACTAACTTCTTCACAGTATACAACTACCGCGGAAAGCGGCTCGTTTCTACTCTTTCGTGTTTAACTTTGTACTGTCTTACAAACAATCAAATGGTAATTACGATGATCCAACATTAACATTTACCAACTCTATGTGAGAAACACATAAGAATTGATATACACATTTTACAACGATTCTTATAATTCTGGTAATTTCAGAAAACCGATTTCTTGTAGTTTTCGTGCCAAAATTCTTAAAATCAACCAAATTTCCTTAAATCGCTAATTCACAACGTTCGACAACTTGCGTTTTAAAGGTAGGTAATTTGTAGGTAGATGTAAAATGTGATTTAGGGCGTTTGTTAAGTATTTTGGCGAGAAAACGACAAAAAATCGGTTTTCGTAATATACCAGAATTATAAGAATCATCCTTAAACGTGTTTTTACATGGTTTTAGTATTTGCTTCATCGCTCAGAATTAGAAACTAGAAGTATTGTATTACATGTACACACAGTTTTATTGTTTGTATGAGAATACATAATAATAGAAGGCATTCCAGGTAGTTAAAAACTGTAATGACTGTATTGACTGTTAACAGTAATCACTGGTATACATAGTTTACTAGTTTGTCATTGCGTTAATTTAGTTGTGCATATAAACAAACATTGGACAAAGATTTTAAAAACACGCCTTACTTATAACACTTGCCCATCAGTGAACTGTTTTAAGACAATTTACGTACTTTTTAAACAAGCAAATCATTCATTTTCGTTACAATTTCTGTTTTAAGTACATGCGCTATGTTTCTAAGTTGATTGTGGCGTCATAGATGTTTTGGTTTTCTCTAAGTTCTAACAATCGGTTATTAGAGACTTAATATGTCGTACCCAAAAGTGCAATATTTTGGTCGCTCCGTTTTAAAAACCGGGCTTCATCGGCAAGTTTTGTACGAAACCCATGTAACTTAAGGGTAATGTAAGTAGGAAAATTCAAGTGAAAACGTTTGGTTGCAATCCGTGAAAGAGGATATAATTAAGAAATTACATGCACAAGAGTGAAGATTTATAAATAAAAATAAAGTGGGAATTTTATAAAATATTTGTTGCATTTTTTAAAGAAAATTGTGCAAAATACACATGTTGGGGAAAAAAGCTTACACCATGTTAACGAATTAATTTTAAAAAATGAAAATATTTAAGATAATCAACATCATAGAGCAGTGCAAAGGGGGCAGAGTTTGTTAAAGAATACGAGGTTTTTGAAACTCGACAATTTACGGTGGAGGTTTTCTATGATTTGTTTTCCTTTTAAAATGCGTGTACCAGGCGTGATAGTTCATATTCTAAGGCTACCAACGATCCAAGGAAGGATTATAAAAGCTAAGTTTGTATATTACTTGATTATTGTTGAGGCATATTTGGCTTTATATAGTTCAACATTGTTGAAACCAAACAATATTCACCTCAATTCAATAGAACAGTATTGTGTGACCGTGCACTTTAAGTGACTTGTTGTATTTTGGATTATTAGTGGCCTTAGAATATAAATATCACGCCTGGTACACGCATTTTTAAAAGGAAAATAATCGTAAATAACATCAACCGTAAACTGTCGAGTTTTTAAAAACTTTCATTGTATTTTTATTTATAAATCTTCACACTTGTGTAGGCAATTTCATATTTATATCCCTCTTTCACGCTTTTCAACCAAATGGTTTTCCACTTGAATTTTCCTACTTAACAATCAAATCACATTTGTTAAGTGGCTTAGTTCAATGTATTGTTATATGAGAGTACGTTAACTCCAACGCATGATACACTAATGGGTTGTATATAATTTTCGTTCACCAAAATGATGACAGTGTTTCTTTAACATGAATAGTTTAAACTACCTATAAAGGTATAATAGTATATCGTCGAATGTATATAATCACGCCAGTTCACGCTTTATTGGTTAAAATTACCGTAATATTAAAAATACTTGGTGTATATTTTGCATTAATATCGTGAACCACCTATATCTCTCTAGTAGCATTTCTCAGGAAATACAACGCGAAACAATTCCTAAACTCCCCATTTTCCAACTTATACCAACTTAAACCAACTAAAAACCATACACTCCCCCATTTCTGCACTAACTTCTTCACAGTATACAACTACCGCGGAAAGCGGCTCGTTTCTACTCTTTCGTGTTTAACTTTGTACTGTCTTACAAACAATCAAATGGTAATTACGATGATCCAACATTAACATTTACCAACTCTATGTGAGAAACACATAAGAAATTGATATACACATTTTACAACGATTCTTATAATTCTGGTAATTTCAGAAACCGATTTCTTGTAGTTTTCGTGCCAAAATTCTTAAAAATCAACCAAAATTTCCTTAAATCGCTAATTCACAACGTTCGACAACTTGCGTTTTAAAGGTAGGTAATTTGTAGGGTAGATGTAAAATGTGATTTAGGGTGCGTTTGTTAAGTATTTTTGGCGAGAAAACGACAAAAAATCGGTTTTCGTAATATACCAGAATTATAAGAATCATCCTTAAACGTGTTTTACATGGTTTTAGTATTTGCTTCATCGCTCAGAATTAGAAACTAGAAGTATTGTATTACATGTACACACAGTTTTATTGTTTGTATGAGAATACATAAATAATAGAAGGCATTCCAGGTAGTTAAAAACTGTAATGACTGTATTGACTGTTAACAGTAATCACTGGTATACATAGTTTACTAGTTTGTCATTGCGTTAATTTAGTTGTGCATATAAACAAACATTGGACGAAAGATTTTAAAAACACGCCTTACTTATACACTTGCCCATCAGTGAACTGTTTTAAGACAATTTACGTACTTTTTAAACAAGCAAATCATTCATTTTCGTTACAATTTCTGTTTTAAGTACATGCGCTATGTTTCTAAGTTGATTGTGGCGTCATAGATGTTTTGGTTTTTCTCTAAGTTCTAACAATTGGTTATTAGAGACTTAATATGTCGTACCCGAAAGTGCAATATTTTGGACGCTCCGTTTTAAAAACCGGGCTTCATCGGCAAGTTTTGTACGAAACACCATGTAACTTAAGAGTAATGTAAGTAGGAAAATTCAAGTGAAAACCGTTTGGTTGCAATCCGTGAAAGAGGGATATAATTAAGAAATTACATGCACAAGAGTGAAGATTTATAAATAAAAATAAAGTGGGAATTTTATAAAATATTTGTTGCATTTTTTAAAGAAAATTGTGCAAAAATACACATGTTGGGGAAAAAAGCTTACACCATGTATAACGAATTAATTTTAAGAAATGAAAATATATTAAGATAATCAACATCATAGAGCAGTGCAAAGGGGGCAGAGTTTGTTAAAGAAATACGAGGTTTTTGAAAACTCGACAATTTACGGTGGAGGTTTTCTATGATTTGTTTTCCTTTTAAAAATGCGTGTACCAGGCGTGATAGTTCATATTCTAGGCTACCAACGATCCAAGGAAGGATTATAAAGCTAAGTTTGTATATTACTTGATTATTGTTGAGGCATATTTGGCTTTATATAGTTCAACATTGTTGAAACCAAACAATATTCACCTCAATTCAAATAGAACAGTATTGTGTGACCGTGCACTTTTAGTGACTTGTTGTATTTTGGATTATTAGTGGCCTTAGAATATAAATATCACGCCTGGTACACGCATTTTTAAAGGAAATAATCGTAAATAACATCAACCGTAAACTGTCGAGTTTTCAAAAACTTTCATTGTATTTTTATTTATAAATCTTCACGCTTGTGTAGGCAATTTCATATTTATATGCCTCTTTCGCGCTTTTCAACCAAATGGTTTCCACTTGAATTTTCCTACTTAACAATCAAATCACATTTTGTTAAAGTGGCTTAGTTCAATGTATTGTTATATGAGAGTACGTTAACTCCAACGCATGATACACTAATGGGTTGTATATATATTTCGTTCACCAAAATGATGACAGTGTTTCTTTAACATGAATAGTTTAAACTACCTATAAAGGTAGTAATGGTATATCGTCGAATGTATATAATCACGCCAGTTCACGCTTTATTGGTTAAAATTACCGTGATATTAAAAATACTTGGTGTATATTTTGCATTAATATCGTGAACCACCTATATCTCTCTAGTAGCATTTCTCAGGAAAATACAACGCGAACAATTCCTAAACTCCCCATTTTCCAACTTATACCAACTTAAACCAACTAAACCATACACTCCCCCATTTCTGCACTAACTTCTTCACAGTATACAACTACCGCGGAAAGCGGCTCGTTTCTACTCTTTCGTGTTTAACTTTGTACTGTCTTACAAACAATCAAATGGTAATTACGATGATCCAACATTAACATTTACCAACTCTATGTGAGAAACACATAAGAAATTGATATACACATTTTACAACGATTCTTATAATTCTGGTAATTTCAGAAAACCGATTTCTTGTAGTTTTCGTGCCAAAATTCTTAAAAATCAACCAAAATTTCCTTAAATCGCTAATTCACAACGTTCGACAACTTGCGTTTTAAAGGTAGGTAATTTGTAGGGTAGATGTAAAATGTGATTTAGGGTGCGTTTGTTAAGTATTTTGGCGAGAAAACGACAAAAAATCGGTTTTCGTAATATACCAGAATTATAAGAATCATCCTTAAACGTGTTTTACATGGTTTTAGTATTTGCTTCATCGCTCAGAATTAGAAACTAGAAGTATTGTATTACATGTACACACAGTTTTATTGTTTGTATGAGAATACATAAATAATAGAAGGCATTCCAGGTAGTTAAAAACTGTAATGACTGTATTGACTGTTAACAGTAATCACTGGTATACATAGTTTACTAGTTTGTCATTGCGTTAATTTAGTTGTGCATATAAACAAACATTGGACGAAAAGATTTTAAAAACACGCCTTACTTATAACACTTGCCCATCAGTGAACTGTTTTAAGACAATTTACGTACTTTTTAAACAAGCAAATCATTCATTTTCGTTACAATTTCTGTTTTAAGTACATGCGCTATGTTTCTAAGTTGATTGTGGCGTCATAGATGTTTTGGTTTTTCTCTAAGTTCTAACAATCGGTTATTAGAGACTTAATATGTCGTACCCAAAAGTGCAATATTTTGGTCGCTCCGTTTTAAAAACCGGGCTTCATCGGCAAGTTTTGTACGAAACACCATGTAACTTAAGGGTAATGTAAGTAGGAAAATTCAAGTGAAAACCGTTTGGTTGCAATCCGTGAAAGAGGGATATAATTAAGAAATTACATGCACAAGAGTGAAGATTTATAAATAAAAATAAAGTGGGAATTTTATAAAATATTTGTTGCATTTTTTAAAGAAAATTGTGCAAAAATACACATGTTGGGGAAAAAAGCTTACACCATGTATAACGAATTAATTTTAAAAAATGAAAATATATTAAGATAATCAACATCATAGAGCAGTGCAAAGGGGGCAGAGTTTGTTAAAGAAATACGAGGTTTTTGAAAACTCGACAATTTACGGTGGAGGTTTTCTATGATTTGTTTTCCTTTTAAAAATGCGTGTACCAGGCGTGATAGTTCATATTCTAAGGCTACCAACGATCCAAGGAAGGATTATAAAAGCTAAGTTTGTATATTACTTGATTATTGTTGAGGCATATTTGGCTTTATATAGTTCAACATTGTTGAAACCAAACAATATTCACCTCAATTCAAATAGAACAGTATTGTGTGACCGTGCACTTTAAGTGACTTGTTGTATTTTGGATTATTAGTGGCCTTAGAATATAAATATCACGCCTGGTACACGCATTTTTAAAAGGAAAATAATCGTAAATAACATCAACCGTAAACTGTCGAGTTTTTAAAAAACTTTCATTGTATTTTTATTTATAAATCTTCACACTTGTGTAGGCAATTTCATATTTATATCCCTCTTTCACGCTTTTCAACCAAATGGTTTTCACTTGAATTTTCCTACTTAACAATCAAATCACATTTTGTTAAAGTGGCTTAGTTCAATGTATTGTTATATGAGAGTACGTTAACTCCAACGCATGATACACTAATGGGTTGTATATATATTTCGTTCACCAAAATGATGACAGTGTTTCTTTAACATGAATAGTTTAAACTACCTATAAAGGTAGTAATAGTATATCGTCGAATGTATATAATCACGCCAGTTCACGCTTTATTGGTTAAAATTACCGTAATATTAAAAATACTTGGTGTATATTTTGCATTAATATCGTGAACCACCTATATCTCTCTAGTAGCATTTCTCAGGAAAATACAACGCGAAACAATTCCTAAACTCCCCATTTTCCAACTTATACCAACTTAAACCAACTAAAAACCATACACTCCCCCATTTCTGCACTAACTTCTTCACAGTATACAACTACCGCGGAAAGCGGCTCGTTTCTACTCTTTCGTGTTTAACTTTGTACTGTCTTACAAACAATCAAATGGTAATTACGATGATCCAACATTAACATTTACCAACTCTATGTGAGAAACACATAAGAAATTGATATACACATTTTACAACGATTCTTATAATTCTGGTAATTTCAGAAAACCGATTTCTTGTAGTTTTCGTGCCAAAATTCTTAAAAATCAACCAAAATTTCCTTAAATCGCTAATTCACAACGTTCGACAACTTGCGTTTTAAAGGTAGGTAATTTGTAGGGTAGATGTAAAATGTGATTTAGGGTGCGTTTGTTAAGTATTTTGGCGAGAAAACGACAAAAAATCGGTTTTCGTAATATACCAGAATTATAAGAATCATCCTTAAACGTGTTTTACATGGTTTTAGTATTTGCTTCATCGCTCAGAATTAGAAACTAGAAGTATTGTATTACATGTACACACAGTTTTATTGTTTGTATGAGAATACATAAATAATAGAAGGCATTCCAGGTAGTTAAAAACTGTAATGACTGTATTGACTGTTAACGTAATCACTGGTATACATAGTTTACTAGTTTGTCATTGCGTTAATTTAGTTGTGCATATAAACAAACATTGGACGAAAAGATTTTAACAACACGCCTTACTTTTAACACTTGCGCATCAGTGAACTGTTTTAAGACAATTTACGACTTTTAACAAGCAATCATTCATTTTCGTTACAATTTCTGTTTTAAGTACATGCGCGATGTTTCTAAGTTGATTGTGGCGTCATAGATGTTTTTGTTTTTCTCTAAGTTCTAACAAATCTGTTATTAGAGACTTATATGTCGTACCCGAAAGTGCAATATTTTGACGCCTCCTTTTAAAACCGGGCTACATCGGCAAGTTTTGTACGAAAACCATGTAACTTAAGGGTAATGTAAGTAGGAAAATTCAAGTGAAAACCGTTTTGGGTTGCAATCCGTGAAAGAGGGATATAATAAGATAAGATTACATGCACAAGAGTGAAGATTTATAAATAAAAATAAAGGAATTTTATAAAATATTTGTTGCATTTTTTAAAGAAAATTGTGCAAATACACATGTTGGGAAAAAAGCTTACACCATGTATAACGAATTAATTTAAAAAAAATGAAAATATATTAAGATAATCAACATCATAGAGCAGTGCAAAGGGGGCAGAGTTTGTTAAAGAAATACGAGGTTTTTGAAAACTCGACAATTTACGGAGGTTTTCTATGATTGTTTTCCTTTTAAAAATGCGTGTACCAGGCGTGATAGTTCATATTCTAAGGCTACCAACGATCCAAGGAAGGATTATAAAAGCTAAGTTTGTATATTACTTGATTATGTTGAGGCATATTTGGCTTTATATAGTTCAACATTGTTGAAACCAAACAATATTCACCTCAATTCAAATAGAACAGTATTGTGTGACCGTGCACTTTAAGTGACTTGTTGTATTTTGGATTATTAGTGGCCTTAGAATATAAATATCACGCCTGGTACACGCATTTTTAAAAGGAAAATAATCGTAAATAACATCAACCGTAAACTGTCGAGTTTTTAAAAAACTTTCATTGTATTTTTATTTATAAATCTTCACACTTGTGTAGGCAATTTCATATTTATATCCTCTTTCACGCTTTTCAACCAAATGGTTTTCACTTGAATTTTCTACTTAACAATCAAATCACATTTTGTTAAAGTGGCTTAGTTCAATGTATTGTTATATGAGAGTACGTTAACTCCACGCATGATACACTAATGGGTTGTATATATATTTCGTTCACCAAAATGATGACAGTGTTTCTTTAACATGAATAGTTTAAACTACCTATAAAGGTAGTAATGGTATATCGTCGAATGTATATAATCACGCCGTTCACGCTTTATTGGTTAAAATTACCGTAATATTAAAAATACTTGGTGTAATTTTGCATTAATATCGTGAACCACCTATATCTCTCTAGTAGCATTTCTCAGGAAAATACAACGCGAAACAATTCCTAAACTCCCCATTTTCCAACTTATACCAACTTAAACCAACTAAAAACCATACACTCCCCATTTCTGCACTAACTTCTTCACAGTATACAACTAGAGCGGCTCGTTTCTACTCTTTCGTGTTTAACTTTGTACTGTATTACAAACAATCAAATGGTAATTACGATGATCCACATTAACGTTTACCAACTCTATGTGAGAAACACATAAGAAATTGATATACACATTTTACAACGATTCTTATAATTCTGGTAATTTCAGAAACCGATTTCTTGTAGTTTTCGTGCCAAAATTCTTAAAAATCAACCAAAATTTCCTTAAATCGCTAATTCACAACGTTCGACAACTTGCGTTTTAAAGGTAGGTAATTTGTAGGGTACATGTAAAATGTGATTTAGGGTGCGTTTGTTAAGTATTTTGGCGAGAAAACGACAAAAAATCGGTTTTCGTAATATACCAGAATTATAGAATTGCGTTAATTTAGTTGTGCATATAAACAAACATTGGACGAAAAGATTTTAAAAACACGCCTTACTTATAACACTTGCGCATCAGTGAACTGTTTTAAGACAATTTACGTACTTTTTAAACAAGCAAATCATTCATTTTCGTTACAATTTCTGTTTTAAGTACATGCGCGATGTTTCTAAGTTGATTGTGGCGTCATAGATGTTTTTGTTTTTCTCTAAGTTCTAACAATCGGTTATTAGAGACTTAATATGTCGTACCCGAAAGTGCAATATTTTGGACGCTCCGTTTTAAAAACCGGGCTACATCGGCAAGTTTTGTACGAAACACCATGTAACTTAAGGGTAATGTAAGTAGGAAAATTCAAGTGAAAACCGTTTGGTTGCAATCCGTGAAAGAGGGATATAATTAAGAAATTACATGCACAAGAGTGAAGATTTATAAATAAAAATAAAGTAGGAATTTTATAAAATATTTGTTGCATTTTTTAAAGAAAATTGTGCAAAAATACACATGTTGGGAAAAAAAGCTTACACCATGTATAACGAATTAATTTAAAAAAAAATGAAAATATATTAAGATAATCAACATCATAGAGCAGTGCAAAGGGGGCAGAGTTTGTTAAAGAAATACGAGGTTTTTGAAAACTCGACAATTTACGGTGGAGGTTTTCTATGATTTGTTTTCCTTTTAAAAATGCGTGTACCAGGCGTGATAGTTCATATTCTAAGGCTACCAACGATCCAAGGAAGATTATAAAAGCTAAGTTTGTATATTACTTGATTATTGTTGAGGCATATTTGGCTTATATAGTTCAACATTGTTGAAACCAAACAATATTCACCTCAATTCAAATAGAACAGTATTGTGTGACCGTGCACTTTAAGTGACTTGTTGTATTTTGGATTATTAGTGGCCTTAGAATATAAATATCACGCCTGGTACACGCATTTTTAAAAGGAAAATAATCGTAAATAACATCAACCGTAAACTGTCGAGTTTTTAAAAACTTTCATTGTATTTTTATTATAAATCTTCACACTTGTGTAGGCAATTTCATATTTATATCCCTCTTTCACGCTTTTCAACAAATGGTTTTCACTTGAATTTTCCTACTTAACAATCAAATCACATTTTGTTAAAGTGGCTTAGTTCAATGTATTTTATATGAGAGTACGTTAACTCCAACGCATGATACACTAATGGTTGTATATATTTCGTTCACCAAATGATGACAGTGTTTCTTTAACATGAATAGTTTAAACTACCTATAAAGGTAGTAATGGTATATCGTCGAATGTATATATCACGCCAGTTCACGCTTTATTGGTTAAAATTACCGTAATATTAAAAATACTTGGTGTATATTTTGCATTAATATCGTGAACCACCTATATCTCTCTAGTAGCATTTCTCAGGAAAATACAACGCGAAACAATTCCTAAACTCCCCATTTTCCAACTTATACCAACTTAAACCAACTAAAAACCATACACTCCCCCATTTCTGCACTAACTTCTTCACAGTATACAACTACCGCGGAAAGCGGCTCGTTTCTACTCTCTCGTGTTTAACTTTGTACTGTCTTACAAACAATCAAATGGTAATTACGATGATCCAACATTAACGTTTACCAACTCTATGTGAGAACACATAAGAAATTGATATACACATTTTACAACGATTCTTATAATTCTGGTAATTTCAGAAAACCGATTTCTTGTAGTTTTCGTGCCAAAATTCTTAAAAATCAACCAAAATTTCCTTAAATCGCTAATTCACAACGTTCGACAACTTGCGTTTTAAAGGTAGGTAATTTGTAGGGTACATGTAAAATGTGATTTAGGGTGCGTTTGTTAAGTATTTTGGCGAGAAAACGACAAAAATCGGTTTTCGTAATATACCAGAATTATAAGAATCATCCTTAAACGGTTTTACATGGTTTTAGTATTTGCTTCATCGCTCAGAATTAGAAACTAGAAGTATTGTATTACATGTACACACAGTTTTATTGTTTGTATGAGAATACATAAATAATAGAAGGCATTCCAGGTAGTTAAAAACTGTAATGACTGTATTGACTGTTAACAGTAATCACTGGTATACATAGTTTACTAGTTTGTCATTGCGTTAATTTAGTTGCATATAAACAAACATTGGACGAAAGGATTTTAAAAACACGCCTTACTTTTAACACTTGCGCATCAGTGAACTGTTTTAAGACAATTTACGTACTTTTTAAACAAGCAAATCATTCATTTTCGTTACAATTTCTGTTTTAAGTACATGCGCGATGTTTCTAAGTTGATTGTGGCGTCATAGATGTTTTTGTTTTTCTCTAAGTTCTAACAATCGGTTATTAGAGACTTAATATGTCGTACCCGAAAGTGCAATATTTTGGACGCTCCGTTTTAAAAACCGGGCTACATCGGCAAGTTTTGTACGAAACACCATCTAACTTAACAATCAAATCACATTTTGTTAAAGTGGCTTAGTTCAATGTATTGTTATATGAGAGTACGTTAACTCCAACGCATGATACACTAATGGGTTGTATATATATTTCGTTCACCAAAATGATGACAGTGTTTCTTTAACATGAATAGTTTAAACTACCTATAAAGGTAGTAATAGTATATCGTCGAATGTATATAATCACGCCAGTTCACGCTTTATTGGTTAAAATTACCGTAATATTAAAAATACTTGGTGTATATTTTGCATTAATATGGTGAACCACCTATATCTCTAGTAGCATTTCTCAGGAAAATACAACGCGAAACAATTCCTAAACTCCCCATTTTCCAACTTATACCAACTTAAACCAACTAAAAACCATACACTCCCCCATTTCTGCACTAACTTCTTCACAGTATACAACTACCGCGGAAAGCGGCTCGTTTCTACTCTCTCGTGTTTAACTTTGTACTGTCTTACAAACAATCAAATGGTAATTACGATGATCCAACATTAACGTTTACCAACTCTATGTGAGAAACACATAAGAAATTTATATACACATTTTACAACGATTCTTATAATTCTGGTAATTTCAGAAAACCGATTTCTTGTAGTTTTCGTATCAAAATTCTTAAAAATCAACCCAAATGTCTTTAAATCGCTAATTCACAACGTTCAACAACTTGCGTTTTAAAGGTAGGTAATTTGTAGAGTAGATGTAAAATGTGATTTTGGGTGCGCTTGTTAAGTAGTTTGGCGAGAAAACGACAAAAAATCGGTTTTCTTAATATACCAGAATTATAAGAATCATCCTTAAACGTGTTTTACATGGTTTTAGTATTTGCTTCATCGCTCAGAATTAGAAACTAGAAGTATTGTATTACATGTACACATAGTTTTATTGTTTGTATGAGAATACATAAATTATAGAAGGCATTCCAGGTAGTTAAAAACTGTAATGACTGTATTGATTGTTAACAGTAATCACTGGTATACAGTTTACTAGTTTCTGATTGTGTTAGTCTAGTTTCATACAGCACGCGTTATAATATATTACATTTCGCTCATCAGTGAATTATTAGAAATTAAAAAAATAGAAAAATAGTATTTCTCTATGCCTTTGTCTTTTAAAGAACAAACTAATAAGTGTTTATTTCACCACAAATTTTTATCGAAAGAAGTAATTGAAAATTTATTCATATAAAAAGACAATTTCAAGAAGAGGCACAAGAGGGCCTGATACGCTCAACTAAGAAACAACACGCCCCAGTGGGCCTGTAATACTCAACAGGCAGAATTTGACCTAATTTGCTTACATTAGGTCAATCAAAATCTTTTATATATGTTATATGGCTAGATATCTAATTTCTGTATTTCAAATTTTAGGAAAATTGGTGGCAAATTGAATGCACAATGGCAATTTTAGTGATTTTGCTGTTTATAGTAATGGCGGCCACCTTAGATTTTTTACAAGGTTGCCTTGTACACACTTTCAGCTACCCCACTAGGGACCATCCACACCAAATTTGGTTTCGATTGGCCCCATGCTTTCAGAGGAGAAAATCAAACTTAACGCAATGACACTTGCAAGCTTATCCCTGCCATACGCTCAGCTGGCTTTAGGCAGTTGAGCTAAAAATTTATAGTTTACAAGATAATTAACCATTTCAGTATTCTTTCGCATCTGTGACCTTGACCTTTGAACCCATGACCTTAATCTATATATCCTCAATACCAACAATATTCTAATATACATGCCTATACAAAAAGTTAATAGTTTTCCAGATAATTAACCATTTTGGTATCGTTTTGCTACCATGACCTTGACCTTTGGACCCGACCTTTTTCTATATATCAAAATGATCGTTATATCAATACATACAACATGCTAATATACATGCCTTTACAAAAACTTAATAGTTTTCAAGATAATGAACCATTTCAGTATTCTTTTGCATCTGTGACCTTGACCTTTGAACCAATGACCTTCATTCATATATCAAAATGACCGTAACATCAATACCAATAATATTCCAATATACATGTGTATACAAATAGTTTATAGTGTTGCTGATAATAAATAAAATCAGAAATGTCAAAAATTAGGTCACAATTGACCTTGACCCCATTCTGAAGGTAATTACAAGAGGATGTCAAAACTGAAACCCCATGTCCTTATCTGATCCAATAGTCAAGTTATAACAATTTCAATTTGAAGCTATTAAAACGCATAACCTATTTCTTGTTCGAATTTCATGAAATGCTTAAGACCCTAGAGAAGCCAAATATCAAATCAGATTGTTTTCTACAATTGTTGGTTTTAGAGAAGAAGATTTTTTAAGATTTTTGCACCCCAAGGTCGCAATGACCTAGTTATGGCAGCCATGGCAACCACACAAACAAATCTGAATTACACCATCTGACAAAGTTTCATTGAAATCTGTCCAGTAGTTTCAGAGAAGTTGAAAATATGTGTTAACGGCGCACACACACACACACACAGGCATCCATGTTTACTCTCGGCGCCATGCCTTGACCTATGGTCAGGTGAGCTAAAAAGCTCAGAAATTACTCAAAACTATTATTATGATTATGATTGTGTTCTTAAAACACGTGAAATTTCAACTCTATCGGCCTTACTTCAAGCAATATATCCAAGTCTGAATCACACTTTCCTCCTAAAACATGTTTTTTTCCTCACTGACAGAGTGATTAAACTGTTAAATTTTACTACAAGTACAAAGTGTATCATATACACTTATATAAAATCCTGCATCTAACAGCAATAATGTCTACAGAATAATCCACAGGATAAATCAAATTAATAGTGGTAGATGCATCTTGTTGAGTAATGATGTTTCATTTATATTGAGAATCGAGACGTTGTCAACTACAGGCAAAGGTTCACAAACTTTACCTGTGTATTGTGCTGATGGTATTATTTAGCAAGTTCTTTATCCTGCCAAGCCTACTGTGACATGGGACCTCAGTTCCCATCCAAAAGAACTGTGACTTTCACTTCATAATGCAGAGTGCTTGGCGAACAGTCACTACCCACTTTCAAGTCTGGGTTCGAACTCACAACCTCTCACTTACACTTACAGAGCAAGCACTCCACCAACTGAGCTACCACAGTGGTAAGATGTATTTTGTGATGTGACATTAACCACTATGCAATTAATAATGAGTAGCTTCAATACTTTGCTACTCCAATAAAAAAGAACAAGTATGTATATACAAAATTAATAACAAAACAAGACATTTTCTGAATTCATCCAAATTTTAATGGAAGACTGTAACTGAATTCAAATTCAAAGTGTGTTTTATTACAACCTACATTTTAACAAATTTTTAAAATAACAAAAAACTGAATTAATATAATTAATAATTAACTAACTAATAATAAACATAAATAAAAGTGCAGAATCAAACAAAAAATAAAACATGGTGAAATATAACTAACAGTGTGAAAACAATCCCTACATGTGTAACATATAGAAATCCTCCATTCTTGGAAACTTGTTGTTAGAACAAGGTAGCTCATCTGTAAATCTAGTTCATCAATAAGCTTTAACAAAATTTAAACCAACATGCTTAAATACTGAATGCTTGAACTTATGAAATGCCTGGGTATGTTTTTACAATTTAAACAGGTGAGCTCAATATTGTAAGAAAACAAAATTGACAAACATTTTATTTATGATCAGTGTTGTAATTAAAATGTTACCATGGTTACTGCTAATTCTAAATAGGTTAATGAATTAGAACATTTTCATTTTATTCAATTCTGTGTGTGTGTGTGTGTGTGTGTGTGTGTGTGTGTGCATGATAAAAAAGTGGCTATTTTGAAAAAATTTGTCTGGTTAATAATGATACAATTTATACTGATTTGTATGTAAAAATATATTTATATATACCGATATAAAAATTTACATTAATATTAATTCTGAAACAAAAAATAAAAAATAAATAATTCTATCAAAAAATTGAGCAACAATTAGTTTAATTCGAATTAAGACTTTTGGGAAATTATGATTTATGATTTTTTAAAATTATGAAACAAGCAAAAAGCGAATTATTTTTGGGTAATACAGATAAGTAAGAAAACAAAAATATTAATTTATTTATCTTTTGGGTTTTTGTCAGTTAACTGGACGTGTGAAAGCATCAAAGTTATTTACACAAGTCTACTACTGTCTGTTTTTAAAAAAAATTGAAAATTCTGTAAAAGTCACAAACTCTACATATTTTCCTGTTAATAAATAGGGGAAATGGCAAGATAAAACATAACTGGGGATTCTGTTATTTAAACAGCACAATATAAACATTATTTCAGAGTACATATAGAGCATTTTCTATGTGAGGGACAAGATCTTTGGACTTGGCTTGCCCTTAGATAAGAATATTATTTGTGTAAAGAACAACATCTTATGTAGTGCTTTGTAAAATAAATTCTCATACACCTGATAAGACTTAATAAGCGAGATTTCCTAGAATTAAAACTAAATGTTTGGCAAGAGAAGATAACAGAATGGCACATATTAGAACTGAAGGATTATAAAACACTATTACGATTACTGTCTGCTAACGTGGCTAGATCACTATTACGATTACTGTCTGCTAACGTGGCTGGATCACTATTACAATTACTGTCTGCTAACGTGGCTAGATCACTATTACGATTACTGTCTGCTAACTTGACTCAATCATTTTATGATTACTGTCTATCATATGTTGCTAATTTGCCACATTTTTACCTATCCATCTTATTTTTTTTACAATAATTCATCTAATCTAAAGTGAAAACATAAAGTCTAATCCCCCTCCCAACTTCCACCATATTCCACAAGAAATTCTTAATCTGACATCTGTCCAAACCAACCCCTTCCCATCACTACAACTCATCTTGGGGTATTCCATCAAGGGTTATTATATGAAAGATTTGAAACTTAGTCTAATTACAAAATATTTTCATTTACAGATTATTTTAATTTGAATGTTGATCAGAGTTTATAAGATATTTATCTAACTACTGTGTAGTAAATGTAATATGTACTGGATTATAATATCGTCTTATTTAGTTATATATTGGACAGTGATGAAGTTTTTATTGAGAAATGTGATTCTGTCTTCTGATTCCTAAAATTGATCAAATTCATAAATTTTCATTTTGAAAAACTTAACTGTCTATTGAGAGCCAAATATTTCCATCCCCCAACATCTACAAGGGTTTAATGTTTTCCTACGACCTTGACCTTTCCTGTATGACCTTCGTTCAAGGTCATGACACACCTTTGGACCATGAAGATGATTCATGTGAAGTTTTATGACAGTCATCCAAAGCAATTATGAGATATGTCCAGGACACAATTTTACACAGACAGATGGACAGATGAATGAACAGACAGACATGGTGATTCCTACTAGTTTGCGGTGATATAAAAATAATAACTAGATTTTAGGGAGTGAATAATGACTACTGATATAGCAATCTTCAGGAAAACAATGATCAAGTGAATATTATGTCTCAACTAAATCAAACTTTTTTATACAGACATTGTGACATACAAAACATTGTAACTGTTACATGATTGTAGGCAGTACCAGTAACAGGTAAGAACGATTCACAATGCTTTATGATGTATCTGGACACATGATTCAAGGTGGTTACATAGAAATATAATGAGTTTGATTTAAAATGCTTAGAGAAATAAAGATAATAACAAAAGTTCTAAAACAAAACAACAGCATTAATATGTGACGAAAAAGTCCATGAGTGAGATAGAAGGCATGGCAGCTAAGTAAATCCTTAGTTAAGGAATGATAATGAAGCATTTACATTTGAAAATTAGTGTTTTAAACAAAAGCACTGCTACAAAAATGATAAGCAAAAATATTTATATAAAATATATAAATCTAAATATATGTATAATAATAATAATAATAATAAATCACTTATAACAATAAACATCTTTTAAATATTTACCAAAAATAAAAACAAAGTCTAAAAATTAATGGATATTTCAATAAAGTAAATATCAACATAAAACAGCCATTTTAATTTGAAAACCAATCAAAATGCTTTGTACCAAAATGTCTTGCTTTCATCATTTGAATTCAATAACTAATCAAATGATTCGTTAAAAAATAGATATTTTGATTTTATTTCACAACTAATGAAACGATGTGTTACAAATACATTTAGATAATGTTATAACATCAATAAGTAATGGCACAATTTCAACCAATCACAAATAATATTTCATCAAGGAATGTATCAGCATAATTTACAGACATATATAAACAATTGTTAGCAATATCATTTACAAAAATTCACAACCCTGAAAAATGTACCGGGAGACATATAAGCCTTTTACTCTTTCTATATAAGAATCATTACAACTGACGTCAAATTTATATATAACACTGAAAGAGCTAGCTGTAGACATTTCTATAAAAAACAATTTGTAATTTTGTAGAAAGTGGCCTCCATTCTTCTATCAAATTATTATCATATAATTCTATACTGGAAATTATCTGCTGCGCTCAGGGAAGAATTCCCTGCTGGACCCGAGTTGTATATTAGTCAAGTACAGTAGTATCTGTTTGGCCCAGGTATGATTCCCTGCTAGGCCCGGGATATGATTCCATGCTGGGCCCTGTGGTATGATTCCCTGCTAGGCCCAGGATATGATTCCATGCTGAACCCAGGGTACTATTCCCTGCTGGGCCCTAGATATACTGGATATAATTCCTTTCTGGGCCCGGGGGTAGAATTCAAGTTATATAGTTGGTACATGTATGTAATATATTTCATTCAATACTAACAATATTTAAAATTTGGTGGGCAACAAAAAATACAAATAGCAAACAATATATAATAAACAACAATAACAACATTGTATATATATAAACAAAATCTGTAAATATTACCAATATGTACTCAAAGTGCACCAATAACCAACGCATACGGTACAGTACAGTAGTACAGCCTGTCTAAACCAAACACAAACAGTGTCACCAATAACCAACATGTACAGTACAGTACAGTACAGTACAGCAAGACTACGATACTGTATAAGAAGAAATACTAGCGGTAGGAAACTTTCGCAGTTTTGACATTCTAAACTATTTCATGGCAAGAAATTTTCAGTTCCGATTTTGACATTCTAAACTATTTCATGGCAAGAAATTTTCAGTTCCGATTTTGACATTCTAAACTATTTCATGGCAAGAAATTTTCAGTTCCGATTTTGACATTCTAAACTATTTCATGGCAAGAAATTTTCAGAAAACTGAATCAAGGGAAATAAATAATTTTCACTAAGAGGATATATTTGTGGTACAAGTGTCACCGTGAAAATCGCTAATATTTCTTCCTTGCCAATGTGTCCTCTTATGCAGTATCATAGATATCATGTCTTTACCAAACACCTTCAGTGTCAGCAGTAGCACACATCATTCACCCAAAAGTTGAGGTACACATCTACAGATGTATTGAAAGTTTCAATGAACTTGGGTCTAGTTACTTTAGAATATTTATACAACCGTCTTGATTCAGGTTATATTATTTAAATAAATAAGATTATAACTAACATGGGTATTATAACCAATAACAACTTAATCCAAGGAATATGACAGATCTGTGTTACATTTATCATACATAACAAGTGTTGTATTACAGGTACAAGTATTTCTAAGGGATATGGGTGATCCTGTTTTGACAGACTTGGTTAATAATATCAGAGGCATTGTTTCAGAAATGAAACAAAAACATTTCATTAATATTTGCAATCCTACTGAATTCTGTTCAATGAACCTTTTGACTTTGGTAGTACACATGGGACCTATAACCATGATGTTATTTGGTGTTTGATTGTTGTTGACAAGTGGACTGGGCTTACTGACAGTAGTGTCATTGACATTTCAATTTGAAATACAATGATGTTTGCCAATCAAATTTATGAGTATCATGAATTTTATCGTAAAAATTTAAAAGATTATAATTCAATTCTCATTTGTTAAAAGCATTTTGATTGGTCAGATTTTTCTGTTACGTTTGCATGAATGGATTGGCTATCAGTGACATCATTTCATTAGGGATGACGTACAAAGGCATTTTAATTCCTACGCCATAGTATTGCTATATTTTACTTGCTACGGCTATATTCTTGTTTAAATTGTTGGTTTGTTTTTGAAAAATTTCTTAAAATTGAACACATAAAATAATTCGCTAAACAAATTATTCAGTGTTCAAAATGTCCAATTCTTTCATACCATAACAAAAAGAAAAGTTAATTTCATTCCTATAGTAATTATGAGGATTGTACTATGATCGTTCTGAATTTACTGGGTCATAATGCACAGATTAAATAAATAGCGAAAATTGTCTTAAGGACTATCCTAAAAATAAATTAAATTTTATAAAATTTGTCTGTTTGTGTGTTTATAAACTGAACTACACACAACTTATGGTGACTTTTAGTACACTGGCTCAAACATAGATCAATTACCGGTAATACATATCAAACCTACATACAACTGGCAAATCAAGACTGTATAATGCTTATATTTCATGGTGGTTTTATTTTTGCTATATTCGCGGTCCTGTGTATTCCCATGAAAATAAAGCCAACATGAATATACATGGGTATTAACAGCCCATTAATATTACTAAAGTCGTTTTCCTTTAATTCAAATAAGACTGTGAAAATATGACAACACGAATACACTAGTCATAGTCAAACTGTGAAAATTTGACACTGTGAAAATAAAGTAATATACAGTGTATATGTATATCATATATTGTTTTAGTTAGAGGTGTACTGTTGCCACAGACAAATATAAGACTGAAATATACTTTCTATTGCAAAGTTGTGTGCTTTTTCATAATTTATAAACAAATGTATCTACAATAAATCACACCAAGAGTTAGTATCACACCAAGAGTTAGACAACAATCGTCAAAGTTTGATTAAAATATCTACGGGTTGATCTTTTATGGTGATAAATTGCACAATTGTATAAGTCCAAACATAGAGGATAAAATATATGATGACAGTTAAACCTTTGTGACATTGTGGCATGTTACAGAAGTTCTAACATCAATATCATTACACTGCTCAAGAATAACAGTTTGGTTAAATTGCATTAATTCAAACTTTTAACTTAAACACCTTAACTGACTCTGTCAGCTCAACTTCATACAGGTGAGCTAAATTGAATATGAAATTTGGGCCTGATATTGTATATTGCCATGGTGTAACATCAGTAGTAAAAAGGAAATCTTTCTAACACACACACACACACACACACAAACACACACACACACACACACACACACACTATATGTGGACCGATAATTTAAGCTCTTAAAATGAGGACAAGATTTGTGGGCCAATAATTCAAACTTAAAATTATGACAAGATATGTGGGCCAATAATGCAAAGTCTTAAAATTAGGACAAGATATATGGGCCAATAATTCAATTAATTAAAATTAGGACGAGAAATGTGGACCAATAATTGAAACTCTTAAAACAAGGACAAGATATGTGGACCAATAATTCAAACACTTAAAACAAGGACAAGATATGTGGACCAATAATTCAAACACTTAAAACAAGGACAAGATATGTGGACCAATAATTCAAACACTTAAAACAAGGACAAGATATGTGGACCAATAATTCAATTAATTAAAACTAGAACTGTCTCTGAAAGAGGTTCCCAACTTTTGATCTGGGGACAAATTGTATGTATGGCCAAATTGTAATGTGAAAAATTCTGTGTATTAAAATGTTAATAACTCGACAAAATACATGTGATGAAACCGATAATGGCAGGTGCACATGTTCTTATGATGCTCAATATCTATGCATAGTTTTAAAAAAATTGGATCATATGTAATTAAGTAACTATATAATCCAGCCAAAAAAGCAGGTGCACATGTTCAATGTATATAGAAACATCCTGTAAAATTTGATTTGTTTGTTAAAATCTGTAAGAGGAGTTGATTACACAAAATGGGTATCCCTCATATGGAATATTGTTGAAAAATGACTAAGTTAAACTACCCATAAAATATGAACAAAATAGTATAATCCAACAAAAATAGGAGGTGCACATGTTCAATGTATATGGAAACATCCTGCAAAGTTTCAGACTTCTTGGTTAAAAGCTGTAAGAGGAGTTGATTACACAAAATGGGTACCCCTCATATCATAGGTCAAAGATCTAAGTTAAGGTCACAGTGACAGATACAGGTACATGACACATCGCCTTCCCATGATGCATCCACATATCAAGTTTGATAATCCTAGGTGCTACGGTACAAAAGTTCTGTTACGGACACGCAGATGCACAAGGTTTTACTATCATAGAGGTCAAAGGTAAAAGTCAAGGTCACAGTGACCTAAATTTGGTACATGACAAATCGCCTTCCCATGGTGCATCCACATACCAAGTTTGATAATCCTAGGCGCTACAGTACAAAAGTTCTGTTCCGGACACGAAGATGCACAAGGTTTTACTATCATAGAGGTCAAAGGTCAAAGTCAAGGTCACAGTGATCTAAATTTGGTACATGACAAATCGCCTTCCCATGATGCATCAACATACCAAGTTTGGTACATGACACATCGCCTTTCCATGATGCATCAACATTCCAAGTTTGATAATCCTAGGTGCTACGGTTCAAAAGTTCTGTTCGGACACGAAGCGGGACAGACAGACAGACAGACTTCGTTTGCAGGGGGTATAATTAGGACAAGATATTTGGACAAATAATTCAAACTCTTAAAATTAGGACAATTTATGTGGACCAATAATTCAAAGTCTTAAAAATTAGGACAAGATTATGGACCAATAATTCAAACTCTTAAAATTAGGACAAGATATGTGGACAAATAATTCAAACTCTTAAAATTAGGACAAGATTTTGGGCCAATAATTGAAACTCAAAATTAGGACAAGATATGTGGACAAATAACTCAAACTCTTAAAAATTAGGACAAGATATGTGGACAAATAATTCAAACTCTTAAAATTAGGACAAGATTTTGGGCCAATAATTCAAACTCTCAAGATATATGGGTCAATAATTCAAAGTCTTAAAATAGGACAAGATATGTGGACCAAAAATTGAAACTCAGAATTATGACAAGATTTTAGGCCAATAATTCAAACTCTTAAAATAAGGACAAGATATGTGGGCCAATGGTAAATGTTCCTGTAAATTAAGTACTTAAAAATAGGATTCAGAAAAGCACTATTATGATGTTGACGATGAACAATTATTTTCTGAATATAGAATCATACGATATGTAGGAAAACTAAATCTTTAAGATATGATGAAAATAACTGATATGACAGGCACTTGATAAAAATTGATTGCCATTTTCGAGGAAAAAAACCAATTCAGTGCTTAAATTATTATGGATGTTTACAGTCATACATTTGAAGCTATATAATGGACACACTATTGTGGTGTAATTCATTTATATGAATGTACACGGTTCTCCACCACAATTCAGTTTCAACAATTTTCTAGACGACATAATTAGCTGATTCATTAGTATTTAAAATACACATTTAATGCTGTAATTAATTGTCCTGCTTGATCTATTTTCCATAATTATCAACCCACATAATATCCATGCTTTATCCATTTTCTGCCTAATCCATGTTAATCCATGTTCTTGAAGAGAACAAACTGTTTCCACTTTTATACAGATAACAACATTGTGTAACCTAATCCATTTTTATCCACTTTTGTATAGATTTTGACATCGCATCCATCCACCTGAAAACAAAATTTTTAAAGTTATAAAAAAAACATCCAATAAGATTAAAATTTACAATAACTCATGTGTTTCTGTTCTAATTCTGTAAACAATGAAACATCAGATAAGAAGGGGAGGTAACTGTTGGAATACAAGAGGCCTATTGGCTTATCACTCACCTTAGAACATGTCAAAAATATCAGAGCTTACAGCAATTATCATGAATTAAAGGGCGCCTCTATAATTCCTTCATTTGTAGCCTCAATGCCAAGATAAGACCACTTGCTCTAAGGATCCCACATCTAATCTAATGTATGTCTATTGTGCATTCATCTGAATGATTCTTAATTCATTTACAGGGACCCTTCTATATTTTTCTTATTTAAGGCCCCACTACAAAGTTTTTTTGCAAATTAAAATACTAATTGTCCCAAAAATCTACATGTAAAAATATATAAGCTATTGCATGTGTATCAGAAATAGCTTATATATTTTTACATGTACACTAACTCTGGTGAGCTATAATGTCTATAATGCCTATAAGGTGCATACAAGCTCATCAGGCTGACTGGTGTTGATATCTATATCCATAGTGAGAGACCATTCTTTCCAAACATAAATAAGGCAAATGTTGAAATGTTACATTCAACAGAAAGGCTAATTTTCAAGATATATAACTGTAAGTCTGGGCAAAATTAAATCCTGGAATTTCTTATTACATTGTTACTTATTACATATTACTTGACATATGTGGTGTAATTTGATCTTGGTTCCAAAAGTGTGACATGGACATCTAATTTTGAAGTTGGCTAATTTTTAATATTTTTACTTGATAACTAAAGCATTACCTTCATACTTTCAGGCCATAATGAAGAGAACATAACTTAACATGTTATTTTCTAGAAAACTCGTGTTAAAAATGCTTCCTTCATAGTGTTCTGTTCATAACATGGTGTCTTGTAAATCTCAATATTCAACAATTAGTGGACTGCATTTTATTACAGATTGATTGATTGTTTTCATGTAGTAATTTGAAAGCAATTTACTCCAAATTGGCAACTTTAACAATATTTTGAGTATAATTATGGGAAACTAAATTTGGACACCGTTACGACCGCGACACATGAATACAAAAAGTTTTTTTAAACACCTACTTATAAAGCACTTCTGTGATATCAGTGTTTGATTATTCCAAGAATGTATTAAATTTAATAAAGAAAGGAATAATTTGAAAATGTATGACCTTTTTAACTTGACAAGGTGTGATTTTGTACATTGTTGCGTATGTAACATGGACACCAAACAGCAAATCACACTTTGGGAAGATGCTGAATTTGGTGTATTGTGGACTGACAGCAAGAAGTGGTTAACATCTCCTATCTCACATGTGACATATGTCATAGGAATACCTGATCTCATCTCTAGTGTTGCTTTGTATTTATTTTAACTCCTGTGCATTTTGTTGCTTATAGTAGTGGTTGAGATAAATATTTAACTTCTTCCGCTTTGATGAAAATACTTATAAAACATTCTAACAATAACTAAGACTTTATTGATTTATTATAAGAAAATGCTTCAAACAGCAACTGATAGTTCAAATAGTAAAATGGAATAATTGTTTTCTGGACGAAGACTTTTTAGAGAGGCTTGGAAAAGGCAAA
Source organism: Anadara kagoshimensis (assembly GCA_021292105.1). Classification (NCBI taxonomy): domain Eukaryota; kingdom Metazoa; phylum Mollusca; class Bivalvia; order Arcoida; family Arcidae; genus Anadara; species Anadara kagoshimensis. The sequence continues at coordinate 32,152,612 of CM037863.1, read as the reverse complement.
GATCTCTGTAGACTGCGTCGTGGTTCCCAGGATAGGTCCTCATGTGGTGGCCAAAAATACAACTGCCCATCCTGTTGCATGAATTTAAGTAAATAATCATCTCCACTAATCTCTTTGATCTGAAAGAAGAAATGGTTCAAGAATGGTAAATTATCTTGAACTTGATAAAAAATCAATATTTAAAAACAAAATTCTGGATTTGACAATATATAAATATATATATACATGTATATATATATATATATATATATATATATATATATATATATATATATATATATAATTAACCAGTTACCAACGGCTTCAAAATGATCCAATGATACACATAAGACAAGACCAATGACTGTCACTTTAAAGACCCAATCTCTCAAACTCGTTGAAAAAGTAAATCATGAAATTTTAAGCTGTGTATGTTTGATTTAAGATATTATATATGAATATAAAAATCATATTTAAAACGTTGATTTGGGGCGCTTATTGACCATTTTAAATCACTCCACAATATATTACGACAATGAAACATCATTATAAAATTTTTAATTGGGATCTATACAGGAAAAGTCATACGTTTATAACAATAAACCCATATATGTAGCATTTTTTATGTGTTTCTCGATGATGAATTTGAGAGAGAATTGGGTCTTTAAGTTGTACACTACAAAACTGTAAACTAGAACATTAGAAAAAATTAAGTACTTTGAACACAGAATTCAGAGTTCATGGGTTCAATCCATAGCATGCAAGTTTTTTTTTATTGTATTTGTCCAGCCACAACTGGTTATATGAATAGAAATACATGTATACATAAAATAGGTGGAAATGAACATTCCACTCCACTCACTAAAATTACACGGAATATGTTCTCAATCATAGCTGTACATAATAAGTGGAGTGTCTAAAATGTAAAATTCTGATATGGACGGTGATAGTATGCATTATAAATTTGTGTGTCCCCCCCCCCCAACAATAAAAATACAGTAAATGAATGAAACAACTATAAATTAAATAAAAATATAATAAAAATCAACCAAACACAAATATGAATGAAACGGAATTAGTAAAACTCGTATACTTACTAAGACGAGTTTTGCATTTTAATTAAAACTGGAATTTATAACCAAACAAAAAATACCTCTGCTATGTATAATTTTCTTTTTTTTCTTGAATGGTCAGAGTCCAAGTAAGCTTGAACAAATTGCCCTTGTCTATATGTATGAGGAAATTTATAAAAAATGAAGTTAATTGTCATATATATGAATACAACAGAATGTAGGTTGGAAGATATCTACTTACATGTAGTTCAAATAGTAAAACATGTCATCTACATAAGTTTTGAACAACAGACAGGACATTTAAATATAAAATATATACATTTTTCATAACATATTGACTTAAATACTTAATGCTCGTCCAATTGTAAAGTAGTAAAATGGAAGTATCTGAACAAAGTAGAATTGACCAAAACTGTTCACCATTAGCCTGTCAGTCAATCACATGCCATAGGCCCATCATCTCATATTTACTAGATGTTCATCTAACCCCTACTGTTAAATGTTCAGTGTGTGTGAAGTGCAATTGTGTAGCAAATGACTTCAGTACAAAATAGCACAGTTCAACTCTATGCTGTAGACTGTGTGTACATACCTGTAATCATCTACCACTGTATCACCACTGTCTGCTGCATCAACATCACCACTGTCCGCTGCATCATCACCTTTGTCCACTGCATCAACATCACAACTGTCTGCTGCATCAACATCACCACTGTCTGCTGCATCATCACCTTTGTCCACTGCATCAACATCACCACTTTCTGCTGCATCAACATCACCACTGTCTGCTGCATCAACATCACCTGTCTGCTGTTATGAACAAGACAGAACTATAATTTATGAGATAATAGAACTCTTTTGACTTAAATTTTTGCACTATCATGTACAACTTGTAGAAATGGAATTCTTGAACAATATATTTTTATGGCACACAGGTCAAAATTGAAAATATATATTGATTAGTACTGTTCATAACCACGGACGACGGGTAGTTTGTAAACATGTCGGTCCATGGTTATGAACAGCGCATTATAAAAATATATTTACAAATTGAGAAACCAACTTTAACATTCAAACATAGGACAAAAAAGGATTTATTTTCGATTACGTTAGTTAAAACAGAAAGTAAATATTTAATAATACATCATAATCAGAGATATTTGTGTGATGTTCGTGTGACAATGACACGTTGCATTGACAAGTGGATTTTGCATACAGCAGTGGAAATGTTGATCCCATGTTCATAACATATACTGACGGGCCGTAATACCCATGAAAATTGATTTTATAACATGTTTTCTTACTGTAAAGTCAGCTCCTTGTGTTCAAAGATAGTTCATTTTAAGAAAAAACAGACATAAAAGTTATTTATTCTTACCCCGTTGCGTTCGTCACGAGCTCCAAACCTCATAGACACGACAACATCCGAAAATAATTCTAATCCCAAACACACACGTGCAGACATCGGAAGTTGATTTTTTTCATACAAGGGGAAATCCCAATCAACAGCGCCACCTAGGTACTCTATTTCTGAACAACAGGCTTCCCCATCTAACTTTTTGTATGTCCCGTTCGTAACTTCAAAAGTGGACAACAATTTTATAACGTACTTTCGCGAGTTGATATCTAAAGCATGAAGAGCAGTTGTATTGCATTGTCGGCAATGACGAACTGATTTGATGTTTAACACGATATAATAACGTCGATAGACACGCATGATGAACCGCTAAGAATTTTAGATGCTTTACTTTTCAATAAGGTTACGGACACTGCGGGTTACGAACACCACGGCTGTGTTTACGATTGATTAATTTGGTTTAAAATGATATTAAACAATATCCAATAAATGATATTGGAAATTTATAATCAATATTGTCCATAAAATAGTCAGATTATTCCAATGGCACATTCTATCATATTAAAATCTCAACTTGTTTTCATCACGTTTTGTCATGTCACAATTCAAGCCGTCAAAAAACGACTTTTCCAGGATAAATATATCTATTTTATCATTAACTGTCCAAATACCTCCAACTTTTTTATCTTTTTTTATTTATTAAAACAATTACAAAAAACATGCATACAACCAGTAAATTCTTTTATTTCACAGAAATGCACAATTAAACAATAACATCAGATACCCTGATTTTGACCAAGACCGAATTATCCCTCATATGGTATTGATAAAGCATTGCAAAAAATAAGGGTAGTTTCTTCAAATATGATTTTTCAGGCAAGTACATCAGCCTATTGATTTAATCATTAAATAAAGCGGACAAATTCATTCCTAAACCTGACATACTTCTAGTATTCCAGTATTTCTGGATAAATTTATCATTGTTAATTTAGTTACAAACCTGATTTTGTCCGTTTCATTTTCTGCATTGAAGAAGAATATTCTCATCTGTGGTTCAGGCGGTGATAATGTAAAGCTAAACTTCTTACCGGGAACCCCAGAAGAATCCACAATATAACCATGAAGATGTGCCATACCTATATACAGAAAAAATATCTTTAATTTCATAACAACCTTATGTACATATACATGCATGTTTTAACAAACAAATAATTTTTTTATTTTCATGACAACTGAAAATTTTAAATATGAACAATGAGCAGCCCGTCATGATGTGCATGATTCAATTAGAACCTCATTTGCATATTTCCCAAAATTTGGGTCAATATATACAAACTTTCTATGTTTCAATTGTTGTAGTAAAGCTTATTGTTTCCAATTTAAAACAAAACTGGTTATACATGTTTTTAATACAACAATCTATTTCAAGCCAGTATGTGGATGATGACCAAATTGTCAGCTATTTCAGTATTCTTCTCTGTAACTCCAAAATTTGATCTCAGTGACTACATGTATTTTATTTCTACAAAATCAAGGTTGTATCTGGGATTAAGAGTAGAGTTATCTCCCCTTGACTTACACTGTGCGGCTTGAGAGTTGATGTATTTGTAGTAGTAGACACCAGATCAGTGATATTTTAGTAACAATAGAGTTTTTTCCACTTGACTTACCCTGTGCGGCATGAGAGTTGATGTATTTGTAGTAGTAGACACCAGATCAGTGATATTTTAGTAACAGTAGAGTTATCTCCCCTTGACTTACCCTGTGCTGCTTGAGAGTTCATGTATTTGTAGTAGTAGACATCAGATCAGTGATATTTTAGTAACAATAGAGTTATTTCCCCTTGACTTACCCTGTGCGGCCTGAGAGTTGATGTTTTTGTAGTAGTAGATACAGGCGTCCTTCAGTACACAGTATCGTCTCCTGAAGTTTTTACTTGTACGACTAGCTTTATGTAGATAACCACAACATTCCGGTTTTCTGATATGTAAAGCAGGTATTCCTACATTATGACTAGTTACATCCATCCATGAATCCTTCTGTAAATATATATACATATAGTTGTTTTTTACATCATAAAAATACATACAGTTGTTTATCTTCATGTTAGCAATTATTCAACTATTCACAACAAGACACAAACTTCTCTCTTTCTCTCAAGTATAAATCTACACAAATGATAATAAATTCACAATACAGGTATGACAAAATTGTGTCGTGTTACTATATTTACAATCGCTGATTTTCTTTCTACATAAACCTTTTGACAAGAATAATGTTTACATTTCAGTAAATTAGCATCGCCTGTCAACCTCTCATCAAGTCGCACAAGTTACAACATTTCTTTGCAGGGATTGTTTATGTGTCACGTGTAGAAGGTGGAGCTAAACCCTTTAAAGGGATGTGTGACACCCAGCAGGCAGAGATAAACGCTCTGAAGGGATGAATGGCACTGTTCTGTTCACTGGAAGAACCAGCTGATAAGAAATGAAAACCGGTATTGCAATACTACTATAATTGCCCTTTCACAAATTCTGAGTAGAAATATTATACAATTATGGACTTTTTAGTGGTTGTATATGGTGTGATATTCACCGGAAAAATAAATATTGATCGAGGCGACAGCCGAGGTCAATATTTATTTTTCCGGTGAATATCACACCATATACAACCACTAAAAAGTCCATAAATGTTTTATTATATAATTTAGCCACTGTGGCACTTCGGTTGACACTGTTTTCTCAAACCTGTGACCAGACAATCTAACTATTTTACCGATGTTAGATTTCCCTGCCCACCCTGGTTGATCACACTAAAATTATCCCGCATAAGTTAGATCAATCTCACTTTTTAAGTCTGATTCTATGAAAAAATAAATGGCATTCCGGATGAGACACAATCAATTACACACTACATTGTAAATTGATAATGCCATAACGTCAACGTTCTATGAAAAAAATAACAGGACACAATCACTTGCGTACACTTAATTGATGACGTTCTAATCATTTTACGGAGAACGTCAACAAAAATCGATGACGTACACCGAATTTCATATTCACCGGAAAATCCGTGGTATATGATGTGAGATCCAATGGTCACGTGTTACCGTTTTAGCCAATCATAAAGATGGAATTTATTAATTATATAATAAAATAGATTAATATTGTAAGTATAAGAAATACCTTTCAATTTGTTGTGGTTTAAGGGGTATTAACAAGATTTTGCCAGTGACAATTCCATAAAATAAATATAACAACCAGTGTATAATAAATCATTTGAGGTGTCTATGGAAACAAAATCAGTGAGGTTACTTACTCTTTTCTTAGCTAACATGGCAGCTTCATTCATTGCACCAACCCATCTATAAATAGACGATAACAGGCATAAACTTATTTACTTATTTAAAATCTTTTGCATTTCATATGGGCCATGTTATTATAAAAATATTGAGAGTTTAAATTCTTTTTTATTTGAAATTTATGAATTTTTAAATTCACTTCATAGGAAACTAATTCTACAAAGAAAACAATTTGAAATATAATACCATAAAGTTTTGATTATTAACCTTCTTCCATCTATATTTTCAAATTGAAGAACATAACATGTTACCAGTTGAACATGTCATAAAATTTAAATATTCACAATTTTTTTGTTACAAATGGAGCTAATCACTTTTTACATTTATGTGAACTATATTTGAAGTAAATACTGTACATTTATTATTTTTAGTGTGTACAAAATTGAGTAAATATTATTTGGGTAAATCCATCCATGTGGACTTGAATTAGTGTAAATCTCATGGATTACCTTGTGCATTATGATCATATTTAATTTGCATATGGATATAAATCTGTTATTGTATCATCACAGAAATTACTAAAATAAGTTAAATTACACAACTTAAATTAATATTTAATAAAATCATATTTGTATAAAACAACATTATTTGATGTTTTCCTAAAAGTTGAGTGGCGTTGAGTTGAGTTGAGTAATGGTGTTTAACATCCCAGTCAAGAATTTTTCACTTATAATGAGACAAGGCCAGGTATAGGCAAAGGTGCAGAAATTTTGCCCGAGTGGTCACCTCCTAAAAAGTGGAATTATTCTGTAAAATAAATTACTTAGTTAACTGTTCCTTACTTTGTTAACTGTTCCCTGTTTTCTGTAGCGAAGTAGTAAGTTTTAGCTTGATATTTCTCTGCTTTGAAGCAATGATCTCGGTTATTATCTTGATGACGTGATACAGTGTAATTCAACAATGGAATGGCTCCTAAAGGATCCTCATCCTAAAACAAATCATAAAATACTATCAACTAAAAGTTTAATTAATGAGTTCATCAATGTACTTACTATGTGATGTCCTAAAACAAAACACAATATATATAAAATTAAAAGTTCTATTATCGAGTTAATGAGTGTATACAGCCAAATTTTGTTCATGTGAAATTCATGTTAAATTTCGCAAAAACTCACGAAATCAAAATTTGGCTGTGAACTATTTATGATAAAATTTATTTTCATTAGAAGTTGTACCATTAAAATTACAATTATTTCGATAATGAACTAGATGTAAACATTTTACATAGCCAGCGAAGACATTAGCTGTTATCACATGGTATGTTTGATGTGACCCAATTCAAAGGATTATCAAATATCTCTTCATTCTTATATTGACTTTGTGAACCATAGCTATTATAATCTGATCATCCTGTCCATCAAAAAAAGTTTATAAATCAAAATATTGTCTATCGATAAACTCTTGACATTTGTCCAGCAGATTATTAGAATGTAGGACACAGTGTGTGTGTGTGTGTGTGTGTGTGTGTGTGTGTGTGTGTGTGTGGGGAGAGAGAGAGAGAGAGAGAGAGAGAGAGAGAGAGAGAGAGAGAGAGAGAGAGAGACTTACCTGTTCATTTTTGTAGTAGTATAAACAGTTGTCATGACGTAGTATAAAATATCGTCTCCGCCATGTTTTAATTAATGCTGATGTATGTTTGTACATGTAACCCTGTTGTAGAGGCGTCTGTAAATCCCTTATATAATGAAAATTACTGCTTGCTACTTCTATCTTCAATATTGATGGATCTTAAAGAAATAACAAAATTGTCATAGTTATCAGAAGTCACACTGACAGTACAATACTGTGATATCCACCATTCATGAACCAACAACCTTGATATAGGTAAAATAAATGTTGACTGGAGCTTATGTAAAACTCATCACTCTACAGTATTCCAGAGTCCTAAGACATATAAAACATTCATATATGCATTTACTCACAATGCCATGTGTTATTTTGTTAAAAAAAACCACTAAATTATAACATAGTATGAAAGTATAACAAACTTAATAACAAAGTTAAACATTATGGTCAAAGGGGAGATAACTCAAACTATGTAAACATTTAGTTTGTGTGTAAGGGAATTTCCCTTCTAACTGACAGGCATTCCAGAGATAAAACTCAGAAAAGATAAAAAAAATTCTCTACTACAATTATACAACTTACCCTGCTGAACTAGATCTATTATTTCTTCATGGTTAGATTCTAACACACTGACTCCGTTAACAGTGATCAGTATTAGTCCTTGTCTAACCCCAGCCTTGTAAGCAGGACTTCCTACAATAATAATGTATAACATTTAATTCTCAATTAAAGTCTATCCATGTATGTTGTTACCTCCTTTTGGTCTCATCAGAAAATGGGCATATTATTTTATGATTCAGACACAAGTTACTATAAAGTGGTACATGATCATGTGCATTTATCTGATTTATTTTATATTCCATGATTTACTTTTTACACTGGTCAAAATTTACAGTAGCATGACCAAAACTGGGACATCTCACTCCAATCAATCAAATTACCTGTATACTCTTATTTACCTATTTAATATGCAAAGGCCCAGATATAAATAAAAACCCTTTTTTCACATGCAGTAAAAATTACACCTGCTGCAGTGATTGACACCCCCACCAACCCCGATGTTTGTAGGTTATCATCTTGGGCATATTTGTCAAGCTTAGAATATCATCAGGTTTTGTTTCATTACCCATAATCAAGACTCTCTTCATCCTGTTTGTAAATGGGACCAGGGCCCTTGTAATTGTAAAAAATAAGCATCGTAATGACCAAATTATAACAACAAAAATACAATGAAAGTGATAAAAGCTCCAAAATGCTGTTTTTAAAGAATTGTAAAAATTTGCAAAAACTGGTAAATTGATTGTGGAAAAAACATAAGATTATGAAATGTGAATGGGGCAGAATTTCGGCCCCATTAACGACCAGGGAGAGCACTGATAATACTTCATTATTACCTTTGTCAACATTAGTTATTATAGCTGGATGACTATCTATGATGTGGAGACCAAAATCTTTATCTTCTTCACTCTTCTCTATAACTATAACTTTCTCATTATCTGAAAGGAAACAAGAAAATTCTGAATCAAGATAGTAAAATGAGCTGAACAGTATAAGATTGGAGTGATAGTTTTATCCTCAGGTCAAGATTCTGTCACTCATATTGAGGCAGTCATTTCTTGGATGATGGATCAATTCTCGGATGATGGATCAGTTCTCGGATGATGGATCAGTTCTTGGATGATGGATGAAACTGGAGTCATGGGGAAAATCTTTGGCGAGCTAACTGACAAACTTTCTCACACTAGGATCTGTCCCAAATAGGATTTGAACCTAGGCAGTGAGAGGGGCGGTACATGTGCTTTAGACCACTCAGTCACCAAGGCATCAGTCATTCTAGGTAAAAATGTAAAGGTCAATAGGGGAGGTCTACATTACTGAAGTACAATAACTCGCTCTTTATTTGGAAATTCCATGAACAACAAATTTTACTTTTATAGACATTCACTTCCTAATCAATGCAATTTTCTACTTGAACAAGAGGCCCATGGGCCTTAACGCTCACCTGAGGAAGAGTACATATCTTATGCAGAGGTTCAATGGTCAATGACATTAATAAAAGAGAATATCAAAATTTTCAGCAGTAAGGGCCAATAATATGCAAGTATTTTTGCAAATTAATTATAATAATTATTATATAAGTATGCTATATATAACATATCTAAAGTCTAGCTACAATATATTATTTATAAACAGCTAAAACATCTGTATATTAAAATGTGCATTAGGCCAATACCTACAATATTCCAATATACATGCCTATACAAAGAGTTTATAGTTTTTGAGATAATTAACCATTTAAGTATTTGTTTGCATCTATGACCTTGACCTTTGAACCTATGAACTTCATTCATATATCAAAATGATCGTTGTGCAAATGCCTACAATATTCCAATATACATGCCTATACAAAAAGTTTATAGTTTTTGAGATAATTAACCATTTAATTATTCGTTCGCGTCTATGACCTTGACCTTTGAACCTATGACCTTCATTCATATATCAAAATGATCGTTAGGCCAATACCTACAATATTCTAATATACATGCCTATACCAAAAGTTTATAGTTTCTGAGATAATTAACCATTTAAGTATTAGTTTGCATCTATGACCTTGACCTTTGAACCTATGAACTTCATTCATATATCAAAATGATCGTTGTTCAAATGCCTACAATATTCTAACATACATGCCTATACAAAAAGTTTATAGTTTTTGAGATAATTAAACATTTAAATATTCGTTCGCAGCTATGACCTTGACCTTTGAACCTATGACTTTCATTCATATATCAAAATGATCGCTAGGCCAATACCTACAATATTCCAATATACATGCCTATAGAAAAAAGTTTATAGTTTTTGAGATAATTAACCATTTAAGTATTCATTCAATTCTATGACCTTGACCTTTGAACCTATGACCTTCATTCATATATCAAAATGATCATTAGGCCAATACCTACAATATTCCAATATACATGCCTATACAAAAAGTTTATAGTTTTTGAGATAATTAACAATTTCAGTACTTGTTTACATCTGTGACCTTGACCTTTGAACCCATGACCTTTATTCATATATCAAAATGACCATTGTGCCATTACCTACAATATTCTGATATACATGCCTATACAAAAAATTCATAGTTTTGCAGATAATTAACTATTTTGGTATTCTTGGACATCTGTGACCTTGACCTTTGAACCCATGACCCTGATCTATGTATCAAAATGATCGTCATGTCAATACCTACAAATAACTGAATATCCTACGCCATTATCACAAGAAATGTTGAAAAAATAGGATTTTTTATCAAAGGTCAAAAACTGGGACATGACCTTGACCTTCGACCTTGACATCAATTCGAAGAAAATTGCAAGACAAGATCAACAGTGAAAACTCCATACAATTATCTTCAGCCATTATGAAGTTATAACAATAAATGTCTCATTTTAAAAATTACATAATTTTACGCAAAAAACGCGTAACCTATTTTTCGTCTGATTTTCATAAAAAACACAATTTTAATGTTTTCAGGTATGCTGAATCCAAATATCCAATCAAAATTTGCCTGCACCTTTTGGTTTCAGAGAAGAAGATTTTTTTGTCTTTTTGCTATTTTTAGTAACAGCGGCCATCTTGTTGGGCGTGGCCAAACCCCGAACACAATTTTGAAAGGCTGTTACCCAGGCATGATAATCACCAAGTTTCATTAAATTTGGCCCAGTAGTCTTGGAGGAGAAGATTAAAATGTAAAGTTTACACACGACGGACGACGCACGACGGACGGTGATAGATTGCAATAGCTCATCTGAGCCTTTGGCTCAGGTGAGCTAATAAAAAAGTTCAAACCTTTTCAGATGTAGAAAAATGTGAAATGGTTTACTTGTTTATAACTGCTGTTTTGGGAATTTTTAATAATTTTTTCTATTGAAAACTACCTTTATCTGGTAGTAATTTTATACCTAAAAAAATCACTAAATGCCTTCATTTCTTAAAACACAGAAAGAAAATACTGACCATATAGTTTGGCAGACAACCTATGGTATTCTTGTTGGCTGTCATTTCGCTTTACTAGACATTTTCTGCGGAAGTTATACTGCTTTTTAAATTCTCTTTCTGACAAGGTCGTTGTTACGGAATCCGACCTGTTGTGACCCCTGTAATCATGTGACTGGTCATTATTCTCTAGGAATACCTCATCTGAAACAAAGGAGCCGAGTCAAGTTTAAGTAAAGTTAAAATATATAAATGTGTTTGACCAGCAATTTTTGAAAATCAACTACATGTAAATGTAAAATTCATAAAATCACCCTCTCTATTTTGACATCTTATCCATTAAAAAACTAAACATTTTAATGATTCAGATACTAAGACTGGGGTCGACATCACTCTTGACACTCATTAATGGAGGAACTCTGACATAGGCTTTTAAAAATAACAGAACATTTTTTTTAATTGTCAGGATTAAAGGTGGTCTTTAAGGCAGGTTGTATACTGCATCTCTTTATTAATGTAAATGATGTTACACTGGTATTTTTTCAGTTACAACTAAATTAAAGTACTGGTAAGTCAAGTTCATAGAAAGGCAATAAATGGAGATTGTAAAGATATAACAGAGTTGCTGGGTAACCCAAAAACAGTACTATGTATTTGTGGGACAATGGCAATGTCTCTATTTCTGATAGCCAAAATGTCCATTGGCTACTAATTTTTGAGAAATTCATACAAAACATAACATGTTTTAACAAATTTTTAAAAAGAAAGGAGTATATTTTCACAAATTTCACAAATTTGACTACCAATTATTTTAAAATTGTGGAAACCTAGCATTGGCCAAAGACATTTTTTAAATTGAACACTGACAACAGGAACTATGACACAAACACCAAAATGTGACACCATTTCTCTGGTTCTTACTTGTCCAGCAGTAGTACAACGATTATTTAACATTTGATTGGCGTCGCGACAAAAGGGACCTTATCTTTTTGACGTCACAATCGAGATAATCGACGTCAAAGTTTTACTTTTTTCGCGCTGAAAAACACGGAAGTCGGCTGTAATTTTTATGAAGAAAGCGGGTGTTCTTTTATTTTGCATAAAACTGCAAGACCGTAACCCTGCGAACTACTGATAAAATTTGAGGTCCTAATTTAAAATAAAATGTTATCGTTTTATTTTTCACTATATTTACATTAAAATAATCCGCATAAAGTAAAATATCATAGACTTTCTGACACTGAAGATGACGGTCATACTATGTTATCATTTCACTACGCAAATTTTGTTCAGTAGTTCTTCGTTCGTTGAAGTTTTTGTAATTTTTATTAACTTCAAATTGTACTGTTTATAGAATACAATCCGTTTAACAATGTTTAACTATTTTTGTATTTTTTAATTTTGTATTTTGGTGTTTATAAATTAAAAAATTATAAACAATAAATTATGGAGTGGAGTTATTTTAACTTTCAAAAATAGCTAGATAACTCGCAGTACATGTATCGCTACCAGAATACAAAAGTGGAATTGGTAATAAATCAATTAAAATCATATCACTAAAATCTTTCTAGATTTTTATTTTCAAATAGATGACATTAGATCTACATTGAAAGTAATCGGAAAACTTGTTTAGTAACTTCAAACAAAGTTCTAGAACTAGACCCAGTGCTAATACAGGCACTGAATATGACAAATGTTGCCTGCCTGCAATTTTCCTTATATATATCACGGGTTAAGGTATCTAGAAATAAAGTTAAAAAATATTTTAAAACATAAAATAAACATAAGACGAATAACCTAAAAGGTAATAGTCAAAACTCCTCACTAGCGATCGCCGGATGACAGTAGGCATGTTTATATGAATGTCTTCTTTTACGTCCGTAATGTGGGGTCATGAATTAGATCGATACAAATCGTTCGCCACAAAAATTAAGGTTACACATTACATGTTTAAATATTGTAAAGTGATTCCTGAGTGCCACGAACGCGATTTATTGTTTTAATAAGGCAGTCCCGTGCCTAATGTCACAACCGTATTAAAATAAAATGTACAACGGCTTTTGGTAGCCAAGTTGGTAGAACTCTTGTCTTTATAGAACTTGAGCTCCCGGTTTTGATTCCCGGTACGACCTTGCGCTTTTTCTTTTAAGATGCAATACTTATCATAAACCTTGAAAGTAACAGACTGGTAATTGCGAGGCATAAAAGGGAATTTAGGTACGAGATTTTCCATTTCCCAAATTCTATAGAAAAACAAGATTATAATGCAGCGGTCTGGTTAGTTCAGTTGGCAGACCACTGATGTCCCGTATTGTTTAACGGTCCTTCCTTTTAAAGGAAAACTTAGAAATGACATATATTTTAATGAGCCCACGTAAATGGTGTTGGTACTGGTTCCAAGTTCATAGATCTCTTAATAGATTTTCCTTGACTTAAGTCCGATAACTTTTTACAATGTTTTATGGTGTTCCAAATAAAAAAAATCCCTTAAATCTATTGATAATTTAAAAACTTACAAAATTACTCAGATTTTAAATTTGCCAGATTTTTAGAAATTTAATGTGAAATGTTTGCTAAGTAGCGCTAATTGGAACTGAAAATTATTTACTTTGCAATAAAATATAACAAATATAGTGTATCCATCCCAAAGACATGAACACCTAAACCAGTGAAATTGCAAAATAATTAATAATCCCATACACATTTACGTATTTTGGACAGAAACTTATAGTTTTTATATACTTTTTGAGCAATGTGGGAGGTCGTGGGTTCGAATCCGGTCGGGTTTGACCAAGACTTGAAAAAAGGTAGTGACTGTTTTATCGCCCAGCACTCGGCATTTTAGAAAGTAAGTCACGGGGTCCTTCAATAGACCTTAAAAACCGATGCCCGTGTGACTACAGGCATGACACGTCAGAGAACCCTTCCTGGACATTGCCTAATGCGCAGTAGATAGTTAAAAATGCCAATTCACCTATAGCTGGTGACGTCTCGATATAAGTGAATTATTCTTGGCTGGAACGTAAAACCCATTCCTGAACCAACCGACTTTTTAAATATTTTACATCACGTAGCTATGTATATAATGTTTTTCCTTGTGTTATTCAAAGTTTGTACCTTGTACAGTAGTTTCGACACAACACGATCTATTTTAAACAGAAATGTAAAAATGTGAAATAAATAAAATAACATTTATATGAAACATTTAGCTTCACAAAATGTGGAAGAGTTCAAAGTTGAAAAACCTACTAGCTTAGTAGGGTTATCAAGTAGCGTAGTGGATAGCCAGGTTTTGCCGTATCTGGGGGTCGGTATTAGAACCCAGGCCGGGTATGACAAAAAATAAAAATAAAAATAGGCAGCACGTGGTTCTCTCGCCAAGCACTCACTAGGGTATGAAAAATGAAAGCCATGGTATTTACAAAGGCAAAAATGAAATACACCTCGACAATGCAGTTACTCGATGTTACAGTAGTCATCAATTGATATTTTCACATATAACACTGAGAGACAGTTAGAGATATTACAAATTTAAAAAAAATCTTTCAAAATAACAAACAACATCAAACGACAGTCTCGGTGGCCCAGTGGCAAAGCGTCTGCATCGAGAGCGGAAGGGTTCTCGACCCCGGTCGGGTCATACATAAGGCTTTCAAATTTGCGATTCAGTATCCTCGCCTAAAACTGTGTTAAGAGGGCATCGCTGAGTGGATGAGTGGTAGACCTTCATTCGGCGTACTGACTTTGTAAGGTTGCACCTTAGAATTAAAAACAGACCAAAACACAATCGCATATACACGAAATTATTCTTAGGTTGATCCTTAGACATAAAACTGCTCTCGTCGGAAATAGCTGAAAATAAGCTCCGATGCTACGATAACCAATACGTCAAATTAAAATATTATTATTTTATAAAAATACTAACAATTTTTATTATAATCATTATATACGAAAATTGATTTTAACCTCATTATGTGTGTTTTAATCGATCTTGTACAAAACAAGATATAATAAGTAAACAGACATTTTATGATAACTTTATTACAAAGGACACTTTGACAACATTTGCGGCTCTGTGGGAAACAAGATGTTTTTCAAAATGTGTCCACTGCGACGGCGGTGGTGTTGGTTGTGGTGGTGATGGAATATGAGAAACTGGCCGTTATTATAAATTAGTTAGCGTGTGACCATGCACCGTGTACAGGTCAATATCTCCATCAGCCCCTCACGCTTACTGAGAAGGCCCAGGGCTTTGAGGGGCTGTTAAAGTAATGGGAGGGGCGGTGTGCTTGAACCGGCATTTTCTTAACTACTGACCACTTTCATTTAATTTGAATGCCTATGCATTCGACTTTATCAGAAATCGTACCAAAGATGAACAAATCTTCGGGTGAGGCAACACAATCAATAAAAGTTGCCAAACCAAAATCCACGTGCTGTAAGTAAAACCCCGATGTAAATGAAGTGCTATCACACATTACATGGAAGGACTTACAGATAAACTTCGTTGCTAGGTAACTCATTCGAGAAATCATTTGTGTTTTGTCCATACCTAAGATATAAACTAATGAACTGATTTTGAGTTTTGAAAAAAGTTGGAAAACGTTTCATCAAATTAAAATACTAGCATTGGACAGCATGAGCATGTGCTTCGTCTTTGCGAGAAATGACACGTGAGAATAACTTATACATGTATATCGTCAAGCAGAATGTGAGATGGTAGTTTCAGGACTCTTGTTGCCCAGCGTTGGTCAAGTATTTAATGTACATTGTAATTATTATGACAACAATTTAACATTTAAAGGTACAATTAATACTAGGATAACATGTAATTATTACTGTTGTTTCTTGAATGACCGATCTTTTTGTCAACATAATGACAAAACTTTAAATCTGCATTGAATTTTTAATTTTTTCATGGCATATACAAAAATTCCAAGTCAATTATGCAGATGTTTCCATGGAAACTAGTTTCTTCTATTTAACTAGTCTTTTTGTAAATTCAGAATAGTTTTTGAAAATATTTGTCGGTATAGATAGGCATTAATGCTACATAACCATCACTGTTAATAATGGCTGAATAGTTGCTCTTAATTTATCGTAAGTCATTATTCTGGCCATAATCATTCGGTTATAAGTTAAATATTGCGACGTCATTAAACGAGTCCATAGCAACGAAAATAGTTACCCTAGAAACATAAAACTACTTTTATTACGAAGAGAAAATGTTAAACTATGATAATAAACAAAAAATTGAAAATGTAAAATTTTGACCTTAAGGTCCCTTTTCTCGCGACGCCAATCATTTATATAATTACCTTTATTCTCCTTTTGGTCACTCTGGTCATGTGACTGGGCATTACGTAGCTCATCTGTAGTAGATGGATCATAATTATCATCTTCTAGACTTTCCTGTACAGAGCTAAGTGACATGTTATCAGTGACTTTGAGCCAACATGAATTCCTAAAGCTTTCATTATATATACCTAAAACAGACATTTATATGAAATAAATAAAAAGAAAAGATTATGAAACAATGAAGCTGACAGAATGTGCCACAAAAATTTCAATACCTTTATCATTTCCAGTTTGGTTGGAGATGTTCATCTAGTGAGTCATGATGAAGCCTTAAATATGATATAATATGCCCTTCATCACAAGTGACTAGACATCCCCTAGCAGTGCAGTTGAAGCAGTATTATAAAGTATCAAAGTGTATAGGTATTATATTTTTTCTGAAAACTACTGTATAACAAACTGCTGGTAAGACAAACCCCATTGAAGAAGAATCAGTACAAAATCACAGGCTATGGCGTACAGACGTTGTTGGAGATTGGTGTTATATTATTATTAATGGCCAGTTTCCCCAAATCAAAGGACCCTGAACCCTGTACCAAAAGGGATGGAAACCTCTGGATATGCTAAACAATCACTGGTAAATATAAGTTTTCACAATTATCTACAAGTTATATGCTCATGAGTCTTTAAGTGTTCAAATACAATTTTTCAAACTCTGAAATGTTTTAGCAAAGATGCAGAAGCTGGGTTTGGTATCCAAATGCCTACTCCGATATAAGGGCCCTTTTTACATCTTCAGTGTTAAAAAAGTAAAACCATGCAGAACAAAAAATACATGTAGTTTTATCACCAGAGAAAGAACAATATGTAAACTTAACCAAAAATAATTCATGCAAAACTTTAGTTACGTCTGAAAACAATGAGTAACCTTTTAAACCAAGATAATTATTTTAATGAATGATTTTTTTATGTTATGTAACTGTTTTGATCAGTTTCAGATATCTTTATTTAATCCTTCATCAGATGATCCAGGTGTGAATCCAGGTGCAACTCTCAGTGTGAATTTTCTACCAAACCCCAAAAAAAGGTTTTTTATGTTAATAACATTTAATCTTATTCAATACCTATAAAATAAACTCAGAATTTAAAAATTAAAATAATGATACCGATAAATTAAAATAAATAAATAAATAAATAATAAAAAAACCCAACAAACTCCATCAAATAGGATATCTAACCTGGGTCCTATGGTCATGCTAAGATTAAACTTAGTTTTTAAACAGACTTACAACACATTTAAACTCATCTATACAGAAATATAACGCTAAGTTTATCTTATCATGATAACCATAGTCAACAGACCAGACAAAAATCACCAAAAATAACAAAGAATTAGGGACAGAATTACACTACCTTTTCTTCTTTCTAATTTTAATGCTGAAATGACAAAGGAATGTTCTTATAAATTTCTAAACATAACGTAACATAATGTTAGGGATTGCTGCAATGGATTGTGTTCTGTAGTATAGTTCTAATATTTCTAAGTGGCAATCAGTTCCTTTACATGGTCAAAATTGGGCATATTTAGCTTGTTTTTTATAGAAATTTTATCATACCCAATTTTTTTAAGTAAACTTGTGGTAAGACACTTTTTCTGGTCTGAAGCAAAAATGAGTGGTTGATTGTCGGACAAGTGCATTGGTAGGTGGGTGACCAGTGCATTGGTAAATCAGTGGATTGGTGGACCAGTGCATTGGTAAGTTGGTGACTAGTGCATTGGTAAATCACTGGATTGATGGACCAGTGCATTGGTAAGTTGGTGACTAGTGCATTGGTAAATCACTGGATTGGTGAACCAGTGTATTGGTAAGTTGGTGACTAGTGCATTTGTAAATCACTGGATTGGTGGACCAGTGCATTGGTAAGTTGGTGACTAGTGCATTGGTAAATCACTGGATTGGTGGACCAGTGCATTAATAAGTCGGTAACTAGTGCATTGGTAAATCACTGGATTGGTGGACCAGTGCATTGGTAAGTTGGTGACTAGTGCATTGGTAAATCAGTGGATTGGTGGACCAGTGCATTGGTAAGTTGTGACAAGTGGATTGGTGGACCAGTGCATTGGTAAGTTGGTGACAAGTGCATTGGTAGACCAGTGCATTGGTAATTAAATTTGGTGACCAGTGGATCGGTAAATCAGTGGATTGGTGGTACAGTGCATTAGTAAGTTGATGACCAGTGGATTAGTGGACAAGTGGATTGGTAGGTTGGTGGATAACCAGTGTATTGGTGGACTAGTGTCAAAAGGTTTTATTATTAACATTACTACAGTATTTTTCAGACCAGACTTTCCCCTCCATGGATATCTAGTTAGTCTCAATACTGACCTGTGTCCTCATCAGAAGAGTCATCTGTATAATCATCCTGACTAGCTGCCGACTCTTTACTCTGACGCTGAAATTGTTGTCGCCTTATCACCACAGGATCATGACCGTTGTTTACACTTGTCAACTCTGATGATTTGACTCCAGAATTCTCTAACTGATTTTTGGCTCCTTTGTTTTCTGATGACAAGATGGCAGACATTGGAGATGACATATTAATTTGTTCTATATTTGGCACATGTGAATTTTCACCTGTTTGTAGATCGTTAATATGTAGATCTTTATTTGTGTCCTCATTAAAGGACAGACTGTATGAACTTACAGTATCTGGGTCACAGTAATCTAGTTCCTTAAGAAAATGAAATGCATCACTAACTATCTGTTGAGTTCTGCGTGACCGCGCTTCATCAGTGTTTGTTGATTGTCGCCTCATTACAACTTCCTCACTGACCCCACTAGAATGCCTGCTATTATCAGAATTACTTGACGAGTGTCTCATTATAACCCCATTTTCAGCATGTAAATTACTTTTCACTGCCGATTGGTTATTTCTTATCATGTGACTATCATTATCATCAACATGTGACAGCTGGTTAGTATCATTTACATTCGATTCTTTTAGATCAAAACCGTTCATATCTTTTCTTTCTCTATTATCTCCCTTAATAAAACTGTCACTCATTCCCCCTCTGCCTGAATCATATTTTTCTTTTGACTTTGGTTGATCATCAATGTAAGTAACAATTGTAAAATTATCACTGACATCTAAATCCTCTGTCCCTATTCCACTGTCATGTACATGTCGGTTCTTGTCAACACTCGTGCTTTCCTCGCCAAGGTAGGTAATAATCGTATAAGTATCGTTTTTATTTTGAAGAAGTGCTGCTTCTGATTGGCTGGTGTAGGAATCACTATCTAGCTCTTTACCTTTGGTGGACAAAGAATGAATGCGTGCTTGAAGATCATCAAATTTCTTATCTGGACTGATGAAGAGATTTGTATCACTTGTTGATTTCTTCAGTGCTTGTGGATCTTTATCATAATCTGGGTCTTCAAGAAATCCAAACGCCTCAGTGATACAGACTGTTGTTCTTGTAGGATTGGAAGATGATGCCATGTTTTAACAAACAGTAGACAATGTCACATGACAAGTCTGGAAGAAGAGGAGACTAAAGGTTACTTGTCCAACTCTGAGTTCTTCACTTAATCCATATCTGGTTTCTGTGTCATTTACCTGCATTATTCTGTAAATAAAAATAAAAATAATTAAATAATCTGTACTTGAAGTCAATAAAGGTTTGACAAGTCCCCAGTAAGTTTCAATAGGCACTTCTGTACAGGGGACCTAACTAGTATGTAACAGAATGCATGGTTGTGTATTATACAGCGTTTTTGATATAAAATGAATGGTTGCACATTGGATATTGTAAAAGTAGTAAGTGCATTTCCTCTTAAATGCTTTTGTCATTGGCGTAGTACCGTAACATAGTAAACTACCGTAACAAGCCTAAAATGGTCATGCCAAAAAACCTGGAAATTTCAAAGAAATGAAATTTGAGCTTGCAAACCTTCAGCGTGGAAAAATGAATCGGTTGACATTAGAATTTTTTCCATATTATTTGAGACAACAATATTTGCCTTCTGGATACATAAATTAGATTCTATAAAGCAATTTTTTGTGATAGCAGAGCAAATAAAAGCCAGTTAAGGGTATATTTTGTTTTTCTATCAAAACCTGGCCCTCGATTTTGGTTTCCAATTGTTGCATCATGGGAAATTTGAGATCATCAGTCAAAGGTTTTTGAAAAATCATCATTATCACAGGTTTCAGTATCAATAGCTTGTTCCATAACCACAAGTTTCACAGGTTCCCCTATACAAGGAGCTAACTATTGCCAGGTTATGACAAATGTCCCTGCACTAGGAGCTTATTTTTTTTCACCCAAAATTATTGTTCGACCGAGATGGTGTTTAAAAGTTACGACAAAATTCATCACTACAGCTTATGAGAAGGAAATAGTGCACAAATATTTATTTTCACATCTGTTAACTGCAAAGCTAGTCATTTCGTACCATAACCATTTCGTACCCAAATTAACCATTTCGTACACAACTTGATCAAATTCATACCATACCATATGACCATTTTGTACCATGACTATTTTACTACAATTTTGTACCAAAGAGAAAACATATTTTAAAAGTATTACTTATTTAATATTAATTAGCGCTGATGACCCTAACCCTGAGGAACAGGAAGAAATTGATAAGTTTTTCCACAAATCATTTGGAAATTTCATAACTCAGATCATATCAGTGGCCATAGTTAATTCCCTAAGTCCAATTGTTTTTTATTTGATGGTGTTTATCTTAATGAGGTTGGCAATAAAGAACTTTACTATTAAGTGTAAGAAGTATGTTGAGAGAGAGAAGAGAGAGAGAGAGAGAGAGAGAGAGAGAGCTTCTTTCAGAGCTCCAGATAATTTTTAAGTGTCATGGGTATTCACTCATCAAATTTTAATTTTATGAGTAAAAGCAATTTAGTGATGAGTAAAAGTACTCATCAAATTTAACAATGAGGAGTAAAACCACTTTTACCGACAAATTTTGATTAAAAAGTACCAGTAAGTGTAACTTAAAATATCTTAAATTAAAAGCTGAAACTAGTGAATATGATTGTGTTTCTTTTTATTTTATATTTTTCTGTCCTGTTGGATTTTGTTCAAAGCAGTGTAGCTGAATAAGGAAATGCATGGTGTTTCCAGACAATTCGACAACCTACCACGGGTATTGTGCCTGCCACTGTAATATTGTTTCTTTTTTACATTCTGTCCATCATGTTTTTTCTTAGACTCGTTGATACAACCAGTAATTAAATCTTCAATAATTTGTTTCACAAATAATTTGGACCTGACGATTTTGTCGTCAAAAATGTTTGTTTTGACTTGGCCATATTCCGAAGCATCTGTCATTAGAAGAACTTTGATTGGCTGACACTGACGTACGTGTGATACCACGAGGTTCATCATTGTCACAAAAGCGATTTCGAATCCAGGTCATGTAATTGTTATTATCAAGTGTCTACATCACTTGGCTGTAGACTGGGAGTTTCTACTTTCGTTTTCACTTTCAAGTTGTTAACATCGATACGCGGGGGGGGGGGGGGGTTTAACTGATTATGCGTAAGTGTCCATAACCATGCGTAAGTAGTACGCCTCTTATTAAAATATTTGGCTTATTTAAATAAAATCTATGCGAAAAATATGCAGATACGCAGCTTATCTGGAGCTCTGTTCTTTCAAGATATGAAATTTATGGTATTAATTGGTAACATTTCACTATTGAGAGAAATGGTAGCTTTGCAATATGGTAAAAAAACGGCTTGAGCGTATGGTACGAAATGGTAAAGATTATGGTACGAAATGGCAATGGGACGAAATGGACATGGTACAAAATGGTATCTGATATGGTACTAAATGATCATGGTAAGAAATGACTGTAATTCTGTTAACTGGTGCTACACCAAGGAAAAGAAACCTTCATCAACTGGTGCTACACCATGGATAAATTACTTAGTTGAATAATTTGTTTCAATCATTACTCAAAAAGTAAACTTGAAAAATATATGGCATAGATACCACACACACCTTAGAGAGAGAGAGAGAGAGAGAGAGAGAGAGAGAGAGTTTAATTTGTAAGAAATACTATTCTATTTTTCAATTGATTATTATGTAAACATACACGTTAAAAATAAGCAAATACGTAAAAAATTATCACCATGTTGTCTGTAAACAATCTCTGTAGGTTGACTTCCTGGTTTGACGAGGGACGAGTTATTATCTCAAGTCAGTGCGAAATGAACGTTCCCGTAAACAAGGAACATGAAGAATTATGGTCATCGGAAAATCTTCGAAATTCTTCATATTTACGATATGTTTCATCAATGTTATCAATTCTATTTTAAAACTTAAAATAAGTAAAATTGTTCAAAAATTTAGTTACATATTTTTATTTAGTTTTTTCATTATTTGCTTATTTTCTAGAATCTTTATTTTAGACTTTGCAGAAAAATTCCCGCCAATTTTGAATTCGCAGGCATGATTTTTTACACCTTATCTTTCTCCTCCTCGTCCTCACTACAGATATATGTCTGATACAATCCACTTACAAACACCATATTGAGTTTACTCGACAGTTGAAAATCAAAACATTAGTCTTGGATAGATCATAGATCTACAGCCTTACAATTTCCCAAAATCCTTTTCTCCATTTGTATCCTCGACCGTCCGTGATTCGAGACTCTAAAAGAAAACGAACTAAATTTGCTAACGCAACAAGAATTTGAGAGCTGAAGAATAGACAACTGATTTTTCTGGATAGTTTCACAGTAAATACCTAAATTTTGTTTTTAATGCATGAAATCGTCACTGCAGAGACGATACTCGCGTATAATAACTGAAAACAAAAATGGCCTCGAATCTTAGGACGCTCTCGATTTTAGGACGGTCGACGATATAAGAACTGATGGTAAATCTCATAATTTCATAAAACCGAAGACATAAATGTCTGATAAAACCAAGTCATCAGTTTTTATAGTCCTTTGAAATGTATTCGGGTAATAATTTACTAAAAACTTGGTTTCTAAAATGGGGACACTTACATGGTAGGCCCACCTTTGAATTCAAAATTTGTATGAAAAAATTGCAAGGTACAGCGATATTTAAAATTTTAATCTTGTTTGTTCTTAGTGAATCTCGGAATTGTGCACCTTGACATTTAATTGTGCCTTTTTTATACAATATTCTGATATTTACCAATAGTTTAATGGTATTTTTGAAAATGTAAATGGGCATATACTTTGCCTAGCAGTAGTCTTGTGTTATTAGATCAAGCACCTGTTCAAAGTTTGGAGTTTTATAATCACTAGTTTTTTCATGACGGATGTTCTTACCACATATTTTTTTACCTGTATAACTACCCATATAACTATACATCGATTGAATGGGATTAAATAGTCCAATTTTGAATTAAAGCAAAATTTTATTGATATATTTCAAATAGTTGCTGTCTAAATGATTGATGATTGATCTTTGATCATGATGAATTGCAAAAAAGGATCGGACATTACGACAAAAACAAAATGGCAGATCTAAAACCATATTTATGTTTTTTATCAACATAATCTATTTTTTGACCCAAATATGACAAGTTTCTATTAAATATACTTAAATTATCACTAAATTGATGTATTTATAGCCAATCATAAGTTGTTTTAAAGCCCATGTGCATGTATAATATAAAATATGGGTATAAAAAATATGTGATAACACATTTGTTATTGACACGTACGGGCAGAGACATATGCAACCAGACGGGGAAGCTGGCTACACAAATATATATATATATATAACTTGAAGATTAAACTTCTTTTAAAATAATTTAATTTCACTTTGGTAGGTAGGTGGATTCTGGTTTATCCAAAACCACACCTATTACAGTCCTATACCTAATGGTCTAAAATCTCTGTATATAATAATTGTATTTCAATTTTTACATATCCCTATATATAAGTAAACATAAATTGACATTACTCAATAACAATTAATGGTCAAGTGGCAACAGGAATTCACCTGTCACAGCACTAATCTAGTAATGAGATTATCCAACTGAGAAATTATTAATTAAACTACAGGTAACATTAAGTTAATGAATTAATAAATGTCATATTTTGAGAAAAGTGTCTGTAATTAAATCCAAATGAAATGAGAATGTAGTGTCAATAATTTTCCAGTAAATGAAATATTTAACGAAATTCCTTGAAATATTAAAATTAATGTCCAAAATATAGGAAAAATAGAAATTAGAAATTAAAATAGAATTTAATCAATGTCAACAAATTTAGCTTTGTGACAGTTTGCCTCCTCTCCAAATATGGCATGTCCTCATGCCTTGTATTAAATAATAAATGCACTACACATGGTAAGTGTTCATGTATTCCAATATTAGTTCAAGATCACCAGAATCATCATCACTGTCACTCTCTTTATGTAGAATTTCTTTAATGTCTGCTAGGATGCGTCTGTTGGCTGGATATCTGGGATTAAGTCCATCTTGCACTTTTTCAATGGCTTCACAGTAGTCATCACGATCACATTTGAATATTTCACACACTCTTTCTAACTTTTGTTTTTGTTTAGTTAATTCCGAAATTTGTAATTTTAAATCTCCAATGACTGTTGTTTGTAAGTTTTCGATTTTGTCCGAAAGTTTTAAGCTTTTCCTTGAAAGATCATCACTTCTCTTGTCTGCACTTGTTAATTTTCTTTGTAAAGCATCAATTTCAAATATAAAATTTTTATTGTCCTCTTTTGATTTCCTGAGATCTTCATGATATTTGTAAATGGTCTGTTGATTTTCTTGACATTTGCTTTTCATGTTGAAAATTACGGTCCTGTTGAGCTTTTGTGTGTAACTGGTCACATCTAATTTGTAATATTTGAATCTCCTTTTTAAGTCCATGATTTTCCCTTTGTAGTTTGTCACAATCAGTTTCCTTTGTTTTAATTTTCTTCTTTAATTTCAAATTTTGTTTTTCTATTGTTTTAATTTGCACATCGTTTGAATGATGTAAAAGTTCACTAATTTCATTATTTGGAATGTCACAAAAAGGTAAAATTAACAGTACCTGTCTCTTAGCTTTATATTCCTTAATTCTGTTTTTATCTCTCCTCCTTTTGGAGCTGGACTTGGTCTGCTTTGTTTTCCTTGGCTGGACTTGTAGGTTACAAATTTCATTTGTATTTATCCTTGTCCTCGCAAAGCATTTTCTTCCAAAGTGTCCAAGTTTTCCACACTTAAAACATTTTGCATTTCTTGCATGGCATTTAGCGTTATGTCCATGGGAAAATAAATATCCACATCTGTAACAGCTTTTATGCTGGATATGCATGAAATTCCTGTTTCTGTCCATCATGTCCATTCCTGGTGTATTCCAGAAATTTGGAGGCTGCATCCATTGTGGTTGAA
This sequence comes from Anadara kagoshimensis, assembly GCA_021292105.1. Taxonomy (NCBI): domain Eukaryota; kingdom Metazoa; phylum Mollusca; class Bivalvia; order Arcoida; family Arcidae; genus Anadara; species Anadara kagoshimensis. Next base: position 32,126,569 of record CM037863.1, on the reverse strand, counting down.
ATACATAATTTCCACAAAAGTCCATCTTGTCTGTTTTCTTGATCAGGATCTTGTTTAGTAACTTGACTTATAGTATAACACATGCAAGTTACCCCGGGATTCTCCACCAAAATGCAACCAGACGGGGAAGCTGGCTACACAAATATATATATATATATAACTTGAAGATTAAACTTCTTTTAAAATAATTTAATTTCACTTTGGTAGGTAGGTGGATTCTGGTTTATCCAAAACCACACCTATTACAGTCCTATACCTAATGGTCTAAAATCTCTGTATATAATAATTGTATTTCAATTTTTACATATCCCTATATATAAGTAAACATAAATTGACATTACTCAATAACAATTAATGGTCAAGTGGCAACAGGAATTCACCTGTCACAGCACTAATCTAGTAATGAGATTATCCAACTGAGAAATTATTAATTAAACTACAGGTAACATTAAGTTAATGAATTAATAAATGTCATATTTTGAGAAAAGTGTCTGTAATTAAATCCAAATGAAATGAGAATGTAGTGTCAATAATTTTCCAGTAAATGAAATATTTAACGAAATTCCTTGAAATATTAAAATTAATGTCCAAAATATAGGAAAAATAGAAATTAGAAATTAAAATAGAATTTAATCAATGTCAACAAATTTAGCTTTGTGACACATATGTCTCTGGTACGGGGTAATAACCACTTCAATTTTTCAGACATCATTTTTTATAATTGAAGATCATAATATTATTGTCCTACATAGAGATTTTTGATGGAATTTATCAATATTTATTTTTAGTATGTGTGTTATAACCTGAAAGTTCATATTAGAAATGTTTGTCATTGCTAGAATATTTGATGGAGTTATGCCCCTTTGAATGTTTAATTTTATATATGCTCCTTTTCCATCCAGATTTATTTTACATAATATGAAAACCTTAATCTTTGTGAGTTAAACAAGTCCTACAGTTTTGAATGGAAGATGCTAAAATTTGGTATATGTAACTGTTATGATCTGAAGGTGTCCAGGACTCCAGCTTCTGCTTGGATATTTAATAAAGTTATGCCCCTTTCTACTTTGATTTTTTTTTTTTTTACACAATATGGGAACTTTGTGACCTTTATAAATCTTACAGCTTTGAATGGAAATTTGGTATATGCATTAGGTGTGTCAATTATAACACCATGTTGCTCAAATATTTAAGAGATGCCCCTATATACTAAGAATGATAATTGCACAATATGGGAACCTTGTAATTTGTAAACTTAACTAACTTTATAGTTTTGAGTTGTAGACATATCATGTACTTGTGTATGGTACTCTTGTTTTCTTGTGTTTTATGTTACATTGATGGTTCTAAGTACATGTTTTTCTGCTGACATTGATGTACATGTGATTTAAAATGACATTTGATCAGGACTTGATCTCTTTAGATTTGGACAAAAATGACACAGGCCCCATTCCCAAAGGTCCAAACCTGTGTCATTCTCAAATACTTTTTCCCAATTAAATAAATAAATTGGATATATATAATAAATTAAATACAAAATTAAAATTTATCCCATTTCTACTATATATTACTCCATTAAATTTTCTACCAGAATTGCATGAAAAGATGCTGTTTCCCCAAATTCCAAAAGGGGTGTGACAGACTTGAGTTAAGTGGAAAATTGTAGTGTTTGATTGTTTACTTCAAATTGAAAAGTTCCATTAATATAATTAACAGTATTCATTTTTTATATTTACAGAAATGCCTCAGGAATTCCAGGTACTTCAGTGCTATAAGTGTGAAACATTTCAAGTTCACCAAGTAAAGAAATCAAACAAATGGAATTGTAAATTATGTGGTGAAAAACAGTCGGTTATCAAGGTATAGGAGAATAAATAATTTGTTGAAATACAGACAAAGTTGTATCCCTTTTTAGCTCACCTGACCGAAGGTCATGTGAGCTTATGGCATAGCGCAGCGTGTGTATGTGCGTGTGTGCGTGCGTGCGACGTTAACACCTATTTTCGACTTCTCCTCTGAAACTACCGAACAGTTTTTAATGAAACTTTGTCAGAAGTATATATGGGCCGGTGCAATTCAGATTTGTTCGTGGCGTTGCCATGGCTACAATAACTAGGTCAAGGTGACCTAGGGGTGCAAAAATCTTAAAAAATCTTCTTCTCCGAAAGTACTGATTGGAGAAAAAATCTGATGAGATATTTGGCTTCTCTAGGGTCTTAAGCCTATAGTTTGTTCATTTTGTGAAATTCGGATAAAAAATAGGTTACGCGTTTTTGCGTTTAATTTCGAAAAAAATCGTAAAATAGCTTCAAATTGTTATAACTTGACTATTTGACCAGATAATGACATGGGGTTTTCAGTTTTGACATCTTCTTGTTAGTATCTTCAAAATGAGGTCAAGGTCAATTGTGAAGGTCGTGACCTAATTTTTTTACCTCTGATTATAATTATTCTCGAAAACCATAAACTTTTTGGATAGGCATGTATATTAGAATGTTGTAGGTATTGATACAACGATCATTTTGATGTATAGAAAAAGGTCATGGGTTCAAAGGTCAAGGTCACAGATGCGAAACAATACCGAAATGGTTAATTATCTCGAAAACCACAAACATTTTGTATAGGCATGTATATTAGAATGTTGTAGGTATTGAAACAACGATCATTTTGACGTATAGAAAAAGGTCATGGGTTCAAAGGTCAAGGTCACAGATGCGAAACAATACCGAAATGGTTAATTATCTCGAAAACCACAAACATTTTGTATAGGCATGTATATTAGAATGTTGTAGGTATTGATACAACGATCATTTTGACGTATAGAAAAAGGTCATGGGTTCAAAGGTCAAGGTCACAGATGCGAAACAATACCGAAATGGTTAATTATCTCGAAAACTATAAACATTTTGTATAGGCATGTATATTAGAATGTTGTAGGTATTGATACAACAATCATTTTGATGTATAGAAAAAGGTCATGGGTTCAAAGGTCAAGGTCACAGATACGAAACAATACCAAAATGGTTAATTATCTCGAAAACTATAAACATTTTGTATAGGCATGTATATTAGAATGTTGTAGGTATTGATACAACGATCATTTTGACATATAGAAAAAGGTCATGGGTTCAAAGGTCAAGGTCACAGATGCGAAACAATACCGAAATGGTTAATTATCTCGAAAACTATAAACTTTTTGTATAGGCATGTATATTAGAATGTTTTAGATATTGATACAACAATCATTTTGATGTATAGAAAAAGGTTATGGATTTAAAGGTCAAGGTCACATATGCAAAACAATACCGAAATGTTTAATTATCTCGAAAACTATTAACTTTTTGTATAGGCATGTATACTAGAATGTTGTAGGTATTGATACAACGGTTATCATGATGTAAAGAAAAAAGTCATTGGGGTTTAGTATTTATGTTTTCTTTAAATCTATCAGCTAGCCATTAGTTATCAGGTGAGCGTATCAGGCCCATGGGCCTCTTGTTTATATCTATAATTTGTTTTTTATTTGGTGCTTAGGTTGGACATCTGAGGACTCACCAAATATTTACATAGTTTAGACATTAGGGTTTGTAAAACTATAGAAGGATAGTCATTCACCTTATCACTGGTATTCTTATTGGCAAAAGCTTTTAATATTTCTTTTTATTTCAGTTTTTTTTATTCTAATGACTGTTTGCCCAGCCTTCCAATGTTTTTGTTAATCTTTAATATAGTCAATAATTTGGTGTAGAGTATCCATTAGTTTCCATCAAATCAAAGTCAGATCTTTAGTGAATTATCTCCCTTAGACCATGAAAATTTTATGTAAAAAATAAGACTGTGTGTGTGTGTGTGTGTGTTATTCTCATTCACCCTCAGTGATTATGATCTGCTGTTGTATGAAAACTCAAGATTTTTTCCACAGTTTTTCTTAGCTTATTTGAATCATACTGAGTGCTTAATCTTTCAATATAATGATTTTATGAAGTCATACAGTCAGTTGAGCTTAACAGACCCATTAGGACCTATTAATACAATTTTTAAGTGTAAAGAATGTGTTTTAAAGGTTCCCTTTAGTAAATTCTTAAAACTTACTCACAGGTTTTCGGAAAAGGTGCTGGTGCAGATTGTCGCCATCATGTACAGAGACTGAACCAGCTGAGGGGAGACATCATAACTGTAAAGGAACAAATACATACCTTCAGTAATCAGACACAGAATGAGACTGAAAGTAGTGACCAACCTCAATGTGACAGGGTTTGTATATATGAATCACAAAATCGCTGTATGAAACTAGTTTTATGGATATTGTAGACAATGGCTCCATAAAAAATTAAAGTATAATAGACCTAATGAGCACTACAAACTTGTACAGCAAATGACTAGATACGGAAAAGTACAAAAGGATACAGAATTTAAAAGGAGAAAATTCAAAAAGTATTTTTTTTCAACCCAATTTTTTTAGTGAAATAAATCCAAACAAATCAATTGTTCTGATGTATGCATTTAATCTCTGTGCATCGGGTGTTCGGTATCAGATATATTTAAAATTATAGAAAAGAAAAATTTCCTGGCAAGTTGGGTATTAAAAAAAAGCAAGTCTTTTGGTTTTCAGTATCTCAACACAAAGTCAAGCATATCTGTGATTGTGATTATGATTAGTTCTAGTTCCTGATTTCAGGTGTCAGACAGTTTATCATTTTCTTTAGAAATCAGACTTAGTATTAATTTTGTCATAGATAATCTGTCTTCTTAATTTTAGAATTATCTTAACCAAGAGTGTGTATCATAGACTCAGTTTATTAGTCATGGCTGATTACACACTGATCAAAACTGACAGTAGTGACAAACATCAGTGTGGCAGTTTTAACAGGGGTTTTAAGTTTATTTTGGTGATAAAGCACTGACACAACAAGTATTACTTTAGTGCTAAAATCTAAATAGTTTCTTGTCTTATTTCAACCATTTAATCATGGTGATTGTCATGTTTACATAATTCAACTACATCTTGTTATTAGCTCATCTGAGCCAATGTCTTTACGAACTCTTGCTATGGTTTAACATCCATTGTTTGCTTTGTGTCTGTAAAACATTTTTATCATCCTTATGGCAGGGATGAAGCTTAACTATTTTAAGTTAGGGGCCCAGCTCACTTCAAAAAAGAAGTTGTTATAGTAATAAATAGCTAAAATGTGTAAACATTTAGGGGCCCAGACTGATTTTTAGTAGTCATTGACTACTGGGCTCCTGCTAATCTTCATCCCTCCTTATGGCATGTACCAGTATTATCTAATTTGACTGTGAGGACCCAGATAAATTGTTTAAATCTGATATAGATGCAATGTATTAGATACAGACCTTAGATATTTTAGAAGTTAATACATGTTTTATTTTCATACCAACCTTGTGGGTCCTTGACTTTAAGAAAATGTCCATTAAATGTTTGCAAGAGTTAATAGAAATGTCCTAATTTTAGCAGGTACAGGACAGTAGTACAGATAGTAAATGGAGACAATTTCTAAGTAATCCTGAAGTAAGTAATACTGACAGTGAAGATAACGAGGACGATGAGGAATTCACCACAGACAAGGAGAAATTCTTAGCTGCTAAAAAAATGAAAAGGTTATTAGTAACATATTAAATTTCTACTATCAGCATTATTGTTGATATACAATATTAACTTTCATATGATGGGAATGAAAAGAATTTTCATAACCGATGATTGTAGCTAATAATCAGAAATAATAAAATAAGAAATAATTGACTCAGTGATTTTGTTTGCCTAAAATTACCTCTGAATAAAGGTAGGTACCCCTGGGGGAAAATGACTAAATTTTTGCAATTTGATCACTAAATTTTCCCAAAACAACAATGATGCACTAGGAAATTAAATCTTGCTGTCCTTGCCCACAAAATGTTATATATTGTCACATTAATTTATAACGTCATTGCAATGAGGATCCTAGGCTATTGGAAGCATGTTGTATTTCAGAGACTGAACCAATTTAAAAGGCAGAAGGTAGTTTTAAAAATGTAACAAAATCACTGCAACTATGTAACAAATACAGATGAAATGAACATTCATTCATGATAATGTACAAAATTATATATATTTAATAGATGTATTTTAGACATTAGATTTAAGTATTATTATAAACAGACATATCTACTAGTAGTTTTTAATTTTGTGTATTCATACTCAGGGGTCCTACCATTCCTATATTTTCTTATATTATAATATTGACTCTTTCTTATATTTTCCTATATGATTTGAAAAACCTATATTTTTATTACTGGTAGCTTCAACAATTTCTGAATGGGACATTTTTCCCGCATTTAGTACTTATCTGAAGCAAGATTAACATTTATGTATTGTGCACAATTCAGTTGCCAATATTTTATGTTTGTTAGTAAAACAAATGGATATACATGTATATTTTATGTGTAAACTATTTAAAAAATATTCCTATAATTTTAGAGAAAACTCTGCTATAATTTCCTATAAAACTCTTATAATTTTGACCCATATCCCAATTTTTCCTATATTTTTGGACCCCAAAACTGGTAGAACCCCTGCATACTTTGGATGAAATTAAAATAAACAATAGTCATACACAATGCACTGTATCTTGTCGATCATTGGTACATCACTTTTTCATATACACATATTAAGTCATCATCTGAAATAGATATGTATCTATCAGTTTTACAAAAGCTGAAGTGGTGGTTACAATACAAAGATATCAATAAACAGGTGTGGCTATTTTCTGGCACTGGTGATTGTAAATTGAGCAGCAGACTTTGTCCATTGTTTATGTGATATGTTGCCATTGTTATGTGGTTCTTTTTTATTTTTATAGAAAAAGAAAATACAATGATAGCATGCTTAATCCTTTATGCAAGAGACAAAATGTAAACACTGTAGATGATTACCATGACAACAATGAATATGAAGATGTCTCATTTCCAGACCATTCATCACAGTTAAAAAATGACAAGATGTTTAACAGAACAGGTACATAATAAATCACATTTTGAGTAAGAGTTTTATCATATAACATGGTTACTATATAGCATGTTATGATGCTTCATCGTCTACTAACTTTTTATGCTCCCAGTTTTAAAGCATGTTATGTTGTTTTACTGCCCAGGGAATATTTAATAGTGGTTTTTATTATTTGCACTTGGAGTTAACTGTTTATTAGGTGTGCAGTTTTCACAGAATTCATGGAAATATATTTGCGCAAATAGAAAAATTCTCTTCATTTTATTAAGCAACCTACTATATACATGTACAAGTATATATTGATTTAAGTATTTCATTCACACAAATCTACCAGACCTCAAATCATGAACACTTTTGAAGAGTCTGTTTATTTATAAATAAATTTTGCTAGTGAGCATACAAGACTGAGACATATCTCAGATTTAGCATATTTCTGATTTGTAGTGTTTAGTTTGCACAAATCTTGACTTGGATATTTTCGACTTATCATGTAGCATTTGATTGGAAAGTAGGAAACTATATGCTGCCCTACAAATCAATTAAAATTATTTCTGACAATTATACAAATGATAGACTAAAACTTTTGATATTATTGATACAACATCTATTTGAAATGTTTGATTTGCACAAATCTTGACTCTATGTCAGAGCTTGAACCAAATTATAAGTAAACTGTATAGGAACCATATAAATTACATGTATATTAAGTTTATATCTGCCTATATGTATAGACAATAGTTTGTCTACATAAGCAATAATCTATAAATAGAAAGTCAAGTGGTGGGTTTTTAAATAACAAGATCTTCTTGTTTTATTTCAGACAATCTTTTACCATAGTTTGTTAATAAGTTTGATGTCTCTGTGCCCAGGATTGCCCGGATATATTTGATGTCCAATAGTTCCATGTTCCTTTCACTCAATTTCGATTACACAAATGGTGGGAATAGCTTGCTTAACAGGGGGTGCTTACCTTTCAGAAGCACTTGGCCTCACTTCCCTAATGGAAGTTCATGTTTTTGACCTAACTTGTCAGTTTCAAAGTTTTTACTTTGCTTCTGGATTGTGATTCGGACATGGGTTAGTATGTTTGTTTTTACTTTGCTTCTGGATTGTGATTCGGACATGGATTAGTAAGTTTGTTTTGACTTTGCTTCTGAATTGTGATTCGGACATGGATTAGTAAGTTTGTTTTTACTTTGCTCCTGAATTGTGATTCGGACATGAGTTAGTATGTTTGTTTTTACTTTGCTTCTGGATTGTGATTCAGACATGGATTAATAAGTTTGTTTTTACTTTGCTTCTGGATTGTGATTCGGACATGGATTAGTAAGTTTGTTTTTACTTTGATTCTGTATTGTGATTCGGACATGGATTAGTAAGTTTGTTTTTACTTTGCTTCTGGATTGTGATTCGGACATGGGTTAGTATGTTTGTTTTTACTTTGCTTCTGGATTGTGATTCGGACATGGATTAGTATGTTTGTTTTTACTTTGCTTCTGGATTGTGATTCGGACATGGATTAATAAGTTTGGGATTAATAAGTTTGTTTTTACTTTGCTTCTGGATTGTGATTCGGACATGGATTAGTAAGTTTGTTTTTACTTTGCTTCTGGATTGTGATTCGGACATGGATTAGTAAGTTTGTTTTTACTTTTCTTCTGGATTGTGATTCGGACATGGGTTAGTATGTTTGTTTTTACTTTGCTTCTGGATTGTGATTCGGACATGGATTAGTATGTTTGTTTTTACTTTGCTTCTGGATTGTGATTTGGACATGGATTAGTAAGTTTGTTTTTACTTTGCTTCTGAATTGTGATTCGGACATGGATAAGTAAGTTTTTTTTTTACTTTGCTTCTGGATTGTGATTTGGACATGGATTAGTATGTTTGTTTTTACTGTGCTTCTGGATTGTGATTTGGACATGGGTTAGTAAGTTTGTTTTTACTTTGCTTCTGGATTGTGATTCGGACATGGGTTAGTATGTTTGTTTTTACTTTGCTTCTGGATTGTGATTCGGACATGGATTAATAAGTTTGTTTTTACTTTGCTTCTGGATTGTGATTCGGACATGGATTAGTAAGTTTGTTTTTACTTTGCTTCTGAATTGTGATTCGGACATGGATAAGTAAGTTTTTTTTACTTTGCTTCTGGATTGTGATTTGGACATGGGTTAGTATGTTTGTTTTTACTGTGCTTCTGGATTGTGATTTGGACATGGGTTAGTATGTTTGTTTTTGAGTTACACCACTTGTACATGTATCAACATCATTTGAAGCTTCATTTACTTTTTCTGCTATTTCAGAAACTGGTGAACCCTGGAACTCAAATCAAAGCAACAATTTGAAGAAGAAATGTAAAACAACATCTAAATGGGGACAATATGTAGATGATGAAGACTCTAGTTCTACAGAGGAAGATATTGAAAAGATTTGTAACAAAGAGTTTGACAATACCGGTAGATACCAAAATAATATAAATGATAAAAAGCAAAATACACAGTTAGATGACATTGAAAACATATCTGCTGAGAAGAGAGGGAATAAAATTCCTGGAATATTTGTTTATAATTCCAAAATTGAAAGGACTTCGACTTTAGATAGATCAGCCGTTTTAAATAATAGTGACACCAAGATAATAAGGAAATGTGAGATTCCATCAAGATCTGAAAATAAAAACATCAACGTAGGTTTGAACATCTCTAGACAATTAAAACCTTGTCAAAATACGACAGAAAACTTGTCTGTAAAGAGTGCAGATATGACTCAAAACTTATCCATAAAGAGTGCTAAAAACATGTCTGTAAAAAGTGTCAATACCGGTAATATATTTTATACTGGTGATATAACTGAAGCAGATTTAGATTTTGATATTTAATTTGAAGTTAATTTGCTCCGATTATGGAGTTAGCTTATCAGTGGGTACCCATAGATTAGCCTCATTGTTTCAAGTACTAGTAGGTTACTCCAAGATATTTTGGCAAATTTATGCATGATGATTTATTCTGAAACTTGTATATACATGTATTTTATTTATAATCCTTAAGCTTCATTGTGGAGCTGATGTTTAACCTGCACACAGATTTTCCAGGGGGGGGGGGGGATTAAGAAGATTATGAAAATGAAATTTTTTATAAGTTACTTGATTAATGCACATTCATATAAAAATATATATATTGCAAATACAATAAAATGTGTCTTTTATCTAGTTTTATCTCTAAATCGCAGTTACAAAGGAAAGTAAAAACTTGAAACTGCACGCATGAACTTCAACCAAGGAAGTAAGACTAGGTGCTGTGGAAGATAATCACCTCCACCCATGCATGTTGTCAAAATTAAGAATGAAGGAAAGGAAGGAATGACAGACTTTTTGAATAATAAAGTAAATAGTGCCCTTGGTTGAGGGAAATGTGGAGGATTAAATCCCCTTTATAACCTTACCTCCCTCGCCAAGAATGTTCCATTAACAAAAATTACATTGTATTAAGCTATAGCAGTGGTCTAAGGTAAATCATATGTGTTGGATATTGTCAATATATTTGTTTTTGTGAAGATGCATGTTACTTTCTTATAAAATATTTTTATTGTTGAAAAAAAATGAAAATTTTATTTACCATAAAAAATTTGTTTCCTCAATTTATTTTTTAACATGGAAACGAATACATTAAAACAAATTAAGACCCATGTCTAAATTACACCCTAAAACAAAGTAAAAGCTTTGAAGCTGGCAAATTAAGTTAATCAGGTGAACTTCCACCAGAAAAGTGAGGCCGGGTGCTCTTGAAGGGTAAGACCTCCTGTTAACCTGGATACACCCGCCACGTGTGAAATCAAAATAAGAATGAAAGGGACATTGGAAGTCAAATATATCCAGGGTAATTTTGGACACACTGACATTGTTCTTATCAACAATATTGTGATGAAGGCCATAAAACCTTTTGAGGGCCTTCATAAGACTTGGTTTGCAATATCTCTTGGTCAATGATTTATTTTTATGCCACTTTCTTCGTTGAATAAAGTTCCTGTAGTCAGAACAAACTCTACCGTTTTAAACAAACACAAAATTTAAATTAAACTTTTCTGAACAAAGAGATAGTAAATAATGGATACTAAGCTATGATTCAACTTTTAAAGTTTCTGCATCTAAAATCCAAGCTGTTCTGGATGTGATGACACAACAAACATTTAGACATTATCCTAATACTTTAATTTGTATACCTTTCAATAGACTCAAGTGTCTTCATGTCTTCCAAATCACTATCATTCACTACTTATGTTTAATGGATTTACTTTACAGTTACAAGTAAAAATAAAACCATTATTCACACAGACACATAAGATTTTTGGACAAAAATGTAAAATTCAAAAATTGATTTTGGATATTTGATATTTTGGGCTTTTAGTTAAATTTTCAAATATCCAAATTTTGAAAACCCTTTTTTTAAGTTTTTAAATTGTTAAATGTGATGTCCTAAGGTATTTTAATGCTTCTTCTTTCCTGTGTGTTTTGGTGCAGCAGAGATTGTGTCGTTCAGCAATTTTGCACAAAGGTTAATGTCGGATAACTGTTTTGTCTTCTTGCAATTGGTTTTGTCTTATGCAATTTTTTTTAATGTATCCAGTATATTGTGTGGAAAAATGGTATTTGACAGTTATATTCGATTTTGAAAGTACAATATAAGAATAATATAGAAGTGAAGAAAACAAGATGAAATAAAATTAATATCACCTATATTTTTCCACTGCATATGTAAATGTGACATAGATTCAACATTATGACATAAACATGAAGCAGAAAATATATACAGTGTAAAATAAAGCACTCCTTAAAATATATACTCTGGATATCATCATTCCAATAGAAAACAATCTTTTTTACATATCTATTTTCGACAAATTTATTATTTAGCGAATTTCTATCGCCTATATTTTGTATATATACAGCAATATATATATATATATATATATATATTATTATTATTATTATTATATTTCACAAATTTATACGTTAGCAAAAATAAGTTGTCTGCACAGTGATGTGATTAACAGCATTATTCAGATACTAGATGCATATATACACCCCTGATCGAAGATAAGAGAATAACATTGATGAAGCCATTGAAAACAATAATAAAAAAGGATGAAATACATACTTGCGAGTTGTAACTATACTTTGACCATATGAACGTTCATATTTGGCATATGGATGGCAGAATTCAAATTAATATGTAATATAAAATGTTACTCTATTGTGAAATCACTGAGTGTAAATTTTCCAGAATTTGTATCAGTATTATTTCACATTGATATGTTATACTAGTATTCAAAATATAGCCCAGTAACCTTTAATCTATTTCATTTTGTTTTTCTTGGTTTTTAGTAAATATGCATTGCGAAAATATTAAAAACGATATCTTAATTTGTATTCCACATAGATGGAACAAAAAGAATTGGACCTCCAGTTAAAATACTCACTCGGTGGGACTCAGTTCACCAATAAAAATGTACATGTGTTAACATAAATAACACTTATAGTAAATCAAAACATTTCCATATCATATCATATGCAGATATGATAGTTGAATATTTGACAGTTTTTTCTGGATTGATCTTCTGAACAACTCAAGCCAAAACAAGGGATGCTCCAATAATAATGTCCGAACGTTTGAAGGCATGTTGAATGTCGTTATAATAATTAACATTGTATGTTAATTGTATCTGTAACTGTACATTATTATGTCTACATTGTATGCCAATATTATTATGTATGTTTGAAACCTCATATACCACCTCCAGTGGTTTTTGAGTGTGATAAATTTAATTTGATTTGATTTGAGTCACAGGAACAACCTAAGCCAAGAAATAAATAAATAAACATAAAAAATTAGGTATGCCAAGTTCTCATAATAGCCAAGCCTATAACAGTTCGAACCATTAAATGCATGTTGAGTTTTGGAAACAGCCCAAGCCCAAAAATCTCAACCATTGATGAGATGCCGAATTCTTGGAATAGCCCAAACAGTATCACTTATATTGAGACGTCGCCCATACTAAGAACCAAGAGTTAGTCTGTAATTCATGCATCTATTTTCAAATCAAATAGTATTTTAAAAGTTCACTAACTTAAGCTAAGGAAGCTTTGAACAAATGGGTCCAGAAAGATTTTTAATAACTAAAATGAGATGGTAAAAAATCCATTTATGAAAAAAAAATGAATTTAGTTTTCAATAAATAATATGTGGACAATATATCATCCTATTGTAAAAAGTAAATAGTTTTTTCCTAAAATCCGAAGAGGTGTATACCAAACAGTTAACAACATTTCAGAAACATAGACAAGAATCATTATCATTTTAGAAGTGTAGAGTATTGTTAAACAGAGCAACGTAAAAATGGAAATTATTTAAAAAGAAAAATACAGTTTTGTATAATACTATTTATATAGAAGTCCAATATAAGTCAAACCTGTCTATAAAGGACACCAATCGAACTAGTAAAAGTGGCCTTTATATACAGGTTCCAACAATATGAATGAAGAGCAATTGGGATATAATTCAACTGGCCTTTATAAGCAGGTGGTCTTTATATAGAGGTGGCCTTTAAGGCAGGTTGGACTGCACAACCTTAGAAGCTAGTACAGATTCAAGTTCTAAACGTGTTCGTTATATTCCCAATAACTTTGTAGAGATTTCCGGATTCCTTTCCTTTTCTTTATCTCTTGTTGTTGCACTTAGGGTTATTAGCCCCTCTTCTTGAACTTTTTTTAAACTTTCGTTTGTTTGTTGAAAAGTTTGTAGATGATACTGTCTTTCTTTATTCTAGCCAAAATTACTTTTATTCTCCTTTTTAATGGTCTGTTAAAAGCATCCTTTATTGATATTTGTGGTATGTGTCCGGCCTAAAACAAAGATAAACACATCACTTAGAACGGTCCAAATATTCATGAACACAACATTTAGAACAGTGGTATGTATTTTTATGAAACAAAATTAACTAAAAGAACATATTAATTCATAATTCCTCTATCTACGACTGCGGTAGGTTAGTTGGTTGGATGCTCGCTCCGTGAGTGGGTTTGAACCCCGATCGGGTCTGATCCAAGACTAGAAAGTGTGTAGTGACTGTTCTTTCGCCAAGCATTCAGCATTATGAAATAAATGCAAAGGTTCATCCTAGTGGGAACGTCCCGTGCGTGTCACGATAGGTATGGCACAATAAAGAATCCTGCTGTATAATGCCATCAACGTAATGCACAGGCAAAACTTCTCCACCTTGTCTATAGCTGATGACGTCTCGATATAAGTGAAATATTTTTGACTGGGACGTTAAACACCATTACTCAACTCAACTCAACTTTCTTGTTATTGAAATGATCGACAAATTATTAATTATTTATAAAGACAACATAAACACGAAATTTAGGACATTAGCAAAATTTCATGACACACTAACAAAATAAATCAGTTACATCCCATAAGGTTTTGTCTTTGGACATCAAAGTTATCATCCATGTATACAGAACGATTAATGACCAATATACTCGAATACTCTCAACACTAAAACAAATGATAGACCAATTACTGAAAAGGGGAAATTTTCGCGCAAGTAAAATTTTCGATTATTTCGCGCGAAAATTTTACCCACGCCAAAATGTCTACCATACAGGTTAATATATCGTATTATATATAGAACATACATTCACTTATATTGGTTGCGTAAAAATTACACGCACGTGAAATGCCACATTTCAGAAATCGTGAAATTTTCACCCCGTGAAAAAATCCCCTTTACAGTATTTTTGCATATACATGTATTGTAATATTGATAATGTGGTTTACCATTGCTATGTGGTACAGTTCATCTTCATCTCTTTGACTTTTTAATTTTTGCCTTTGTCTAGAAAAAAGAAAATATATGTCCATAACAATATTTGTAATTTTAGCATCTTTCGCTCCATTGAAAACACCTAGTAGTAAAAAGTATTAATACTTATCGAAAAAATGAATACTCTAGACTTAGCAATGACTAGAACAATCCATAACAAGAATGTGAACGAAATAAGATACGATATATAAATCATTGATGGCAATAATCCTGAAACTCTACAAACGAAAATCAAAATGACAAACTTAATGGTATAGTTAAAATGCCTTTATAGGGGTTTGTCTCAATAAGTTATATACTTGTATAAACACATTATGTTATTTTTCTTATAAAAGAATAAGTTTGGCCTGGCATATTAATAGTGACAATGATTTTACATCCTCAATTCAGAGATTTAAATATCTGGGGATTGTCGGTTGCGATACATACGGATAACGGAACTGTGCCAACCAGTACCACCCAAATGATGAATTACACCGATGTGTTCAGAGATTTACAACCTCGAGAGAAAGGGAATGGTTGGTCGGAAGTTTTACATCACATCACCAATTTCTCATCTATGCTCCAAGTGTTGCGCAACTCCTGATCTAATTTGCATACATCATTTTTCATTACAATTGACAACGGTCATGTAGACTTATGACTTGACAACTAACAAAAGCCAACGACAATATTAAAATGGTCCTTGTCATTAACCAAGTTGAACCCTGAACCATAGAGGCCTTAAGCTTATGACTAAAAGCTTATGCTTTTAGCCACTAGGCAACCGTATCCCATGGAAATTAAACCCTGAACCATAGACACCCTGCGATAAAAGGCTAATGCCTTAACCACTAGGCAGCCGTAACACGGAAATTGAACCCTGGACCATAGACACCTTGCGGTAAAAGGCTAATGCCTTAACCACTAGGCAGCCGTAGTCCAGGGGCAGATGATGGCTATTGCATGCAATAGAACACCAACTGTACAATACAAAAGAAAGAAATTGGAAAGGTAAAAGTCAGAAAAAGAAGAATTGAGAGAGCGCCCCGTTAAGGGCGAGTGGTCGAATTTCCATCACGGAAACACTCGACCACCTTCCCGGTTGATATCGGAGACTGCTCCGACATCTACACTATTCTGTTAAGAACAGCGAGGGAAGTATTGCTGCTTATCATCGCGCAATGTTGTGTTATAAAAAGGTACCTGATTTCACTTCATTGTGGTGTTGTATAATAATTCATTTGAAATTTACTTTGTTATTGCGTGTTTTATCTTGTGTTTAATGTAGGTATAAAGATAAAAAATTATATCATTTTTGTGTTTATTATTTTCAACACATAACACATTGTTTCCGACTTATCGAAATATTAGATAAAATACATTTAAAATTATTCTTAGTTTTGCCATACCACATAACTCTTTACTACCGCAAAACATGTTAAAGAATGGTGAACACAGTTCCAGGTAGAAAACATGCACGGCTTACCCATGTAAAACTTGACCCAGAGAAATGTGGGCATTCCTAGAACGTGTTGATAAAAGACATTATATATAATATACTATATATTATATACATGCACACACATACACTGACACACACATGCATTTACACACACATACATGCATACACACTGACACACATACACGCATTGATAAACACATATACATCTACACTGACATACATACACATTGACACACACAGTAACACACGCAAATTTACACATCAAGAGGCACACACTTATACACACACACACACACTTATTGACACACGCACTGACATACATACACACTGACACACATACACGCATTGATAAACACACATACATACACACTGACATACATACACATTGACACACACAGTAACATACGCATATTTACACACACAGAGGCACACACTTATACACACACACTTATTGACACACGCACTGACATACATACACACTGACACACACACACTAGCACATACACGCATTGATAAACACACATACATACACACTAACATACATACACATTTACACGCATACTTACACACACACGGGCATACACTTACACACACACACACTTATTGACACACGCACTGACACACACACGGACTGAAACATACATACAACATACACACACTTGCACACACACTGGCACACAAACTGACACAGACACTTACACGCACTGGCACACCCATACACTTAAACATACACACTTGTACACGCACTGAAACACACACTGACACACCACATACATACACACGCATACTTACACACACACTGGCACACGCACTGACACGCACACGAACTGAAACACACATACAAGATGCACACACTCGCACACACATACACTGGCACACACACGCATTGACACACAGACACAAACACACTGACACACACATACACTCGCACACACACACTGGCACACACAAACTGATACAGACACTTACACGCACTGGCACACCCATACACTTAAACATACACACTTACACACAAACACGCACTGAAAAACACACTTACACACACACTGACATATTACATACATACACACACTGACACAAACACACTTGCACGCACACACAGACACACACTGGCACATACACTAATACACACACGCACTGAAACAAACACACACACACACACTGACACATATACATACACACACTGGCACATAGAATATGTTAGTAGCTTCGGCAAGTGATGGGGGTGGGTAATTATGACGTGCTATGATCAAGCTTTCGCAGTCATAGCCCTGGCACGTCCTCGACCGTTGCAGGTATTTTAATTGCCTAAATGGTGCAAGTGAATGATTAAGAGTGTCTCTTTGGTTGACCAATCCGTGACGTCCTTTTGTGGGTCCTTTGGTTAGGTACCCCTTTTCAACGACGTCCGTAACAAGTTTTGTAATCTCCACTAAGATTCGATGAATGACTTGTGTCAGATAGGCAAATCACAGAGCGTGTAAGAAAGAGGGATGTTTTCGATAACGTCCGTACTGTTTTCTAGATCTGATTTCAATCCCATTTTTTTGATCAAGCTCGAAGATATCTTTTGACCTATAATTTGTCCATAGAAACTTGGGATATTTTCAATAACGTTCGTACGGTTTATGTTGTGAATTTCGATCCTATTTTTTGCTTAAGCTCGGGTTGAAAGTAAAATTAAATGAGCAATGATTTAAAGTTGAGTTGAGTAATGGAGTTTAACGTCCAAGTCAAGAATACTTCACTGATATTGAGACTTCGCCAGCTACAGGCGAAGGAGCAGATATTTTGCCTTTGTGTTGTGCATGACGGAAGAACATTCACTACCCACTTTGAAGTCTTGGGTCAGACCCGACCGGGGATCGAACCCACGACCTCCCACATACGAAGCAAGCACTCTAACCAACTGAGGTACCGCAGTGGTTAGTAATGATTTAGACACAGAGTTTACAAAGTTTATCCGAGATCAAGTGCTAAAGGAAATTTTATTAGATTTCTTTCCAGTTCTGACATATAAACGCAAACATACACGTTGTGGTGCTTAAGTCACACATACACACACACACGCGCGCGCGCGCGCGTACACACACAGTGACACACACGAAGATACTTAACACAAACATAAACGTTGTGGTGCTTAACCCTTCCCCCACACACCATTGCCATAGCTAGACCTTAAATTTTACTGAGAAAAATATTTTTATAGCCTTAGGGATCTGATCGAAGTGCCCTTCCCCTGCTGGGAGGGGAGGGGCAGGGAGGGGGCCCACATTTTTTTTAAATTGATAAAAATCGTACCATTTTCAGCCAATGATTTCTCATTATAAACGTATGTATTCATTATTTGTTGGCCAACGTTTAGATGACTTAATGGACATATTTGCCATGACTGACTCGATGTACATTTCTAATAAAACCATCAAAAACCCGTAGCCACACAACAACGGATCTGATGCAGTGACATACCATTTATCCGACTTGTACATTGACGATAATGTGCCCAGACAGTTTATTATTGTGAAATAACAAAGAGAAAAAGTAAGTGCCGAAAAAAGACATAAATGGCATCAACTGATCTATTGCATTGACCCGTCATTACAGGAATGGGTGTTGTTGAATCAAATCTACGTAGTGTGATCGGAACATTTATTACACATGTATTCTACAATTACTCTCAAAAATAATCCCAGACAGTTTATATGAAACAAAGTAATCAAAGAATGGAAATGAAAACAATAAAAGAAACTTAGAAAATAAGCTTGTCAACAAACACTTTTTTTAATTTCTAACACCTAAAAAACAAAAACTTTAAATGATCATAATGATAATTTCAAATTATTCATCATTTTCATCATCATCAAATGTCTTTAACTCTTCAATGTAGTTCAATTTTTCTGTTTCCGGACAGTATCCCATGGATGTTGTGGTAGATCCAATTTTTGTCAACATTTTTTGATTTATTAGATTTAGTGACTTTTGAACATTATGAATATATCATGAATTTACCAGCAAGTATTATTTTTATTATTGAAATTTTCACCGCGGCAACTACCTCGGTTGCCTCAAACGTAGCTACGGTAATGCTGAGAGAGAGAGAAAATTTATATGTTCATGAACGCGAAATACAGTGTAAGAGAGATGGGGAATTCATATGTTCATGAAAAATTGTATTTTAAAGCGAAATAGATTTCACACCCATGCTTGGTGATACACAGATGATTCACAACAGTTGGCGTATTACAATGCTATCTGAAATGTTGCTCGCGCACGATACAGTTTACTTTTTTTTTATTGCAACCTTTGCCATTATCCGTTAATATGGAGAAAGTACGAACACATTTTTCCTTTTACAACAATCTCTGGCTTAGTCTGAACTCCTTCTCATAGTCCTTAGATAGAAGAATTGCTTTATTTGTGTACACACCGAAAAAAACTAATTATTCCAAAACGTCTTGTAACATAACATTAAGTGAAAACTCCTGTGCTATTTAGTCCTTTTGAGTAAAAGTTGAGAAGATCATTTTCGCGAAGTCTTTTTTTAGATTGCGATAAATTATCGATGATAATAAATTTTACACGCATGTATACATATTCATAACGTCAAGCAATGGTTGGTTGTTTTACGTCACATCATTAATTTCTTAGCTATTCTCATTTTACTTTTTTTAAACGACAATGTTGTGCGTGATTCCCGATCTGCTTTGCACACATTTTAATATTGTAATTGACGACGGACATGTTGAATTAGCCTTATTTTTTTTTTAATCGGGACCATCGACGTCTTGCGGTTAAGGCTTATACCTTAACCACTGGGCAACCACAGACAGGGGTGGCTATTGCAATAGTCACCCACTCTATGAAGTTGATCCCAGGACCATAGACGCCTTGCATGTGATTAAAGGCCAACAACGCCTTTAACCACTATGCTAGCGTGGTCCCGATACAGAGGATGACTATTGCATGCAATAGACACCCACTGAATCAAGGTGAACCCTGAACCATAGACGCCACGTGATTATAGGCCAATGGCCTTAACCACTAGGCAATCGTAGCCCAGGGGCAGATGATGGCTATTGGAAGCAATAGAACACCACCTGTACAATACAAGACAGAAGTCAGCAAAGTAAAAAGTCAGAAAAATAAGAATTGAGAGAGCGCCCCCGAAAGGGCGAGTGGTCGAATATCCATCAAGGTATAGTCGAACCACCTTCCCGTATGATATCGGAGACGACTCCGACATCTTTTACCATTCTGTTAAATAACAAGAACAGCACGGGAAAAATAATTGACTAACATTGAGAAACATTGTGTTATAACGAAATCTGAAATTACTTAATTGTGGTTTTGTTGGGTAATTTATTTCAAATCAACTCAGTAGATGCGTGTTTTATTTCATGTTTAACTTTAAAAGAAAGATAATTAATATTTTTTTTTTGCATTAATTTCTTCACAATCTGTATTGACTTATTAAAATAATAGGTAAAATACAATTAAAATTATTTTTGATTGTGACATTCCACATAACTCTTGACTACCTGAAACTATTTAATGAATGGTGAATACAGTTCCGTGTGGTAAACATACACGACTTACCTGTAGGGTAAATTTACATGTTAATCCAGGCTGACCCAGAGAAAGGCGACTAATATAAATATCTTTTTGAAAAACAAACAAACAAAAACCATAAAAACTCACTGTCACACACACACACACACACACACACACACACACACACACCCACACACAACGGGCACACACACAGCGGCGCGCGCGCGTTGTTGCAATTTTGTCATCTGTGTGTATTTGTGGAAGAGCTTGCCATAAGACCACTCTAATGTTTAAGTTTATAGTCAACCAATTGTAGAATATTTCATTCAGGAAAATTCAAATCCCGAATTTCGTATTTTATTCATAAAATACATTTTAAAATGTTTTAATATCGGATATAGGGCATACAAATAGGGATTGACCCAGGGGACTAAACTAAAGACATATGGATTAGGGTATAGACCATAGAAGCTAAAAGACAAAAATGGGGTAGATGAAAACACAATATGAAGTAGGAGATTCCCCCAGGAGTTAGACCGAAGAAAAGTTTGATGTTGAAATTAAGAAGTTGAAATCCAGTAATCGAAATTGAAGAACACAAGTCCTCCATCGCAACATTTTAAGCTTGTTTGTAGAGTAAAATTATTACCCTCACCTTTTCTTCTTTTTAAATATAACTCTAAAACAAGACTGCAAACGAATAAGTATTTATTTCTCAACAAACTTTTATCAAAGAAGTATTCATATAGATAAAAAGCAAAAACTGATCTACCCGAAAGCTTATTTTCCGAGTCGGGCTTAACCTGGTTTTATTTATTTATTTATTTATTTATTTATTTTATTTATTTATTTTATTTATTTATTTATTTATTTATTTATTCATTTATTTATTTGTTTAATTAATTTCTCTTGGAACGTTCCTTTATCTACCCTTTTCTATCTCATACTAGAGAATGCTCTTGAGATACAAATACCCACCGTCCCCAACATTGCTGTGTTGGACGGACGGCCAGACAGACGGACACTAAATTTGGTAGATGCGACAGTTCTGTAGACATTTCGGTGTATAGATGGAACCGGAAATAGAGTACTTTTGAAGCGAGGAGATATCCAGATTGGCGATGTAGGGGTAAGATATGACGCCATTAAGTATCTAGTCCTTTTGACATATAACTAAACCTGTTTTAATTTTTCGCCATCAGTAGTGCTCAGACCAAAATTGTGGAAATCCCAATACTCAGTTTAAGTTGTTGAAATGAGAAAAATAGACGAAACAAAACTTATTTTAACAAATATTTTATTTACATAAAAGCTTTGCTGTGTCAGTGTTGGCTCTTTATAAAATAACCTGAAATTATTTTATAACAGTACATGTATTCACAAAAAAATCTTAAGACATATCATTTGTTTTAAAATACATGTATACACAACTGCTTTTGTATGACATTGTATACAAAGCAACGATACCATTTTTTCTGTGTTTTACTGTGTGTGATATTTATCGATAACACATTTGTTTTCTAGACACATTTCATATTCATTTCTTACACAAAAAAAAACTATATTTATAATCTGCCACACAAATATACAAAAACTATTTTTTGTAACAAAATATTTTTGACATAACAAAATGTATGCAATTTGCAACTAGATTATTTTCTCCATGGTGTAGTTTTTAAGTATCATCTGTTTTTATGTTGTGTATTCATAGAGAATTAAACAAAAAGTATACAACAAGTGGCACCATAACCTATTATATAATTAAGAATAGTGTTTCTACACAGCTTAATATTTCAATTTTTTAATCATAGGTAGAAAACTGAATTGCTTTCAAATTTCAAATCTAACACAAAATACTGTGAATCTTTAAACTGGGTACTTTTAAACTATAGTCTATTGTTAAAAATCTATGGTGTTATTGGAGTCTAGGATTGAACGATTTTTCAAGCAAAAGAAAATGTTAAAGATTGTTCTACATATAACAACCAGAAAGTCAAAATAAAAATCTTCAAGATCACCAGGTCCCACTGTCACAATAATTTCTTAACTAAGATTATTCTTAACTTAAATCTTAAATCTAAACTTAAATACCTTTATAACTTTGATTATTGTGAAGATATTGGAGAATTTAACGTGCTATTTTGAAGATTATATCAAGTTTATGGCATCTGTGTTTAGTTTTGACAAAATATCTATTTGTATTTCCACAAAAACATCGACTTACCTAAGTTAAGGAAAATCTTAGTTAAGATATGATTGTGTAACTTGGGCCTGGTTCTAAATACACATTATCTTAGTAGGATTTAAATAGTCAGGTTTCTTTTGAATATAAAACTAACTGGTGCTAATGGATAACCTATACATATCGAGTCTATTGTTTGTTTTACATTTTGGTGTACTTTCTGTGTTTTATGATAAAAACTATTGTCATATAAGTCATTTGATTTTGTCCTAAAATACTTTAACCACACCCATGGAGTTCATTATATCCAGTAGCCAGTTCTAACTTGAAGGCAGAAACCAAGGAGTACAAGACACAGGATACCAACAAATAACTTATAACCTGTTGATGGAGCATTGTTATAATATACATCTTCTTGGGCATCACTATGTTTTGCTATAAAACGGAAAGAAACATCCTTGTCGCCAATGCGTGCTGAAAAAGACAAGAATGATATAAACAACCGAGGTATTGTATCATTTATTTGTATATGAAATCAATATTCACCTAGCGCTACGTCTTGATTTTTGTCACACATCAGTAAGTTTGGTCCAGAGGATTCTGGGGAGAACAATGAAATAAAAAATGGCTGATGTGCTACTCAAGCTTATTCCCATTACGGGAACTTTAAACAAGGAAGCAAGTTGCTTACAAATTGTTAACACAAGAATATTGCAAGCCTAGGTTTATCAAAGTTTTTTTTTGTCGTCATCACAACATTGTTGATAAGTATGATGTCTCTGTATCCAAAATTATCCTGGATACTTTTGACGTCCAACAGCTTCATGTTCCTTTCATTCTCAATTTTGATTACACACGTCACGAACAGCAGATGTTTACCCTTCCGGAACACATGGTCTCACTACCCTGGTGGAACACATGGTCTCACTACCTTGGTGGGAGTTCACGTGATTAACTTAATTTGCCAGTATCAATTTGATAACTTTGCTCTCGGTTGTGATTTTGCCAAGGATTTGTATGTTTGTTTTTGATTTAATAGATCATCGAAACTAAAAATAAAAAAAAACAACACCCATATTTTATAATCTGTAATTATGCACTAGAATTTTTAACTTTTAAAATACCTGTTCATGTCTAAATCACGATCCCAAAAGCAAATTGGAAACTTTGAAAAGCCTGTAAATTATGGGTACAAAGACTTCATTCTTATCAACAACTTATACCATGAAAGACTACCTTTCAAGCATAATTATGACAAACTCGATTACTTCAATTTTTCTATGTAATTGTCTCTCCTTCTCTGTGTAGTGATATGATTGTTTCTTCTGGCCATGATGTATTTGTTTTCACAGTGACATGTCACGTGGAAACAAATCTCATGGGAACTGACAACTCTTGTTTACAAAAATAAAGATATGATGTTTTTTGAGAAGTAACCAAAAATGAAAAACGTTGCATGTGACATTTATAGCCTAGTGTTAACGTCATATTAATTTACATTATGAACGCCAATTTGGTACTGTCAACATTACGTTGTCAAATTCAATTCAGCACATTCAATGCCGTTTTTTAAATTCATTTTGAAAGCAAAAGGGTTAGAACCTGCATATCAGATCGTCAATGTTAATCAATGTATCTAAAATAAATTAATCTTAGAACTTAACCTTTTACTAGAAAGATACGTGATGAATTATCCATCTTTAAAATCTTATGTATTTTTCTCTTTCCAGGCCAATTATAGCACGCAGTGTGTAATGTCGTTGTTGAATCCTGATATTTTGTTGCTGTCCCGCTTTTCGAGTTCTCTGCGAAAGAAAATTAATGAGATAAAGCTAGTAAAGAAACATGGTTTTCAGACTTGTGTGTCATTGACTACTCATCATTTTTATGTAAATCCTGGGAAAAAAGAACATTTTAACTAAATGGATTATTATTTTTTTAGGTTATTTCTCAATGTTGAAATCTACGGAAGCTCTTTTTGGACATGCAAAAAATTCA
Source organism: Anadara kagoshimensis (assembly GCA_021292105.1). Lineage (NCBI taxonomy): Eukaryota > Metazoa > Mollusca > Bivalvia > Arcoida > Arcidae > Anadara > Anadara kagoshimensis. Next base: position 32,101,510 of record CM037863.1, on the reverse strand, counting down.
GTATTTAATCTGCCCGGGCAGATTAATTTCTTAATAATTTTTCTACATGTTCTAAAAACGCTGCGTAGAAATCAGATTCAATGCTGAAATGTTTATATGTGTCTAAAGAAATCAAATCACGGTACATACTTGCTAGTAGTATTTACTGCTCTTGTCTAGATTGATTCCGAGTGTTTGTAATATATCAATGATCAATGGTGAGGGGTGGGGGTGGGGGGATGTGTGTGTGTTATAATGAGGAAGGGAATAAAGATTTGTATTTGAGATGAATACATCTTATTGATATGCTAGATATGGTTATTGTAATAATTGTTGAATAAATATAACCATTTTTTGTAAATACATGTATGTCTTTTTTCAATTTTAATACAACGACAAACTCACATAAAACTACTTTCAAGATGGCATCAAAGTATCATGGAATGGCAAATACATTAAATTACGCATTACTACAATTGAAAACGAAACTAAAATTGGGGTATATTGAAAACTTATAATGTAAGCTACATATATATACACAAATCTGTAGTTTTAATATTGTTATATGAATTTTAGTTTACTTACATAAAAAATTAACTGATATATTTAACAAAAATTAAAGTTAACGTTTATGTCACTACTGACTTTAACACCCTTTATCATGAATTCCAAGATGTCTACCTGTTAAACTGATCTCGGGTATATCAATTCGCTGTTCATTGTTAATTATAGAACCAAGAAACAAATAACCAATAATTACGTGATTTAAACCTGTAAGTCTAAATTTAGCCGTCTTATATTTAAATATATACTTATACAGATTTATAGAGTATATATATAGTTATACATTGGTGTGCAGTTTGCAGTAACAATGTAATATATATGTACAAATGTAATGTATCTACTTTGCTTTGTTTGCTTTGATGACGCCTGAAATATACTTGGAATGGGATATACATCTGGCCAGTTGTCCATACATATGTACGCACATCATACGCACACTACACTTTGCAATAACCCCATTATTTTTTTCAAACAATGGATGTTTCTTCCGTATCTGAAGTTAGTTACTTTTTCAACATTCAACATTCAATGTTGAAAAAGTAAATATAATCTGAAGTTAGTTACTTATTCAACATTCGGATATAATACACAACTTAATTTTTCAGGTTTTTCGACCTATAATTGCAACTTTATCCTCAATCCTCCCTCAAAACATGTAATGAACTAACACACTACCTTATCTGAAGAGATGTTGGATACACTTAACCCTTGATTAATGAGTTTTTGAGACGTTACATTGTCTAGTGACCATACTGGTCAATAAACAATGACTGTTTAATTGTATAACAGAAGATGCGTTGGACAGTAGTTTAGTGTTGGTAGAAGTAAGAAAGCTGTAGCTGAAAACATATACTTGACAAAGCAAACACGGACACGGTTGATCTTTGATATTTACAAACATTGAGTACCATAATGTTACATAATAAAATATTCAGTATTCCTTATTCTTATATACACATGTAAAAAGTCATTAAATAAAATACAATTGTCATGTGCTACTTTTGAATTATATTATTTTATAATAATTCAAAAGTAGCACATGACAGAACCGACCAAATGTTCTGAGTTGAAAGTTTAACAGATAGTACAACTAGATCTATGCTTTTGCCACATGTTAATTTTAATACAAGTACTTTATTTTAAAACCTTGGCACATGACACCTTTATCGTTTCCATTAAGATGCCCATCTAGTCGTGATGACGTCTTCAATGTGACACAAAGTACCCGGATTATATTGCATTATAAATACACTTTTAATAAAATAGTCAGACACAATTTATGTGTCCCAATCTACTGATACGAAATGGTAGCATTTAAATATCTATTATCGTGGCTTGTCAAAAATTGACAGGCGCGTGCTTTTAATTCGAAGCCACTGAAAACCTATGCACGATTCAAAACCTCTAACTATGGTACCTACAAGGTGGGATTAATTTGTTGGAAAATAGATCGCTTGCTATAGATTGCACTAAGGTGAGCCTCCATTGTTACCAACTAGATGGACATCTCCAATTAAACTGGAGATGGTTTATTGTTTGGTTTACATCTATAGATTGCACTAAGGAGAGCCTCCATTGTTACCAACTATATGGACATCTCCAATTAAACTGAAGATGGTTAAATGTTTGGTTTACATCTATAGATTGCACTAAGGTGAGCCTCCATTGTTACCAACTAGATGGACATCTCCAATTAAACTGGAGATGGTTTATTGTTTGGTTTACATCTATAGATTGCACTAAGGAGAGCCTCCATTGTTACCAACTATATGGACATCTCCAATTAAACTGAAGATGGTTAAATGTTTGGTTTACATCTATAGATTGCACTAAGGTGAGCCTCCATTGTTACCAAATAGATGGACATCTCCAATTAAACTGGAGATGGTTTATTGTTTGGTTTACATCTATATATTGCACTAAGGTGAGCCTCCATTGTTACCAACTAGATGGACATTTCCAATTAAACTGGAGATGGTTAACTGTTTGGTTTACATCTATAGATTGCACTAAGATATATATGAGCCTCCATTGTTACCAACTAGATAAATATATCCAAACAAACTGGAGATGTTTAAGTGTGTGGTTTACATTATAACCCGTGGTTCTGGTTTAACAATAAAATCGGAACCTTTTTTCTAAATCGGTATTTATCATTTCGTTCTATTATTGTATCTAGTAGGGCTTTATATTCGCGGGTATTTTTGACGGGTAAAAGTTTTGCAGAAGTCCCTTTTCCCAATATTTATTTTGGCACATGATCAATTTATTTTCACCGTATCTAAAGAAGACTTCATCCGAAATGCCAGGATACCCGTACCCGAGAATAGACTGACGCCTGAGAAAGTCTATTGCATAATGGACACATGGGCCAAATTATCACAATATTTAAGGTCCACAAAACTCTAGATCTCTATATAACAAAGACTGAAAACAAACGATGTAGCAATGTTAAACTGTGGATAAAGATGTTATTATTATTGTATTCAATCAACCCAGTTGACAAACTAATGAATCCATTGTTCAAACCCCTAGTTTATCTAAATGAACACAATTTGTGATGTACTTAGTTTTTATTACTATTATCATTATTTTATAACCATGGCTTTTAAAACACTGCTTGTGAAAAACATCACGTTGTAAAAAATAAAATATACTGGGATAAAAGTGATATAATACACGGATTAAGGTCAAGACTAAACACTAAGGTTCGCCGACAAAAGGTGGGATTCTCTGTTACAGGTAAAAAAATGTGCTCAAGAAAACGGAGGGATATTACTTTCAAGATGCTTATGCAAGTTAGGATGTTAGAAAAGCCCTGCCTATGACATGTATGTATGAATATGTAAGTTCCAGTTTTGACAGTTGACTGCTGTTCAACTTGTTGATTATAACACAAATGCTCGACAGGTATATGCATGGCATGTGAAGGGTGGGGAGATCATCCGGCTGTAATTTCCTAAAGTCTTGACCTTATCATTAAGTCTGTCCTTGGTTTACCGGTATAACATGTACATGTATAAAATGTGTAATCCTTCCGAACAATTATTTGAATTCAAAGGATCATATCCTTACTGTCATTCTATTTTTGTGTACAGTATGTTGATCTACAGAGGAAATGTACCTATACTGTAGACACTTCAAGTTATCCAACTCTTAAAAGGTGTATATTCAAAGAAATTAACTACTGTAGGAACCACTGTGACTGTGACAGTGAAATACTCTTTATATCCATAGAAAATCAAATAAATTTGAATAAAGTTTGATATTTTTCACTTGTACCTAGTCGTAATAGGAAATCTGTATGTGCATCCGCGATTGTCATAAAGTATGTCTGTAGAAAGGAAAATGGGATTTTACACATGCGAAAATGACAATGTTTACACCGGAAGTGATGCCCTTGGTGACGTTTTATGTCATATGGGCAACAGAATCTGCCATTTGCCTGGTTTTCAACATGTTAAATCCCCATATGCACCAACGTTTTACCCTGTGCAGATATATTTTGGGCTAATCGCGGATGCGCATACAGATTTCCTGTTACGACTAGGTACAAGCAAGTGAAAAGTACCGATATTTATTCAAATTTATTTGATTTTCTATGGCTATAAAGACTATTTCACTGTCACAGTCACAGTGGTTCCTACAGTACTTGTTAAGCCCTTTTCAAAGAAAGCAAGGACGGAATTAATTTATATGTTTTTAATAGGATGGGTACAAATCAATCATTCTTTTACTTACATGAGCTGAATCGTTACAAAAAATCCCTGTTTCAGCTCTATCCTTTCTATATCATTTTAAACGACAAATTATACTTGGGTGGGAGTTTACAATGCCAATGGTAATTTTTTTTACAAAATGGTGGATCACTTTATATAACATATACATCATGTACATAGTGATGAAGGAGAAGCTGACTATTTACGTAGGTTAGTCCTGCTCAAGATCTAAAACAGATTGATTGTGGCGTAACTGGGTTGATAGGAATTGATTTGATAAACTAATAAAGTGAACTACATGTACCTTTCTGCATTTTCAAACTTTTAAAAAATTGACGTAAATTGAAACTTTTAAACTCGACTCAACCTTTGAGCTATCCTTTGTTGTACCCCTTATGTACCTACGGAAATAATAAAGTCTTTCATCATCATAATGTCACACGAAAGACAAATACATTTTGTCAAAATTTTTACCATTGTAAACACCCATCCAAAATACATTTTGTTGTATTAATAAACTATTAAAAGAGTTATAATGCATTGCATGCATTAGATTGGAATAAGAGTATTTAGCAATGACTCTGCTCATGTAAGTAAATGAATAATTTATTTTTAATCATGCCATTGAAAAAGTATTTGTTTTTCCTTTCTCTGCAGTGGAGTAAGTGGACAGTAGTTTAATCCCAATTTTATTACACAATGTCATGGGGAAAAGTTTGTGAGAAACAAAATATAAAGTATCCTTTTCAGATTTTCATAAATGTGAACCTGTTCACAAGTTAGATAGGAGAGATATATATCCATGTTATAACATGGTAAACTGGAAAAATGAGATGATCATTAGGATAATCTTTCAACAGGTACTGTTTACTGATATGTAAAACATTGTAAGCTTAACAATGATACAAACCACCAGATTTATCCAGATCCAATCAACATTGATCAGTACACATACAGTTTCCAACCTATCAGGGACCATCTGATTCTGATCATCTGTATAATAGATTATGGACTTGTCTGCTCATCTATAGTTATTTTCAAACTAATAAGATTTTTAACAGATTTTAATAAATGACAAAACATATATATTGTTTGTTCAATGGAGTTGGCAGCTGTACCATGTGATATCCACTAACATTTGTGACGGAACTATTACATTGGATATGGAATCCTATTGGTTCATGATTTCTGGTAAAAACCACATTATTCTGGGATTTTGCAACATTAATGTTTTCCAAAACGTCCCACACAAACGTAAAGTGGTGTTGATCACATGGTACAGCTGTGAACCCATTTCACTGGTAATGACTTGGCCAATCATATTACTGATATTGTTGTGTGGCATTGTATTTAACATCTAGATCAATAATATTTCTGATATTGTTGTGCGACATCATACCAGGTATTTGACACTTTGACCCATCATATTTCCAATGTTTTTGTTTGACATCATATTTGACATTTCGACCAAATCATATCTCTGAAATGTTTGAAACAGTTGTTTAATTTATAATATATTTTTTTTATTATATTTTATACAGAGTTAGAGAGAAGTAATACATATTTTTTACTCTACATAATGCTAAACAATGCATCCTGATCTGTCACTTCATCTTCATACAGAAGAATGCCAGAAAGTCATCCTTGCTTATTTGGATTGCCATCAAGAAGTAAGTGCATTTATTTCAGAAGACTAAAACCTGAATTAATCAAGCTCGAGCTTTTACAATGCTTTTTTCTGTCTTAATTTATGCTGCTTGTAATTTTTTGTACTTAAAAACAAGGTCTTCTTTAAAACAACAAAACTAACAACAATAAAACTTTACAGGGATGCTCTGTGGACTGAGCCCAAAACTAACAATAATAAAACTTTACAGGGATGCTCTGTGGACTGAGCCCAAAACTAACAACAATAAAACTTTACAGGGATGCTCTGTGGACTGAGCCCAAAACTAACAACAATAAAACTTTACAGGGATGCTCTGTGGACTGAGCCCAAAACTAACAATAATAAAACTTTACAGGGATGTCTGTGAACTGAGCCCAAAACTAACAACAATAAAACTTTACAGGGATGATCTGTGGACTGAGCCCAAAACTAACAACAATAAAACTTTACAGGGATGCTCTGTGGACTGAGCCCAAAACTAACAATAATAACACTTTACAGGGATGCTCTGTGGACTGAGCCCAAAACTAACAACAATAAAACTTTACAGGGATGCTCTGTGGACTGAGCCCAAAACTAACAACAATAAAACTTTACAGGGTTGATCTGTGGACTGAGCCCAAAACTAACAATAATAACACTTTACAGGGATGCTCTGTGGACTGAGCCCAAAACTAACAACAATAAAACTTTACAGGGATGCTCTGTGGACTGAGCCCAAAACTAACAATAATAAAACTTTACAGGGATGATCTGTGGACTGAGCCCAAAACTAACAACAATAAAACTTTACAGGGATGCTCTGTGGACTGAGCCCAAAACTAACAATAATAAAACTTTACAGGGATGCTCTGTGGACTGAGCCCAAAACTAACAACAATAAAACTTTACAGGGATGATCTGTGGACTGAGCCCAAAACTAACAACAATAAAACTTTACAGGGATGCTCTGTGGACTGAGCCCAAAACTAACAACAATAAAACTTTACAGTGATGCTCTGTGGACTGAGCCCAAAACTAACAACAATAAAACTTTACAGGGATGTCTGTGGACTAAGCCGAAAACTAACAACAATAAAACTTTACAGGGATGTCTGTGAACTAAGCCGAAAACTAACAACAATAAAACTTTACAGGGATGCTCTGTGGACTGGCTCTGTGGACTGAACTTTACAGGGATGCTCTGTGGACTGAGCCCAAAACTAACAACAATAAAACTTTACAGGGATGCTCTGTGGACTGAGCCCAAAACTAACAATAATAAAACTTTACAGGGATGCTCTGTGGACTGAGCCCAAAACTAACAACAATAAAACTTTACAGGGATGATCTGTGGACTGAGCCCAAAACTAACAACAATAAAACTTTACAGGGATGCTCTGTGGACTGAGCCAAAAAATAACAATAATAAAACTTTACAGGGATGCTCTGTGGACTGAGCCCAAAACTAACAACAATAAAACTTTACAGGGATGATCTGTGGACTGAACCCAAAACTGACAACAATAAAACTTTACAGGGATGCTCTGTGGACTGAACCCAAAACTGACAACAATAAAACTTTACAGGAATGATCTGTGGACTGAGCCCAAAACTAACAATAATAAAACTTTACAGGGATGCTCTGTGGACTGAGCCCAAAAAATAACAACAATAAAACTTTACAGTGATGCTCTGTGGACTGAGCCCAAAACTAACAACAATAAAACTTTACAGGGATGCTCTGTGGACTGAACCCAAAACTAACAATAATAAAACTTTACAGGGATGATCTGTGGACTGAGCCCAAAACTGACAACAATAAAACTTTACAGGGATGCTCTGTGGACTGAACCCAAAACTGACAACAATAAAACTTTACAGGAATGATCTGTGGACTGAGCCCAGAACTAACAACAATAAAACTTTACAGGGATGCTCTGTGGACTGAGCCCAAAACTAACAACAATAAAACTTTACAGGAATGATCTGTGGACTGAGCCCAAAACTAACAATAATAAAACTTTACAGGGATGATCTGTGGACTGAGCCCAAAACTAACAACAATAAAACTTTACAGGGATGATCTGTGGACTGAGCCCAAAACTAACTAATAAAAACTTTACAGGGATGATCTGTGGACTGAGCCCAAAACTAACAATAATAAAACTTTACAGGGATGATCTGTGGACTGAGCCCAAAACTGACAACAATAAAACTTTACAGGAATGATCTGTGGACTGAGCCCAAAACTAACAATAATAAAACTTTACAGGGATGCTCTGTGGACTGAGCCCAAAACTAACAATAATAAAACTTTACAGGGATGATCTGTGGACTGAGCCCAAAACTAACAATATAACACTTTACAGGGATGATCTGTGGACTGAGCCCAAAACTAACAACAATAAAACTTTACAGGGATGCTCTGTGGACTGAGCCCAAAACTAACAACAATAAAACTTTACAGGGATGATCTGTGGACTGAGCCAAAAAATAACAACAATAAAACTTTACAGGGATGATCTGTGGACTGAACCCAAAACTGACAACAATAAAACTTTACAGGGATGCTCTGTGGACTGAACCCAAAACTAACAATAATAAAACTTTACAGGAATGATCTGTGGACTGAGCCCAAAACTAACAATAATAAAACTTTACAGGGATGATCTGTGGACTGAGCCCAAAACTGACAACAATAAAACTTTACAGGAATGATCTGTGGACTGAGCCCAAAACTAACAATAATAAAACTTTACAGGGATGCTCTGTGGACTGAGCCCAAAACTAACAATAATAAAACTTTACAGGGATGATCTGTGGACTGAGCCCAAAACTAACAACAATAAAACTTTACAGGGATGCTCTGTGGACTGAACCCAAAACTAACAACAATAAAACTTTACAGGGATGCTCTGTGGACTGAGCCCAAAACTAACAACAATAAAACTTTACAGGGATGATCTGTGGACTGAGCCCAAAACTGACAACAATAAAACTTTACAGGGATGATCTGTGGACTGAGCCAAAAATAACAACAATAAAACTTTACAGGGATGATCTGTGGACTGAGCCCAAAACTAACAACAGTAAAACTTTACAGGGATGCTCTGTGGACTGGGCCCAAAACTAACAACAATAAAACTTTACAGGGATGATCTGTGGACTGAACCCAAAACTTACAACAATAAAACTTTACAGGGATGCTCTGTGGACTGAACCCAAAACTGACAACAATAAAACTTTACAGGGATGCTCTGTGGACTGAGCCCAAAACTAACAATAATAAAACTTTACAGGGATGATCTGTGGACTGAGCCCAAAACTAACAATAATAAAACTTTACAGGAATGATCTGTGGACTGAGCCCAAAACTAACAATAATAAAACTTTACAGGGATGCTCTGTGGACTGAGCCCAAAACTAACAATAATAAAACTTTACAGGGATGATCTGTGGACTGAGCCCAAAACTAACAATAATAAAACTTTACAGGGATGATCTGTGGACTGAGCCCAAAACTAACAATAATAAAACTTTACAGGGATGATCTGTGGACTGAGCCCAAAACTAACAATAATAAAACTTTACAGGGATGATCTGTGGACTGGGCCCAAAACTAACAACAATAAAACTTTACAGGGATGCTCTGTGGACTGAGCCCAAAACTTACAACAATAAAACTTTACAGGGATGCTCTGTGGACTGAGCCCAAAACTAACAATAATAAAACTTTACAGGGATGATCTGTGGACTGAGCCCAAAACTAACAATAATAAAACTTTACAGGGATGCTCTGTGGACTGAGCCCAAAACTAACAATAATAAAACTTTACAGGAATGATCTGTGGACTGAGCCCAAAACTAACAATAATAAAACTTTACAGGGATGATCTGTGGACTGAGCCCAAAACTTACAACAATAAAACTTTACAGGGATGCTCTGTGGACTGAGCCCAAAACTAACAACAATAAAACTTTACAGGGATGCTCTGTGGACTGAGCCCAAAACTAACAATAATAAAACTTTACAGGGATGCTCTGTGGACTGAGCCCAAAACTTACAACAATAAAACTTTACAGGGATGATCTGTGGACTGAGCCCAAAACTAACAACAATAAAACTTTACAGGGATGTCTGTGGACTGAGCCCAAAACTAACAACAATAAAACTTTACAGGGATGATCTGTGGACTAAGCCAAAAATAACAACAATAAAACTTTACAGGGATGATCTGTGGACTGAGCCCAAAACTAACAACAGTAAAACGTTACATAGATGATCTGTGGACTGAGCCCAAAACTTACAACAATAAAACTTTACAGGGATGCTCTGTGGACTGAGCCCAAAACTAACAACAATAAAACTTTACAGTGATGCTCTGTGGACTGAGCCCAAAACTAACAACAATCAAACTTTACAGGGATGATCTGTGGACTGAGCCCAAAACTAACAATAATAAAACTTTACAGGGATGATCTGTGGACTGAGCCCAAAACTAACAATAATAAAACTTTACAGGGATGATCTGTGGACTGAGCCCAAAACTAACAATAATAAAACTTTACAGGGATGCTCTGTGGACTGAGCCCAAAACTAACAATAATAACACTTTACAGGGATGCTCTGTGGACTGAGCCCAAAACTAACAATAATAAAACTTTACAGGGATGCTCTGTGGACTGAGCCCAAAACTAACAACAATAAAACTTTACAGGGATGATCTGTGGACTGAGACCAAAACTAACAATAATAAAACTTTACAGGGATGCTCTGTGGACTGAGCCCAAAACTAACAATAATAAAACTTTACAGGGATGCTCTGTGGACTGAGCCCAAAACTAACAACAATAAAACTTTACAGGGATGCTCTGTGGACTGAGCCCAAAACTAACAACAATAAAACTTTACAGGGATGCTCTGTGGACTGAGACCAAAACTTACAACAATAAAACTTTACAGGGATGCTCTGTGGACTGAGACCAAAACTAACAACAATAAAACTTTACAGGGATGATCTGTGGACTGAGCCCAAAACTAACAACAATAAAACTTTACAGGGATGATCTGTGGACTGAGCCCAAAACTTACAACAATAAAACTTTACAGGGATGCTCTGTGGACTGAGCCCCTTTCAATTTCTTAACTTACACAATTATCTTTGTTTAAAATCTGTTTGATTACAATAATTCACGTAGCATCAGTAATTATGGATAAAAAAATGGACGACAGCTGGTTTGATTTTTACTTTCACTACAAAATATCTAGATGATTTTGAGGAGTAAAACTTGAGTTAAACAGACCAGCAGTTAAGTCCCTGGGTATTTTGAAGAGTAACACTGAGTGAATCATCCCAGTAGTCAAGTCCCTGGGTATTTTGAAGAGTAACACTGAGTGAATCATCCCAGCAGTTAAAGTCCCTGGGTATTTTGAAGAGTAACACTGAGTGAATCATCCCAGCAGTTAAAGTCCCTGGGTATTTTGAAGAGTAACACTGAGTGAATCATCCCAGCAGTTAAAGTCCCTGGGTATTTTGAAGAGTAACACTGAGTGAATCATCCCAGCAGTCAAGTCCCTGGGTATTTTGAAGAGTAACACTGAGTGAATCATCCCAGCAGTTAAAGTCCCTGGGTATTTTGAAGAGTAACACTGAGTGAATCATCCCAGCAGTCAAATCCTGGTTATTTTGAAGAGTAACACTGAGTGAATCATCCCAGCAGTCAAATCCTGGTTATTTTGAAGAGTAACACTGAGTGAATCATCCCAGCAGTCAAATCCTGGTTATTTTGAAGAGTAACACTGAGTGAATTAGCCCAGCAGTTTAGGCCCTGGGTATTTTGAGGAGTAACACTGAGTGAATCATCCCAGCAGTCAAGTCCCTGGGTATTTTGAAGAGTAACACTGAGTGAATCATCCCAGCAGTCAAGTCCCTGGGTATTTTGAAGAGTAACACTGAGTGAATCATCCCAGCAGTTAAAGTCCCTGGGTATTTTGAAGAGTAACACTGAGTGAATCATCCCAGCAGTTAAAGTCCCTGGGTATTTTGAAGAGTAACACTGAGTGAATCATCCCAGCAGTCAAGTCCCTGGGTATTTTGAAGAGTAACACTGAGTGAATCATCCCAGCAGTTAAAGTCCCTGGGTATTTTGAAGAGTAACACTGAGTGAATCATCCCAGCAGTCAAATCCTGGTTATTTTGAAGAGTAACACTGAGTGAATCATCCCAGCAGTTAAAGTCCCTGGGTATTTTGAAGAGTAACACTGAGTGAATCATCCCAGCAGTTGAAGTCCCTGGTTATTTTGAAGAGTAACACTGAGTGAATCATCCCAGCAGTTAAAGTCCCTGGGTATTTTGAAGAGTAACACTGAGTGAATCATCCCAGCAGTTAAAGTCCTGGTTATTTTGAAGAGTAACACTGAGTGAATCATCCCAGCAGTCAAGTCCCTGGGTATTTTGAAGAGTAACACTGAGTGAATTAGCCCAGCAGTTAAAGTCCTGGTTATTTTGAAGAGTAACACTGAGTGAATCATCCCAGCAGTTAAAGTCCCTGGGTATTTTGAAGAGTAACACTGAGTGAATCATCCCAGCAGTTAAAGTCCTGGTTATTTTGAAGAGTAACACTGAGTGAATTAGCCCAGCAGTTAAAGTCCTGGTTATTTTGAAGAGTAACACTGAGTGAATCATCCCAGCAGTTAAAGTCCTGGTTATTTTGAAGAGTAACACTGAGTGAATTAGCCCAGCAGTTAAAGTCCTGGTTATTTTGAAGAGTAACACTGAGTGAATCATCCCAGCAGTGAAAGTCCTGGTTATTTTGAAGAGTAACAATGGGTTTATCAGCCCAGCAGTTCAGGTCCTGGTTATTTTGAGGCATAACACTGAGTGAATCATCCCAGCAGTTAAAGTCCCTGGGTATTTTGAGAAGTAACACTGGGTTTATCAGCCCAGCATTTAAGTCCCTGGGTATTTTGAGGAGTAACACTGGGTTTATCAGGTCAGCAGTTAAGTCCCTGGGTATTTTGAGGAGAAACACATTATGGAAAGCTAAGTCACAAATGAAAATTGGTTAACAGTGCAAATTCCACTTTTTAGAGAATGTTTCCTTTAAACACCCTACCTCTACCGACATAGGCTAGTGCTAGTATTGTATATAACCAGCACATATTAAAAGTGATACAAATGTATTTTATTCATTTTGCAGAATCCATACAAGAAATTTTTTGGTGCCTGTAATAAACATGATTTAGCACTTAGAAGATGTTTAAGAAAACAGGTTTGTATTTTTAATCTTTGCTATTTAAAAATGATCTATTGGACCAAATGATGACTGGGACATTATCTTTGCTATTTAAAAATGATCTATTGGACCAAATGATGACTGGGACATTATCTTTGCTATTTAAAAAATATCTATTGGACCAAATGATGACTGGGACATTATCTTTGCTATTTAAAAATTATCTATTGGACCAAATGATGACTGGGACATTATCTTTGCTATTTAAAAATTATCTATTGGACCAAATGATGACTGGGACATTATCTTTGCTATTAAAAATGATCTATTGGACCAAATGATGACTGGGACATTATCTTTGCTATTTAAAAATTATCTATTGGACCAAATGGAAGTGCGTGGCCTAGTGGTTAAGGCGTTGGACTCATGATTCGAAGGTCATGGGTTCGATTCCTGGACCGGGCCATGTGTTGTGTTCTTGAGCAAGACACCTAATTTCACGTTGTTCCAGTTCACTCAGCTGAAAAATAAATGAGTACCAGCAAAATGCTGGGGGTTAACCCGGCGTCCCATTCAGGGGAGAGTCTTGTACTCTCAGTCGCTTAACGCCACAGAAACCGGGATAAGCTCCGGCCTGATGGGCCTAATGGCTCGGGACAGACTAACTTTTTAATTGGACCAAATGATGACTGGGACATTATGTTTGCTATTTAAAAATGATCTATTGGACCAAATGATGACTGGGACATTATGTTTGCTATTTAAAAATGATCTATTGGACCAAATGATGACTGGGACATTATCTTTGCTATTTAAAAATGATCTATTGGACCAAATGATGACTGGGACATTATCTTCCCTATTTAAAAACAAGAGGCCCATGGGCCTGATACGCTCACCTGACAACTAATGGCTAGCTGATAGATTTAAAGAAAACATAAATACTAAACCCCAATGACTTTTTTCTTTAAATCATGATAACTGTTGTATCAATACCTACAACATTCTAATATAAAAGCCTATACAAAAAGTTAATAGTTTTCAAGATAGTTAACCATTTCAGTATTGTTTCACATCTGTGACCTTGACCTTTGAACTCATGACCTTTTTCTATACATCAATATGATCGTTGTATCAATACCTACAACATTCTAATATACATGCCTATACAAAAAGTTTATAGTTTTCAAGATAATTAACCATTTCGGTATTGTTTCGCATATGTGACCTTGACCTTTAAACCCATAACCTTTTTCTATACATCAAAATGATTGTTGTATCAATATCTACAACATTCTAATATACATGCATATACAAAAAGTTTATAGTTTTCGAGATAATTAACCATTACGGTATTGTTTCGCATCTGTGACCTTGACCTTTGAACCCATGACCTTTTTCTATACATCAAAATGATCGTTGTATCAATACTTACAACATTCTAATATACATGCCTATACAAAAAGTTTATAGGTTTTGAGATAATTAACCATTTGGGTATTGTTTTGCATCTGTGACCTTGACCTTTGAACCCATGACCTTTTTCTATACATCAAAATGATCATTGTATCAATACCTACAACATTCTAATATACATGCCTATACAAAATGTTAATAGTTTTCGAGATAATTAACCATTTCTGTATTGTTTCGCATCTGTGACCTTGACCTTTGAACCCATGACCTTTTTCTATACATCAAAATGATCGTTGTATCAATACCTACAACATTCTAATATACATGCCTATACAAAATGTTTATAGTTTTCGAGATAATTAACCATTTCGGTATTGTTTCGCATCTGTGACCTTGACCTTTGAACCCATGACCTTTTTCTATACATCAAAATGATCGTTGTATCAATACCTACAACATTCTAATATACATGCCTATACAAAAAG
Source organism: Anadara kagoshimensis (assembly GCA_021292105.1). Classification (NCBI taxonomy): domain Eukaryota; kingdom Metazoa; phylum Mollusca; class Bivalvia; order Arcoida; family Arcidae; genus Anadara; species Anadara kagoshimensis. The sequence continues at coordinate 32,086,460 of CM037863.1, read as the reverse complement.
TTTATAGTTTTCAAGATAATTAACCATTTCGGTATTGTTTCACATCTGTGACCTTGACCTTTGAACCCATGACCTTTTTCTATACATCAAAATGATCGTTGTATCAATACCTACAACATTCTAATATACATGCCTATACAAAAAGTTTATAGTTTTCGAGATAATAATTATAATCAGAGGTAAAAAAAATTAGGTCACGACCTTCACAATTGACCTTGACCTCAATTTGAAGATACTAACAAGAAGATGTCAAAACTGAAAACCCCATGTCATTATCTGGTCAAATAGTCAAGTTATAACAATTTGAAGCTATTTTACGATTTTTCAAAATTAAACGCAAAAACGCGTAACCTATTTTTTATCCGAATTTCACAAAATGAACAAACTATAGGCTTAAGACCCTAGAGAAGCCAAATATCACATCAGATTTTTTCTCCAATCAGTACTTTCGGAGAAGAAGATTTTTTAAGATTTTTGCACCCCTAGGTCACCTTGACCTAGTTATGGTAGCCATGGCAACGCCACGAACAAATCTGAATTGCACCGGCCCATATATACTTCTGACAAAGTTTCATTAAAAACTGTCCAGTAGTTTCAGAGGAGAAGTCGAAAATAGGTGTTAACGACGCACACACGCACACACGCACACACGCACATACACACGCTGCGCTATGCCATAAGCTCACATGACCTTCGGTCAGGTGAGCTAATGATCTATTGGACCAAATGATTACTGGGACATTATCTTTGCTATTTAAAAATGATCTATTGGACCAATTGATGACTGGGACATTATGTTTGCTATTTAAAAATGATCTATTGGACCAAATGATGACTGGGACATTATCTTTGCTATTTAAAAATGATCTATTGGACCAAATGATGACTGGGACATTATCTTTGCTATTTAAAAATGATCTATTGGACCAAATGATGACTGGGACATTATCTTTGCTATTTAAAAATGATCTATTGGACCAAATGATGACTGGGACATTATCTTTGCTATTTAAAAATGATCTATTGGACCAAATGATGACTGGGACATTATCTTTGCTATTTAAAAATGATCTATTGGACCAAATGATGACTGGGACATTATCTTCCCTATTTAAAAATGATCTATTGGACCAAATGATTACTGGGACATTATCTTTGCTATTTAAAAATGATCTATTGGACCAATTGATGACTGGGACATTATCTTCCCTATTTAAAAATGATCTATTGGACCAAATGATTACTGGGACATTATCTTTGCTATTTAAAAATGATCTGTTGGACCAAATGATGATTGGGACATTATCTTTGCTATTTAAAAATGATCTATTGGACCAAATGATTACTGGGACATTATCTTCACTATTTAAAAATGATCTATTGGACCAAATGATTACTGGGACATAATCTTTGCTATTTAAAAATGATCTATTGGTCCAAATGATGACTTGGACATTATCTTTGCTATCTAAAAATTATCTATTGGACCAAATGATGACTGGGACATTATCTTTGCTATACAGAAAGTTACCTATCTAATTAAACCTTTTGGCTGTTAAGGCATGTGATGTGGATTTAATCATGCTTTATTCTCCATCAAGCAGTGTAACAAATCATCACAAAATCAGCCAGATTTATGTTATAGTTTTTGAATTTAATTTATTTCAGAGAGAGTCCAAAATGGATTTAAAGAAGAAAGAAAAAAAGAAAAACAAAGTTGATAGCTAACAGTGAAGACAGTCTTTTAACTTTAGTTAATATTATGGGACATTTGAAGGAATAATATATAAAGCCTGAACACTAATGATGAACAACTCTATGTAAATCTATTTGATACAGCATAGATGTAGGATAACTATTTGATCCGACTGTGTCGGAGTAGTTTGATGACATCCATAAGAAAAGTTGACAAATCATTGTGATAATATAATTGCTCAATGTCAATATTACACAAGACTGGAATCTTTTTAAAGACACAATAAATACAGTATTTGAATACATAATTTGCATGTTTGCTTTCAATCATTAAAACCAAATATTTATTTTGCAATGTATATTTGTACAATTCTTTGCCTTTTTATATCTGGACATTCATTATCAAGACAGATTTTAGGTCTAGATCTGGTCCCTTTGTCCATGTCTTTGTCTATGACCACTGATTATAAAACTCCAAATACAAAGACAACTGATTATAAAACTCCAAATACAGAGACAACACTGATTATAAAACTCCAAATACAAAGACAACTGATTATAAAACTCCAAATACAGAGACAACACTGATTATAAAACTCCAAATACAGAGACAACTGATTATAAAACTCCAAATACAAAGACAACTGATTATAAAACTCCAAATACAGAGACAACACTGATTATAAAACTCCAAATACAGAGACAACACTGATTATAAAACTCCAAATACAGAGACAACACTGATTATAAAACTCCAAATACAGAGACAAACTGATTATAAAACTCCAAATACAGAGACAACACTGATTATAAAACTCCAAATACAGAGACAACACTGATTATAAAACTCCAAATACAGAGACAACACTGATTATAAAACTCCAAATACAGAGACAACACTGATTATAAAACTCCAAATACAGAGACAACTGATTATAAAACTCCAAATACAGAGACAACTGATTATAAAACTCCAAATACAGAGACAACTGATTATAAAACTCCAAATACAGAGACAACACTGATTATAAAACTCCAAATACAGAGACAACACTGATTATAAAACTCCAAATACAGAGACAACTGATTATAAAACTCCAAATACAGAGACAACACTGATTATAAAACTCCAAATACAGAGACAACACTGATTATAAAACTCCAAATACAGAGACAACACTGATTATAAAACTCCAAATACAGAGACAACACTGATTATAAAACTCCAAATACAGAGACAACACTGATTATAAAACTCCAAATACAGAGACAACTGATTATAAAACTCCAAATACAGAGACAACTGATTATAAAACTCCAAATACAGAGACAACACTGATTATAAAACTCCAAATACAGAGACAACACTGATTATAAAACTCCAAATACAGAGACAACACTGATTATAAAACTCCAAATACAGAGACAACACTGATTATAAAACTCCAAATACAGAGACAACTGATTATAAAACTCCAAATACAGAGACAACTGATTATAAAACTCCAAATACAGAGACAACACTAATTATAAAACTCCAAATACAGAGACAACTGATTATAACACTCCAAATACAGAGACATCACTGATTATAAAACTCCAAATACAGAGACAACTGATTATAAAACTCCAAATACAGAGACAACACTGATTATAAAACTCCAAATACAGAGACAACACTGATTATAAAACTCCAAATACAGAGACAACTGATTATAAAACTCCAAATACAGAGACAACACTGATTATAAAACTCCAAATACAGAGACAACACTGATTATAAAACTCCAAATACAGAGACAACACTGATTATAAAACTCCAAATACAGAGACAACACTGATTATAAAACTCCAAATACAGAGACAACTGATTATAAAACTCCAAATACAGAGACAACTGATTATAAAACTCCAAATACAGAGACAACTGATTATAAAACTCCAAATACAGAGACAACACTGATTATAAAACTCCAAATACAGAGACAACACTGATTATAAAACTCCAAATACAGAGACAACTGATTATAAAACTCCAAATACAGAGACAACACTGATTATAAAACTCCAAATACAGAGACAACACTGATTATAAAACTCCAAATACAGAGACAACACTGATTATAAAACTCCAAATACAGAGACAACACTGATTATAAAACTCCAAATACAGAGACAACACTGATTATAAAACTCCAAATACAGAGACAACTGATTATAAAACTCCAAATACAGAGACAACTGATTATAAAACTCCAAATACAGAGACAACACTGATTATAAAACTCCAAATACAGAGACAACACTGATTATAAAACTCCAAATACAGAGACAACACTGATTATAAAACTCCAAATACAGAGACAACACTGATTATAAAACTCCAAATACAGAGACAACTGATTATAAAACTCCAAATACAGAGACAACTGATTATAAAACTCCAAATACAGAGACAACACTAATTATAAAACTCCAAATACAGAGACAACTGATTATAACACTCCAAATACAGAGACATCACTGATTATAAAACTCCAAATACAGAGACAACTGATTATAAAACTCCAAATACAGAGACAACACTGATTATAAAACTCCAAATACAGAGACAACACTGATTATAAAACTCCAAATACAGAGACAACACTGATTATAAAACTCCAAATACAGAGACAACACTGATTATAAAACTCCAAATACAGAGACAACTGATTATAAAACTCCAAATACAGAGACAACACTGATTATAAAACTCCAAATACAGAGACAACACTGATTATAAAACTCCAAATACAGAGACAACACTGATTATAAAACTCCAAATACGGAGACAACACTGATTATAAAACTCCAAATACAGAGACAACTGATTATAAAACTCCAAATACAGAGACAACTGATTATAAAACTCCAAATACAGAGACAACACTGATTATAAAACTCCAAATACAGAGACAACTGATTATAACACTCCAAATACAGAGACATCACTGATTATAAAACTCCAAATACAGAGACAACTGATTATAAAACTCCAAATACAGAGACAACACTGATTATAAAACTCCAAATACAGAGACAACACTGATTATAAAACTCCAAATACAAAGACAACTGATTATAAAACTCCAAATACAGAGACAACACTGATTATAAAATTCCAAATACAGAGACAACACTGATTATAAAACTCCAAATACAGAGACAACTGATTATAACACTCCAAATACAGAGACAACACTGATTATAAAACTCCAAATACAGAGACAACTGATTATAAAACTCCAAATACAGAGACAACTGATTATAAAACTCCAAATACAGAGACAACACTGATTATAAAACTCCAAATACAGGAACAACTGATTATAAAACTCCAAATACAGAGACAACACTGATTATAAAACTCCAAATACAAAGGCAACTGATTATAAAACTCCAAACACAAAGACAACTGATTATAAAACTCCAAATACAGAGACAACTGATTATAAAACTCCAAATACAGAGACAACACTGATTATAAAACTCCAAATACAGAGACAACTGATTATAAAACTCCAAATACAGAGACAACACTGATTATAAAACTCCAAATACAGAGACAACTGATTATAAAACTCCAAATACAGAGACAACACTGATTATAAAACTCCAAATACAGAGACAACTGATTTAAAACTCCAAATACAGAGACAACACTGATTATAAAACTCCAAATACAGTGACAACACTGATTATAAAACTCCAAATACAGAGACAACACTGATTATAAAACTCCAAATACAGAGACAACACTGATTATAAAACTCCAAATACAGAGACAACACTGATTATAAAACTCCAAATACAGAGACAACTGATTATAAAACTCCAAATACAGAGACAACTGATTATAAAACTCCAAATACAGAGACAACTGATTATAAAACTCCAAATACAGAGACAACACTGATTATAAAACTCCAAATACAGAGACAACACTGATTATAAAACTCCAAATACAGAGACAACTGATTATAAAACTCCAAATACAGAGACAACACTGATTATAAAACTCCAAATACAGAGACAACACTGATTATAAAACTCCAAATACAGAGACAACACTGATTATAAAACTCCAAATACAGAGACAACACTGATTATAAAACTCCAAATACAGAGACAACACTGATTATAAAACTCCAAATACAGAGACAACTGATTATAAAACTCCAAATACAGAGACAACTGATTATAAAACTCCAAATACAGAGACAACACTGATTATAAAACTCCAAATACAGAGACAACACTGATTATAAAACTCCAAATACAGAGACAACACTGATTATAAAACTCCAAATACAGAGACAACACTGATTATAAAACTCCAAATACAGAGACAACTGATTATAAAACTCCAAATACAGAGACAACTGATTATAAAACTCCAAATACAGAGACAACACTAATTATAAAACTCCAAATACAGAGACAACTGATTATAACACTCCAAATACAGAGACATCACTGATTATAAAACTCCAAATACAGAGACAACTGATTATAAAACTCCAAATACAGAGACAACACTGATTATAAAACTCCAAATACAGAGACAACACTGATTATAAAACTCCAAATACAGAGACAACACTGATTATAAAACTCCAAATACAGAGACAACACTGATTATAAAACTCCAAATACAGAGACAACTGATTATAAAACTCCAAATACAGAGACAACACTGATTATAAAACTCCAAATACAGAGACAACACTGATTATAAAACTCCAAATACAGAGACAACACTGATTATAAAACTCCAAATACGGAGACAACACTGATTATAAAACTCCAAATACAGAGACAACTGATTATAAAACTCCAAATACAGAGACAACTGATTATAAAACTCCAAATACAGAGACAACACTGATTATAAAACTCCAAATACAGAGACAACTGATTATAACACTCCAAATACAGAGACATCACTGATTATAAAACTCCAAATACAGAGACAACTGATTATAAAACTCCAAATACAGAGACAACACTGATTATAAAACTCCAAATACAGAGACAACACTGATTATAAAACTCCAAATACAAAGACAACTGATTATAAAACTCCAAATACAGAGACAACACTGATTATAAAATTCCAAATACAGAGACAACACTGATTATAAAACTCCAAATACAGAGACAACTGATTATAACACTCCAAATACAGAGACAACACTGATTATAAAACTCCAAATACAGAGACAACTGATTATAAAACTCCAAATACAGAGACAACTGATTATAAAACTCCAAATACAGAGACAACACTGATTATAAAACTCCAAATACAGGAACAACTGATTATAAAACTCCAAATACAGAGACAACACTGATTATAAAACTCCAAATACAAAGGCAACTGATTATAAAACTCCAAACACAAAGACAACTGATTATAAAACTCCAAATACAGAGACAACTGATTATAAAACTCCAAATACAGAGACAACACTGATTATAAAACTCCAAATACAGAGACAACTGATTATAAAACTCCAAATACAGAGACAACACTGATTATAAAACTCCAAATACAGAGACAACTGATTATAAAACTCCAAATACAGAGACAACACTGATTATAAAACTCCAAATACAGAGACAACTGATTATAAAACTCCAAATACAGAGACAACACTGATTATAAAACTCCAAATACAGTGACAACACTGATTATAAAACTCCAAATACAGAGACAACACTGATTATAAAACTCCAAATACAGAGACAACACTGATTATAAAACTCCAAATACAGAGACAACACTGATTATAAAACTCCAAATACAGAGACAACTGATTATAAAACTCCAAATACAGAGACAACTGATTATAAAACTCCAAATACAGAGACAACACTGATTATAAAACTCCAATACAGAGACAACACTGAGTATAAAACTCCAAATACAGAGACAACACTGATTATAAAACTCCAAATACAGAGACAACACTGATTATAAAACTCCAAATACAGAGACAACACTGATTATAAAACTCCAAATACAGAGACAACTGATTATAAAACTCCAAATACAGAGACAACACTGATTATAAAACTCCAAATACAGAGACAACTGATTATAAAACTCCAAATACAGAGACACACTGATTATAAAACTCCAAATACAGAGACAACTGATTATAAAACTCCAAATACAGAGACAACACTGATTATAAAACTCCAAATACAGAGACACACTGATTATAAAACTCCAAATACAGAGACAACTGATTATAAAACTCCAAATACAGAGACAACACTGATTATAAAACTCCAAATACAGAGACAACTGATTATAAAACTCCAAATACAGAGACAACACTGATTATAAACTCCAAATACAGAGACAACACTGATTATAGAGACAACACTGATTATAAAACTCCAAATACGAGACAACACTGATTATAAAACTCCAAATACAGAGACAACTGATTATAAACTCCAAATACAGAGACACTGATTATAAAACTCCAAATACAGAGACAACACTGATTATAAAACTCCAAATACAGAGACAACTGATTATAAACTCCAAATACAGAGACAACTGATTATAAAACTCCAAATACAGAGACAACTGATTATAAAACTCCAAATACAGAGACAACACTGATTATAAAACTCCAAATACAGAGACAACACTGATTATAAAACTCCAAATACAGAGACAACTGATTATAAAACTCCAAATACAGAGACAACACTGATTATAAAATCCAAATACAGAGACAACACTGATTATAAAACTCCAAATACAGAGACAACTGATTATAACACTCCAAATACAGAGACAACACTGATTATAAAACTCCAAATACAGAGACAACTGATTATAAAACTCCAAATACAGAGACAACTGATTATAAAACTCCAAATACAGAGACAACACTGATTATAAAACTCCAAATACAGAACAACTGATTATAAAACTCCAAATACAGAGACAACACTGATTATAAAACTCCAAATACAAACAACTGATTATAAAACTCCAAACAGAAGACAACTGATTATAAAACTCCAAATACAGAGACAACTGATTATAAAACTCCAAATACAGAGACAACACTGATTATAAAACTCCAAATACAGAGACAACTGATTATAAAACTCCAAATACAGAGACAACACTGATTATAAAACTCCAAATACAGAGACAACTGATTATAAAACTCCAAATACAGAGACAACACTGATTATAAAACTCCAAATACAGAGACAACTGATTATAAAACTCCAAATACAGAGACAACACTGATTATAAAACTCCAAATACAGAGACAACACTGATTATAAAACTCCAAATACAGAGACAACACTGATTATAAAACTCCAAATACAGAGACAACACTGATTATAAAACTCCAAATACAGAGACAACACTGATTATAAAACTCCAAATACAGAGACAACTGATTATAAAACTCCAAATACAGAGACAACTGATTATAAAACTCCAAATACAGAGACAACACTGATTATAAAACTCCAAATACAGAGACAACTGATTATAAAACTCCAAATACAGAGAACTGATTATAAAACTCCAAATACAGAGACAACTGATTATAAAACTCCAAATACAGAGACAACTGATTATAAAACTCCAAATACAGAGACAACTGTTTATAAAACTCCAAATACAGACAACACTGATTATAAAACTCCAAATACAGAGACAACACTGATTATAACACTTGCAATATAATGCAAGATATACAGGTTATTTGTGTCAAAATCAAATATATAGCATGGTTACCTGTGGCAGTTCATTGTATGGCATGGTTACTTGTGGCAGTTCATTGCATAACATGGTTCTATGTATGACATAGTTAGTTACTTATGAGAGGGTTCAGCATGTGACACTACTTATGGCAGAGTTCTATGTAAAGGGTTACTTGATGGAGAGACTACTGATTATAAAACTTTCAATACAATGTCAGATATACAGGTTACTTGTGACACGGTTACCTGTGGAAGAAGTTTTTGTAAAGCATGGCTACTTGTGGCATGCAGAGTTCAATGTATGACATGGTTAGTTACTTATGGCAGGGTTCAGCATATGACATTGGTTACTTGTGGCAGAGTTCTATGTAAAGGGTTACTTGTGGGAGAGACTACTGATTATAAAACTTTCAATACAATGTCAGATATATACAGGTTACTTGTGGGAGAGTTTATTGTATAGCATGGTCACCTGTGGCAGTTCGTTGTACGGCATGGCTACTTGTGGCATGCAGAGTTCTATGTAAAGGGTTACTTGTGGGAGAGACTACTGATTATAAAACTCAATATAATGTCAGATATATACAGGTTACTTGTGGGAGAATTTAATGTATAGCATGGTCACCTGTGGAAGAGGTTTATGTAAAACATGGTTACTTGTGACAGAGCTCAATGTGAAATGGTTAATACTGTTTACTGGTTGACACAAGTTTAAACAATAACTCTGAGTATATGACAGAGCCCTTCCAACAGAAGGATTTATTTAAAAGCTACAATGATTTCTGCTATATGCTACTATCACCATCACTTGTAACAATATCACCATTTTCCATTGCTTCAATATCTACAGTTTTTGCAGCTTCTACTTCAGCTGTCAAGTCTACAACCTCTGCTTCATGTTCTAGACTAGATTGTTCATTATCATATTTTTCCATCAGAGCTCTGATAAGCATACATCGACTGGCGTCACATTGACAGGGAACTGGATGATCCGACACATCCTCCTCATCGTCCTCATCAAAGTCTTCATCATCCTCATCCTCACTGTCCATCAATGCCATAGATATATTATAAAGTCTATGATTATTCTCATCCTGGAATAGTTCCACAACACAAGTATTTGTCTCCCCTTCTGATACCTTGGGAGAGGAAGGTAAAAAACAAACTGTTTGCTTCCAATGTGTTTCCTGAGCATTGGGTGATGTGGATAATGTTGATGATTGTACACTGGGAAATCTAGCTTTGTCAGCACTAAAATGAACATCAAACCAAGTAGCATAGCCATGTAGAAGACCAGACTTCTCTACTGTAAATGTGAATGATTTATTTATGGATGTAATATCTTTACATGACATTGTTTTCAGGTCAAGGTCACAGATTACAGAAGGTGGAGCTAAGCACTGTTCTGGTTTAAGCATCAGTATAACAGGCTGCTTCATTGTGTTTGTCATGACTGACAGCTGCATTGGAGAAAAGTCAAAACCATACACATCCTCATAAAATCTAAAGTGTTCCTTCACATAATCAGTCATATTGACCGGGGCTATATACAAGATTGCTTGTGAAGGCACCATTATACCATCTTTTGATAACCATTTATCTCTAGCAAATAATACAGATTCCAGCATAGATTCATGAAGCAAATAGAACCCCATCCACTCTGAAATAATAATATCAACCTCTTTCACTGGCAAGTCAATATCTTCAATTGTCCCCTTAATCACTGATATCTGATTAGTCAAATTGTTACATTCCACAATTTTCTCACAAATTTCCGAAATCTCGCTAGCTTCTACTGCAAATACTTTCCTTGCTCCAGCTGAGGCAGCAAATAGAGAGAGGATACCAGTTCCAGCTCCGACATCCAAAACAACTTTATCTTTAAACAAAGCTTTGTTGTCATCAATAAACTGTTTATAAGCCAATGTCCTTGGTTTATCCTTGAGCATTAGTTCATGTACAGATAGATCACCATAACTGGTAAAGTAAGATTTACTGTCATCTCTCTTGTCAGCCATTTTCATCTGTTACCTGTACACCAATGTCCAAATTTAAACTAGTTTCTACAAAAACAAATATAATCAAAATGTTAAAACATGTAATTGTAATTGATAATTAAATCCTTATCAACATAGCAGTTTTTATCCTATAACAATCACTGACTGAAGCTGTGGTCCAAACATCTAGTCATGAACTCTATTATGAAATAAGCATTAATTTTGACCAACAGATCATTCCACAAAATCTTTTTTAGGCAGATTTTACTTTTGTCTCAACCTTTCCTCTCCCATGACAAGGTTTTACTATACATATATATATATATATCACTCTTGTGAATTATGGCTACAAGGTTTAACTGTTTATCATATTTCATACAAGCAAGATGCAAGTACAAGGTTTAACCTATGTGCACTTGTTTACTGACAAAACAAATGTCAATAATAACAATAATAATAATAATACCGGTAATAATAATAATAATGATACATCCGAACCAATACAAAACATGACAGCTAGGATGTAGGCTTGTATAGCCAAGCTACAACTTCCTTTGACATCAATAGCAGAACTGTTCAAGACTGGCAAGGCAAGACTTGTTATGAATTTAAAGGATTCAAGAGATGATAAGGTGAGATCAGCTGGAGTAGAAAACAGACTGGGAGGAAGTGGTCAGCAACACAGGCAGTAGAACAGGCGGAGAGCAGGTTAAGACACAAAGACATCGTACTGGAACAGTGGCAGTGGGAAGGCAGGGTTAAGCAACCTCCAAGAGTTGTTATTGGAACAAGGCTAACACAATAAGAAAACGCAGTATGGTTCAAAAAGAAATCCGAGCAAGTGAGTCCTCCTGAAGAAAACAGACAAGCCAAGGCAGTACAATGGGAGTTCAAGGTGCTAGCTTGGACAAGATGGGATACAGACCAACGAACACTATCCTGGTCAGACATCTGGAAATATCCACAGTTCCAACTGCAATTTCTTTTACATTCAGTGTATGATTTGCTACCAACACCAGCAAATCTCCAGAGATGGGATCTTATAGAAAACACCAGATTGTCCCCTCTGTGGAACTTTACAACATATCTTGTCCTCCTGTCAGGTGGCGCTACCAAAGGGAAGATACACCTGGCATCATAACCAGGTTCTACGAGAGATGGCAGATACGGTAGAGAAAGAGCAGAAAAACAAGAAAAAACACACAAAGATAAAACACAGTAAAATCCAGTTTGTGAAGGAAGGTGAAACAGTGAAGAGAAGAGCAAATGAGAAGTTTGGGATACTGGACCAGGCAGATGACTGGAAGATGGTTGTAGACCTTGATCATAAACTGGCTTTTCCTGAGATAATTCCAACCAATCTCAGGCATGATATGGTATTGTGGTCACCAGGGACAAAAAAATCATTGTAATAGAGCTGACAGTTCCATGGGAGGAAAGATGTGCTGAAGCCCCACGAGAGGAAAAAGGCAAAGTATGATACATTGCTGATGGAGTGCAGAGAGGAGGGGTGGCAGACCTTGAATTATCCAGTAGAGGTTAGGTGTAGAGGCTTTCCAGCACAATCAGTTTGGAGAATGCTATCTGGGTTAGGAGTTGCAGGAAGAAGTATGCGAGCAGCAGTCCAGAAGATGGCCCAAGCTGCAGAAAGGTCGTCATGCTGGGTGTGGATGAAGAGGGACACTAGTAGCTGGATAGGGTGCAAGTCATTTCGGCACCAGGTCATTTCGGCACCTGTAGAAAAAGTCATTTCGGCACCGAGTCAATTCGGCACCAGGTCGTTTCGGCACCTACAATAAGTCACTTCGGCATCTACGATCGGTCACTTCGGCACCTCCATTTTTTAAAATTTTCATTTCAATAAAATCACTACAGAATGTGTTTTAGTAGCAATAATTAAAAATTAATAAAATTTAAAAAAATAAGAATAATAATTACCAGTGTATCAGCGGTACTGTGATTATTTACTTTTACAAATTCTTTAGATTCATGTAATAATAAAGAAATGGCGTGGACTGGTGGATTAGAGTGGAAAATGTGTTGAAATCCGGGCCGTGTGGATTGATTGGTGTTGCCAAAATATGTTTTTACATGTGTTTAATATGCCTCTTTTCAAGTTTTTGAATATTTTAATTGAGTAGCCAATCAAGAATATGCGGCTTTGCAAAATATTTTACTTTCGTAGCTAGTCAAGAATATATTTACCTAAATCAAAATACAATATAACAAGTCAAAAGTATTTCATTGAAAACGCCAATCTCTGCAGAAATTGTGGAAAAATTGTTTGTTTTAATTTCAACAATATTTTATTCACAAAATACAATAATACAATCATATACCAAGACCAATTAATTATCGGATTTTAATGATTTCTATATATCTTTAAATTTTCATAGAAAAAAATATTTAACTTCGTTTCAAAAGAAAATGAAATATGAATTTCTGCCAATATTTTGTCATTCGATACCATTAAAATACTGAATTTTTGCATTTTTTAAACTTAATTCAACAGAATTATTTTAAATGTAAATTCTGGATGTTACATATAAACATTGTAAAAAGTGGATAAAAATGATATGTGCACTGGGTTGTGTAGAGGGAAAACATCGATAGTGTGGTTATTATAATTATGTCCTCAGAACTATGACAAAGTTATACATAACCAATAATTTACAGTACTGACGATTAATCAGCTGTTAATAGTAAGTGTATTAGCAAGGTGCCGAAATGACTCGGGACTGGTGCCGAAATTACCCGGTGCCGAAATGACCTGGTGCTGAAATGACTTGCCAAGTGCCGAAATGACCTGGTGTCGAAATGACCGGGTGCCGAAGTGACTAGGATTCGCTGGATACCCACCACCAACACGTACGCAATGACTAATCACCACTGAGGACCCCCCACCCTCAGTGTATCGAGCTAGGGGTCGAAACACACAATGAGGGATGACCACGTCTGAGGACGTCGGTCAGGGTACCCTGACTTGAGGAAGTTGGCGGTGCAGCAGCAGTACCATTACAGCTATGTGTAAGTTATGTTGGTTAATCACGAAGTGTCAGTTACAACTTTAACAACAGAACGAATTATTTCTGCCGTCAACGGTCTTTTTATTGATGACGGGGACCTTTTTAATAAAAAGGTGCATTGACGACAGAAATAGTTCGGTCTATTGGACGTGATACCGTATGTAGGTCCTGTCCAGTATAGATGTAGAAGTAGAACTAAACAAATCTCCGTCTTTCAGTGTCCGTGGCTTTACCATTTTCGCTAAGTAACACCCTATTACAGAGTGTTATTTCAGTCATTCTGAAAACGCTGGTATGAAGTTGTTTATACACAGAAACACTAAACAGAGAATAAATAAGATTACCTCTACCAGCATTAGATCATTCACAGCTCTATCATCGATGTCAATCAATAACAAAACCACGTGCTTCCGGTTGATTAATAATATATAAATCGAAAAACGACCCTATTTATCCGGTCACGGTTGCATTATTTGCAGTTAAATATAACATATATATAAAACACGGGTTCTAACAAGAAATCGATAAAAACTCCATTTCCTGCAGTCGAGGTCCTTGGTCTGTTGGTTTGACTTCACCGTCAATATTAAATGGTCTTTTTTCTTATTCAGATGAAGATCAACCATCAACCATGCAAACTTCTTAAAAAGTCAAAAGAATTACTTGAACATCTTGCTTACAATGATACTTTATCTCGTGTAAAAAGTATAAAAAAAACCTTTTATTGTTCTACAATTTCAGTTACACTACTATCACTCATTCTAAATAAAAAGCTGAACGTCTTTAACAAATTATTCACTTATTATTCTTTACAAAAAAATGACAAGCCGAGATACAAATATCAGAACTTCTATTCTGGTTATTTTGTCAAGCATCATACGGATTCCAAACAAAAATATACTGAACATATTGCCATCAACAAAATGTAATTGGGGAGTTTTATAGACAACACAGTTGTTGTGTTTGGTAATATAATGTCAGCAAGCAAACTGAATCGGGATACCCGGCCAATGGGCACAAACTGTGCACCATCGCTTGCTGATTTGGTTTTTTATTCTTTTGAAGCAGAATTTATGCAGATCGATGGCGTTCCGCTGTCATTTAGCAATCCCAAATCTGGAGACTATGAATAAATACCTTCTATCATAGTGAGCGAGCTTGAAATAAAAGTTGCGACCGTGATTCTTCAAGTTCTACTTTATATTTAGACTTATACATGTACATCGATTGTGACACCAAAGAAAGCCTTCATTTTAAAATGTGTCGAGCAAACGTGGTGACTTCAATCATAGTTTTCTATTGTCAACTTTCCTTTTCTATGCGGCAATATACCCGATTCTTCTGCTTATGGGTGTATTTGTTTCACAATTAATACGCCATGGCAGATAGAGCTTGTTCCCACTAGAAAGCAAGCTGCTTACAAACTGTTGACCCAGGGATATTGCAAGTCTAGGCTTATCAGGGCCCTAAAAATTTGTATGACCGCCATCACGTAAGTATTGTTAATAAGTATGAAGTCTCTGTGTCAAGAATTGCCCTGGATATATTTGACGTCCAATAATTCCATGTTCCTTTCACTCAATTTTGATTACACACCGGTGGCAGGTGTAGCTATCTCAACATGAACCTTCCCGAACACCCAGTCTCAATTCTCTTGTGGAAGTTCACGTGTTTAACCTAATTTATTTCATAAGTTTTACTTTGCTTCTGGGTTTTTATTTAGGCATGGGATAGTATGCAGGGGCGGATCCAGGATTTTTTGAAAGGGGGTGGGTTGAGAATTATATCAATGCTAGGTGCGAGCGCCGAAGGCGCAAGCTTCCAGAGACAGAGCTCTAGGGCAGAGCGGGGATTGGGCTTTTGGGTTGTTATATTAACATATGGGGGTCACATCAGTCAATAGCTCTCTCTCTCTCTTTAAATTTTTCAAAGGGGGGTTGCAGCCCCCGCAACCCCACCCCCCTTTAAATCCGCCACTGAGTATTTTTCTTTTTTTATTATTAACGCATTGAGAATCGTGTTATTGACCCAAACGACCTTCCATAGGATAAGTCACTGCATAAAGTCAAACATATCAAATAAAAACAGACAACGCGGCATCTCATCGGGAACGACATCACGGCATACCATCTACAGGCAAGCGGGTAAGGATCAATAGAATTTGATAGAATTATACATACAAGACATTCAGTGGCGTAGCGTGCATATAAGTCAATAATCCTGTGCTTGCACATAATTTTTTGATAAAAAAATTAAATTAATTCAGTCTGTCATTATGTACGAATGAAAATAAAATACAAAATATTGCGAATGGTTTTTTTTCAAACCTTACACAGAAAATGTCTCGCTCCTAGTCTCATGAGTCTAGTAGTTATCAATTATAAGCCAATGGATTCGTCTAACTCGGATGATAAGCCGTTTGCATTTTCCCGGAATGCAAGTGTGATCAAATGCCAAGATCCAGCTCAAATTGCTACTGAAGATATGAAGGATGAAAACGATAAACCAGTCTTCAGGGTAAACAACTTCAGTTTCCCAATTGGGCGAATTAAACTTTAATCCGAGACCCTATATGAATTCAAAACAGAATGAAAGGTGGACTGGTTTGTCGAGTTGTGGAAATCACAGTCAACCATCCAGGTGTAGACCATGTTCGACGTTGCTTAACTTCTTGTTAAGATCGGTACATTTTCCCGAATGAGCTAACGGTTAATCCATAATCCATATACCCAGTAGAAATGTCTACATCTTTGGTCAATAGAGTTTTGGCTTCACGCCATACTTCAGAGAGCAAGATTGATTGATTGAATCCGGAAACTTTACGTACGTCAACGTGAAATATTATAAATATTGAGACGTCACCAGCTGTAGGTGAAGTAACAGAATTTTGACATTCGCAAGGCGCTCAGGGCAATGCTTTAACGTTGTCACACCCACTGGCATCAGTTTTAATTTCTTAAATTTGAATTTTAACCCTTTTTACCCATGTAAATATTGATTTAGAATACAGAAAGATGAACCAATTGCTCCATTTTTCCAAAATGTTCCAGAGCTTGGTGGAGCATGGTACTGTAACTACTTAGGAAGCGACTACGACGTGTTTGGTGCCTTTGCCACCACCGTGTTGGCACCAGGCTTACACATTCATTCCTTCCACGCTACTAGGCTACGCCACTGACATTATTTAAAAATCATTGGAAATGATAATTTCGTACCAGTTCTGCAACTTAATATTCTTCATTTAATAAAATTAAAAAACAAACCAAACAAACAAACAAACAGTAAAAAAGAAGAAGAATAACCTATTTTCTTTACCGATGTTTTCCGGATTCATGTCCACCACCACGTCCTATAAAACTTTTATTGAAAAACCGGAAATACTAATCCGCTGATTTCGCGGGAATGTATGTCACAAGCGTTAGCACTTGTAATAAGGTTGTAATTTGTTTCCCGATTATTGATGACGGGGATTGTGCCATGGATCGTATCTAGGGCCTCACACTATAAAGACAAAAATGTTCTACAAATTTATCTATCATGATTCCTAACACAATCATCCACAAATTTTAAATTTTTTGATACTCGGATACCATTCATTGCATAATCATCAAATTTTGATGGAGCAATGTAATATATGAGCATACACATATATATATATATATATATATATATATATAACAATATTATAAATAAGTCGTCTGATAGCTGGTGATGTCTCCATATAAGTGAAATATGCTTGACTAGGATGTCAAACCACATACAATCAATTAAGTTTTCGATCCATCTGTACATTCATCCATCCCATTTCTTGATCGGTGTAATTCTCCAAGAAGAATTCTCACAATATTAAGACACTTGGTGCAAAGAATCAACATTGAAAGGAGATGTACATATATTATTAACCCGAAATAGTTTGCTAATTTTCCTTGAAATACCAAATAGGAGGTGTATATTGTATGCAAAATTTCCTTGGGAGTTATGCCAATATGGCCCTTTAAAATTTCCAAGTTACATGTATGCTAAAAATGGAAATCTGGGACACAATACAAATACGAAATGTCACTATTAGGACATTTTTATCAGAAACAAATGAATTGTAACGAATTCATGCAATGTTGGGCATTGTATTATTGAAAAGACAAATATTTTTAACACATTTATTTTAATTCAGAGTTAAACCACAAAGAATGAGTGACTCGGAGGAGTTAAGTAAATTGCCAAGCGGAGAAGAGTGTGAATCAAGATGTCAACAATTTGCAGAAATTACAGGAACAGATTCAGCATTAGCCATGTTCTACTTACAAGATCGAGATTGGAATGTTGGTGTAAGGTTTGTCATACTTCTGTTCATGAACCAAAGTTAGAGGCCATTGACTTCCATTTGTGTACCAAAGTTAGTGGCCATTGACTTTCATTTGTGTACCAAAGTTAGAGGCCATTGACTTTCATTTGTGTACCAAAGTTAGAGGCCATTGACTTTAATTTGTGTACCAAAGTTAGAGGCCATTGACTTTCATTTGTGTACCAAAGTTAGAGGCCATTGTTTTTCATTTGTGTACCAACATTGACTTTTATTTGTGTACCAAAGTTAGAGGCCATTGTTTTTCATTTGTGTACCAAAGTTAGGGGCCATTGACTTCCATTGGTGTACCAGAGTTAGAGGCCATTGACTTTCATTTGTGTACCAAAGTTAGGGCCATTGACTTCCATTGGTGTACCAAAATTAGAGGCTATCAACTTTGATTGTGTACTAAAGTTGGAAGGTTGTTTTTATTCCAAAAAAACACTTGAATTGGCATTAGAAATAAAGTAAATAAGTCTTCTTAGTCTTGATAAGACTCCTGATCAGAATTTTAACGTTGATAATTTATGTCATGATAGGTTTTATGAAGGTATAGAATTCATTTATTATTTCCAGTTTCTTGTCTCTTGTGCTTACACATAACAGTCCTTCTTGCTGCCATGGGTTGAATCACACTCTGGTAGATTCTAGTGAGAGAAAGTTTGTCTGTGCTTTATAAAGGTTGTTGGTTTTCTCTGTGTATTTCAGTTGTCTGTGCTTTATAAAGGTTGTTGGTTTTCTCTGTGTATTTCAGTTGTCTGTGCTTTATAAAGGTTGTTGGTTTTCTCTGTGTATTTCAGTTGTCTGTGCTTTATGTAGGTTGTTGGTTTTCTCTGTGTATTTCAGTTGTCTGTGCTTTATAAAGGTTGTTGGTTTTCTCTGTGTATTTCAGTTGTCTGTGCTTTATAAAGGTTGTTGGTTTTCTCTGTGTATTTCAGTTGTCTGTGCTTTATGTAGGTTGTTGGTTTTCTCTGTGTATTTCAGTTGTCTGTGCTTTATAAAGGTTGTTGGTTTTCTCTGTGTATTTCAGTTGTCTGTGTTTTATAAAGGTTGTTGGTTTTCTCTGTGTATTTCAGTTGTCCGTGCTTTATGAAGATTGTTGGTTTTCTCTGTGTATTTCAATTGTCTGTGCTTTATGAAGGTTGTTGGTTTTCTCTGTGTATTTCAGTTGTCTGTGCTTTATAAAGGTTGTTGGTTTTCTCTGTGTATTTCAGTTGTCTGTGCTTTATAAAGGTTGTTGGTTTTCTCTGTGTATTTCAGTTGTCTGTGCTTTATAAAGGTTGTTGGTTTTCTCTGTTATTTCAGTTGTCTGTGCTTTATAAAGGTTGTTGGTTTTCTCTGTTATTTCAGTTGTCTGTGCTTTATAAAGGTTGTTGGTTTTCTCTGTGTATTTCAGTTGTCTGTGCTTTATAAAGGTTGTTGGTTTTCTCTGTGTATTTCAGTTGTCTCTGCTTTATGAAGGTTGTTCGTTTTCTGTGTGTATTTCAGTTGTCTGTGCTTTATGAAGGTTGTTGGTTTTCTAGATCTCTGTGTATTTCAGTTGTCTGTGCTTTATGAAGGTTGTTGGTTTTCTCTGTGTATTTCAGTTGTCTGTGCTTTATGAAGGTTGTTGGTTTTCTCTGTGTATTTCAGTTATCTGTGCTTTATTGAAGGTTGTTGGTTTTCCAGGGATTTATCAGGGTCTTTTGGGAAAAGGCCCTAAACTAAAAATTGGGAAAAACTAGGAAAAACTATTAACTTTTTGCTCATTTTGGGAAAACTTTGACATCATTTTTGATGCCATTAATGATTAAATCTAATGCTTTTAGTGTATTGAGTTGATTGAAGATTGAGAAAAGCATCCACATTTATGACCAGACTTCAGTTATGTATCTGGTACGATTTTCTAATTGGGAATTTTTTCAGCCCATTTTGGGAAAAAAATCAATGTTTTTCCATTGGGAATGGGGCCGAATTTCGGCCCTAAATAGGCCCTTGATAAATCCCTGTTTTTTCTGTGTATTTCAGTTGTCTGTGCTTTATGAAGGTTGTTGGTTTTCTCTGTGTATTTCAGTTGTCTGTGCTTTATGAAGGTTGTTGGTTTTCTCTGTTATTTCAGTTGTCTGTGCTTTATAAAGGTTGTTGGTTTTCTCTGTGTATTTCAGTTGTCTGTGCTTTATGAAGGTTGTTGGTTTTCTGTGTGTATTTCAGTTGTCTGTGCTTTATGAAGGTTGTTGGTTTTCTCTGTGTATTTCAGTTGTCTGTGCTTTATGAAGGTTGTTGGTTTTCTCTGTGTATTTCAGTTGTCTGTGCTTTATGAAGGTTGTTGGTTTTCTCTGTGTATTTCAGTTGTCTGTGCTTTATGAAGGTTGTTGGTTTTCTCTGTGTATTTCAGTTGTCTGTGCTTTATGAAGGTTGTTGGTTTTCTCTGTTATTTCAGTTGTCTGTGCTTTATAAAGGTTGTTGGTTTTCTCTGTGTATTTCAGTTGTCTGTGCTTTATAAAGGTTGTTGGTTTTCTCTGTGTATTTCAGTTGTCTGTGCTTTATAAAGGTTGTTGGTTTTCTCTGTGTATTTCAGTTGTCTGTGCTTTATAAAGGTTGTTGGTTTTCTCTGTGTATTTCAGTTGTCTGTGCTTTATAAAGGTTGTTGGTTTTCTCTGTTATTTCAGTTGTCTGTGCTTTATAAAGGTTGTTGGTTTTCTCTGTTATTTCAGTTGTCTGTGCTTTATAAAGGTTGTTGGTTTTCTCTGTATTTCAGTTGTCTGTGCTTTATGAAGGTTGTTGGTTTTCTCTGTGTATTTCAGTTGTCTGTGCTTTATGAAGGTTGTTGGTTTTCTCTGTGTATTTCAGTTGTCTGTGCTTTATGAAGGTTGTTGGTTTTCTCTGTTATTTCAGTTGTCTGTGCTTTATAAAGGTTGTTGGTTTTCTCTGTGTATTTCAGTTGTCTGCGCTTTATGAAAGTTGTTGGTTTTCTGTGTGTATTTCAGTTGTCTGTGCTTTATGAAGGTTGTTGGTTTTCTCTGTGTATTTCAGTTGTCTGTGCTTTATGAAGGTTGTTGGTTTTCTCTGTGTATTTCAGTTGTCTGTGCTTTATGAAGGTTGTTGGTTTTCTCTGTGTATTTCAGTTGTCTGTGCTTTATGAAGGTTGTTGGTTTTCTCTGTGTATTTCAGTTGTCTGTGCTTTATGAAGGTTGTTGGTTTTCTCTGTTATTTCAGTTGTCTGTGCTTTATAAAGGTTGTTGGTTTTCTCTGTGTATTTCAGTTGTCTGTGCTTTATAAAGGTTGTTGGTTTTCTCTGTGTATTTCAGTTGTCTGTGCTTTATAAAGGTTGTTGGTTTTCTCTGTGTATTTCAGTTGTCTGTGCTTTATAAAGGTTGTTGGTTTTCTCTGTGTATTTCAGTTGTCTGTGCTTTATAAAGGTTGTTGGTTTTCTCTGTGTATTTCAGTTGTCTGTGCTTTATAAAGGTTGTTGGTTTTCTCTGTTATTTCAGTTGTCTGTGCTTTATAAAGGTTGTTGGTTTTCTCTGTATTTCAGTTGTCTGTGCTTTATGAAGGTTGTTGGTTTTCTCTGTGTATTTCAGTTGTCTGTGCTTTATGAAGGTTGTTGGTTTTCTCTGTGTATTTCAGTTGTCTGTGCTTTATGAAGGTTGTTGGTTTTCTCTGTTATTTCAGTTGTCTGTGCTTTATAAAGGTTGTTGGTTTTCTCTGTGTATTTCAGTTGTCTGTGCTTTATAAAGGTTGTTGGTTTTCTCTGTGTATTTCAGTTGTCTGTGCTTTATAAAGGTTGTTGGTTTTCTCTGTGTATTTCAGTTGTCTGTGCTTTATAAAGGTTGTTGGTTTTCTCTGTGTATTTCAGTTGTCTGTGCTTTATAAAGGTTGTTGGTTTTCTCTGTGTATTTCAGTTGTCTGTGCTTTATAAAGGTTGTTGGTTTTCTCTGTTATTTCAGTTGTCTGTGCTTTATAAAGGTTGTTGGTTTTCTCTGTGTATTTCAGTTGTCTGTGCTTTATGAAGGTTGTTGGTTTTCTCTGTGTATTTCAGTTGTCTGTGCTTTATGAAGGTTGTTGGTTTTCTCTGTGTATTTCAGTTGTCTGTGCTTTATGAAGGTTGTTGGTTTTC
This sequence comes from Anadara kagoshimensis, assembly GCA_021292105.1. Classification (NCBI taxonomy): domain Eukaryota; kingdom Metazoa; phylum Mollusca; class Bivalvia; order Arcoida; family Arcidae; genus Anadara; species Anadara kagoshimensis. The sequence continues at coordinate 32,063,510 of CM037863.1, read as the reverse complement.
TCTGTGTATTTCAGTTCCCACCACTATCCTAGAATTGATTGTCTCTATATAAGCGAAAACATCTTGACTGGGACGAAAAACAGTATTGTTCAACTCATTTCTGATCTCAACAAGACATGGGGTACTACGTAGTTATATTGTATAGGGTCTGTCTCTCAATCTTTTGTGAATGGGGCTAGGGACCTTGAAATCGAGAAGATTAGCGGTCATGTAACCAAAATTAGGAAAATGAAAAGTAATATTATTACAAAACTTGAAACTAGATGGATGAAAACATGTTTAATGAACTTAATTACTAGTTTATATTATATTTATTTATTTCAAGATTGACATGAACTTATTATTTTGATTTATCGCAATATATATTTTATAGTAATTTTTTTAGGTTTTTTTTTAAATTTTGAAAATCAGCTTAGTGTTTTTGAAAAAAAAAGAAGACTTTTAATTATGAATTGGACAATAACGGCTCTATATATTGTCTTATTTTTTGTACTCTTTTTTCAGAGAGCAGTTAATGCATTTTTTGAAGAACAGGGTGGTCCAAGTAAATCCAGTGGAGGCCCAGATAAATCCAGCGGAGTGTCTGTTAATGTAATGGATTTAACTGGAAGTGGTCCAGCATCAGACAATACAGACACTGGAAAGCTTCCACAGTCAAGGTATATGATATAAATTTTACAATTATGTGAACTGATTAAATTTAGATAGCTTGATTAAATTAAAGTTATTTAAAGTTTACTTGCTGTTTGTTAATTGTTTAATAGTCCATATACACTGTAAATGTTTATTATTCTGTACCACTGTACAGGCGGAAGTTTGTCCAAACAAACTGTTTCTTCTTGATCCAGTCTCAGGGTTTCTTTAGTTGTTGAGCGCCCTTTATTTGTGGTACAAGATTCCACGTTGACAGTAACGGTATTTGTTGATTTTTTTTTAAATTTCTAGATCTAATTCCTTTATGATTTCATCAAATTTTATGTCCAAACTGGTGGTGGATTCAGATTTATAATTTAAATGGCGATAGTTCAGTTTTCTTTCTGGTACTGGAATTAGCGCTGCTGGTATGATGAATTCTGTTGGTTGTATGGTGATGGTTGTTCAAGCCATTCATGAAGGAAATAAGTTCCTCGCTAGTGTGCGGCCAGATAAAATGAAGTGATTGAATAGTTAAAATGGAGGTACTGTATGCAACTTAAAATTGCAGCGATGAGTTACTTCTTATTTATATCGTTAGTAGGACGTTTGTTAATTTCTTTTTTGACAGAGATTGATGTTGCTTCGAGGAGGTTACTTATTAAATCCATTTCTTCTTCACTTGTTTTGGTTATTAAGTCTGCTGTGTTTGTTTTGATTTCTGTTTCAATTGATTTTACTCTGTAGATCCAATATTCATGAAAAAGATTGACCAAGGATCGTCCAAAATTGAGATGTGCTTCCTCCCATTTGATTAAAAAATCAGAGTTTGTGTCAGGAATTTGTGGCTGTATTCTTACTCTTAGTGTTTTGGGGACCGTGTCTAGTTGTTTACAGCGTTCCAGGTATTCCATATGGTTTTTTGTGCAAATAGCCTTAATGTGTAATTTCCTCAAGGCCCGAAAATGGGCAACATTTTTATCCTGAACTCTGGTTTTGGTGTACTGATTTTCGTTTCCCTCTTTTGTACCTTAGGTCAAGCACTACCACTGTAAATTCAGTCCTGAAGACGGCAGCATAGCTGCCGAAACATGTAGACAAATAAATATCCTACTACAACTGTTCGTTCTAGTGTTGAGAACCATCTATTAAATTAATTTACTTCTATTATGGAACTCTGCTGAATACCATTAGGTATCCACTAGACTGAACATCACCACAATTTATACCTTACAGGTGTTGGTACCCTTTTATTGTCAATACTACTTTATGTTTTTAAGTACAGAGGATGAAGTTAAAGAGGAACCAAACAGATTACGTGTACTATCATGGAATATCGATGGACTAGACACAAATAACGTCAAAAATAGGACCAAAGGTGTATGTCATGTAATCAACAGGTAATAATAATAATAATAAAATGTTACAAACAGATTACGTGTACTATCATGGAATATCTATGGACTAGACTCAAATAACGTCAAAAATAGGACCAAAGGTGTATGTCATGTAATCAACAGGTAATAATAATAATAATAAAAAAAAATATCCGATAAAAACAGCAGAATGGAATTTTATTGGTTTAACGAAGTTTTTTTGAGAAAAATAATGATCACATTTGTATTTGCAAATGTTCTCAGTGTTTACCATGTCAATGACATTCTGTTAACCAGCAACAATGATCAAATTTTCCATCACATCGAAGATAATGTCATTGCTGTAAAATATGATTTTAGATGTTTTTATAAGCTCACCTGAGCAAAGGTCATGTACATGTATATAAGTGTGTCTTAATTTAAACATTTAAAATCTGACAGGACAGGGAACTGCAAACATCTCTGCAATTACAATTGTTAATGCTACACATTCCTTGGCATGTTGAAGGGGAATTAACAAAAAATCAGTATAAAAATGGGGCCGCTAGGAGGAGAATGATGCCATTTTGGAGCCTAATTTTATTCATTCATGGTCCATCTCTGCCAAGAAAATCTATAATACGGTATATGTATTTATACGTCATATTTACTACCGTATATGTTCGATGTTCTGATTGGATTGTGTATAATTTCAGAGACAAACCGCATATAGTATTCCTACAGGAGGTTGTACCAGTGTCACTAGAAGTGATAGAGAAATATTGTACTTCATACCAGGTTGTCCCCGCCAACGAGTCCGGATATTTTACTGCTGTGCTTCTGCGAGTTGGTGATGTTGTTTATAAAGATTCTGTTGTTTTACCATTCCATGGAAGCATGATGGGTAGAAATTTACTTACAGTAAAAGTAAGAAGTTATTGTCACTTACAGTAAAAGTAAGAAGTTATTGTCACTAACAGTAAAAGTTAGAAGTTATTGTCACTTACAGTAAAAGTAAGAAGTTATTGTCACTAACAGTAAAAGTAAGAAGTTATTGTCACTAACAGTAAAAGTAAGAAGTTATTGTCACTTACAGTAAAAGTAAGAAGTTATTGTCACTAACAGTAAAAGTAAGAAGTTATTGTCACTTACAGTAAAAGTAAGAAGTTATTGTCACTAACAGTAAAAGTAAGAAGTTATTGTCACTAACAGTAAAAGTAAGAAGTTATTGTCACTAACAGTAAAAGTAAGAAGTTATTGTCACTAACAGTAAAAGTAAGAAGTTATTGTCACTTACAGTAAAAGTAAGAAGTTAATGTCACTAACAGTAAAAGTAAGAAGTTATTGTCACTAACAGTAAAAGTAAGAAGTTATTGTCACTTACAGTAAAAGTAAGAAGTTATTGTCACTTACAGTAAAAGTAAGAAGTTATTGTCACTTACAGTAAAAGTAAGAAGTTATTGTCACTAACAGTAAAAGTAAGAAGTTATTGTCACTTACAGTAAAAGTAAGAAGTTATTGTCACTAACAGTAAAAGTAAGAAGTTATTGTCACTTACAGTAAAAGTAAGAAGTTATTGTCACTTACAGTAAAAGTAAGAAGTTATTGTCACTAACAGTAAAAGTAAGAAGTTATTGTCACTTACAGTAAAAGTAAGAAGTTATTGTCACTAACAGTAAAAGTAAGAAGTTATTGTCACTAACAGTAAAAGTAAGAAGTTATTGTCACTTACAGTAAAAGTAAGAAGTTATTGTCACTAACAGTAAAAGTAAGAAGTTATTGTCACTAACAGTAAAAGTAAGAAGTTATTGTCACTGTTGTATTGGTCCATGTAACTAGCTTTATATAAAATACTTTGTAGTATCAAAACAATGTTTAGTTCACTTACAGGGTTAGACATAATTCTACATCTACCTACAGGGTTAGACATAATTCTACATCTACCTACAGGGTTAGACATAATTCTACATCTACCTACAGGGTTAGACATAATTCTACATCTACCTACAGGGTTAGACATAATTCTACATCTACCTACAGGGTTAGACATAATTCTACATCTACCTACAGGGTTAGACATAATTCTACATCTACCTACAGGGTTAGACATAATTCTACATCTACTTACAAGGTTAGACATAATTCTACATCTACCTACAGGGTTAGACATAATTCTACATCTACCTACAGGGTTAGACATAATTACGGGGTTAGACATAATTCTACATCTACCTACAGGGTTACACATTATTCTACATCTACTTACAGGGTTAGACATAATTCTACATCTACCTACAGGGTTAGACATAATTCTACATCTACCTACAGGGTTAGACATAATTCTACATCTACTTACAGGGTTAGACATAATTCTACATCTACCCACAGGGTTAGACATAATTCTACATCTACCTACAGGGTTAGACGTAATTCTACATCTACCTACAGGGTTAGACATAATTCTACATCTACCTACAGGGTTAGACATAATTCTACATCTACTTACGGGGTTAGACATAATTCTACATCTACCTACAGGGTTAGACATAATTCTATATCTACTTACGGGGTTAGACATAATTCTACATCTACTTACCGGGTTAGACATAATTCTACATCTACTTACAGGGTTGGACATAATTCTACATCTACTTACGGGGTTAGACATAATTCTACATCTACCTACAGGGTTAGACATAATTCTACATCTACTTACAGGGTTAGACATAATTCTACATCTACCTACAGGGTTAGACATAATTCTACATCTACCCACAGGGTTAGACATAATTCTACATCTACCTACAGGGTTAGACGTAATTCTACATCTACCTACAGGGTTAGACATAATTCTACATCTACCTACAGGGTTAGACATAATTCTACATCTACTTACGGGGTTAGACATAATTCTACATCTACCTACAGGGTTAGACATAATTCTATATCTACTTACGGGGTTAGACATAATTCTACATCTACTTACCGGGTTAGACATAATTCTACATCTACTTACAGGGTTGGACATAATTCTACATCTACTTACGGGGTTAGACATAATTCTACATCTACCTACAGGGTTAGACATAATTCTACATCTACTTACGGGGTTAGACATAATTCTACATCTACCTACAGGGTTAGACATAATTCTACATCTACTTACGGGGTTAGACATAATTCTACATCTACCTACAGGGTTAGACATAATTCTACATCTACTTACAGGGTTAGACATAATTCTACATCTACCTACAGGGTTAGACATAATTCTACATCTACTTACGGGGTTAGACATAATTCTACATCTACCTACGGGGTTAGACATAATTCTATATCTACCTACAGGGTTAGACATAATTCTACATCTACCTACAGGGTTAGACATAATTCTACATCTACCTACAGGGTTAGACATAATTCTACATCTACCTACAGGGTTAGACATAATTCTACATCTACCTACAGGGTTAGACATAATTCTACATCTACCTACAGAGTTAGACATAATTCTACATCTACCTACAGGGTTAGACATAATTCTACATCTACCTACAGGGTTAACAAACATTCTAAATCTTGGGATATTTTTAGTTTGATTGCCTACAGGGTTAGACAAGATTCTACATCCAAAGAAATTGTTTAATAGTTCACTGTTACCATAACTGTTTATGGTTGTAAGTTCATTGTTAAAGTATAGCAATACAAGTGAAGTATTACCTTGTCTGGGATGTTATAACACATTTCATCAGTACTATGATTTAGTTATCATCATGATTTTGTTTTTCAGTGTGAAGTTAAAGGAATAAAAATGTATCTCCTCACATCTCACCTTGAAAGTACAAAAGATTCATCAACAGAGAGGAAAAGACAACTTCAGGAATGTTTTAAACGGGTTAAACAAGCAGACAAGACAGAGACTGTTATTTTTGGAGGAGATTTGAATTTGAGAGATAAAGAGGTGATCAGATAACTAGTATTTTGTATGACACATCAATCCTTGGTATAACCCATAGCTGTATCTATAGATCCCCCTAAATTTTGTATATTGTGGGAAGATATTTAAGCATGGTGATTGGTGCCCAGAACTTAGATGGTTCCATGATAAGATCTTGATTTTCTGGTTGTTTCCTCTGTTAAGGGTTTGTCTTCTGTCTAAGCCCTCTCATTGCCTAGGGCACTTTGTTACAGTAGTACGGTCCAACCTGCCTTAAAGGCCGCTTCTATATAAGGGTCACCTACTTATAAAGACCAGTAGAATTTTATCTCAATTGTTCTTTATTCATGTTATTTGAACCTGTCTATCAAGGCCACTTTTATTGGTTCCCTAGGGTGGCCTTTATAGACAGGTTTGACTGTACAGTGGTTTATATCAAAAGGTGGGGCTGTGGTATCGCTTGTCCTCCTGCTGATGGCTCAATGCAGGTGATATTTCTGAACTTTTGTGCATCGTTGTCAGTAGTATCAACAGTGATAGGAGATATACATGTTAATTATTAAACATAGGTCCCAAAAACATATTTTGTGGGCGACTTTAATAATCAAAAACAAACATATAATCCGTGTCCAAACCACAATCTTAAAGTAAAGTTAAAACTTTGAAACTGACATGTTATGTTAAACATGTGAATTTCCACCAGGGAAGGGAGACTGTGTGCTCAGGAATGCTAAAACAACTCCTACACCTGCCAAGTGTGGAAATTGATAGTGAAAGGGACATTGAACTGTGAAACATCAGATATGATCCAGGAAAATTTTAGATAAAGAGGCTTTATACTTATCACTAATATGGTGATGAAGGATATAATCCTTTTTGAGGGCCTGGAAAAGTTGAGTGAATTAGCTTGTTGTTTTTTGTTTTGTAGATAACTGAGATAGGTGGAATACCGGAAGATGTTTATGATATATGGGAGATAACTGGTAAACGACCTGAAGCTAAGTTTACATGGGACATGAGAAGAAATGACAATTTGGAATTCCCGGGGAAGTTTAAACCAACATGTAGATTTGACCGGCTGTATATTAGACATTCATATCCAGACAAATATATAAAACCAGTTTATTTTGAACTTGTGGGTCTTGAGAGACTACCTTGTAATAGATATCCTAGTGATCACTGGGGAATATTGACTCATTATGATAAAATAAACATGGCTAAATCATAAAACATAACTTGTTTTGTCTTACCAAAAGTAATAAATACATTACTATGTACAGTACAAGTACATATACATTGTACAGTAAAACATGTTTATAATAAAAAACAAACATACTAATCCATATCCGAATTGCAATTCAGAAGCAAGGTAAAAACTTTGGAACTGACAAGTTAGGTTATTCACATGACTTCCACCAGGTAAGTGAGGCTGGGTGCTCTGGAAGGGTAAGCTCCTCATGTTTAGCTAGCTACACCCGCCACGTGTGTAATCAAAATTGTGTGAAAGGAACATGGAACTATGAGACGTCAAAAATATCCAGGGCAATCCTGGACACAGAGACATCAAACTTGTCAACAATACTGTGATAACGGCCATAAAACTTTTTGAGGGGGAACAAAGTCCTAGGGACTCTTTTTATAACTTCTTTATAAAGCGATTTCGTTATATATAGATACAGTATATATATATACATGTATCTTGTCATCCTCATCTAGTGATGTCTGCCAGTCTCAAACACTTCAAGGTTTCTTGTATGATGAGCAACTCTTTCGTGATTAGCAGATTTATAGAAGAGTAATGTTGTTTTTACCCCTGTCATTATTTTCCACTTATATCAAGACAGTTAGTACAAGGATTTCAGTTTAAACTAGTGATTTTTAGCAAATAAACCCAACAATCTTTGTCACATTAGGATCTGTCTGGAGTGGGATTCAGTCCTAGGTAGTGATAGGTGTTGATAATTTACACATTTTAAAGCACTTGACCATCAAGGAATGTTGGAAGATAAAAGTGCACATAGCCATATACAAAACCTTCAAGAAAAGTAAAAATAACTGAACAATCTGTTCTGAAAGAAATATCAAGGAGAGTAATAGTTAAAGAGCTGACAGAGAGAATAACAAAAGAGGGATGGTACCATGGTTACAATCTTAGAGATGCTTGGAAAATGCATTATATGTAGCATTGCCGTTTAAAAGTGTTTCTAAATCTTGTAAATCGCATAGGCTGACCATGAAAGTAATTTCTTTTCTTTCACCAAGAACGATGTTGGATGCATTAGGACTGTAAACATCTTAGCCTGAAGGCTGACCAAGTTGTCAACCAGAATGATCATGTAACACGATCTCGATTTAAAGGTCAAAGGCAGCATGCTCGCCAATCATGCACTTTAACATTGGGGGTGTATTTAAACAGGCTGCAAACACTGCTCATAAATAAAAGATATTAATATTATTGTTTACATCGAAATGGATCAATTCCGATACCAAATAATAATCATAAATACAAAATTGAATCTGAAATATAGTACAGTAATAATAACTATATACCTTCACATAAAGGACACCTGGGCATATTGGACCAATAATAACTATAAACCTTCACATAAAGGACACCTGTCCATAATGGACTAATAATAACTATATACCTTCACATAAAGGACACCTGGGCATATTGGATTTATAATAACTATATACCTTCACATAAAGGACACCTGTCCATAATGGACTAATAATAACTATATACCTTCACATAAAGGGCATCTGTCAATAATGGACTAATAATAACTATATACCTTCACATAAAGGACACCTGTCCATAATGGACCAATAATAACTATAAACCTTCACATAAAGGACACCTGTCCATAATGGACTAATAATAACTATATACCTTCACATAAAGGACACCTGGGCATATTGGATTTATAATAACTATATACCTTCACATAAAGGACACCTGTCCATAATGGACTAATAATAACTATATACCTTCACATAAAGGACACCTGGGCATAATGGACTAATAATAACTATATACCTTCACATAAAGGACACCTGTCCATAATGGACTAATAATAACTATATACCTTCACATAAAGGACACCTGGGCATATTGGATTTATAATAACTATATACCTTCACATAAAGGACACCTGTCCATAATGGACTAATAATAACTATATACCTTCACATAAAGGACACCTGGGCATAATGGATTTATAATAACTATATACCTTCACATAAAGGACACCTGTCCATAATGGATTTATAATAACTATATACCTTCACATAAAGGACACCTGTCCATAATGGACTAATAATAACTATATACCTTCACATAAAGGACACCTGGGCATAATGTATTTATAATAACTATAAACCTTCACATAAAGGACACCTGTCCATAATGGACTTATAATAACTATATACCTTCACATAAAGGGCACCTGTCCATAATGGACTAATAATAACTATATACCTTCACATAAAGGACACCTGTCCATAATGGACTAATAATAACTATATACCTTCACATAAAGGACACCTGGGCATAATGGATTTATAATAACTATATACCTTCACATAAAGGACACCTGTCCATAATGGATTTATAAGACTATATACCTTCACATAAAGGACACCTGTCCACAATGGACTAATAATAACTATATACCTTCACATAAAGGACACCTGGGCATAATGGACCAATAATAACTATAAACCTTCACATAAAGGACACCTGTCCATAATGGACTTATAATAACTATATACCTTCACATAAAGGGCACCTGTCCATAATGGACTAATAATAACTATATACCTTCACATAAAGGGCACCTGTCCATAATGGACTAATAATAACTATAAACCTTCACATAAAGGACACCTGGGCATAATGGATTTATAATAACTATATACCTTCACATAAAGGACACCTGGGCATATTGGACTAATAATAATTATATACCTTCACATAAAGGACACCTGGGCATATTGGACTAATAATAATTATATACCTTCACATAAATGACGCCTGGGCATATTGGACTAATAATAATTATATACCTTCACATAAAGGACACCTGGCCATAATGGACCAATAATAACTATAAACCTTCACATAAAAGACACCTGGGCATATTGGACTAATAATAATTATATACCTTCACATAAAGGACACCTGGGCATATTGGACTAATAATAATTATATACCTTCACATAAGTGACGCCTGGGCATATTGGACTAATAATAATTATATACCTTCACATAAAGGACACCTGGCCATAATGGACCAATAATAACTATAAACCTTCACATAAAGGACACCTGGGCATAATGGATTTATAATAACTATATACCTTCACATAAAGGACACCTGTCCATAATGGATTTATAATAACTATATACCTTCACATAAAGGACACCTGTCCATAATGGACTAATAATAACTATATACCTTCACATAAAGGACACCTGGGCATAATGTATTTATAATAACTATAAACCTTCACATAAAGGACACCTGTCCATAATGGACTTATAATAACTATATACCTTCACATAAAGGGCACCTGTCCATAATGGACTAATAATAACTATATACCTTCACATAAAGGACACCTGTCCATAATGGACTAATAATAACTATATACCTTCACATAAAGGACACCTGGGCATAATGGATTTATAATAACTATATACCTTCACATAAAGGACACCTGTCCATAATGGATTTATAAGACTATATACCTTCACATAAAGGACACCTGTCCACAATGGACTAATAATAACTATATACCTTCACATAAAGGACACCTGGGCATAATGGACCAATAATAACTATAAACCTTCACATAAAGGACACCTGTCCATAATGGACTTATAATAACTATATACCTTCACATAAAGGGCACCTGTCCATAATGGACTAATAATAACTATATACCTTCACATAAAGGGCACCTGTCCATAATGGACTAATAATAACTAAAACCTTCACATAAAGGACACCTGGGCATAATGGATTTATAATAACTATATACCTTCACATAAAGGACACCTGGGCATATTGGACTAATAATAATTATATACCTTCACATAAAGGACACCTGGGCATATTGGACTAATAATAATTATATACCTTCACATAAATGACGCCTGGGCATATTGGACTAATAATAATTATATACCTTCACATAAAGGACACCTGGCCATAATGGACCAATAATAACTATAAACCTTCACATAAAAGACACCTGGGCATATTGGACTAATAATAATTATATACCTTCACATAAAGGACACCTGGGCATATTGGACTAATAATAATTATATACCTTCACATAAGTGACGCCTGGGCATATTGGACTAATAATAATTATATACCTTCACATAAAGGACACCTGGCCATAATGGACCAATAATAACTATAAACCTTCACATAAAGGACACCTGGGCATATTGGACTAATAATAATTATATACCTTCACATGAAGGACACCTGTCCATAATGGACCAATAATAACTATAAACCTTCACATAAAGGACACCTGTCCATAATGGACTAATAATAACTATATACCTTCACATAAATGACGCCTGGGCATATTGGACTAATAATAATTATATACCTTCACATAAAGGACACCTGGCCATAATGGACCAATAATAACTATAAACCTTCACATAAAGGACACCTGGGCATATTGGACTAATAATAATTATATACCTTCACATGAAGGACACCTGTCCATAATGGACTAATAATAATTATATACCTTCACATAAATGACGCCTGTCCATAATGTACTAATAATAACTATATACCTTCACTTAAAGGACATCTGTCAATAATGGACAATTTCTAATTGACTGATACAGGGACACAATCTTCTGTCTTGTGTTATACCTTAAGTTATATAGAGGTTTAATAATAGTAAACACAAATACAATTTATTATGGTCACCTGTCCAATACAGACACTGTCGTAGTTATGAAGACTTAAGTGATCCCTGTCCAGCTTTGAAAGATACTTTAATTTTAAGTTTGCCTGAGCTAAAGAACTGGATGAGCTATTGCAATTTATCTGGCACTTTTGCATCATGTGTAAGCATTTTAATTCTCCAAAATGGATGGACTATATTCAATGATAGTTGGTTATATCATGTGAAGGTGAAGGACTTTCAGATTTTCACAAATGAAGTTATGTCTTCTTTGCGGCCCTGCAATGGAAATCTAAAACCTTGTTAAAAGTATAAGTATCTCTTAGATGTTTCATATCTAGCATCCTTATGGCATGTAGGTTTTAATTTGCACAGATCTTGTCTGTGGGGCCCCAACTGGGGAGATTGTAGAGAGGCTGCTGTAAATTATTTTAATATCATAAACACAGCTAATGTATTATAGTTAAAATTTAGATATTTTTATTTAGCATCCAAGTTAGGACAAATAGTATATTAAAATTACTTAAATATTGGTTATGGGGCAACAAATTGGGAAATTAAATATAAATCGCTAAAAGATAAAAATGTGCTAAAGTACAATAGCTAGCGTTCTTGGGACTAGCAGTGTTTAATTTGCACAAATGAAAGTCTCTGGGGCCAAAATGGGGAATCTGTAGTGGGGCTCATATAAATCATTTTAAAATCATAAACCACTATTATATACAATATCTACGGATATTTTAGATGTGGGACAAATTATTTTTTAACTTATGCAAATGTAGATTGTGGGACTCCAAATGGGAAAACCAGATGAGCTCTAAAAAAAAAATTTAACACCCCCCCCCCCCCCGAAAAAACCCATCTTGTGTACAATAGCATCCTCAGAACAAGCAAGTAAGATGTTAAGGTGCGAGTTTGATTATAACATTTTGATTACATGTTACATGTATAGCAGTGTTTATTGTAATACCGCCGTTTTTGGTAGGTTATTAAACCCAATCCCTTTACGATGTAGCGTGAGTAGGCGTGATTTTTGTGGTTGTCGTTTTCTTTCGATCAGGCGATTAATAATTAAATCATTTTAATCTAAAAAAATAATTCATGATACATGCGTTACATGCATACTAAAACACTTAACTTAAAGCTAACTGTAACTGTTAAAAGCACATAAATTTACTTAAAGTGATCTTTTCCTAATTGATTGGTGAACTTTATTTTAGATTTTGTTTAATCCTCACTGCATAAACTGTGTTGCCGCAAAGGTCCTAAATTGCCAATTAAAAATCATATTATATATATATAAATTTCAAATATTTCTTAAAAATGATTTCAGATATTTGATTTTCTATAAGAAAGTAACATATCTAGTGGCATATTTATTAAAAAACAGGTTTATTTATCTCCAACCGAGAAATCGGCAAGGGGATATAGTAATGCCTTCCGTCCGTCACAAAGTTTGTCCGCGCTAGTTCTCCTAAACCATCCATCCGATATTCATGAAACTTTAATCCATTTATATTCCAACATAGAAATTTCAACGCAGTGTCAATGGAGGTTTCCGTTTATAGCTAGATCCCGACGCCAGTCAACAGAAAGCGAAACGGTATTTCCGTTGATAGCTAGATCCCGACGCCAGTCAACAGAAAGCGAAATGGTATTTCCGTTTATAGCTAGATCCCGAAGTCAGTCAACAGAAAGCGAAATGGTATTTCCGTTTATAGCTAGATCCCGACGCCAGTCAACAGAAAGCGAAATGGTATTTCCGTTTATAGCTAGATCCCGAAGTCAGTCAACAGAAAGCGATATGGTATTCCCGTTTATAGCTAGATCCCGACGCCAGTCAACAGAAAGCGAAATGGTATTTCCGTTTATAGCTAGATCCCGAAGTCAGTCAACAGAAAGCGAAATGGTATTCCCGTTGATAGCTAGATCCCAACGCCAGTCAACAGAAAGCGAAACGGTATTTCTGTTTATAGCGAGATCCTGTCGCCAGTCAACAGAAAGCGAAACGGTATTCCCGTTTATAGCTAGATCCCGACGCCAGTCAACAGAAAGCGAAACGGTATTCCGTTTATAGCTAGATCCCGACGCAGTCAACAGAAAGCGAAACGGTATTCCGTTTATAGCTAGATCCCGACGCCAGTCAACAGAAAGCGAAATGGTATTTCCGTTTATAGCTAGATCCCGACGCCAGTCAACAGAAAGCGAAATGGTATTTCCGTTTATAGCTAGATCCCGACGCCAGTCAACAGAAAGCGAAACGGTATTTCCGTTTATAGCTAGATCCCGACGCCAGTCAACAGAAAGCGAAACGGTATTCCGTTTATAGCTAGATCCCGACGCCAGTCAACAGAAAGCGAAACGGTATTCCCGTTTATAGCTAGATCCCGACGCCAGTCAACAGAAAGCGAAACGGTATTCCCGTTTATAGCTAGATCCCGACGCCAGTCAACAGAAAGCGAAATGGTATTTCCGTTTTATAGCTAGATCCCGACGCCAGTCAACAGAAAGCGAAATGGTATTCCCGTTTATAGCTAGATCCCGACGCCAGTCAACAGAAAGCGAAATGGTATTCCCGTTTATAGCTAGATCCCGACGCCAGTCAACAGAAAGCGAAATGGTATTCCCGTTTAGCTAGATCCCGACGCCAGTCAACAGAAAGCGAAATGGTATTCCCGTTTATAGCTAGATCCCGACACCAGTCAACAGAAGCGAAATGGTATTCCCGTTTATAGCTAGATCCCGACGCCAGTCAACAGAAAGCGAAATGGTATTTCCGTGTATAGCTAGATCCCGACGCCAGTCAACAGAAAGCGAAATGGTATTCCGTTTATAGCTAGATCCCGACGCCAGTCAACAGAAAGCGAAATGGTATTCCCGTTTATAGCTAGATCCCGACGCCAGTCAACAGGGCGAAATGGTATTCCCGTTTATAGCTCGATCCCGACGCCAGTCAACAGAAAGCGAAATGTATTCCGTTTATAGCTAGATCCCGAAGTCAGTCAACAGAAAGCGAAATGGTATTCCCGTTTATAGCTAGATCCCGACGCCAGTCAACAGAAAGCGAAATGGTATTCCCGTTTATAGCTAGATCCCGACGCCAGTCACAGAAAGCGAAATTCTTTATTATTATAAAGGTATATCCTGAAAATAAATTGTTTAAACTAGACTGATATGTAGCTTTCTGTCACATAGTTTTTTACATGTCTTTTGACTATTAAAAGATCATTTTGTGTAATTATTATATGCCGATATGTTTTAGATAGTCTTTATCATAGTTTTAAAAATAATCGAACTGTTTTGGAATATGAACCTTCACCCCGCATATGACCATCAACGGTAAAAGCTTCATTTGCATAATATTGTCCTATATTTATGTCACGCATTGATTACTTAAGGTGACTTATCTTGAAAATGCAATTTGATGTTGCTAAACAGTCAATTTAATTTTTTGCAAGTTTTGTAATAAAAGGAAATTATAATGATTTTGTGTGTCTCGGGGAAAAACCATATAGCTTATCAAGCCGCTAACGATGTAACGTTACAGACCACGTGGAGTCAAAGACAACATTATGTTGTTAATTAGAACCTCTTAACATTGGATATTTTGGAATGATCGGGTTTACAGTTTAAAGGTTATTTATCCGGAAACAAAATGGCACCAAAACCACCGTGTGATCCGATACGCGGAGCTATATGAAGGCTTTTGGAGCACCTTAAGGTTTTGTTTGTTTTTTTTTTTTTAATATACATTGGGTGTAATTTTTAAACAAATGTTCCCAGTGGCTATATAACAAAGTTTAGATTTATTAAATAACTACCGTGACAGGTGAACTGTCAGTTTAATTGTAAATACGCTGCAGTACCCCTGCTGCTTTAATCTCGGGTGGCAAAAGCTTTGCGACCACTTAATGACACCACAGTGATGCCTCTTGGCCCTGTCCAGTGAGAGTCGTTATACCAGAGACTGATAATCGCTATATCCCGTGTACGTCAATACAATCGGAATGCCTCTAGAATTACCCATTGCAAAAGAATATGGTGAAGAGGACCAAGTTTAGAACTTGCAAACCATGGCAGAATCAGACGCCCCTTCTGTTAAGATAGTCTCAAATCGTCGCATACATGATATAGGGTCAGGAACTAGAAGAAGATGTAGCTCTGCATGTGACACAGAGGAGCTGACAGAGAGTGATAGGTTACTTATAGGAAGGTGATAATTTATCATGAACACATGACAGAAACCAGGAAACGTATTGATGTAAACATTAGATATAGCGTGATGTAGTTGATGGCACTCCAGGGAACTTATTGATCTAAACATGTTAAAATAAGTATAATAGATCTGGCGCCATGTAGAGTTGATGACGATTATTGTCTCGCCCCCCCCCCCCCCCCCCAAAAAAAAAACAAAACAAAAAAAAAAACAAAACAAAAAACAACAACAACTCTGGGTTATCACCAGGTGATAATAGTATTATCACATGGCTGTGTCGAGATTGGAGAGGTTGTCACACTGTGACAGTATTTTTGTGGGAAATATTTCATTTGTTACATGTCATGTGATTGAAAAAACATCCAATGAAAAGTGTTTTAATATATATGAGGTATAATAATATCAATTATCAAAACGATTTGATAGTTCAATGTTCCTTTCATTCTCAATTTTAATTTTACATGTTGTAGGTGTAGCTAGTTAAACAGTATGTGCTTTCCTTTCCGGAGCACCTGGCCTTACTTCCCTGGTGGAAGTTCATGTGCTTACCTTAATTTGTCAGTTTCAAAGTTTTTACTTTGCTTTGGAATTGTTATTTGGACATGGATTGTTATATTTGTTTTTGATTGGGTTTGATAAGAGTATTGAGGAAATATGTGTGTTTACATTTAAAAATTTTATGATGAGAGATGATGCAGAGATGATGCTGAGATTGATAATATGATTATATATATATATATATACTGTACAGTTTGTTTTATATTTGTAGTATTCAGTGTGAGGATAATGACAGTACAGATGAAAATGTAGAAAACAGTAAGAATATAATACTACTACATTATTTGTTAGTTATATTAGCATGATGACTGTTTGTCACTGTGGACATGTTAATAACAATATATTGGAGCCTGAATTCAGACTTTACATCAACATTAATGACATAATTACGTTCCCAATCATTATTTCTAGTGTTCGAAGTGTTTCATTTGTCCTTTTGTCCATCTGTCCCACTTCTTTTCCACAGTAATTCTCCAAAACTATAAAACTGAATCAAAATTGCCTTCGGAAGAGACCTTAAAAACTGATGCTCATGTCATGGCAGACATAGCAAGTTAAAGAACCTGCCCTGCACATTGCACTGAGTGCATTGCAAAGGTAAAAATTTCTGTCACTACCCCTATAGCATGTGATGTCTCGATATAAGTGAAATAATCTTGAATGGGAGATAAAACCCATTCAATCAATCTATCAAAACAGAGCTGCCAACCCTATTTTGTATAATTGCAGGTCTGACCGAGATCCACCCAAATAAGGTGTGTTGGGCACTGCAAAGCTGGTTGCACCAACCCCAGAAAAAATAGAAAATTAGATTAAAAATGGTGCATTGTGGCGTGAATTCACAGAGAAATAGATATAGTATATGCGTGCTGTAATTTTTCACCCCCTACCGGCACAAAATTAACCCCTATTACATCCACTCATGAAATAACTCTAATTTACCGCGATCAAATGTGGATTTGAGTGGTAATGAATGAACACTGCAAATACTGACTGTATGGTCATTTGCAGGTCAGTCCCCATCTTGGCGGGTCAGTGGGAATTCACGTCAGTTGGCAGCTCTGTATTTATAAACAACAGAATTGACACTAGCTACATTGGTAAAACATGAAAGTTTTGCATGTTGCCATAGTAACGTAGTATTTAAAAATATTTCTGTATAAACAGCCATGTATTTTAGATTTAATTTCGGAGTTGAGCCAACTAATGGTTAAAGGTAAGATACAATGTTTTTCTCCCTCCCTCCCCTCCCCCCCCCCCCCCTCCCTCTCTTAATGTTACCCCTCCTCACTATTATGACACTATACACACACATCATATACCAGTACATGTTATTACAGAGGATATAACTATGGTGGAAGTTGGATCATAAAAACATCATTCTCTCTCAAATACTATGTTGTTTTAACTGCCTATTGTCTTTTGTATTTGTAACATGTAAAAAACTTAAAAATAATAATTCAAGTTAGAGTAAGACACATAATTCAAGTTAGACTAAGACACATAATTCCAGTAAGAGTAAGACACATAATTCAAGTTAGACAAAGACACATATATAATTCCAGTTAGAGTAAGACATATAATTCAAGTTAGACTAAGACACATAATTCCAGTAAGAGTAAGACACATAATTCAAGTTAGACAAAGACACATAATTCAAGTTAGAGTAAGACACATAATTCAAGTTAGACTAAGACACATAATTCAAGTTAGACTAAGACACATATATAATTCCAGTTAGAGTAAGACACATAATTCAAGTTAGACTAAGACACATAATTCCAGTAAGAGTAAGACACATAATTCAAGTTAGACTAAGACACATAATTCAAGTTAGACTAATGCCCGTATTCACACCTGTGTCTCAGGTAAGAAAAGATTACAGTGTAAACCTGCCTTACAAAAATGGGGGTTTAAATCACAAGTGAAAAGAAATCACACATATTTTAACGATCTTTCACACTGAAAATAAACAGGATTTACCTGATCCTAGATTCAAGTGGTTCACCATTCAAGTAGTAATGGCTGGTAGGAAAGGACCAAATTTTAGCACAGTGAAAGCTTCACTTTGCTCAGGCACATTACTTTCCGTCTAGATACTTTACAACCCTAGAAATGGTTGGTTGTGACACACCAAATAAATCACCATCAACTAATTGGAATGTTCCTGTTGTATAAAATCGTAATGTTATCAAAAGTTGTTGAAGAGGAGTAACTTAGACCCTTTTTTGTTGTTTTAGTGCAAGTGCATTTCCTAAAATTTGCATAATATCCAAAACGTTATGCTTGTGGAAACGGAATCTATTGAAAAAGTCATCATCATCATATAAAACGAACAGGTCTGTTCTATCACGAAAAACCTGTGTTCTTCTGTTTATCAGATCAATCATATCAAGCCTCTCAATCGCATCAATGTAATCTTCCATTGCAATTCTTGTTGTAAATCAGTATATAAACCTACCTGCTACCAGGTTTAGATTTACCTTGATATTTGAGATGAGCTCACACTTAAGGATCAAGTGTGAAACAGGTTTAAAAGATTTAAGCTGTTCTCAGAGGTAAACCTGTCTTTAAAAACACAGCAGTGAAAACAGGCATAAGACACATAATTCAAGTTAGACTGTCTAAGACACATAATTCCAGTAAGAGTAAGACACATAATTCAAGTTAGACTAAGACACATAATTCAAGTTAGAGTAAGACACATAATTCAAGTTAGAGTAAGACACATAATTCAAGTAAGACTAAGACACATAATTCCAGTTAGAGTAAGACACATAATTCAAGTTAGAGTAAGACACATAATTCAAGTAATAGTAAGACACATAATTCAAGTAAGACTAAGACACATAATTCAAGTTAGAGTAAGACACATAATTCAAGTTAGAGTAAGACACATAATTCAAGTTAGACTAAGACACATTATCAAGTTAGACTAAGACTCATAATTCAAGTTAGAGTAAGACACATAATTCCAGTTAGAGTAAGACACATAATTCAAGTTAGACTAAGACACATAATTCAAGTTAGACTAAGACACATACTTCAAGTTAGAGTAAGACACATAATTCAAGTTAGAGTAAGACACATAATTCAAGTAAGACTAAGACACATAATTCAAGTTAGACTAAGACACATAATTCCAGTAAGAGTAAGACACATAATTCAAGTTAGACTAAGACACATAATTCAAGTTAGAGTAAGACACATAATTCAAGTTAGAGTAAGACACATAATTCAAGTAAGACTAAGACACATAATTCAAGTAAGAGTAAGACACATAATTCAAGTTAGAGTAAGACACATAATTCAAGTTAGACTAAGACACATAATTCCAGTAAGAGTAAGACACATAATTCAAGTTAGACAAAGACACATATATAATTCCAGTTAGAGTAAGACATATAATTCAAGTTAGACTAAGACACATAATTCCAGTAAGAGTAAGACACATAATTCAAGTTAGACAAAGACACATAATTCAAGTTAGACTAAGACACATAATTCCAGTAAGAGTAAGACACATAATTCCAGTAAGAGTAAGACACATAATTCAAGTTAGACAAAGACACATAATTCAAGTTAGAGTAAGACACATAATTCAAGTTAGACTAAGACACATAATTCAAGTTAGACTAAGACACATAATTCCAGTAAGAGTAAGACACATAATTCAAGTTAGACAAAGACACATAATTCAAGTTAGAGTAAGACACATAATTCAAGTTAGACTAAGACACATAATTCAAGTTAGACTAAGACACATAATTCCAGTAAGAGTAAGACACATAATTCAAGTTAGACTAAGACACATAATTCAAGTTAGAGTAAGACACATAATTCAAGTAAGACTAAGACACATAATTCAAGTTAGAGTAAGACACATAATTCAAGTAAGACTAAAACACATAATTCAAGTAAGAGTAAGACACATAATTTAAGTTAGAGTAAGACACATTATCAAGTTAGACTAAGACTCATAATTCAAGTTAGACTAAGACACATTATCAAGTTAGACTAAGACTCATAATTCAAGTTAGAGTAAGACACATAATTCCAGTTAGACTAAGACACATAATTCAAGTTAGACTAAGACACATAATTCAAGTTAGAGTAAGACACATAATTCAAGTTAGAGTAAGACACATAATTCAAGTAAGACTAAGACACATAATTCAAGTTAGACTAAGACACATAATTCAAGTTAGAGTAAGACACATAATTCAAGTTAGAGTAAGACACATAATTCAAGTTAGACTAAGACACATTATCAAGTTAGACTAAGACTCATAATTCAAGTTAGAGTAAGACACATAATTCCAGTTAGAGTAAGACACATAATTCAAGTTAGACTAAGACACATAATTCAAGTTAGACTTAGACACATAATTCAAGTTAGAGTAACACACATAATTCCAGTAAGAGTAAGACACATAATTCAAGTTAGACTAAGACACATAATTCAAGTTAGAGTAAGACACATAATTCAAGTTAGAGTAAGACACATAATTCAAGTAATAGTAAGACACATAATTCAAGTTAGACTAAGACACATAATTCAAGTTAGAGTAAGACACATAATTCAAGTTAGAGTAAGACACATAATTCAAGTTAGACTAAGACACATTATCAAGTTAGACTAAGACTCATAATTCAAGTTAGAGTAAGACACATAATTCCAGTTAGAGTAAGACACATAATTCAAGTTAGACTAAGACACATAATTCAAGTTAGACTAAGACACATAATTCAAGTTAGAGTAAGACACATAATTCAAGTTAGAGTAAGACACATAATTCAAGTAAGACTAAGACACATAATTCAAGTTAGACTAAGACACATAATTCAAGTTAGAGTAAGACACATAATTCAAGTTAGAGTAAGACACATAATTCAAGTTAGACTAAGACACATTATCAAGTTAGACTAAGACTCATAATTCAAGTTAGAGTAAGACACATAATTCCAGTTAGAGTAAGACACATAATTCAAGTTAGACTAAGACACATATTTCAAGTTAGACTAAGACACATAATTCAAGTTAGACTAAGACACATAATTGAAGTTAGAGTAAGACACATAATTCCAGTAAGAGTAAAACACATAATTCAAGTTAGACTAAGACACATATTTCAAGTTAGACTAAGACACATAATTCAAGTTAGACTAAGACACATAATTGAAGTTAGAGTAAGACACATAATTGAAGTTAAAGTAAGACACTTAGTTCAAGTAAGAGTAAGACACATAATTCAAGTTAGACTAAGACTCATATTTCAAGTTAGACTAAGACACATAATTCAAGTTAGACTAAGACACATAATTCAAGTTAGAGTAAGACTCATAATTCCAGTAAGAGTAAGACACATAATTCAAGTTAGACTAAGACACATAATTCAAGTTAGACTAAGACACATAATTCAAGTTCGAGTAACACTCATAATTCCAGTAAGAGTAAGACACATAATTCAAGTTAGACTAAGACACATAATTCAAGTTAGACTAAGACACATAATTCAAGTAAGAGTAAGACACATAATTCAAGTAAGACTAAGACACATAATTCAAGTTAGACTAAGACACATAATTCAAGTTAGACTAAGACACATAATTGAAGTTAGAGTAAGACACATAGTTCAAGTAAGAGTAAGACACATAATTCAAGTTAGACTAAGACTCATATTTCAAGTTAGACTAAGACACATAATTCAAGTTAGACTAAGACACATAATTCAAGTAATAGTAACACTCATAATTCCAGTAAGAGTAAGACACATAATTCAAGTTAGACTAAGACACATAATTCAAGTTAGACTAAGACACATAATTCAAGTTAGAGTAAGACGCATAATTCCAGTAAGAGTAAGACACATAATTCAAGTTAGAGTAAGACACATAATTCAAGTTAGGCTAAGACACATAATTCAAGTTCGACAAAGACACATAATTCAAGTAAGAGTAAGACACATAATTCAAGTAAGACTAAGACACATAATTCAAGTTAGACTAAGACACATAATTCAAGTTAGAGTAAGACACATAATTTAAGTTAGGCTAAGACACATAATTCAAGTTCGACAAAGACACATAATTCAAGTAAGACTAAGACACATAATTCAAGTTAGACCAAGACACATAATTCAAGTTAGAGTAAGACACATAATTCAAGTTGAAGTAAGACACATAATTTAAGTTAGACAAAGACACATAATTCAAGTAAGAGTAAGACACATAATTCAAGTTAAAGTAAGACACATAATTCAAGTTAGAAAAAGAAACATAATTCAAGTAAGAGTAAGACACATAATTCAAGTTAGAATAAGACCCATAATTCAAGTTAGAGTAAGACACATAATTCAAGTTAGGCTAAGACACATAATTCAAGTTCGACAAAGACACATAATTCAAGTAAGAGTAAGACACATAATTCAAGTAAGACTAAGACACATAATTCAAGTTAGACTAAGACACATAATTCAAGTTAGAGTAAGACACATAATTTAAGTTAGGCTAAGACACATAATTCAAGTTCGACAAAGACACATAATTCAAGTAAGACTAAGACACATAATTCAAGTTAGACCAAGACACATAATTCAAGTTAGAGTAAGACACATAATTCAAGTTGAAGTAAGACACATAATTTAAGTTAGACAAAGACACATTATTCAAGTAAGAGTAAGACACATAATTCAAGTTAAAGTAAGACACATAATTCAAGTTAGAAAAAGAAACATAATTCAAGTAAGAGTAAGACACATAATTCAAGTTAGAATAAGACCCATAATTCAAGTTAGAGTAAGACACATAATTCAAGTAAGAGTAAGACACATAATTCAAGTTAGAATAAGACCCATAATTCAAATTAGACTAAGACACATAATTCAAGTTAGAGTAAGATGCATAATTCAAGTTAGACTAAGACACATGATTCAAGTTAGAGTAAGACACATAATTCAAGTTGAAGTAAGACACATAATTTAAGTTAGAGTAAGACACATAATTCAAGTTAAAGTAAGACACATAATTCAAGTTAGACAAAGACACATAATTCAAGTAATAGTAAGACACATAATTCAAGTTAGAGTAAGACACATAATTCAAGTTAGACTAAGATTTAAAATTCAAGTTAGAGTAAGACACATAGTTCAAGTTAAAGTAAGACACATACTTCATGTTAGACAAAGACACATAATTCAAGTAAGAGTAAGACACATAATTCAAGTAATAGTAAGACACATAATTCAAGTTAGAGTAAGACACATAATTCAAGTTAGACTAAGATTTAAAATTCAAGTTAGAGTAAGACACATAGTTCAAGTTAAAGTAAGACACATACTTCATGTTTGACAAAGACACATAATTCAAGTTAGAGTAAGACACATAGTTCAAGTTAAAGTAAGACACATACTTCATGTTAGACAAAGACACATAATTCAAGTTAGACTAAGACACATAATTCAAGTTAGAGTAAGACACATAATTCAAGTTAAAGTAAGACACATAATTCAAGTTAGAGTAAGACACATAAATCAAGTTAGAGTAAGACACTTAATTCAAGTTAGACAAAGACACATAATTCCAGTAAGAGTAAGACACATAATTCCAGTAAGAGTAAGACACATAATTCAAGTTAGAGTAAGACACATAATTCAAATTAGAGTAAGACACATAATTCAAGTTAGACTAAGACACATAATTCAAGTTAGACTAAGACACATTATCAAGTTAGACTAAGACTCATAATTCAAGAGAGTAAGACACATAATTCCAGTTAGAGTAAGACACATAATTCAAGTTAGACTAAGACACATATTTCAAGTTAGACTAAGACACATAATTCAAGTTAGACTAAGACACATAATTGAAGTTAGAGTAAGACACATAATTCCAGTAAGAGTAAAACACATAATTCAAGTTAGACTAAGACACATATTTCAAGTTAGACTAAGACACATAATTCAAGTTAGACTAAGACACATAATTGAAGTTAGAGTAAGACACATAATTGAAGTTAAAGTAAGACACATAGTTCAAGTAAGAGTAAGACACATAATTCAAGTTAGACTAAGACTCATATTTCAAGTTAGACTAAGACACATAATTCAAGTTAGACTAAGACACATAATTCAAGTTAGAGTAAGACTCATAATTCCAGTAAGAGTAAGACACATAATTCAAGTTAGACTAAGACACATAATTCAAGTTAGACTAAGACACATAATTCAAGTTCGAGTAACACTCATAATTCCAGTAAGAGTAAGACACATAATTCAAGTTAGACTAAGACACATAATTCAAGTTAGACTAAGACACATAATTCAAGTAAGAGTAAGACACATAATTCAAGTAAGACTAAGACACATAATTCAAGTTAGACTAAGACACATAATTCAAGTTAGACTAAGACACATAATTGAAGTTAGAGTAAGACACATAGTTCAAGTAAGAGTAAGACACATAATTCAAGTTAGACTAAGACTCATATTTCAAGTTAGACTAAGACACATAATTCAAGTTAGACTAAGACACATAATTCAAGTAATAGTAACACTCATAATTCCAGTAAGAGTAAGACACATAATTCAAGTTAGACTAAGACACATAATTCAAGTTAGACTAAGACACATAATTCAAGTTAGAGTAAGACGCATAATTCCAGTAAGAGTAAGACACATAATTCAAGTTAGAGTAAGACACATAATTCAAGTTAGGCTAAGACACATAATTCAAGTTCGACAAAGACACATAATTCAAGTAAGAGTAAGACACATAATTCAAGTAAGACTAAGACACATAATTCAAGTTAGACTAAGACACATAATTCAAGTTAGAGTAAGACACATAATTAAGTTAGGTAAGACACATAATTCAAGTTCGACAAAGACACATAATTCAAGTAAGACTAAGACACATAATTCAAGTTAGACCAAGACACATAATTCAAGTTAGAGTAAGACACATAATTCAAGTTGAAGTAAGACACATAATTAAGTTAGACAAAGACACATAATTCAAGTAAGAGTAAGACACATAATTCAAGTTAAAGTAAGACACATAATTCAAGTTAGAAAAAGAAACATAATTCAAGTAAGAGTAAGACACATAATTCAAGTTAGAATAAGACCCATAATTCAAGTTAGAGGAAGACACATAATTCAAGTTAGGCTAAGACACATAATTCAAGTTCGACAAAAGACACATAATTCAAGTAAGAGTAAGACACATAATTCAAGTAAGACTAAGACACATAATTCAAGTTAGACTAAGACACATAATTCAAGTTAGAGTAAGACACATAATTAAGTAGGCTAAGACACATAATTCAAGTTCGACAAAGACACATAATTCAAGTAAGACTAAGACACATAATTCAAGTTAGACCAAGACACATAATTCAAGTTAGAGTAAGACACATAATTCAAGTTGAAGTAAGACACATAATTTAAGTTAGACAAAGACACATAATTAAGTAAGAGTAAGACACATAATTCAAGTTAAAGTAAGACACATAATTCAAGTTAGAAAAAGAACATAATTCAAGTAAGAGTAAGACACATAATTCAAGTTAGAATAAGACCCATAATTCAAGTTAGAGTAAGACACATAATTCAAGTAAGAGTAAGACACAGAATTCAAGTTAGATAAGACCATAATTCAATTAGACTAAGACACATAATTCAAGTTAGAGTAAGATGCATAATTCAAGTTAGACTAAGACACATGATTCAAGTTAGAGTAAGACACATAATTCAAGTTGAGTAAGACACATAATTAAGTTAGAGTAAGACACATAATTCAAGTTAAAGTAAGACACATAATTCAAGTTAGACAAAGACACATAATTCAAGTAATAGTAAGACACATAATTCAAGTTAGAGTAAGACACATAATTCAAGTTAGACTAAGATTTAAAATTCAAGTTAGAGTAAGACACATAGTTCAAGTTAAAGTAAGACACATACTTCATGTTAGACAAAGACACATAATTCAAGTAAGAGTAAGACACATAATTCAAGTAATAGTAAGACACATAATTCAAGTAAGACAAGACACATAATTCAAGTAGACTAAGACACATAATTCAAGTAGAGTAAGACACATAATTCAAGTTAGACTAAGATTTAAAATTCAAGTTAGAGTAAGACACATAGTTCAAGTTAAAGTAAGACACATACTTCATGTTGACAAAGACACATAATTCAAGTTAGAGTAAGACACATAGTTCAAGTTAAAGTAAGACACATACTTCATGTTAGACAAAGACACATAATTCAAGTTAGACTAAGACACATAATTCAAGTTAGAGTAAGACACATAATTCAAGTTAAAGTAAGACACATAATTCAAGTTAGAGTAAGACACATAAATCAAGTTAGAGTAAGACACTTAATTCAAGTTAGACAAAGACACATAATTCCAGTAAGAGTAAGACACATAATTCCAGTAAGAGTAAGACACATAATTCAAGTTAGAGTAAGACACATAATTCAAATTAGAGTAAGACACATAATTCAAGTTAGACTAAGACACATAATTTAAGTTAGAGTAAGACACTTAATTCAAGTTAGAGTAAGACACATAATTCAAGTTAGAGTAAGACACATAATTCAAGTTCGAGTAAGACACATAATTCAAGTTAAAGTAAGACACATAATTCAAGTTAGACTAAGACACTTAATTTAAGTTAGAGTAAGACACATAATTCAAGTTAGAGTAAGACACATAATTCAAGTTAGACTAAGACACATAATTCAAGTTAGACTAAGACACATAATTCAAGTTAGAGTAAGACACATAATTCAAGTTAGAGTAAGACACATAATTCAAGTTGAAGTAAGACACATAATTCAAGTTCACAAAATCTTTACAGTACTAACTGGTTGCACTTTATTTTTAGTCTCAAATTGTATTGTTGCATGAGTTGATAAGAGTTTTGAGTACCAGCATCCAAGGGTAGGATATAATGTTTTCAGAGGGATACACAATATTTTCTCTACCCTGATCACATAATCCAACGATCCCATCAAATAACAGAAAGTACCATATTTTTCAATGAGGTATAATAAAAACCCTTCAATTGATATACACAAATAATATGGCTATGATTATAATGCCCATGCTTACACTCTGTAACCATCCCCTGATGTGCTCCATCTTTTCTGCTAGTCTGCTAGTCTACAGTGTACCTTACTCCCCAAACTTACATTGACAACTTCATTTTATTTGTTATTAGACAGACAGGATTATATTGCTGAGAATCTTCAAACATGAATTCATTATATATCTGTATAATTCATTATATCTCTATTTAATTCATTATATATGTATAATTCATTATATCTCTGTATAGTCCAACCTGCCTTAAAGGCCACCTCTATATAACGACCACCTGCTTATAGAGGCCAGCAGAACTGTATCCCAATTGTTCTTTATTCGTGTTATTTGAACCTGTATATAAAGGCCACTTGCCCATAAAGGCTGCTTTTACTGGTTCTCTAGAGTGGCCTTTATAGACAGGTTTGACTGAAATTCATTATACCTCTGTATAATTTCATTATACCTCTGTATAATTTCATTATACCTCTGTATAATTCATTATATCTGTATAATTCATTATATATCTGTATAATTCATTATACATGTACCTCTGTATAATTCATTATATCTCTGTATAATTCATTATACCTCTGTATAATTCATTATACCTCTGTATAATTCATTATATATCTGTATAATTCATTTTAGCCTGTCACCATCCTTTATTTGTGTCATTTTGGACCAATTTAAGCCTGGTTACTAACCTTCATTTGTGTCATTTTGGACCAATTTAAGCCTGGTTACTAACCTTCATTTGTGTCATTTTGGACCAATTTAAGCCTGGTTACTAACCTTCATTTGTGTCATTTTGGACCAATTTAAGCCTGGTTACTAACCTTCATTTGTGTCATTTTGGACCAATTTTAGCCTGGTCACTATCCTTCATTTGTGTCATTTTGGACCAATTTTAGCCTGTCACTTTAGCAATTTGTCTCTGTAAACGTTGAATTAAAAGTTTTTATTATATACATTATGTACACTGATTATAGTAAGCAATTTACATAGTGTGCAGTCATGTCTATAATGACAAACTTAGGTCTTGTAAAATGACTGAAATTACTTGTGGCACTGAAAAACCATTTGTAGCACCTGAACATTGTATTGTGATGTCATCATTTGGTAATGATGATGTCATAAACATGTTGGATGACATCATCAGATATTGTGTTGATGATGTTGCACTGCCATTCTATGCATTGGCTTGGTTGAAAGGCTGCATGTTTGAGTCATGGTAAAGAATTTCCTGAAGGAAAGACTTTTGACTGACAATGTAAGATTTATTCACTTGAATTTTCAAACTGATTGTAGTCATGGTAACAATCGGTGTCACCATGTCAGATGTAGAGGCAAGTTTGCACCAGACATCAATCTGTGTAATTCAGCCATTTTGGAAGATGGAGATGTTGTTATAAATAGTGTTAGTGACTGTTTTATTCATACTTGTAAGTGCATACTAATAAAAATAATAATAATGATAGTAATGATGTTAAATTAAGAAATATTTAAATTTATAATGAAGTAATAACATAGCCAGAGTGGGCCAATAAATGACATATGGTATGTGTGAGTGTGTGTGTCTGCCAAACGGACTAATAGAATCTATCACAACTTGTGGTGCCAGATAGGGAAATCTCAACCCGAGTTCTAACATATTTGGTCCAGAATGACCAAATTTATTAGAACTCGGGTTGAAATTTCCTTATCTGGCACTACAAGTAGTGATTGATTCTATTTCTTGCATCAAAAAGTACAATGTTTCAATTTAAAATCAATTTCAACTATCGATACACCTCTGATTTTGTTGATAAGTGTAGGCTATCTTGCACAAGAGGGTACAAGATGGAGATATCTTGCACCTCTCTTTTTACGGATTTTTCTATCTGGGGTGCAATGTGTCCTCTACTGTCTGCCTGCCACACGGACACATATGTCATTTCAACGGAATTTACAACTATTGGTTAAAAGAATATAATTATTTATAATCTTTTTGTAAAATAAACAAAAATGCATTTTGCCAAAATTTTGACTATTGAGATTAAAATCTACCATTGACAAATGATGGCATATACGAAATCCAAGATCTGTTACTATAAATAGCAAAATCACTAAAATGGCTATTGTGGTTTCTATTTTCCACCAATTTTCTTCAAATTTGAAATATAAAAAAGTAGATACCTAGCCATTTAACATATATAACAGGTTTTTCAGAGAAATGTTTCATTAACCTAATCAAGTAAATTCAAATTTTTAGCCAATTCTTTGAAAACTTTCTCCTCAGAAACCACTGTGGCAATGGGGTTCGCCGCTGTACCATGTGATCAATACCTCTTAACGTTTGTGTGGAACGTTTCGGAAAACTAAACGTCACAGATTCCTGGAATGACATCATTTTCGCGGGAAAATGTCATCTTATGTTATTCCATATCCATTGGAAATAAGTGTTCCTCACAAACATTAGAGGTTATCACTTGGTACAGCGGCGGACCCCATTGAAACCAAATTTGGTGTGGAAGGTCCCGAGGTGGAATAGATCAAAGTTTGTACAAGGCGACTTTGTACAAAATCCAAGATGGCCACTGTTACTACAAATAGCAAAATCACTAAAATGGCTATTGTGCATTTAATTTTTCCACCAATTTTCTTCAAATTTGAAACATAGAAAATAGATACATTTAACATATACGTAACATTTTTTTCAAGAAATTTTCATTGATATAATTCTAGCAAATTATGCAAATGAGGTCAAATATTTAGCCAATTTTTTGAAAATCTTCTCAGAAACGACTGTGCCAATTGAAACCAAATTTGGTGTGGAAGGTACCTAGGTGGAGTAGATCAAAGTTTGTACAAGGCGACCCTGTATGAAATCCAAGATGGCCACAATTACTTTAAATAGCAAAATCACTAAAATGGCCATTGTGCGTTCCATTTTCCAATGATTTTCTTTAAATTTGAAATATAAAAAAGTAGATACCATACCTGGCCATTAAACATATAAAACAGGTTTTTCCAAGAAATTTTTTATTGACCGAATTTTAGCAAATTATGCACATGAGGTCAAATTTTGCCAGTTTAGCATTACAGACCCTTTTGGGCCTCTTATACATCTTGTATTGATTGCTAGCATGGTATTTATAATAGCCTGTGTAAAATCAGGCTTAAAAACAATCAAAACTGATATGGCTGCCAAGGTCAAGACACCATGACATTGATGGAATTATACAACAAATTTGTAGGTGGAAACTCGACCATCAGATGCCAGTTGCTAATGTAATAAGTTCCAGGATCACTGTCGCACAAAACATGAGAATGTATTCCTACTACCAAAGTCGTCTCATTTTTGGGATCCTATATTGAGCAAGAGATTAAAAAATAAAATCTGTACCCCGTCCCAACTTTGAAACAAAAATTGGGATGAAAATCTAGGTGTTAATTTATTATAGCCTAAACCGCCTAATTTATATATACTGGAGTAAATCTCTGCATATAAGACAGATATTTTTTTACCTTATAATTTTCTTGAATATTTTTGTATTTTTGTTGATCTTTTAATAAAATAAAGTTATAATAAATGAATAACATAAAAAATTTTAAAAAAAACCCAAAAAGTGTGGTAAGAACAGAAATCAAGAGGTGGTAGTCTTTTCATTTTGTTTTCATCACAATCTAGAAAATACATATACCCCACTTTGTCTGCTTCACATGTTTAGGACAATAATTTCTGATTATAAGGGAACCAGTCTAAACTACAAATGTTAAAAACCTTCTCCTGTGTAATAGTTATACACTACATATTTTAGATGTAGCAGCTTTAGGACTATTTTAGATGTAGCAGCTTTAGGACTATTTTAGATGTGGCAGCTTTAGGATTAGCAGTATTCAATTTGCAAAAAGTTGGTGGTGGGGATCCTAAGTGGGGAAACACTGCCACACGTTCACTTGATATCTCATCCTTTTCCGACAAAGTTGCTGTTATGTACACTTCATATTCAGTCATTCACTAGGATGAGACACATAAATCAACATTTCAGAGTTCAGTTTACGTTTTTAAATTACACATGTATTGATATAGACTTACAACCATCAATATTACATAACAAAAACTGAACCTGTATCTCATTCTTGTTATATGTATGCAGGTATTGTATTTTATATAACATAATACACGTATAAAACAATAATCCAGCAGCTGTACAGTGCTAGTTTTAGTATTAATTTTTTTCTAAGTCTCCAATTAAAATTGAAATTGATTTTTTATAACTTAAAAAAAGTTTAATTAACAATGTGCAGTTTGTAAATGTACTTATTCACCATTTGGATATATAAAGAGTTGTCATAATGTTCTTCACTTTATAATGACATGATGGAATGTTTGAATATGAGTAACCGTAAGTGTTATAAAGGTTTACTTAAAACCTGTTCTATTCCTGATAGCCAAAATTGCTATTAGTTAGCGGTAATAAATTCTGAGGAATTGTTCTTTCAAAATGTAACCTATTTAAAGTATTTGTGAAAAAATACTTTAAAAAGGACCATATTTCAATTTTTTTTTGAATTTGGCTGTTAATAATGTTATACTTGTGAAAATCCTTCATTTTGAATTTGACACGTGCCACACTATCTTGAAATACCATTAGCAGAATGTCATTTCTTGGAATTACACTTTTTTCTTTCAATAAATATTTTGTCTGGAATTTAATTCTGACCTGGTACCTCCAACTTGTGGAATAAATACCTGGTCTGGAATTCAGTTCCCACCAGATACCTCTAACTTGTTGAATGAATTTCTGGTCTGGAATTCAATTCTGACCCGATGCCTCCAACATGTCCAACTTGTAGAATGAGTACCTGGTCCGGAATTGAATTCTGACCTGATACCTCAAACTTGTAGAATGAATACCTAGACTAGAATTAGACCTTGTTATGAGTTAGTTTTCTTACTTGTGTATTGACTACTGTAGATCACTTTAATATCGCGAGTATCAAATTTCGCGTACTTACATCTGAGCTTCATTTCGCGAATACACAATCCAGGTTCATATTTAATTACGCGCCCACTTCGTGGTGGCTTTATAGTTATCTACCTATCTTTATGCTTCTTGTTTTCTTGATCGTTTCTTAATGTTCCATCGTCATTGTAAACGGTTGAAAGGATCTTTTTAAATTCAGCCTCATCAGTGTTTAAAGGGAAAATTCAAAAGAACTTTGTAAGTTACGGTTAAGTTTCCTAAAGACTTTTTTGTAAACAGTTAAAAGGAAACGTTAGTAAACCCTGTTTAACCGGAAATTTCAATGGAACCTTGTAAGTGGAACCTTACAAGTTACGGCGAAGTTTATGATTTACTTTATTGCATCTAATATGGCATACTTTAACGACGGTCATAGTCGATTGCCGTCATGTTTTAAATTTGAGTAAATAATTTCGGTGATTCTGGGAATATTCTCGTGATATTTGAATTCGCGACTAAGAGTCCTCGCGCAATTACGCGTTAATTAATCTCTCGCGATAAAAAAGTAATCTACAGTACTTGGATTTAGAAATTGAACTTCACATGTGAAATAATTTCCTTTTCCAGAAATATAACCCAGCCTTGTACCCCCTTATATCATGTAAAGTTATTTGGTACAGAGAGGATTCTGTTTGATGTTCTTTGTGTTATTTATTCCAGGTACTCATTGCCATGACAGATATGAGAATATTATTGAAGGCATCAATAAAGCTGCAAGAAAAAAACTGGTTATTGCAAGTTGTCTTTGTTTGACCTTTATGTTAGCAGAGATAGTAGGTGAGTATCTTTTGATTATTAATTACTCATTGTGTTGTATCATAACAAGACTAGGGCGGCTAGGAAGTCTAGTTACTTTTATGTGTGTTTATCTAAACAAGGCTAGGACAGCTAGAAAGTGTGTTTATCTAAACAACACTAGGACAGCTAGGAAGTGTGTGTTTATCTAAACAAGACTAGGACAGCTAGGAAGTGTGTGTTTATCTAAACAAGGCTAGGACAGCTAGGAAGTGTGTATTTATTTAAACAAGGCTAGGACAGCTAGGAAGTCTAGTTACTTTTCTGTGTATTTATCTAAACAAGGCTAGGACAGCTAGAAAGTCTAGTTACTTTTATGTGTGTTTATCTAAACAAGGCTAGGACAGCTAGGAAGTGTGTTTATCTAAACAACACTAGGACAGCTAGGAAGTGTGTGTTTATCTAAACAAGACTAGGACAGCTAGGAAGTGTGTGTTTATCTAAACAAGGCTAGGACAGCTAGGAAGTGTGTATTTATTTAAACAAGGCTAGGACAGCTAGGAAGTCTAGTTACTTTTCTGTGTATTTATCTAAACAAGGCTAGGACAGCTAGGAAGTCTAGTTACTTTTCTGTGTGTTTATCTAAACAAGACTAGGACAGCTAGGAAGTGTGTGTTTATCTAAACAAGACTAGGACAGCTAGGAAGTGTGTGTTTATCTAAACAAGGCTAGGACAGCTAGGAAGTGTGTATTTATTTAAACAAGGCTAGGGCAGCTAGGAAGTTTAGTTACTTTTCTGTGTATTTATCTAAACAAGGCTAGGACAGCTAGGAAGTGTGTTTATCTAAACAAGACTAGGACAGCTAGGAAGTGTGTGTTTATCTAAACAAGACTAGGACAGCTAGGAAGTGTGTGTTTATCTAAACAAGGCTAGGACAGCTAGGAAGTGTGTATTTATTTAAACAAGGCTAGGACAGCTAGGAAGTCTAGTTACTTTTCTGTGTATTTATCTAAACAAGGCTAGGACAGCTAGGAAGTGTGTTTATCTAAACAAGACTAGGACAGCTAGGAAGTGTGTGTTTATCTAAACAAGGCTAGGACGGCTAGGAAGTGTGTGTTTATCTAAACAAGGCTAAGACAGCTAGGAAGTCTAGTTACTGTTCTGTGTATTTTTTTAAACAAGGCTAGGACAGCTAGGAAGTGTGTATTTATTTAAACAAGGCTAGGACAGCTAGGAAGTGTGTGTTTATCTAAACAAGGATAAGACAGCTAGGAAGTCTAGTTACTGTTCTGTGTATTTTTTTAAACAAGGCTAGGACAGCTAGGAAGTGTGTATTTATTTAAACAAGGCTAAGACAGCTAGGAAGTCTAGTTACTGTTTTGTGTATTTTTTAAACAAGGCTAGGACAGCTAGGAAGTGTGTATTTATTTAAACAAGGCTAGGACAGCTAGGAAGTCTAGTTACTGTTCTGTGTATTTATCTAAACAAGGCTAGGACAGCTAGGAAGTCTAGTTACTTTTCTGTGTGTTTATCTAAACAAGGCTAGGACAGCTAGGAAGTCTAGTTACTTTTCTGTGTGTTTATCTAAACAAGGCTAGGATGGCTAGGAAGGAATTTAAATTTGAATTGAAACAGATGTGATTGTATCAAGTAGAAATTGGTTGAAATCTCAAATTGTCACAAAAATTTTTTGTCTTTAAAATATATAAAAATTCATCCTCTATCTTTTTACAAAATTTTACTTAAAAATTCTAACGAATACCAAAGTTATGATGTCATTTATGACATAGCTATTTACGTATCACCCAATTGTAACTGCGTGCAAAACTACTTGAATTTGCAAAAATTATCGGAAATTCTAACAATATAGGGACTTTAAGTCAAGTACAAATTTTCAGTCACATGCAGTATAAATGTAGTATTTATTTGCTTGTTGTATAAAATATCTGTTTTCATGTTGAGCAATGTGTTGTTGATAAAGGCGCACAGATACCTGTTTTCAGGGCAATGATCGCGGTATAATGATGACGTCGTTCTTCCAACTGTTACGTCACAATACTGAAAATGTTGACGTGGAGATTTTGACCGATTTCTACTTGATACAATCACATATGTTGCTTATCCCCATTATTAAATGCCCATCCTCTGTATAGAAAAGCTCATATTAATGATTCTGTGATACTATTGATTTCTAGAGGAAAGCTATTAAAATTGAAAAATTAATCTTTATTAATTTAATTGAATTAAATTAATTCATCTTTAGGTTAAGGCCATAGTAAATTAATTCTTAGATTTAATCTGACCACTCACTCCTATTTTACTTCTGACCTCAATTTATTACCTTCATCATCAACAGTAAAGCTAGTAGCTGCTTAAGTCCATCCATCTATCTGTTTGTTTTTCTGTCTGTCTGTGACAACTGGGGTATACCCAGTCTGTCTGTGACAGCTAGGGTACATCCTGTCTGTCTGTGCCAACTAGGGTATATCCTGTCTGTCTGTGACAACTAGGGTACATCCTGTCTGTCTGTGCCAACAAGGGTACATCCTGTCTGTCTGTGACAACTAGGGTACATCCTGTCTGTCTGTGACAGCTAGGGTACATCCTGTCTGTCTGTGACAACTGGGGTACATCCTGTCTGTTTGTAACAGCTAGGGTACATCCTGTCTGTCTGTCACAGCTAGGGTACGTCCTATTTGTAATCTGTAGGTATTACTGTATTATAGCTACCAGTCTGTCTGTCTGTCACAGCTAGGGTACGTCCTATTTGTAATCTGTAAGTATTACTGTATTATAGCTACCAGTTGTCTGTCTGCCTGTCTGTAACAGCTGGGGTACATCCTGTCTGTCTGTAACAGCAAGGGTACATCCTGTCTGTCTGTAACAGCTAGGATACATCATGTCTGTCTGTAACACCTGTCTGTCTGTAACAGCTAGGGTACATCCTGTCTGTCTGTAACAGCTAGGGTACATCCTGTCTGTCTGTCACAGCTAGGGTACATCCTATTTGTAATCTGTAAGTATTACTGTATTATAGCTACCAGTTGTCTGTCTGCCTGTCTGTGACAACTGGGGTACATACTGTCTGTCTGTAACAGCTAGGGTACATCCTGTCTGTCTGTAACAGCAAGGGTACATACTGTCTGTCTGTAACAGCTAGGGTACATCCTGTCTGTCTGTAACAGCAAGGGTACATCCTGTCTGTCTGTAACAGCTAGGATACATCCTGTCTGTCTGTAACACCTGTCTGTCTGTAACAGCTAGGGTACATCCTGTCTGACTGTAACAGCTAGGGTACATACTGTCTGTTTGTAACAGCTAGGGTACATACTGTCTTGTCTGTAACAGCTAGGGTACATCCTGTCTGTCTGTAACAGCTGGGGTACATACTGTCTGTTTGTAACAGCTAGGGTACATCCTGTCTGTCTGTAACAGCTAGGGTACATCCTGTCTGTCTGTAACAGCTAGGGTACATCCTGTCTGTCTGTAACAACTAGGCTACATCCTGTCTGTCTGTAACAGCTGGGGTACATACTGTCTGTCTGTAACAGCTAGGGTACATACTGTCTGTTTGTAACAGCTAGGGTACATACTGTCTTGTCTGTCTGTAACAGCTAGGGTACATCCTGTCTGTCTGTAACAGCTAGGGTACATCCTGTCTGTCTGTAACAACTAGGGTACATCCTGTCTGTCTGTAACAGCTAGGGTGCATACTGTCTGTTTGTAACAGCTAGGGTACATCCTGTCTGACTGTAACAGCTAGGGTACATCCTGTCTGTCTGTAACAGCTAGGGTGCATACTGTCTGTTTGTAACACCTGTCTGTCTGTAACAGCTAGGGTACATCCTGTCTGTCTGTAACAGCTAGGGTACATCCTGTCTGTCTGTAACAACTAGGGTACATCCTGTCTGTCTGTAACAGCTAGGGTACATCATGTCTGTCTGTAACAACTAGGCTACATCCTGTCTGTGTGTAACAGCTGGGGTACATACTGTCTGTCTGTAACAGCTAGGGTACATACTGTCTGTTTGTAACAGCTAGGGTACATACTGTCTTGTCTGTCTGTAACAGCTAGGGTACATCCTGTCTGTCTGTAACAGCTAGGGTACATCCTGTCTGTCTGTAACAACTAGGGTACATCCTGTCTGTCTGTAACAGCTAGGGTGCATACTGTCTGTTTGTAACAGCTAGGGTACATCCTGTCTGACTGTAACAGCTAGGGTACATCCTGTCTGTCTGTAACAGCTAGGGTGCATACTGTCTGTTTGTAACAGCTAGGGTACATCCTGTCTGACTGTAACAGCAAGGGTACATACTGTCTGTCTGTAACAGCTAGGATACATCCTGTCTGTCTGTAACAGCTAGGGTACATACTGTCTGTCTGTAACAGCTGGGGTACATCCTGTCTGTCTGTAACAGCTAGGGTACATCCTGTCTGTCTGTAACAGCTGGGGTACATCCTGTCTGTCTGTAACAGCTAGGGTACATCCTGTCTGTCTAACAGCTGGGGTACATCCTGTCTGTCTGTGACAGCTGTCTGTCTGTAACAGCTAGGGTACATCCTGTCTGACTGTAACAGCTAGGGTACATCCTGTCTGTCTGTAACAGCTAGGGTACATACTGTCTGTCTGTAACAGCTAGGGTACATCCTGTCTGTCTGTAACAGCTGGGGTGCATACTGTCTGTCTGTAACAGCTGGGGTACATCCTGTCTGTCTGTAACAGCTAGGGTACATCCTGTCTGTCTGTAACAACTAGGCTACATCCTGTCTGTGTGTAACAGCTGGGGTACATACTGTCTGTCTGTAACAGCTAGGGTACATCCTGTCTGTCTGTAACAGCTAGGGTGCATACTGTCTGTTTGTAACAGCTAGGGTACATCCTGTCTGACTGTAACAGCTAGGGTACATCCTGTCTGTCTGTAACAGCTAGGGTGCATACTGTCTGTCTGTAACAACTAGGGTACATCCTGTCTGTCTGTAACAGCTAGGGTGCATACTGTCTGTTTGTAACAGCTAGGGTACATCCTGTCTGACTGTAACAGCTAGGGTACATCCTGTCTGTCTGTAACAGCTAGGGTGCATACTGTCTGTTTGTAACACCTGTCTGTCTGTAACAGCTAGGGTACATCCTGTCTGTCTGTAACAGCTAGGGTACATCCTGTCTGTCTGTAACAACTAGGGTACATCCTGTCTGTCTGTAACAGCTAGGGTACATCCTGTCTGTCTGTAACAACTAGGCTACATCCTGTCTGTGTGTAACAGCTGGGGTACATACTGTCTGTCTGTAACAGCTAGGGTACATACTGTCTGTTTGTAACAGCTAGGGTACATACTGTCTTGTCTGTCTGTAACAGCTAGGGTACATCCTGTCTGTCTGTAACAGCTAGGGTACATCCTGTCTGTCTGTAACAACTAGGGTACATCCTGTCTGTCTGTAACAGCTAGGGTGCATACTGTCTGTTTGTAACAGCTAGGGTACATCCTGTCTGACTGTAACAGCTAGGGTACATCCTGTCTGTCTGTAACAGCTAGGGTGCATACTGTCTGTTTGTAACAGCTAGGGTACATCCTGTCTGACTGTAACAGCAAGGGTACATACTGTCTGTCTGTAACAGCTAGGATACATCCTGTCTGTCTGTAACAGCTAGGGTACATACTGTCTGTCTGTAACAGCTGGGGTACATCCTGTCTGTCTGTAACAGCTAGGGTACATCCTGTCTGTCTGTAACAGCTGGGGTACATCCTGTCTGTCTGTAACAGCTAGGGTACATCCTGTCTGTCTAACAGCTGGGGTACATCCTGTCTGTTTGTAACACCTGTCTGTCTGTAACAGCTAGGGTACATCCTGTCTGACTGTAACAGCTAGGGTACATCCTGTCTGTCTGTAACAGCTAGGGTACATACTGTCTGTCTGTAACAGCTAGGGTACATCCTGTCTGTCTGTAACAGCTGGGGTGCATACTGTCTGTCTGTAACAGCTGGGGTACATCCTGTCTGTCTGTAACAGCTAGGGTACATCCTGTCTGTCTGTAACAGCTGGGGTACATCCTGTCTGTCTGTAACAGCTAGGGTACATCCTGTCTGTCTAACAGCTGGGGTACATCCTGTCTGTCTGTGACAGCTAGGGTACATCCTATCTGTCTGTGACAGCTAGGGTATATCCTGTTTGTAATCTGTAAGTACTGCTGTATTATAGCTACCAGTTTGTCTGTCTGTCTGTCTGTGACAACTAGGGTACATCCTGTCTGTCTGTAACAGCTAGGGTACATCATGTCTGTCTTTCTGTCTGTGTTTGTCTGTCTGTATGTCTGAAGGCTGGAGAGATAGTAATGGTGTTATTTGTCTGTGTGTGTCTGTCTGTATGTCTGAAGGTTGGAGAGATAGTAATGGTGTTCTCTGTCTGTCAGCCTGTCTGTCTGTAACAGCTAGGGTACATCATGTCTGTCTTTCTGTCTGTGTTTGTCTGTCTGTATGTCTGAAGGCTGGAGAGATAGTAATGGTGTTATCTGTCTGTGTTTGTCTGTCTGTATGTCTGAAGGCTGGAGAGATAGTAATGGTGTTATCTGTCTGTGTGTGTCTGTCTGTATGTCTGAAGGCTGGAGAGATAGTAATGGTGTTATCTGTCTGTGTGTGTCTGTCTGTATGTCTGATGCTGGAGAGATAGTAATGGTGTTATCTGTCTGTGTCTGTCTGTATGTCTGAAGGCTGGAGAGATAGTAATGGTGTTCTCTGTCTGTGTCTGTCTGTATGTCTGAAGGGTGGAGAGATAGTAATGGTGTTATCTGTCTGTGTCTGTCTGTATGTCTGAAGGGTGGAAGTATAGTAATGGTGTTATCTGTCTGTGTGTGTCTGTCTGTATGTCTGAAGGCTGGAGAGATAGTAATGGTGTTCTTTGTCTGTGTCTGTCTGTATGTCTGAAGGCTGGAGAGATAGTAATGGTGTTATCTGTCTGTGTTTGTCTGTCTGTATGTCTGAAGGCTGGAGAGATAGTAATGGTGTTATCTGTCTGTGTCTGTCTGTATGTCTGAAGGCTGGAGAGATAGTAATGGTGTTCTCTGTCTGTGTCTGTCTGTATGTCTGAAGGCTGGAGAGATAGTAATGGTGTTCCCTGTCTGTGTGTGTCTGTCTGTATGTCTGAAGGCTGGAGAGATAGTAATGGTGTTCTCTGTCTGTGTCTGTCTGTATGTCTGAAGGCTGGAGAGATAGTAATGGTGTTCCCTGTCTGTGTGTGTCTGTCTGTATGTCTAAAGGCTGGAGAGATAGTAATGGTGTTATCTGTCTGAGTCTGTCTGTCTGTATGTCTGAAGGCTGGAGAGATAGTAATGGTGTTCTCTGTCTGTGTGTGTCTGTCTGTATGTCTAAAGGCTGGAGAGATAGTAATGGTGTTATCTGTCTGTGTTTGTCTGTCTGTATGTCTGAAGGCTGGAGAGATAGTAATGGTGTTATCTGTCTGTGTTTGTCTGTCTGTATGTCTGAAGGCTGGAGAGATAGTAATGGTGTTCTCTGTCTGTGTGTGTCTGTCTGTATGTCTAAAGGCTGGAGAGATAGTAATGGTGTTATCTGTCTGAGTCTGTCTGTCTGTATGTCTGAAGGCTGGAGAGATAGTAATGGTGTTATCTGTCTGTGTTTGTCTGTGTATGTCTGAAGGCTGGAGAGATAGTAATGGTGTTCTCTGTCTGTGTGTGTCTGTCTGTATGTCTGAAGGCTGGAGAGATAGTAATGGTGTTCTCTGTCTGTGTGTGTCTGTCTGTATGTCTGAAGGCTGGAGAGATAGTAATGGTGTTCTCTGTCTGTGTGTGTCTGTATGTCTGAAGGCTGGAGAGATAGTAATGGTGTTATCTGTCTGTGTGTGTCTGTCTGTATGTCTAAAGGCTGGAGAGATAGTAATGGTGTTCTCTGTCTGTGTTTGTCTGTCTGTATGTCTGAAGGCTGGAGAGATAGTAATGGTGTTATCTGTCTGTGTGTGTCTGTCTGTATGTCTGAAGGCTGGAGAGATAGTAATGGTGTTATCTGTCTGTGTTTGTCTGTCTGTATGTCTGAAGGCTGGAGAGATAGTAATGGTGTTATCTGTCTGTGTGTGTCTGTCTGTATGTCTAAAGGCTGGAGAGATAGTAATGGTGTTTTTTGTCTGTGTGTGTCTGTATGTCTGAAGGGTGGAAAGATAGTAATGGTGTTCTGTATGTCTGTCTGTCTGTATGTCTGTCCTGCCTTCCATAACTTATGTATCTTCTACTTCACCAATACTTGCAATACTTTTATTAATTTTGTTATGTTAATTTTAGGTGGTATTATAGCTGGTAGTCTTGCTATTGTCTCTGATGCAGCTCACCTTCTGACAGATTTTGCCAGTTTTATGATCAGCCTTGTAGCTCTTTATCTAGCCTCGCGTCAAGCCACAAAAAAGTTAAGTTTTGGATGGTACAGAGCAGGTATACACATTTTTCTTAAAATTTTATTGTAACTTAATTTGATTTTGATTTTGAATTTTTGAAATACATATACTCAAGCTATCAATCTGCCATTTCCTGATTTGAGTAAAACTGTAATGCCTGTAATGCTTTCAGTTTCATTGTATTCAAATAATGGATTACAAACATTTCCCATAAATAATTATAACAAAAATTCAACTTGACACCAAGTAGACAAAAAAGCATTCCTTCATATACTTCCATTTGCAATATTCCTTATTAGGCAAACTTTTGTAAAGCCTAAGGTTGCCATCAAAGGATTTTTTTGTTCCAGTACGAGGTTTCTCAAATCAATTTTTTCATACTGCACATGATACTATTGTTTATGATGTCATACGATTGTTGTCGACGTCATAGCTGTGTTGTTGTCATATTGCACTAGTTCTTATATCCATTTACAAGAACTAGTGTAATATTTATGTTTTATACGGCAAAATAGTATTTGAGATGAAATACTTGACGGGAGTAAATGAAATTTATTTTGCTATATTATAAGAGGGTTATTGCAAGCTTGCAAGCTCGTGCAAATGTGGAGTCAACTCGGGACAATATTTCAGTTCAATAACTCTATAACATTATTATAATGTAACATAAAATAACAGGACATGTTACACATTGTTCTCTATCTCTATATAGTTTATTATCAGCTGTAACATTATACACCCTGCTGTTAGTTTATAGTCATCTCAAGTATAAATATGTTTGTACTTAAATTACCCTTAAATGTACGTAATTAAAAACATCATGATATTGTTACTATTAAAAAAAATGTGAGTAATTCTTCTTTTTATTATCCAAATATGAAATAATTGCACATTTTGCACACTGAAAAATTCGTGTGCAAAATGTCCAAATTTTTAGCTCACCTGAGCTGAAAGCTAAGATGAGCTATTGCAATGGTTCACCGTCCGTCGTGCGTCGTGCGTTAACTTTGTACATTTTAATCATCTCCTCTAAAACTACCAAGCAAAATTTGATGAAATTTAGTGATTATGATGCCTAGTTGAAGGCCTTTCAGATTTGCACAAATGAAGGAGTTATGTCCCCTTGGTGACCCATAAAGGGGGAAATGTGAAAATCTTTAAAAATCATCTCCTCTGAACTTACAAGAGATATAACTTAGATATTACAAGTGAAACATACTTAAGGCACCTAGTTTTAGATTTGCACAAATCATAACTGTGGGGGCCAAAATGGGGAAATGGCAAGGTATTTAAGGGGGAAATTGCTAAAATTAATGTATTTGTCACTATATCTTGAAAACTATAAACTTTTTGTATAAGCATGTATATTAGAATATTGTAGGTATTTGCACAACGATCATTTTGATATATAGATGAAGGTCATAGGTTCAAAGGTCAAGATCATAGACATGAACGAATACTTAAATGGTTAATTATTTCAAAAACTATAAACATTTTCTATAGGCATGTATATTGGAATATTTTAGGCATTTGCACAACAATCATTTTGATATATGAATGAAGGTCATAGGTTCAAAGGTCAAGGTCATAGTCACGAACGAATACTGAAATGGTTAATTATCTCAAAAACTATAAACTTTTTGTATAGGCATATATATTGGAATATTGTAGGTATTGGCCTTAAGATCATTTTGATATATGAATGAAGGTCATAGGTTCAAAGGTCAAGGTTCAAGATGCCAATGAATACTTAAATGGTTAATTATCTCAAAAACTATAAACTTTTTGTATAGGCATGTATATTGGAATATTGTAGGCATTTGCACAACGATCATTTTGATATATGAATGAAGGTCATAGGTTCAAAGGTCAAGGTCATAGATGCAAACAAAGACTTAAATGGTTAATTATCTCAAAAACTATAAACGTTTTGTATAGGCATATATATTAGAATATTGTAGGCATTTGCACCATGATCATTTTGATATATGAATGAAGGTCATAGGTTCAAAGGTCAAGGTCATAGACATAAACTAATGCTGAAATGGTTAATTATCTCAAAAACTATAAACTTTTTGTATAGACATATATATTGGAATATTTTAGTTATTGGCCTAACAATCATTTTGATATATGAATGAAGGTCATAGGTTCAAAGGTCAAGGTCATAGATGCAAACGAATACTGAAATGGTTAATTATCTCAAAAACTATAAACTTTTTGTATAGGCATGTATATTAGAATATTGTAGGTGTTGGCCTAATGAACATTTTGATATACAGATGTTTTAGCTATTTATAAATAATATATTGTAGCTAGACTTTAAATATGTTATATATAGCATACTTATGTAATAATTATTATAATTAATTTGCAAAAATACTTGCATATTATTGGCCCTTACTGCTGAAAATTTTGATATT
Source organism: Anadara kagoshimensis (assembly GCA_021292105.1). Taxonomy (NCBI): domain Eukaryota; kingdom Metazoa; phylum Mollusca; class Bivalvia; order Arcoida; family Arcidae; genus Anadara; species Anadara kagoshimensis. The sequence goes on along the minus strand of CM037863.1, from coordinate 32,019,204 downwards.
CTCTTTTATTAATGTCATTGACCATTGAACCTCTGCATAAGATATGTACTCTTCCTCAGGTGAGCGTTAAGGCCCATGGGCCTCTTGTTTATAATCTACAAAATGATTAAAGTGTGTTACTTTTAGTTTTCCGGAAATTCAATGTTCTCTCTTGATAGGTTGATAGGTGGCACTGTAAAAAATTACCATGTGACCGGAAGTAAAATTCCATTGGTCCAAATAATCTTCATGACATAAGGGTAAATTTAAATGCAAGACTCTTTTGGTTTCTAAGCATGACAAAAAATTATTAAAGCTTATTTGTTGGTACCAGTGATTGTACTTTGATCATTTATGTTGTGAAAGTGGCCACCAGGTGGTGCTTCAAAACTTCTTAAGTAAGCCGAAAACCTACTCGATATTTTGGCATGTTGAATGGTTTATGCCCAAGTACAACATATCAAAATTTCAATAAATGTTTTCAAGCAATTTGTAAGGTATGGATCTACCTTAAGACAAGTTCTGTTTGAAATATAGAAGTAGAGATGATGGATAGTGAAGTGTGTAAAATATTTAACAGAATTTTACAGGAAATTTTTTGTTGATCAGATTTTTACAAATTGTGAAATAAGGTATACATATTCTTTGAAAATTTTAACGTTTGAAACTTAGTGTGGAAGATTCTTAGGTGGGCCAGACTACAGTTTGTTATGACTCTGCCCAAGTAAAATTGCAATAATAATAATAGCCATAAAGGATTCACTTTACAACAGATTTTGTTAAAATATAAAAGAGATAGTAGCATATGTAATAGGCTTTTTCCGAAAAATGATTTGTTGACTAGATTTTCACAAGCTATGCAAATGAGTTGCAATTATGTATTTAGTTAATCTTTGAAAATCTTCTCCTCTGAAATCAGTGGGACAATTGGAACCACATTAGGTGTGAAAATTCACTATGGGAGACTAGAACATGTAGAAAGAAGTTTGTATCGGGTGAACCTGCCCTACATCCAAGATGGCCAATGTTACTGTAAATAACGTCGTTTTCATGAAAGTGATAACCCTTAAAATTTGAAAAATTCACAGAATTAACAAGAGAACTCAGGGTCTAATATGTGGGGTTCTTTCATTACATAACCAACATAACACTAAGAATTTCTACTACTGCTATCAATCAACTTTTTATGGACATATACACTTTACATTTGCGTTTGAAATGCATTCTTCATACACCTGTGATATTAGGCCCACTGGGTCTCGTGTTCAGAAAGCACTCTTATAAGCTTGACTTATATGGATTGTCTAGTACAGAGAATAGCAATGTTTTTGTATTTTTCAGAGATTTTAGGAGCTCTGGTGTCAATTCTTCTGTTATGGGTAATCACAGGAATCTTGGTATATCTGGCGGTAGAAAGAGTGGTTAGCAATGATTTTGAAATCAAATCTGAGGTTATGCTTATCACAGCTGGTTGTGGTGTAGCATTTAATCTTATGTAAGTATATCACACCCCTCCCTCTTAGTTTAATACAGTTAGTACCATCAGCAATTTCTAAGTAAAATTTTAATTTGTCATTATAAGAAGTAAAAAAAGTTCCTCTGTGTGTTTATTATGCCCAAAACTACGAATGTAGAGGGTGGAAGTAAATAAACACCCAGTCATAATCTAAAACTCTGGTCTAAAACTCTAATCTAAAACCCTGGTTTAAAACACTGGTCTGGTCTAAAACCCTGATCTAAAACCCTGGTTTAAAACCCTGGTCTAAAACTCTGGTCTAAAACTCTGGTCTAAAACCCTGATCAAAAAACTCTGGTCTAAAACCCTGGTTTAAAACCCTGATCTAAAACTCTGGTCTAAAACCCTAATCTAAAACCCTGATCTAACCCTGATCTAAACCCCTGATCTAAAACTCTGGTCTAAAGCTCTGGTCTAAAACCCTGATCTAAAACTCTGGTCTAAAACTCTTGTCTAAAACCCTGATCTAAAACCCTGATCTAAAACTCTGATCTAAAACCCTGATCTAAAACCCTGATCTAAAACTCTGGTCTAAAACCCTAATCTAAAACTCTGGTCTAAAACTCTGGTCTAAAACCCTAATCTAAAACTCTAATCTAAAACACTGTTTTAAAACTGTAGAATAGAGTAGGAGCCCAGTATTTTCTTGAATAGTGAGAAAAATTACTTTTTTCAAGGCTTAATTGAACTTTCTTTTATTGTGACAAAATTGTCAATTTAATTAAAATCAAGCTTGTGCTAGCTCTGGAATTTTTAAAAAAAAAATATTGCTAGATATTTATTTTAAAAAGTCTTACTATTAATACTTGAGAACTCCTAATGTGATAAAAACAGCAACAATTTAACAAAAATAGAAAGAAAATAGGTGGTATAATTTCTATATTTCTGTTGATTGAAATTGAAACACTTAGCTTGATGTTATTTTCAGCTTAGGATGTACATTGTTCAGCCACGGTGGGCACACCCATCTAGGAGGTGGGGGTCATGGACACAGTCATGGGTCAGGTCATTCTAGTAAAGGTTATGATAATTTAGATAATGCCGAGTCAGGTAACACCAATCATCACTCGTATGGCAGTATACAGGAACATTCTAACAAGAAGAAGGAAGATTCCAATATCAATGTTAAAGCAGCCTTTGTTCATGTGATGGGTGATTTGATACAGTCTATAGGTGTTTTAATAGCAGCTTTTATTATATATTTTAAGGTAAGAAACAATAAAGGAAAAATGGATTTATTTACCTTCGTGTATGAAGTGCAGAACAGCTTTTCTAATTAATCTGACAATGATTTCCATCCATGTGTTCTGATGGTAGTGGAAATTTTGATCTCACATTGTGTTCTCTTTTTGTGTGTTTAAACCCCTTATTATTTCTCTAAAGACACAAGTCTAAAACCCTACAGAAATTGAAATTTACTCTGGATAAAGTCTTTAACATGAATAATAAATATATTTGCAACACATTAATGTAATCTTGCAGGTTGATTCAATAATGTAACAAGAAAGTGACCTTTTCACTTGAAAAAAAAAACCATTTACATGTTTTTCTTACATGGATGTGGCTTGCAGTGAAAAGAACATCTTTTGCATCTAGAGTAGTCTCCCTTTTGATGTACAGTAAAATATGAAATGGACATGTTCTGACATTTTTTCACCAAAGCTACAAGGAGAAAAAGAATTTTATACTGTTATTTGTGTGGGATTGATTTATCTGAACACTCTTGTTTACAAAATAATCCCAGATCCATCAAGAAAAAAATTGAAAAAATAAAGTTTGAATTATTTACGTTTGAAGGTTAAGTTTTAATCTTTCAGTTTCTTTTACAATGACACATGATTTGAATTGTTGAGGACTGATGGTGTCAAAATGAAGTCATCAATGTGATATTAAATCTTGATTCATCAATATACACCTTTTTTGATCATATTTAATCCCCTACCAATCAAACTTGATAAAATTTATAGTGTTTGTTATTGTTTGTCTGTCTGTCTGTCCATCAGTCTATCTGTACATCCACAAAAGTTGTATCCACATATTTTTCTAAAGTGCTCATGGGATTTTGGTGAAACTTTGTGAGCATAATCAGCATATGGCCTAGTTGTGCATGCCACATTTGTGATTGATAGGCAGTTTGCTGTATGCGTCCATCTTAGATTTTGAACATTGTATCCCTATCGCCTTCTCCTAAACCACTAAAGCAATTAAAGATGATACTCGGTAGATATGATAAACATGCCAAATGTTGTACTTGATCGGTGGATTTCCCATATGTCCACTCACATGGCAGACATCTTGGATTTTGAACATTAAAAGTTTTTATCCCCAACTCCTCCTAAGCCACTAAAGTCTCATACAATAATCATGATAATTATGTCTTTGAGATTTTTTTTTCAACCTGAAAAATTCAGTATTCTTTTTTGATTTAAGATGTCCATGTGTTGGTCAGTAATTTTTATTTTTTATTTTCACAGCCAGAGTACAAAATAGCAGACCCAATATGTACCTTTATTTTCTCTGTGATAGTCTTAATTACAACTATATCTATAATGAGGGATATACTGATTGTCTTAATGGAAGGTAAGTTATATTGGCTCACCTGGGCATCAGGTCTCAGTGATAGTTATAATTACAACTATATCTATAATGGGGAATATACTGATTGTCTTAATGGAAGGTAAGTCATATTAGCTCACCTGGGCATCAGGTCTTAGTGATAGTTATAATTACAACTATATCTATAATGAGGGATATACTGATTGTCTTGATGGAAGGTAAGTTATATTAGCTCACCTGGGCATCATGTCTCAGTGATAGTTATAATTACAACAATATCTATAATGAGGGATATACTGATTGTCTTAATGGAAGGTAAGTTATATTAGCTCACCTGGGCATCATGTCTTAGTGATAGTTATAATTACAACTAGAGATTGTAACTGGGATACCAGTTACGTATGATTCCCCACCATCCATAAATAATTTATGACATACATCTGGTGAAAATAACCTAGCAGGGATAGCGCTTGGTTGGAAAAGTCTGTCGCCAAAGAAATCGCCAGTTGTTAAATTTTGTCGCTAATTTCATTACTGTGTCGCCAAAAAGGGTACTTTTTGACACATACGATATTTGACATAAATTAATACACTAGTCGAGTCGGGTACCTGTGTGTGCAGGTAGTCTTACATCAAAGTTACGGCCCTTCATATATGAATTACAAAATTGAATAAAACAATAAATAAACAAGAGATGTTGTTGTTTAGTTATTAATCAACAGGTAATCAACGTTTTTAATGTTGTGTACCGGTATATATATATTGCCTTGATGAATGGTTACATTCTAAAGGCAGTTGTGTATGTTCGGGAGAAATAAATAATCAGATAATGGTGCCTCATAGATCGCGATCAAGACTAAGGGAACAAAATAGTTTTTAAAAAATGTTCTAAATTTCATTTCAAATTTTAATTTAATTCTCATCTTATGCATCACCATATCGTCAATTTTCCAATATATTTCAACACACTATATAAAGTCCGGTTAAAGGAAAAAACGACATACCGGTCATTAGGAAAGTGTCAGTCAGTAAAAATTGAATTTTCATTGGTGTAAATTTAAAAAGTGGGCAGTCTTCTACTTCCACAGTCAGTGATTAACAGAATACCCCCAAGCCATTTCGACACGCTTAACCTTCTGCGATCTATCAAGGCAAATTGTATACACCATTCAGCTCATTGTGTAAGGTTTTAATTACAGGCGCGTGACGTGACAAGCTGTGGTTTTAAAAATCGCCAAGTTTTTGACGGTCACTAATCGGATTAACTCATAGGTGAAAGCATTTGCTTGGTATAATTAAAGCGTCGTAACCAGCTTATGTCCATTCAGAATTGGTTTCCCCGGGTATTTAACTACATATTTAATTAAGCAATTTACTCCCACCCACCCACCTTCAAGATAACAAAAATGAACACGTCTTGATTATCTACACAGACAACAGATTATTGGTACCAAATTTCATCTAAATCTATCAAGCCGTTCCCGAGATATCCATTCGCATATGGTCTTGAGAGAAAAAGAATACTAATAATAAGAAGAAGAAGAAACAGAAAGAAAACAATATGATTCCCCACCTTAGGTGGTGGGGAATCATAATAATATCTATAATGAGGGATATACTGATTGTCTTAATGGAAGGTAAGTCCTATCAGCTCACCTGGGCATCAGGTCTTAGTGATAGTTATAATTACAACAATATCTATAATGAGGGATATACTGATTGTCTTAATGGAAGGTAAGTCATATTAGCTCACCTGGGCATCATGTCTTAGTGATAGTTATAATTACAACAATATCTATAGTGAGGGATATACTGATTGTCTTAATGGAAGGTAAGTCATATTAGCTCACCTGGGCATCATGTCTTAGTGATAGTTATAATTACAACAATATCTATAGTGAGGGATTTTGCTTCAATAACTCACCTATATTAAAATATGGTAAAACCTGTGTATAAAGACCACCCAGGGGACTGAGCAAAAGTGGACTTAATAGACAGGTGGACTTTATTTAGAGGGTCACTTTAAGAACGAGTAAATGTGTATTGTTGATACTTGTATACAAATAAATGAAAATAATACCTATTAAAATACCCTTTTGTTTAATTTTGTTAAAATTATTTTTATTATGAATTATAGAAGATATTTGAAAAGTGCATTATAATCTTAATGGGCGGTACATCTGATTACATGGTAACAGTTTATCTATCAGTATACACCTGACAGTCTTTGTTTTCTTAGGAAGCAGGGTGTCACTAATTAAAACAATAGGTATAGAAAACATACTGCCCTAAATAACAAAGACTGTTTCTAACTGCTGATTTAATGGCTTCAGTCATCCACATGAGTGTAAGGACTTCACATTTTTTCCCCTCAAATTTTTACTTATTATAACTCATCTATACTCTTTGCAACAAAAATTTGTAAAACTTATACAATGATAAAAGATTTATGATAATTATATATTTCTAATCTTCAAGCATTATATTCTAATAATAACTTGGTTAAAAAAAAACCATGAAATTAGACTAAAATTATAATATGAAAAATAACTTGAAACTTAAAAGTTGATTGAAATAGTGGACTTTATAGACAGGCTGAGAAGTCATTTGGGACTAAAAAGGGCGGACTCTATTCACATTAGACAGGTGGACTTTATATAGAGGATCATTATATAGTAAAATCCATTGGGGATACTTCAGACTGGTTGCTATAGGCAGGTAGACTTTATACAGAGGTGGACTCTATAGGCAGGTAGTCTTTATACAGAGGTGGACTCTATAAGCAGGTAGACTTTATTCAGAGGTGGACTCTATAGGCAGGTAGACTATACAGAGGTGGACTCTATAGGCAGGTAGACTTTATTCAGAGGTGGACTCTATAGGCAGGTAGACTTTATACAGAGGTGGACTCTATAGGCAGGTAGACTTTATACAGAGGTGGACTCTATAGGCAGGTAGACTTTATACAGAGGTAGACTCTATAGGCAGGTAGACTTTATACAGAGATGGACTCTATAGCAGGTTATACTGTATTGCTTTTTTCCTAGTGACTAACTAGTAATCAATACTTACCATTTTTCAATGTCTTATTATTAGCCAATCAGATGGCTTAAATATATTTGGTACTGTCCTACATCGAAGGATGCACATGCATGCATGCATCATCTGCTTCCACTTTTTTCCATCACTTCTGACTGACCAGAATCATATTTTCTGTCAAACCCAGGGTCCACATGGATGTTGCCAACCCTCAGGACTTGGTGCCCAAGGGTGCTATTATCTCCATGAACAATTTGGCTATTGAGTGTTTTCAGACTTTGTTCTGACAGTTGTTCTGACAGTTGTTCTGACAGTTGTTCCGACAGACTTTGTTCTGACAGTTGTTCCGACAGACTTTGTTCTGACAGTTGTTCCAACAGTTGTTCCCACAGACTTTGTTCTGACAGTTGTTCCGACAGACTTTGTTCTGACATTTGTTCCGACAGACCTTGTTCTGACAGTTGTTCCGACAGACTTTGTTCTGACAGTTGTTCCAACAAACTTTGTTCTGACAGTTGTTCCGACAGACTTTGTTCTGACAGTTGTTCCGACAGACTTTGTTCTGACAGACTTTGTTCCGAAAGACTTTGTTCTGACAGTTGTTCCAACAGACTTTGTTCTGACAGTTGTTCCGACAGACTTTGTTCTGACAGTTGTTCCGACAGACTTTGTTCTGACAATTGTTCCGACAGACTTTGTTCTGACAGTTGTTCCGACAGACTTTGTTCTGACAGTTGTTCCGACAGACTTTGTTCCGACAAACTTTGTACTGACAGCTGTTCCGATAGACTTTCTGACAGTTGTTCTGACAGACTTTGTTCTGACAGTTGTTCCGACAGACTTTGTTCTGACAGTTGTTCCGACAGACTTTGTTCTGACAGTTGTTCCGACAGACTTTGTTCTGACAGTAGTTCCGACAGACTTTGTTCTGACAGTAGTTCCGACAGACTTTGTTCTGACAGTTGTGCCGACAGACTTTGTTCTGACGGTTGTTCCGACAGACTTTGTTCTGACAGTTGTTCCGACAGACTTTGTTCTGACTTTGTTCTGAAAGTTGTTCCGACAGACTTTGTTCTGACAGTTGTTCCGACAGACTTTGTTGCAACAGTAGATGCTTACAGTTTTATGACAGTGGCAACTGTGAGATGCAGTACTGTCTTCACTTCTGTGGAGATGGCCTGTGCTCCAGCCAGTGCTTTTTTGACACCAATGTCTTCTGGAAGCACATGAAGTGATCTTGGGCAAGCAAGGATTCCTGTCTTGGTAGACTTTTCTGGAGTGGAGTATCATGGGATTTCACATCCAATGATACCAGCACCCTTGGCATCATCTTCACATGAACAGCAAGTTTCTGGAAGGGAGAGATGTAGGTCTGCTGCCTTGTGGTTGTAATACCGGACTTTTGGTCCAGTATGCTGGTCAGTGTTGGCAGTCTTGGCAACCCCACATATGTACTGGGGGCTGAGAACTTGGTTAATCAGTCTTTCAGTCACCCTAATGGTCAACCTGGACTTGATGGTTTTTATCCATCAGGTCACCCCATAGATGCCAATAAGGGTCAGCTAGGTATAGGTTATCCTCTTGAATGCCAACAGCCATCTCCATTCTGTTTTGTTTATCCGTTTCGCAGCCTATCTATACCTAGAGGATTTCCTCTTTTAGTTATTACTCCACCATGGGTTTCTCACTGGGATATAGGTTCGGAGATGGTTAGGGCTTCTATAGGCCCTCATCATCTGTTCATTACATTCTTGCTGGTAGTACTTGCTGTGCAACAGTTCATTCGTATGATGCTTCTTGGTCCAACACATTATTGCTGGCCCTGTTTTGTCTCTGTTACTTAAATATTTTCATATTGAAAAGTCTAAAATTGAATGGCTTTGGTTATTGATTCCTTATGAACCTTTGCAGAAGGCTTATCTTAAATATTGATCAGGTAGAAATATAGGAAGTAGATGTTGTATACACACATAAAATACAAATAGCATGTATTTAGTTACAATAATTAAACATATTTTATAAAAAAAAATTACTGTGACAATGTATATAGAGGGAGATAACTCTTACACAGCTTGGTAAGAGTTAATGGAAGACAAGCCCTATTAGCTGACCATGATATCATAATCAAACCATATACATGTATACTGTTCATCTAAATGAGGGAAGGACCAGTACTACAGTAAGTTCAGTTGGTTGAGTGTTTGCTTCATATAGTAGAGGTCATGGGTTTGAACCCTGGTTTGGTCTAACCAAGACTTGAAATTAGGTAGAGAATGTTCTTTTGCCAAGCACTCAGCATTTAGAAATGAAAGTCATGGGGTCCTTTGGAAGAGACTTTTAATACAGTTGTTCCATGCTAAGGCAGATGTTGCATGTTAAAGAGCCCTCCCTGCATATTGCCGCAGTGCACTGCAAAAGTCAAAATTTCTACCTTTTCACCTATACCTGGTGATTTCTTGGTATAAATGAAATATTCTTGACTGGGACGTAAAACTCATTCAATCAATCAATGAGGGAAATAAAGTGGGGCATTGGGTGTTGGGTGTTATATAAATTAAAACCTTAAAAAATAAGTTAAAAAGTTTCTAATAAAATACATATCATATAAAATTATAAAAGGATAAACTTTATCAACATATTTGAAAATAAATACAATGTATACTGTATATTTGCTTTTATTCACTGGGGAGTTAATTTCGCGGTTAAAGGTAATAGTGCGAAATTAAATACCAAGTGAATATTTTCATGTAGCATCCATTAAAACTTAGATAATCTTTACAGGAGATTGTTGACACTGGCCACTGCACTGTACCAATGAATAAGTTCCAGTGTCTGAATTGCGAATTTTTATCCCCGCAGAATTAAAGAACTATACAGTATATACACCGATTCTAAAATATTTCATTAATAATGATTACTTCTAATAAGATACAATGTATTACATGTTTTCTGTTACAGGGACCCCTAGAGGTATAGACTTTTCTGAAGTTAGTAAAAGTTTTCTTGCAGTACCAGGAATTAAGGACATACATAACTTGAGAGTTTGGTCTTTGTCGTTAGACAAACTAGCATTGTCTGTACATATAGCTGTTGGTAAGTGTTTGAAATTAAAGTCTGGACTTGATTAAACAATGATTACACAACTAAGATTTCTCTTAACTTAAATCTGGCAAATTTTGTGGGAATAAAAAATTCTAAGGAACTTTCTCAACCATTAATGAATGTATTTATATACAAAATGTAAGCTAAGTAAAAATATTGTTCTGTTATATTGTTACATCTCCCCAATCTACTTGGTTGTTGGTTGGTTGAATGTTGCTTAAGGTCGCATCATCAAATTTTCAGCTATTGGCGACAAGAACTATTTTATTAACCCTTTCCCATTCCTACTGGTACAATTGTACCGGTAAGCATATTTTTAGCGTATGTATCATGAAAAAACTTTGATAACTTGGATATTTTTGAAGCGATTTTCTCATGGGATATCTCATTTGAAACAGCATAACATACAGAAAACAGTAGTATAATTTTCTAAAAGAAACAATTTAATTTTCAATAAAAAGTCCTCAGTTAAAAAAAATGCTGACAAAGAAATTTTTTTCTTCACTTTTCACGAGGGAGTTGTAATTTTCCATAGATTCAGAAAGAGATTACTCACTTCGTCATTATACCAAAATTAAGAGACAGATATCAAAAACTTAAATATTTCGGTATTCACAAGAATTTACAGATTTTAACAATATAATTTTCATTTTTAAAAAATCAACAACTGGGTCATAACAACAGAAATTATAGAACAATCATATTTTCCAAGGTTGAAATTTTAGGTTACACGGTCGGAAAATGGGAAAAATTTCTTTTGTTGAATTTTCTCATAAATAAAACCTCAAATAGGGAAAACAAAATCCAGTCACCAAACATTCATCATTTTCTCTTTCATTTGATATAATTTTCTAAATGTTTTGTCACCTCCATCACATTTGAATCGCCATGTGAAGTTGCCACCTTGATGCAATATTTTCAGAAAAATATGGGAAAAGATGACTATTTACATTACGCTAGTGTCTTGTATTTGTTACTTATCATGTTACTTCAAGATTACCAAAATTCAGTAAATATTTTATAAATCTTGGAAAACATTGTACATTATTACAGTATTATTTTATGTAAAGAAAATGTTGATCTCCCATCGCTTTTGAGACAGTTTATTGAAAAGAAAATGAACCATTTTCAGTAAAGATCTTGCTCTGTACACAGCGGGATTTGTCTAAGAAATGGATCCTAGCTGTGTGTCATGGGATGAAAATAAAGATAAATACAATCCAATTACAATAAAATAGTATACCTCTTAAATAATAACAAACAAATATTGTTTTGATGGTATAATGTGGAAAGACGATGGAAAACTCTGAGCATACATTCAGAGAATGAATGCGTCGATTACATGTCTTCTAATACGTCCATAACATATTTTATAAATAAACAAAAAATAGGGGTCAAATATTAGACCGTTGTTTAAAAAGTTATTGTGACATGACAATACATACCATTCAAACTATATAAAGTCTCCATCAGTTATAGTAAAAGCGGTATGCAATATTATGCATATTTTATGGTGTTGCAGCCGTGTTGGCCATGATCGTCGGCCTTCAAACTCAAGGTCTCTCAAAGTTGCAGGTTTGATGCTTCAAACAAGTGATTCAAAATAAATTTGTCCTTGTCGTATATCTCAAGTGTAATGGATAAAGATACATAATCTGTACATGAATGTGATTATATTCATTCTTCATTAGTAATGTCATGTGCTACTATTGAATGCAATATTTAATAAATTAGTCATAAGTAGGTCCTGTCACAACTGTATTTCCATGAACTGCTAAAACAATGTTGATGAGACGTAAAACAACATTCAACCTACTAACCAAGCATCCGCTGACCAGGTAATGATGTTAACAAGAGTATAGTAACAATTAACAAGAGCTATTGTTATTATTATTATTATTAAACTGTTACCAGTGAGTATTGAGTATCCACATAAATGTAAATGTAATTCAGATGTAAAAGTGCATTACAGAACTGTTAAAAGTTTGACACTGAGCTAATGAAAAAAGGTCGACGCTCGGCTACCAAGTGGTCGCGATATACTAGTAGATAGCTAGTGGACAAAAGATAGGCATGTCGAGATATATATAGCTGTAGAGGGTATCAAGACAATTAGTAGCCATACCAAGACAACTCGTACCCATACATTTTCCACATCATGACAACCCACACCCAACCCTAGACAACTCATACCCAAGAAACAAACACGAAAATTAACAGATTTTTAGCTCACCTGAGCCAAAGGCTCAGATGAGCTATTGCAATCTATCACCGTATGTCGTCCGTCGTGTGTAAACTTTACATTTTAATCTTCTCCTCCAAACCTACTGGGCCAAATTTGATGAAACTGGGTAACAGCCTTTAAAAATTGTGTTCAGGCTTTGGCCATGCCCAACAAGATGGCCACCGTTACTAAAAATAGCAAAAAGACAAAAAAATCTTCTTCTCTGAATCCAAAAGGTGCAGGCAAATTTTGATTGGATATTTGGATTCAGCATACCTGGGAACATTAAAATTGTGTTTTTCATGAAAATTGAACGAAAAATAGGTTACGCATTTTTTGCGTAAAATTATGTAATTTTGAAAATGAGACATTATTGTTATAACTCAATAATGGCTGAAGATAATTGTATGGAGTTTTCACTGTTGATCTTGTCTTGCTATTTTCTTCCAAAAGATGTCAAAGGTCAAGGTCATGTCCCTGTTTTTGACCTTTGATAAAAAATGCTATTTTTTAAACATTTCAGGTGATAATGGCATGGGATTTTCAGTTAATTGTAGGTATTGACATGACGATCATTTTGATACATAGATCAAGGTCATGGGTTCAAAGGTCAAGGTCACAGATGCACAACTATTACCATTATAGTTGATTATCTGCAAAACTATTAACTTTTTGTTTAGGCATACATATTAGAATATTGTAGGTAATGGCACAATGGTCATTTTGATATATTAATAAAGGTCATGGGTTCAAAAGTCAAGGTCACAGATGCAAACAAGTACTGAAATGGTAAATTATCAAAAAAAATATAAACTGTACATATTAAAATATTGTAGGTATTGACCTAACAGTCATTTTGATATATGAATGAAGGTCATGGGTTCAAAGGTCAAGGTCACAAATGCAAGCAAGTAATGAAATGGTTGATTATCTCAAAAACTATAAACTCCTTGTATAAGCATATATATTGGAATATTGTAGGTATTGGTCTAATGATAATTTTGATATATGAATAAAGGTCATGAGTCAAAGGCCAAGGTCACAGATGCAAATTAATACTGAATTGGTTAATTATCTTGAAAACTATAAATATTTTGTATAGGCATGTATGCTAGAATATTGTAGGTATTGGCCTAATGATCATTTTGATATATGAATGAGGGTTATGGGTTCAAAGGTCAAGGTCACAGGTGAGCGTTAAGGCCCATGGGCCTCTTGTTTAAAATCTAAAACTATTTTGATACCTTTAAATTAATTTTATGTTTTTAGTTCATACAAATTAGATATTGCTGGAATTTAAAAAAACACTTTTTAGCTCTAATTGACAGCAAGACAATAACAAAAACTAGCCGCGTTAATTGTTTTCTTAAGTACTGGTTGTCTTTGTTTGGGTACAAGTTGTCTTTGGGTAAGAGGTGTCTTGGGTACTGGTTGTCTTGGCATTGGCACAAGTTGTCCAGCGTACGAGTTAGCTTGTGTACGAGTTGTCTAGCGATCGACGAGGGGTTGATTTAAAGGTTCGATTCCGCACTAATTCATTAGCTTAATGTTTAACTTTCAGCAGGCATGTACTGTAAGCTTTACAAATGCATGTACAGTAGAACTTCTATAACTCAAAGTGCATGGGACTTTGATGATGACTTCAAGTTATCGGGGTGTTCGAGTTTTCGAAGTTGAAGGATGACGTCACAATTTAGATTTTCATTTTTATGCGAGAAATGTTGGATGGTGTTAAACTGTTTACCGATACACTTGTGTCATATGTATTACATAAATACAGTATAACCTGTGTATAAAGACCACCCAAGGGACTGAGCAAAAGTGGACTTAATAGACAGGTGGACTTTATATTATATAGAGGGTTCACGTATTGTTATGAACACATATTGTTGATACAAATGAGTAAAAATCTGTAGTATCTATTAAAATGCTTTATTCATTAATTTGTTAAAATTATTTTAATATAGTTTTTTAATTGATTATTTAGAATAATTACAGAAAATAATTGAAAAACATATTTTAATCTTTATGGGCTTTACACATAACATCGTAACAGTTAATATACTTGACTAATCATCTTTGTTTTAAGAAGTAGGTGTAACTAATTAAAACAACAGGTATAGAAAACTTACTACCTGTAACTAACAAAGATTATTTCAACCATCTTGATCTAATGGCTTCAGTCACCGACAAAAGAATAATGACTTCATATTTTTTTACTCAAATCTTTACTTCAAATCTTGACTTATTTATATATAATATCTCAAAACTAAACACTTTACAACAGAAAATTGTAAAATTTTGTATGTCAGTATATACACTGATCAAATATTTATAACTATAATAATTATATATTTCTAATCTTTAAGATTTAAGAATATAATAATTATTGGATTAAAAATTTTTGCTCAAACTTTTAGAAATTATAAAATTTTAAAAACTTAAAAAAAACTTGATTGAAAAAGTAGACTTTATAGACAGGTTCAGTAGTCATTTGGGACTGAAAATGGTGGACTCTACTCACATTAGACAGGTGGACTTTATATACAGGGTCATTCTATAGTAAAATCAATTGGGGATACTTCAGACCGGTTGCTATAGACAGGTGAGGTGGACTCTATAACAAGTTATACTGTACATGCAATAATAAACGGAATATAATTGATTTAATAATGATGTTTTATAAGGACTCATGGCAACGACAAACAAATACATTACACAAAATGTGTATTACCAATACATGATCATAATGCATTCAAAGAACTGAATCAGATACACATATTCTTGTACATTGTATGTAATAATCATAATTATTACGATAATAATACATATGCAAGACAAGAGGCGCATTTTGTAGAAATTATAACATTAGTGTGCCTACCGCGTACCATGTCTCGGTCATTAAAATCAAGCTTGGATAAATCACTTGAAATGTTGCTGTTATCGCCAGTGGCAAAAAACTTGGCTTCTACTGAGGGGGTACACCGTTACACTTCATCACCCCTTAAGGCACAGAGTACTGATCCTTTAATTGATACTAATTAATACAGTAGCAGAACCTTTGATCTGTACCACTACTTCTCTCATTAATCAGATTATAATATACTGAAGCCTATAGCCCATGGTCGATTAGTTTCAGTGATTTTACAGGTCGTTCTATTTATCACTCATTGTTAAATATTTCAAGTTTTAGAAGGTGGTTTGTCACACAATGTTTAACTTCTACTGTAAATGCTGGGCATATTTTGTATTTGAAAAAAAAACTTTTGACCCCTAATTACGTGTCCCCTCATGCTATTTTTAGAAACAACAATTACTATTGAATCTTCATTACCTCTAAAACACCACAATGATACTGTACGTATGATACAGGTATAACAATGGAAATAATTAATTTTTTAAATTGTCCATTTGGTATTCCATTCAAGCTTGGCGGTTTTTCAACAACAGAGATTTTGACCTTTGAACTTTAACCTTCTGGTTGCCATGGGAATTGTGTTATTTAGAGAATCGCATCCGAAATTCTTCAATACTCATTCTTGTTGATTATCTACAAGTCATTTGGTCAGGTCTTTACTCGTTCATGTAATAAATGACAAATAAGTAGCAAGACAGAGTGATTTTCTCTTAAAGTCTTGACTAAGTTTGACCTTTGACCTAAGGTCACATGACCTTTTATGCTATTTTTAGAATGACTTATTTCGACATGAAAGTCTCCTGAAACTCAACCTTCAGTCTCTACATAAGATTATTACAGTTAATGTTGGTTTTAGTTAACAGGTAACTTTACACCTTTTAAGCATGACATTTGGTAAAAAGTGCTCGTGACATTTGACATTCTAGTTGCTATGGGCAATGCCTCATTTTCAAAATTTTACAAGTATTATTTTAAGAACTATATAGTCTTTATGTACACAGGATGGACAGAATTGAGATATTTGTTACGAAAAAGGCTTATTTTCAGCTGAAAATCATGATTTATGTTGACCTTTGACCCCAGATCATGTGACCTATTGTTTATTTTTAGAAACAGCAATCATATTAAAATCTTGCCCAGCATATATGTTCTACAATGGTACCATACACCATAGCATTGTCCGTTACAATCATCATGTAATTTACATGTATTAAATCACCCCTGAAATCTAGCATTTTATCCAGAACAGGAAAGGGTTAATCTCTATGGATTAATCTATGAACAGTTTGCGTGAATGCATGTGAAGTGCAAGTATGTTGTATGGTCTGTCATGTACTAGCGCACACTCAGGGCAACTTTAAGGCGCGAGTTCAACGAGTCAGTACGCCGCAGACAAGCATACCACTCCCCCAGTCCATTATACTGATACCAGGTGAACAAGTAAAGGCCAACAGCAAGGAAAATTCACTTTTCCACATGTGGTCTGAGTGGGACTCAACCTCACAGCGGTGAGAGACCCTGGATTTGTAGACTGGCTTCTTATCCATTAGGCCACCGTGGCCTCCCCCCAATCTACTGCATCAACTATGTTATTAGCTCAACAGACAATATCCAGCAGAGCTTATGCTATGATGAAGCATCCGTGCATATGTAAACTTTGATCTTCTTCTCTGAAACCACTGGGACATTTGAAATCAAATTTTGTGTGGAAGGTCCCTAGATGGAGTAGATCAAAGTTTTTACAAGGCGACCTTGTATGAAATCCAAGATGGCTGACGATAGTGTACATAGCAAAATCACTAAAATGGTCATTGTGTATTCAATTTTCCACAGATTTTCTTTAAATTCTCAATATAGAAAGGAGATACCTAGCCATTTAAAATATGTAACAGGTTTTCTCGAGAAATATTTCATTGACCATATTTCAGCAAATTATAGGAATATTAATAAGTTCAAATTTTTAGCCAATTCTTTAAAAATCTTCTCCTCAGAAACCACTGAGGCAATTGAAACCAAATTTGGTGTTGAAGGTCCCTGGGTGGAGTAGATGAAAGTTTGTACAAGGCGACACTGTACGAAATCCAAGTTGGCCATCATCACTAAAATGTCCATTATGCATTCAACGTTCCACTGATTTTCTTCAAAGTTGAAATATAGAAACTAGATACTTAGCCATTTAACATATTTAAAGGTTTTTTTGAGAAATTTTCATTAACCCAATTTTAACAAATTATGCAAATTATGTCAAATTTTGCCAGTTCATTACAGGCCCTTTTGGGCCTCTTGTGTTGTTATTTCTACTTGTTCTGTGACATCAGCAGTGTTATGTTGTTATATCTTTTGCTACACCATACATACAATAGTGAATTTTATTTCGTTAATTTCAAAAATTAAACTAGAGATTATTTATCAGGTGAGTGTACCGGGCCCATTGAGCATTATGTATTAAAGCATTGCAGCTATTTAATGATTTACATTATAAACTTATGATTAAAAACTTTTCTTTAAAAACCTATGATTATAAAATTATCATCATTAACTTTTTTCAGCCAAAGATACAGATCCATTGAAAATACTCAAGTTGTGTTCTCTGATGATTCAGCGTAAATTTGGTATAACAGAAACAACAATTCAAGTGGAGGAATATGTAGATGAGATGTTAGATTGTACACAGTGTCAAGATCCACCAGACTGAATCATGGGATTGATCACATGACCTCAGATAGGATGATAAATTGTGATGACATGACAATTTGCAAACATTCCCAATGTGTTCTGTATTTATCTGCAATAAATTTTATATAACAATGCTCAAATGAGTGTGTGCAGGTATATAATTGTTAGCACACACACACACACACACACACACACACACACACTGTATGTCATTCACAATCTAATGTAACGGTTGATGAAGCACAGTTAAAGTTGGTCTTTATATATACTAGCAGTCTGTCAAGCGACTCCTGATTTTCCTTATTTTTCCTGATTTTGAGCTGTTCCTGATTTTTTCCTGAATTTGTTAGATAAACTCCTGATAACTCATGATTTTGTGCTTTTTCCCCACAAAAAAATAATCAACATAATAATATGTTGGAATTATTTTAGTGTAAAGCAAGTTTGCTTTCAGATAAGTAAGATTGATTTGAGGCTACATCATTGCTGTTTAACATTCAAATTGTGACATATCTTTCTAAAGAATCAAAAACATTATGCTTAAATTCATATACTCAGAGGGGAGGAAGGCAGCTTTTTTTTATCACTTTTTATTAAAAAAATCCTTATAATCTGATTTTTAGCTGAAAACCTTCCTGATTTCCTAATTTTTTAGCCAAAGAGTACTTGACAAACTGGAGATATTAACTTGGTATATATGCCTTCCATAATAAAACAATTGAACAGGGTTTGGTGTCATATTTTATAACTTCTAACTTTTATAATATTGATAAGTCTCATGTATTTACTAGGGATGTGCTTTGTTAAATACTCCTATGCAATTTATATTTTGTAATTGAGGTTAAGGTTTTTGTGTGTTAATTTTCATGATGTTACTTAGGGATTTAGAATAGCAGAGCAACTTTGTTATCTTTTATAATCTGTAACAGTCAAAATAACACCAGTCATCTGTCAATAGTCATCAGTAATTAGTCAACTGTCACCAGTCATATGCCATCACGGCTGCACTGCAGCCATCACCAGTTGATCAAAATGTCACCAGTCATCAGTTAGGATTCATTTCAAATATTTTTTCAGGTCTAGTAGTTTTTCCCATTTTAAATACCCATTTCTTGGGCAAAGAAGCCTTAATTCCCTGGAATATGGTCTTATTAGAACTGTGTATACCGTAATTGGGTAGTCAAAATCATGTCACAATCACCATTATGGTTCGTATGACTCTTAAGGACATGTTTGATACTTATTTACAAGGAAGCTGTACATTTGCCTGACAAGTCAATTATTTTTTATACCATGAAAAGTTAATTTTACAACTTTTCTAGTTTTACCAAATTAGCCATTAAATGTTAAAGTACCTAATTTTCACTCCAAATTAACAAATCCTTAAATAGATCAGTGAAAGATGTCTCCATCTGTACAAAGTCGCCAACACAAACCTTGTTGACCAATAAGTGTATACCTGAAACAACCTTCAATTTTGTCTTATAAAATAGTGGCCAAATCGACCTGGATTTGTGTCTGGCGACCTGAAATTTGTAAATGGTGGCCAGCTTGTCCACTTTAATTTGTACTTTTGTGACTAGAGAACAGATATTATTTTTGTGTCACAGAATTTTCATGATAATGTTGCCATTTCAGGAAGTATTATGGACACTTTACATCATCATAATTGTTACTGATGTATGTAAGTGATTGTAAGTCAATTTTAAAAATGTGCATTTTTGTTCTCCATACCTAAAAGATATTTTCTTTCATTTGGAAGAAAAGATTGCCTGGCCACTTGGAATTTCCACTGACCAAATGAAAATTTAAACTGATGGCCAGCTGCCACTTAGTTTTGAAACCCACTTTGAGAGTTGTGAAACTTGGATGTAGGTTTTCTTATCCGATTCTACAAGATGTGATATATTTTGAAAATCTGTTTAGCTCACCATGAGATTTTATGTATGTCATTTAGCAATACAGTATATTTGTGTCTGTATAATGTAATTGTTTTGTTAATTTTGTCTTATTAAGTGTGTATTTTGTTATTTTTATGCAATGCCAGTATATGCATAAATACAGCATGACTGACTGAGAGTCATGACTGATAGAGTGGGTAACACTGAAAATATTTACCTTTCCAAATTTAATGTTAACGGAATCACAGCTAAGGTTTGAAAAGATGAACAATGTTACCCTCTCACACATGTTATATCAAATATGTTTATTATTCAACGAGTCATTTAAGACATTTCAATGATAAACATTCCCATGTAATATCACCATCATCTCTAAATAATTGCTGAAATAATTAGATGATTTGATTTACCTGTCTTTCGATGCATCTTTCTTCTGATTTTTTTTTAAAATTTGATTAATTCCCAGTATAATTAACCTTTGTAATCAAAACATTTGGTGATGCTGATTGATACAACTCGCTCAGTTTGTGTGTACCATTAAAATGATATTAACCAATATTACTTAGTCACACCTGAATCTGAATTAGTTTCATTTGAGGGTGACAATAATTTTCTCATCTGGCTATCATCCAATCCTATTATAAGAAAATTATTTAAGGTGGAATAATAAACAACATTATACCTCATAATTTAAGTTTCTATTGAAGAGCATTGAAACATGACTGTGCTGAGATGGGAAAGGTTGTCACAAGCTGACAGTAATTCTGTGGGTAATATCTCATTTGTTACATGTCATGTGATTATAAAACATCCAATAAAATGTGTTTTAATATAAATAAGAGTGTATGTGTTTTGTCCTTAGGCTAATAAAAGTATGTACATGTAAAAGTGAATTCTTTCCAAAAGGAATGAATCTATGGAATTTTATGGAATAAATCTATGGAACTAGTTATTTTAATGGAATTAGCATGTTAGTGTAAACATTCCAACTGAATTAACATTGTAGTGTTACGATTGTGACAACAAAGCTGCTTTTGTGATTTTTGTACAACATAGACGGTACATTGCTGTCAACTAAGTTTTGGTAATAGTCCAACTCACCATGAAATAAGTGTGCATTGGAAATAGTGTGCCATGGAAATGAATGTAGGTGGAATTTTTAATTGTAGGGTGAGGATTATTAGACAATTGTGCAATGGATTAATGCCATCATGAGTAAAATACTGCAGGATCCATTAACATGTCACTTGGTTAAAAAATCATAAACTTTAAAGGCACAATAATAGACCGAAGAAGTCTGTCTAAAGTCAAAAATAGTACAGACATATCGAAAGTTTAACATGAATATGTGCCAGATCAACAACTTATCTAGGTTCCTCGTTACCTGGGTATATCTTGGCAACTTTTCGCCATATATCTACCTCTCAACAGCTCTTAGCCACTGGTTATCCATAACTGCGCCACTCAGATTTGATTCGGTTTTGTAAACCTAGTGTTAAGCTTTCAACGGGTCTTACTGTAGATCCATTATGAAACTGAAGTCAAAAGTAATATTCAGTGCTGCCAAATACTACAAGGTATTCCTGACAATTTTGTTTCAGCGGTCTATATGCATTTCTTACTCTTGATATTAATGCAGAGATTAGTAGATATCAATCAGAAATAAGTGGAGATCAGTGTTGGTGATACTAAACAGCATCAGAATCAATGTGCAACACTGTCTTCATCAAGATACTAACGGTGGTACCAGGTATACCCAAAATTATATTTGCAACTACATAGTAGATAAGCACTACAGTGCTATATTTTCCCTATGTTTTCATTTACCGGAACTTATGTTGCATATATGTATGCCTTTGTGATTTCATGTTATGTTAGAATGTTATATATGTCATGTTAATTAAACTCATCAGGGGCCAACAGCCTCCATTTTGTGTTTTGTCAAAAATAATTTTAATACAGTAAATTTGTCAATTTCAAAATAGTTATTTAAATGGTTTTATTTAATTGCCAAGTTTAATATGATTTGTTTTCCTAGCTATAATCTCACCTTTTCAAATACAGATGTGTTCATGCTGCGTCTTCCGAGTGTTTATGATGGAACCCAAGAAACACATACCAGATACACTCACCTGATAAATAATGGCTAGACGAATTGTTTTAAGAAAACATAAAAAATGAAACCCCAATACTGAAATCTTAGCTTTTCTAAGTAATTAATCAAAAACAAACATACTAATCCATGTACGAATCACAATCCAGAAGCAAAGTAAAAACTTTAGAACTGACGTTAAGTTAGGTTAGACATGTGAACTTCCACCAGGGAAGTGAGGCCAGGTGCTTCGGAAGAGGAAGTACCTCCTGTTTAGCTAGCTACACCGCCACGTGTGTAATCAAAATTTTGTGAAAGGAACTTGGAACCATGGGACGTCAAATATATCCAGAGCAATTCTTGGACACAGAGACATCAAACTTATCAACAATACTGTGATGACGACCATGAAACTTTTTGAGGGCCTTGATAAGCCTAGGCTTGCTTTCTTTTTATATTAAGCAGTAAAATATTATTTCATACAAGTGTTTAACTGCATTCTAACAACATATGCATTAAATTTTCTGAATGTTGATGAATTATTTGAAAATCTCAAATTATTGATATAAATTATAACATACTAGGCCAATACTTCTTAACATACTTAGATTAGAAAGATATTGGAACTGAACAAGATATGTCCAATATCAAGGTTATTTTACTCCTATTACTGTTGTCACAGCTATTCACATAAAGGAACTTGTCTCTTCATATACATGGAGGAATCGATGGCTGGGTGGTCTTGGGCATGCACTTATGGTTCAAATCCCTCTCGGACAGATTCTAGCGAAAATGTTTGTCAATTTACTTGTTGAATGTCAGTGTTTTTCTGTAGCAGTACGATTTCCTCCACCAAACCAGGACCGACAACCTTGATATAAGTGAAAGAATCTTGATTTAGGCATAAAACACAATTACTCCACTCCACTTGCACAACATCATAAACCACAAGTCTACGTCAAAATGGTGTTACTTAAAACCCATTCCTACTTTTGACATTGATTATACTAATCCATGTCCTAATCACAATCCAGAAGCAAAGTAAAAACTTTGGAGCTGACAAGTTGGGTTAGACACATGAACTACCACCAGGGGAGTGAGGCCAGGTGCTCCAGAAGAGTAACTAATCTTTAATTTTTGGACACATGATGTTAGTTAACAGTTTTAACTAGCGACTAATTTGACTTGACATTAGTTTTATCCCAACATTGACAAATCAGGTTTTGTTCCCATGCCTACCTCAATAAATCTTACATTAACTGGCAAGTACCCATTTGGGACCCCTTTTCTTCTACATTTAAAAGTGCTTGCCCAAACAGATGCTACATGCTTGTCCAAGCAGTCAATACATTTCCCTTCCTTCTTGGTCAGACCCTGGTAGGGTTCAAGCCTCCAACCTTCTATTTGCCACCACTTTCCAAACAGGAAATACAAATGACTACAATAAGCATTGTTGTGTGACAAAACATTTAATCTTGATTTCACTTTGACCATACCAGAAGTCATAATATAAAATAAATGATTCAGAACAGGCTTCAAAAGACTATGAATGCATTAGGAAAATAATACATGTAGGTAGTTAGTGTTCCAATACATGTACTTAATAACAACAAATACCATCCAAGGGTAAAAACTTAAGGTTGTCTGTCAAATTAACCTTCCCTGATAGATGTCAACTTTATAATTTATTGAATGACCAATGAATTGTGTTTTATTCTTGACAAACAACTGAGAAGAATAATACAAAGACAATATTTTATGTTATATAGTACTATGTTAGATTTAATGTGTTTGTTAATATTTTCTGAGGCTTTATGATGGTTTACAAAAATTACAATAATAACCACCCTTTATCATCTACAAACTGTAGTATGTTTACACTAGCCAGTTACACAATATGTCAAGTTTCCAGAACTTAAAGAACCTTGACCTAGCTGCTTATAATCCATTATAAATCCTCATCAATTCTAAATAGACAGATTCAAAAGGGCTTCATCAGCTTTGATAAAGGGGTGAAATTGGATTCCCTTATCATAGAACATCACTTATCCAAATTTTGAATACAAAAAAGACAAAAAAATATTAAAAAGGAGAAAGATAGCAAGAAAGAGGGAGAGAAATCAGTATTTTATCTTGATAAATATTTACCAATGTTATTTGGATCACAAAACATTGATAAATATAAAAATATCCAAATGACCATGACCAATATGAGCATAGATTACACACTTAGCAACAAACACCATGAAAAAAGAAACATTCAATAACAGTTGTAAACAACACTACAGTTTCTGGGTTAAGAGGTTAAACATGAGGACAATTCTAATTACCAGTAGTCTAACAATGTTACTAAGCAACAAACCAGTAGTCTAACAATGTTACCAAGCAACAAACTATGTATAATTATCTGAAGCCTCCTCCTCAGGTTGGTTCATACAATATATGAATGTATATATAGGTATATATAATACAATTCTTCATTTATTCTTGTTTCACAGCATACCACCCTCTAATACAATACAAATCAATGCACTAACTAATAAAGGTTATAATTACTAGATTACATCATTTCATTTTACTTATAGCATAACCAGACAGTCTCTGACAATGGGAAAATAAAGAAAACAAATTTCCTGTGACCTAATATAGTTTTTTTTTTAATGAAAATGGTCTGAATTGTGATTACATTTGACAATGTGTATACATACAGATCTAAGATAGCTGTAACAACAAAATTTATTTTGCGACATAAAGATACCTTTCACAAATAATGATATCCATCTACAGCTTTTAGTGTCAATATATTGAGGACCTTAAAAATTTCATTAAATGGGTTTTTTAAAAAGAAAATTGTCAATCTGCACAACTTTCTCACTATTGGACCAATACTTCAGAAAATTAGTAGTCCAACAGGGAAGATTTGAATTGTTACAAAAGATGTTCATTCTCCAAAACAAATGTGAAAGTTAGAGAATACCAGATCCTTACTGTTACATTTATGTGATATAATGTCCTCGTACTGTTGTCTACATGATCTTCAACTGAGAACACCCCCCCCCCCCCCAACCATTTTCAGTTAGAAAAATTAATCCAGGGCTTCCTTTACATTGTTTCATATTCTTAATATAGAATTGTCAAACCAAAGAGAATTTGTTCTTGTTTAATCTATATTTCTAATCCAGTTGCTTATTTCAAAGGCGTGTGTGTGTGTGTGTGTGTGTGTGTGTGTGAGGGAGAAGAGAAAAGTGATGCAACTCCAGTCAAGCCAATTGTTTTGTATAGATATTTAGTTATAAAAATAAATTATACTGTTAACAACTACTAGCATCTAACCAAAGTGAACTAAATAACAATGTTACCACTAAAATGAACTTAAAACAAATTAATAAACAGCTAAAAATTATACCAGGAAGCACTACCATTCATCTCAAAAATATTGACTAAGGCCAAATAACTCTAGACATTTTACTCTTTATATATATAACTATATATATAATAAATCTCAAATTAGCACAACATTCATGAAATCCAATTGAAACCAACATTATGTAATCATGGTAAATAACAATAAAAAGCAGATTAGCTGTTCTGAGTGATATAACGGAAAAATATCAGGGAAAACAGATGGGAAAAGAACAAAAGAAGTACACAATGTATACATATTAATAATATACCTTAATATTGTAATATATAACTGTTAGACAAAATCCTTTGTATACACCTCATATTGTCACATATAGAAGCTTAAAAAAACGTCAAATAGCGCCTGTTTAATGAATCCATGCTTTTATAAGTTTTCCCCATATAAATTCTCTTCTGCTATACTCTTGTATTAAACTCTACCGTAAATAACTTGGGTGAATTTGAAACTAAAGAATTGATGTATGTAGAAGCAAAGTGCATGCTTAATAAATGGCCTGTTTTATATAACCATAAAGTGTCAAATTTCACATTTATATATCACAAATAACTTTTCTTCTTCAAACAGTCGTATGATGGCAAACAAATATATTTTGTTAAAGACTATGACCAGATGACATTAATTATGATGTTAATTTTCTGTATTTTGATCTTCATTATCCCCTTCTTGTTGTGTATCTGATGTCCAAAGCTAAAAGAGAAACAATATGATTATTGCTATATCACAATACAATACTTTATGTTTGCATTCCTAGTAGCCAAAATCGTCGTTGAATATATTAATTTCTGAGAAATTCTTTGAATAACTAACCTATTTTAGCAAATTTGTGAAAAATACTTGTGGTAAACAAGATCTTTCTTTCTATAAGTAACAACCATGTTACAGATTACCAGAAGTAATCTTACAGATTATACAGGGTTAGTAACTCAAACTCAGCAAAACTTAAATTTGCAAGTAAGAGTTAAGACATTTATAAGTGTCATGAAATAGATACATGGGCAAGTGGAAACTTCTTAATGCTTGAACATGACCTGCATTATCCTTTATATGAAACGGACAAAGCCAACCATGGTTAAACAACCATATACCCATATTCCCTTTTTAATGACATACTCCCTACTCACATGCTATGTGTTTCAAACAATGGTTGTGACGTAATTTTCATTCATAAAATATTTATTTTAATGGAGATAATTTTGCAGTCAAATGGTTTCAATGAATGTTTTTGCAAATAAATAGTAAAATGCACCTCCAAGAATCCACATATTTTAAATCTTTTGATTTAAGTCATGAATAAGTAAGAATCAAATAAACATCTACCCATGGTATACTATAAGTTATACAGGGCTTTGGCAGGTTACACGGCCCCATGTACCCCGTCAAAGATTTATGTACATTCATCTTTGACGGGGTACATGGGGCCGTGTAACCTGCCAAAGCCCTGTATAACGTTTTTGTCACCCTTCAAAGCGTTGCCAGTTCGAATCTTTTTAAATTCCATTTCGTATTTTGTGTGACTTGCGTACGTTGTCGCCATGTTTGTTTACTGTAACTAGACATCAGTGTTGTACGAGTTACTCCCCTTTTATCGCTAAATGTCACATGCGTTCATGTACCCCGGCAGATTTCCGAACATAGTTCCATGTACCCCGGCAAGTTAACCAATTGCTATGCGAGAAATTTCTTTGAAGGGTGACAACATAGAATAATACACAGTCTTATCTTTCTGGTGCAACAAATATATCACTGGGTGGCAAAGCCGTCCTATGATATATTCTTCTGCATATGAACTCCAGCTCATGTATTATTCTACAATATATCATGGGTAGTTGTAAATGCCATAAACATGCTAACTATAACTGTGTTACTCCAATTTAATGCAATGACTTTATAAACAGCTCTAGCTTAATGCAATAACTTTATAAACAGCTTTAGCAGAGTTAATAATATTCAACTTGAAATTGTTCTGCAAAAGTCCATATGTAACATCGATGTAAAAAGATATCTAGAGCATTTGAAATTTTATTTTTTAAATACAGCAACATGCCAAAACAAAATGGTGTATATATGTCAGCATTGCGAAAGTTTACGTCAATAATATGCCAATGAAAACTGCTGTAGTCATTACTTCCCTTGTTTTGTGACCTACTTTATACCTGAAGCTGAATGTCGTCTGTTAATAATGTAAACAATCAGAAGGCCATAATCATAATGGTGAGGCATGGGGAAAAAAATTGTCACACGGTACAACTAACAATATTTTAAAATTAGGAAGAAGTGGTGTATGAATTATGGATATTGCCAAATTGTTAAACATAAACCGGTCTACCATTTGTAAAATTGTACACAGGTTGAAGGATCAAGAAAACCGAGAGCAATCCGACACAGGGACGGCCAAAACTTTTGGATGACCATGGACAATGGCAACTTCAGAGACTAGTAAATCATAATAGAAGGGCTTATTTGGGTAAAATCACTAGAAAATTAAATAAATTTACTCCAGTTAAAGCATCTCAATGCAAGGTACAGAGAAATTTATGTCAAATGGGGTTTAACATGTGCTCAGTTTGAAACGTATGGGAGTATGTGTAGTCAGATATAGATGGCATTAAGATAAAAAAGTATTGATAATTATTGAAGGGTCATTTTCAGCGGCGAAATGATGCTAATATTGAAGCCAGGAGGAGATGGAGACTGGAATCTTTAGGCTTCTTAAGTATGAGACCAAAAAAAAAGACACTTGATATTAAGGTATGAGTTCAATAACATATGATGAAATTGGCACTTTGGCATTTTTTGAAGGTAACATGAATTCAGTAAAATATATTGACACATTACAAAATAATCTATGGCCAATCATTTTCCAAGAATTTTATAAACAAACTTATCAATGTTTCAAGAGGACAATGCCCCTTGTCCAAAGTCCAGCTTGTGTGTAAAGTGGAAGCAGGATCACCACCTTTCTGTGTTACAATGGCCTCCACAAAGTTCTGATTTAGGACCAATCTAAAATATTTGTTTACTGATGAATATAGGTTAAAGTAGTCTGTAGTCTAGTGGATCATTCCACCAGACCAAGACCAAGAAGTTTCTCACTTATGATGGAATGCTTAATGGAGGGTAAATCCATAAGTAGCCCTAACTGGGTTTGGTTTGACTTATATACATGTACATGTTGCTGCAATTAAATGACTATAAATAAATACTGTACTTACTGTTAAATTATCTCGAAGCAATTGCATTATTAATGTACTATCCTTATAAGATTCTTCATTTAATGTGTCCAATTCAGCAATAGCTTCATCAAATGCCTAAAATTTAATAGATTATTCAGTTATGTATACTATATATACCACAATCAGAAATGTCTTTACAAATATATTTTTCATAATTTCAATTTTTTTCCCATTTCCCTTATTTTACCTCAATTAGTATTTCTAAACAGGGATGAAGCTTAACTATTTGGAGATGGAAACCCAGTTCACTTCAAAAAAGAAATTGTCATTGTAGTAAATACCGTTAATTGGGATTTTTGCTGTGGTTTTATCTTTGGTGATTTTGCGGATGAAAAAAATTCGCAAAAATTAAACCCCCAAAAGATATTCCCACCTTCAAATTTCCAGAATTGCCGATCAAATGGTTTTTCATCCAATAAAGTATTTGTTTCAGTACAATGTATTTTACATATTTTAAAGAATTATGATTACATTCTATTTTTTTCCAATAAAATTATGGGAAAAAATATCGGTTACACAGTTTGGTAGGGATCATATCCTTGATATTAAAAAATATTAATTTTTGGTTGTTTATATTTACTGTTTGTCGAAACAGGAGCTTATTTATTAATATACATATTAAGATATAGTTGTATGTCTTCTAAAGTCACAAGCAGATTTATCAATAAAAACAAACTGAAAACTGTCCATGGGTGTTGTCAATAAAGTTTTAATTACCAATTAACATCAGCTTGGATGACAATACACCATGTTTACTCAACCGAATGAGGAATTAATTTGACCAGACAGAGTATATTTATAAAATGAATCTTGATTGGCTTAGATAGTATTGATATTTGTTAGATATTCTTAGCAGTAATTACAAATTCTTACAGCGTGATTAATGGTTTCAGTAAATATGTATTAAAAAATCTTAAATCCGCAAAAATTAAACACACAAAAAATAACATAAGCATTTTTTGAAAAATACACAAAATTTGCACCACACAAAAATAACTCAATTTACGGTAGCTAAAATGTGAAAAAATTTAGGGGCCCACGAGCCATGGGCTACTACTAATCCAAACACTAGGTGTCAGCCAATATAGCATGTGAATACATATAGAGTTGACTGTCATGGTTACATTAGTAATTATTCAATAATTTTTGACAAGATTTTTTTTTCTAATCTCATGGATTATTCTAAGCACAATTTAAGTTAATGTGATACTGATGCACCAGTTTTGACAAGTGTTCCCAATTAAGTCAAACTTGAGAGTGCTGTCCAAGTCATTGATAAACATCCAAACCACTCCACAATCCACTATACTGTTATAGAGTCAATCGGTAAAAGTCATTGACAATGAAACCCGTTCCTCTCTTGGATGTGGTTGGACTTATACAGCGACAAGATGCTTGATGGCCACTGTAGCTAATTCTGCTATTAGCAAGAGGGAAATAAAAGATCAATCTTTTCTGCGTCATGTTGAAGAACATATTTGGAATACATTTGAGCAAGGGAAAAAAAATGCAGAAAAATATATGAGATCGACCACCACTAGTCAAACATATTATACGGTAGTACCAGTTTTGATATTCAAAATGATAGGAAGAGGGTAGTTTTTTTTTTTTTTTTTTTTTTTACAAAATCACTGGCAATGATTTTACAACTTTTCAAGGTAACAACTGAATTCATCAGTCAAGTACCGTAATCCTTCTATGTATTCGACCCCTCTATGTTTTCGGACACCCTAATTTTTAAATTTCAATGATTTTTAAATTTCCTCTAATTTCGGACGGCAAATTTTTTGCCCCTAAATTCGGACACGATTTTGCTGGAACTCACCCGGAACATAGGATACATATTGGTTACAATTAATATTGAATAAAAACAAGAAGAAATGTTGTTGATTTGTTGTTAATTTACATTAAAATGTGTTATTTTTATGCGTCTGTTGCGTTGTGTATTTGCATGATGGAGTCATGATCGAACTTGGAGGACAAGTATTTTATTATGTTTTTACATTTTTAATGTAAGCTCAATAAAGGCATGTACCTGTATTAAGTGCTTTAATTTTCTTTGAAAGTGAAAGTTGATCGAAATTAAAACTCTTGGCTAAGAAACATTGTATGAGACCATAAGTTTTGTCGGTACACAAATCCAACATCAAATACATTTTTTCAGGAAGTGACATTTTCAATGAATTTCATTGGACGAAAACTTGTGGAATTCCCTCTGATTCGGTGCATGTAATCTATGGGAATTCCCTATCCCCCGATATTTTCATTTGCCTAAAAACGGGGAGATAGACATTACAATGTATTTTTTATTTTTCAAGATAAAAAATGTTGGAAATGTGATTTAAAACGACGAATTTGTAAACTATTTTGTTCCGTGAGTGGTAACTCGGATTTTTTAAGAAAAGCTGTATTGATCAAGGCGAACCCCATTCATACATGTCCTGGTTCTTAAGCATACAGAAATGTGGAATTTTCTTGACTGAGAAATATTCTTGACTATTAATATTATTAAAATTTTGACCATAGACAGTGACAAAAGACGGAGTGTGTTCATGGTGAACCTCAAATGGTGGGAATTATTGACAAAAATTACGTGATTTTCATAAAAACAAAATGGCGTCCCTCGATGTGTATTGCACATTGGATCATGATTATCGGTCAACAAACACTAAAACGTGACTTTTTTTGTGAAATAAACAATACAACAGGTAATTTTAACATATACTTTATTTGAAAATTTACATTAGAGATGATATCTGTGTGTGTATCGCTGTTGGTAGTGTCTTGCATTACCAGGAGGGCACCGGAACTTGCTTACGCTCAGAAATCGGCTCCAAAATATCCGACACCTCTAAATTTTCGGACATCCCCATTTTTCCAAGTGTATAATTTTCGTATTTCCTCTAAGTTCCCGGACACTTGAAAATGAAATTATTAAAATTCGTCCGAATACATAGAAGGATTATGGTATTATGAATTTTCAAGTTTGATACGAATGCTGTTTAAGATTCTAGAAATTATCAAGCCATGCTTTTTTATTGAAAAAATATAGACAAAGAAAGAAAATTGTGACTAAATTATCCATTAGTTGGTTTATGTTGCTCAGTCTTTTTCAATTGCTTCTAATTGCAAGTGTCCTCTGTAGTGCCTACAGATGGCCTACTCTTTTTCCAACTCTTCAGAGGTATCTTTAACGTGCACAGAGATACCGGACCTCTGGTTTTAAGTCACATCCTAAAGACTACTGAGTAATGTGCTTTTTACAGCTCTAATATGAGCAAGAGATGAAAATTATCTATCATTTAAGTAACTACAGGTTAAATATACTTACTTCTTTGGCCAATTTACAAGCCTTTTCTGGAGAGTTCTTAATTTCATAATAGAAGACAGAATAGTTCAATGCCAGTCCAAGTCGGATTGGATGTGTTGGTTGCATATTTTCTTTAGCAACATTAAAAGCTCTTTGATAAGCTTCTTCAGAACAGTCAGTTGCAGCTGCAAATAATAAACAGTATACACAAGAATTTAATATGAATCAGGTGCCTTAATAGCAGCCTTATGCATCATTGAAAAATAAGGTGTAACATGAAATGTATGAAAGCTAACATATATATCATTCATTTTAAACCTTTGCATCCTAAATTAATACAGCTTAAACATTTCACTTGTATGCCTTTAATGAAAGTTTGGTTAAAAGTTCAGATCAAGATTTTTAATAGTAAATGTGGCCCTAATATCCATCCCAAATATGCTCTAGTGTGAGCCCTGCATACAGCAATATTATTTAGAGGCCCCTCCCATGCAGCATTTGTACCTGCAGGTTATATATGTCTGCCTTAACCACAAAGAAACAATACTTGCAAAAACAAGCACATAGAATTTTTTCTGACACTGTCACCATGCGACACATTTTTATCCAAATGACATGTCTGGTCTGAGCTTTGTTTGTGTACAGTATTCTATTAAATCTAGTTGTTGGGACTATTCTGATTAACTTCTTAAATTTCAATTGGAAAGCAAGACTAGCATCAAGACAAAGTAAAAAAAAAAAATATACACACATATTTAAAAAGAGGCTGAACTAAATTTATTCAACTAAGACTAAAATAATGGACCAGTGTTGATCCACATTCGAAATCTTCCAGCACAAAAATTCCTTTTTGGGACGGCTGGCACTCTGGACCCCTTCTAGACTTTCAGTAAATGATGAATTATTTCTTAAGTGGACGATGCTTCAATAGTTTAAAATTAACATATAAACTTGTTACCGAGATATTCATGTTGATTATTGGAGTGATCAGTGATAAAAAACTACACTATTGTCTGTTTACTCTGCGGCAGAGAAAGGAACAACACTTATATTTCAAAGATTTGAATGACACGGTTAAAAATCAATTAATCATTTACTTACATTAGCCGAGTCGTTGTTAATAACCCTAATTTTGATAAAAAATCCATGCATTATAACTCCTTTACTATACCAAAACGTATTTTGGATGGGTGTTTACAATGGTAAAAATTTTGACAAAATGACGGAGTCTTTCGTGCAATGTAATGATGATGGAAGAATTTATTATTAAAGTAGGTTTGCAAGAGGTACAATGAAGGGTAGCTTATAGATCGGGCTGAGTTTAAAAGTTTAAAAGAGGGGAGGATTACCGAAGCTAGTCATTTCGTACCCAAATTTACCATTTCATACCATGCCATATGACCAATTTTTACCATAACCATTTAATACCCAAAGTTTCTGTTTCTATGGTATGAAATGACAAGCAAATTTTTATTAAAATAATGCATTCAAAATCTGCACATGAAAATACTACCATTTCGTACTATATTTATAAAATATAATGACATTATTTGTTGATTATATTTAAAAACATAGCACTGCCGTGCTGTTGTACGGCGTAGTTGGGAAAATGGCGTTGTGGCAAGACAGAATATTCGATCTATGCATAGTCCGACAGATCTTTTTTGTTGGAAAAAGAA
Source organism: Anadara kagoshimensis (assembly GCA_021292105.1). Lineage (NCBI taxonomy): Eukaryota > Metazoa > Mollusca > Bivalvia > Arcoida > Arcidae > Anadara > Anadara kagoshimensis. Next base: position 31,985,556 of record CM037863.1, on the reverse strand, counting down.
ACAATGTACCAAACCATGTATTGCTAAATTAAATGGTAAAAAATAGTAATTTCATAAATATATGAAAAAGACAATCAGTAATAAAAATTTAATAAAGTTTTATAAACCGATTGTTTTGTCATTTCGGATAGAGAGAAAATAGAGTTTTGCAGACCCTACCGTCGCTATGAGGGGTACATTCTAGCGGTTGTATGTAACTGGATCATTTGCTGTTAAATCTGGGTTTTAAAAACTGCTGATTATCACTCACAATATTCCCGTTTTAATGTTAATGGTGAAGTATTTAAAATCCACATGTGGTCATTTGCACACAACACTACGAATTATCTCCCTTTCACGAAAGTAAAATCTAAATCAATAAACAGTTTTAAAATATGGCACAATTGCCTCAACATCAAAATACGTTATCATACCCTTCAAAATAAAATTAAATTACTGTAGATTTCATGAAGAATTAGTTGAATCAACCTGCCATTGCTGTTTATTTCATAAAAAGTTATGATTTTACATAGTAGGACGCAAACTTCTCTGACTACTTTTTATTGTAAACACGAGATCAGTTTGCCAAATTGCATATGCATCCCGTCGCAATATTTTACTAGATTCCGAAATGTATTCCTAAAATTTATTCCACATGTGCATATGTAACCAAATGCATTACCCGTCTCAGAATACATATCTCACGATAAAACAGATATATTTCTTTCACGCTCATTTACCAGGCACACTATTTCCATGCGTACTCATATCTTATAATTTCATAGCAAAGAAGCCCGATATTTTGGAAGAAAGCGATAGCAAACTACATGTTCACTATCGTGAAACGCTGTACAAAAAATGTTCTTCATTAATAAGTGTTACTCATTAATATATATTAGCAGGAAAAAAAGAACATTGATAAGATTCTCCACTTTATCATTTTGAAATTTTGTGACCCGGACTTTGTTTTAGATCTGATGTCCCTAGTTCAGCAAAACACATTGTTTTTAACATAGATTCTCAAAGTCCAAGCATTTTTTTTGGAAGATGTTCCTCTTCTTCAGTTTTCATTTAAGATCTTAACTATCATGTAAGAACTATGTTGAGAGACTTTCACTATGATATGAAATTTATTGTAGGAATTGGTAACACTTCACTATCATGTGAATAGAAATGGTAGCTATGTAGTGGTAATATATGGTAACATGGCTTGAGTGTATGGTATAAAATGGTCACAGATTATGGTATGAAATGGTACTTGATATGGTACGAAATGATAATAACTTTGGATTACAACATTCCCTAGGGAGAAAAAAAAAACAACTAAATATCAGTTGTCAAGTCAAGATTAGATTAATCCCTAGTAGGTTTTCATGTATGAGTATGACAAGATTTTGAAAATAAATGCATGTTACCCTGTTTCTCTGCAGGGTTTTCAACTTCTGCTAGATATCTATGATAGTCTCCTTTCATTTTTAAATAAAATACTTGGCTTTCATATTGAGTAGAGTCGTCTTTTGACTTGTCCAAATCTTTAATTAAATGATCTTCTAGCAAATTCTACAATGTGAACAGAAAACAACAATTTTAAGTTTCAGTTTCAAGTTTGCCTTGATTTACATTAAAAAAACCCACAACAACCAATAAGCAAGCTAAACATTCAACTTCAGAACTTGCAGGAAACTGGTAGTTTGGGTTCAATAATTTTATGCACATTTCAGAAGGTTTGCTTTTAATTTATATCATTCATCAATACATTTTCTGACAATAATAGTCAGATAGCCTCATTTATATCAGATGCATTTCACACAAAACCGGAGCTACACCCTGTCTGATGAACCATCTCAATTTCAAATGAATATATCTTCTGCAAAGTTGAAATATCGTAGATTTGACTTTATTGAAAATAAAACATGTCTAAACTTCATATAACAAAATATTTAATGTATTTGGATACTTAAAAGTTCTGCAAGGGTGTTTACGACATGTGGAATTAAATTTAATAAATCATGCAAATTCTTGAACGACAAATGTCTTCATCCGCCAAATGATTATGGACCCCCCCTCACTTACCAATACTTTTTTGCAAATTTGTCGCAGCTCCTCGGTAATCTTGTTTTTATAGCGATTAATACTGGGTTTCCTTTTATTGTCCTCTTCGCTATTCATTTTCTGTTCTATACTAGTGATCACCCTCCAAGAAGACCGTCGGTTACCAACAACATTTTTGAAGGCAACAGAGAGCAGATTCCTTTCCTCATTTGATAGCACCGATTCTGCCTTTACCGCTTCGGTCATTGCCTCCGACATATCGTCATAACGCTCTGCTTGTTCGGCCAATTTAGCTTTATAAACTAAAGCTGCCTTTTTCTCTTTTGTCTCCGTTCCCGACATGTTTTATGTTGGTCTGCAGACTTGTAAATTTGTCGAAAACTATGTAACGGAAACTAGTATCGCTTACTACACCTTCCCAATCTGCATGCTGTAGCGGAAGAGCGAGGCGATTTACCTATATTGTGACATCATCCATTCCTCCGCCGCCCATATTTTTTTTAAATTTCGGTCCTTAAAAGCTTTGACTGATTTCGTATTTGTCTCGAAAACATGATTATATGGAAACAGTACAACTTTAACAATCATGCAAATATGATATACTATAAAAGTTTCAATTTAATGACTTTAAGGGATTATTTCTTTTAAATTTTGATGCAAATGAAATGGATTTATCTGCCCTTGAATTCCAATGATTCTGATTGAAAATAAACGGGGATTCCTTACCGTCGACAAGGGTAGCCTTTGACATCATTTGGTTACCATGACAAAAATAGAACTGTCTTTTAATTATTTTTTCGGGAACCTGACAAAAAATGAAGTATAAATTTATAACTATATTCTACTATATCAATAAAAAATATAATAAAACAATTTGAGGAAAATATAATGTTAAGGGGTCATTTCCGGGTCAGTAAGATATAAACACGACATGTGCATGCTGTATGGTCTGAAAGAATTGGAGTTTTAATTCTTCTTAATCGAAAATGCCAAAATCTAAAAGAGATAAGAAAGGTTAATGAATTTACTTATTAGATATTGTTTAACATGAATGTATAAAATTATTTCAAGTTACGAATTAAGTTCATTAAGGTTATAATTTATCAGAGTTGAGTTGAGTAATGGTGTTTAACGTCCCAGTGAAGAATATTTCACTTATATCGAGACGCCACCAGCTATAGGCGAAGGTACAGCGACTTTGCCTATGCGTTGCGTTCATGGCATTATACAACAGGGTTCTTTATCGTGCCAAGCCCACTGTGACACGGGACCTACTGTGCGTTTACTCTGCTGGAGAGAAAGGAATAACGCTAATATCTCAAAGATATGAATGGCATGGTTAAAAAACAATTAATCCTTTACTTACATGAGCCGAGTCGTTGCTAATAATCTTTATTTCGATCCAATCCATGCATTATAACTCCTTTAATGCACCAAAACGTGTTTTGGATGGGTGTTTACAATGGTAAAAAATTTGACAAAATGGCGGAGTCTTTCGTGTGACGTAATGATGACGGAAGAATTTATTATTTACGTGGGTTCGCGAGGGGTACAATGAAGGGTAGTTCAAAGGTCGGGTTGAGTTTAAAAGTTTGAATTTACGTGAATTATTTTCAAAAGTTTGAAAATGCATAAAGGTAGTTAACTTTATTACTTTATTAAATCGAGTTTGGTCATCCCAGTTACGCAAAAATCAATTCGTTCTTGAGCTTCACTAACCTACGTAAATAGTCGACTCTTTCGTCATGACTACGTAACATATGGAACCCCGCCATTTTGTAAAAAAGATTACCATTGTAAACACCGACCCAGAATATATTTTGTCGCATAAAATGATATATTAAGCAAGGATGGAACTGAAACAGAAATTTTCAGTTAAGACTCGGCTCATGTAAGTAAAAGAATCATTGATTTGTACCCGTCCTATTAAAATTCATAGAGTATTTTGCGATCTTGCTTTCTCTGAAATAGGCTAAATAAACAGTAGTTAATTTTAAGTTCCTATTTGAAACAACTGTGACTTTCATTTCGTAATGCAGAGTGCTTGGCGAATGAACAGTCACTACCTACTTTTAAGTCTTGGGTCAGACCTTGTCAGGGCTCAAACCCACAACTTTCCAATTACGGAGCGAGCACTCTACCAACTAAGCTACCACAGTGGTTTGTCAATAAAGAGTTCAATACCAATTTCGTTAGATTTATATTAATCTACAATATATTGATCTAAGAACACATGTTTTAGTCTTGTGGTGTCCCAGTTGTTGAGGTTTTAAAGCATATACTTACTTACTTACTCAGTCCTCTTCGTGCCTTGGGTACATAATTAAGGCCTTGACCGAGGACCTCCATCTCTGTCTCCTTCATCTCTTTCTCAACTGATTTCCACAATGTCTCCTTGGGTTTCCAGATGGAGTCCATCTTAAGGCTACCCTTGGTATCTCTGATATTTCCATTCTAAGGATGTGTCCGATCCACCTCCAGCGTTTCTCTTTATTCTGGTCGGATATGGCAGCTGTTTGGATTCTTTCATACAGCTCTTCATTGCTGATCTTATTTGGCCGGAATATTATTAGAATCCTGTGGAGACATCTGGTTTGGAAGGTGTCTAGTTTTTGAGTGATGGTGTTGGTCACCTTACAGGACTCTGAACCATACAGAAGAACTCTAATTACGTTTGTTTTGAATATTCTGATCTTGATTTTGGTCCTGATACTTGATGACTTCCAGATGTTTCCTAGGTTTGCAAAATTGGCCCAAGTTTTTGGTTATTCTGCATTGGACATCTACAGTAGAGTCTCCATTGGCTGTGATCTTACTGCCAAGGTATGTGAAATCGCCAACCTCTTCTATTCTATTCTATGCCATTACTTGGTTTTCTTTCTTAGCATTGGTCTTCATTAATTTTGTTTTGTTGCCATTTATCTTAAGTCCAATTTGTCTGCTGAAATTTACTAGGTCATCAGTTTTACTTTGGATATCCTTATGTCGCTGTGCAAGTAGAGTGATGTCGTCAGCAAAGTCAAGATCTTCGAGCGACTTGGAATGTCCAGAATATTCCTCTACTGCCTTGGCTGGTGGTGGTTTTAATAAGCCAGTCTAAACAGAGAATGAACAGCAGAGGTGAGAGGTAGGCAACCTTGTCACACTCCTGTTCTAATAGGGAAGCTGTCTGACAGTTCCGTGCCACAGATCACCTTGGCCTGAAAGACCTTGTAGAGCATCTGTATGATGGTGATGATCTTGATGGGGATGCCATCGTGCATGAGAATCTTCCATAATGCTGGCTGATGCACACTGTCAAATGCCTTGGCAAAATCGGTGAAGTTGTCATACAGTGTTGTGTTCCATTCATTGCTTTGTTCTACAATTTGCCTCAAGGAAAATATTTGATCTGCACACAATTTTTCTTTCCTGAATCCAGCTTGTTCTTTGCCAAGGTGTGGGTCTATCACTGCAGCTATTATGTTTAGGATGACTCTGCTAAGAACTTTACTGGTAACCGACAACAGCATGATACCCCTCCAGTTATTTGTGTCAGGTAAGTCACCTTTCTTGGGTAGCTTCACAATGAGTCCAACCTTCCAGTCATCAGTTTGCCAGATATTTTGTAGGATGTCTGTGAGAAGTTTAGGTGTTAGTACTTCTTCTGCTTTTAGCATTTCAGCCTGGACTTGGTCTATGCCTGGGGCTTTCTCATTTTTGAGAAGTTTGATGGCCTGTCTAACTTCTACAACTGTTGAAGGCTCTGTCTTGATGTTCAAGGTGTCCACACTTTCACTAATCTCCGCTTCTGTTGGTAGGCACTCCTGGTTTAGTACCCTTTCAAAGTGGTCTTTCCAACAGGTGAGCTCTTCTTCTATACTGGAGGCCAGTTTTCCATCTTGCTTTCGCTCTGGTGTATCTGTGCTTCTGAATCCTCCACTTAATATTTTGGTGATTTGATACAGAGTCCTCAGGTCTTGTTTTGAAGCCGCCTCTTCAGCATCTTGTGCTAATTTCTCTATTAATAAAGTCTTTCTTGTCCCTTCTTGTACTTTTCTTCACTTCTCTGTCCTGTGTGGAGTATGTATCTTTTAGCTGGTCTTTTAGTTTGACTGATTTGGTTGTCAATATTTTCTTCTTTGTTTGGTGTCTTTGTTCGATTAAATCCCAGGTCTTTGTTGTTATCCATTCTTCTTTCTTTTTTCTTTTCAACCCAAGTGTTTTCTTTCCTGTGTCTACCAGTGTGTTGTTAAATTGTGCAATGTCAAGTTCCTGTTTGTTTCTTAGGATGTTAAAATGATATTTAACTTCTAGCTGAAATGTTTTAAAGCAGATACAAGCACATTTATATATTATGATCACCTATATCGATATACAAACTTGCAAATTTTGTTAGAAGAGAACCAATAAGTGACAAGTGTTGATTCTTACTGGGATCAGTTCTAGTTTATTTTTTTGTCCCCCGCCGCAAGGCGGAGCGGGGACATAGAAATGCCAGGCGTCCGTCTGTCTGTGCATCCGTGCGTCTGTCCGTCACACTTTTTTGTAAGTGCTCTCATGCCTACAAATTTTGACGGATTTACATGAAATTTATACCAAATGTTTATACCACTAATACCTTGGTCAATTTTGAAAATCAGCCTTGGTCGATACTTTTTGTTGGAGTTATGGGACTTTGACCACAATAATGACTCCGTTTTATCCAAGAATTGACCTTGTAAGCGCTCTCATGCCTACAAATTTTGACGGATTTTCATGAAATTTATACCAAATGTTTATACCACTAATACCTTGGTCAAGTTGGAAAATCAGCATTGGTTGATACTTTTTGTTGGAGTTATGGGACTTTGACCACAATAATGACTCCGTTTTATCCAAAACTTGACCTTGTAAGCGCTCTCATGCCTACAAATTTTGACGGATTTTCATTAAATTTATACCAAATGTTTATACGACTAATACCTTGGTCAAGTTCGAAAATCAGCATTGGTCGATACTTTTTGTTGGAGTTATGGGACTTTGACCACAATAATGACTCCGTTTTATCCAAAAATTGACCTTGTAAGCACTCTCATGCCTACAAATTTTGACGGATTTACATGAAATTTATACCAAATGTTTATACCACTAATACCTTGGTCAAATTCGTAAATCAGCCTTGGTTGATACTTTTTGTTGGAGTTATGGGACTTATGAGTTATCACTAGAAGGGGGTTTTACCGGAATAATTGCGAAATTCCGGAATAGTAAGACACTTTCCGTAATCTTTACGAAAATCCGGAATGTTTAGATCAATTCCGGAATTTTTAGACCAAATCCGAAATAATCGGACAAAATCCGGAATAATTGGTCAAAATCCGGAATAATAAGAATATTTTTACGGTAAATTTTACGGATTCTAAAAATTCCGGCAAGTGTCTGATTATTACGGTAACTTGTCTGATTATTCCGGTAAAAGGCTGATTATTACGGTAAAAATCTAATTATTCCGGCAAATGTCCAATTATTACGGTAAAAATGTTTTTAAAAAATTATTTTTTAGAAAATTTCCCGTAATAATTGGACATTTCCCGGAATAATTAGACTTTTTCCGTAATAATCGGTCATTTTCCGGAATAATCAGACACTTACCGTAATTTTTAGATTACGGAAAACTTACCGTAACAAAATAGTCCAATTATTCCGGATTTTGCCTGAATATTCCGGATTTTGCCTGATTATTCCGGATTTTACCGGTTTATTCCGGACTTTACCTGATTATTCCGGATCAATTTGGTTTATTCCGGATTTGGTCTGATTATTCCGGATTTTCGCAATTATTCCGGTAAAACCCCCTTCTAGTGTATGGAGTTATACAGTATACTATGTAGTATACTGCTTGACCGGCGGGGGACCCAGGAATTCTATTCTTGTTGGATACTGTTGATTAGTGTCACTTTACTATTTATCAGTAATTTGAGATATCACTAATGTGGTTTGCCAATGTACCATGTCAGTTTGTGCAAAACAATTATTTCCATTGAGTATTTTATCATATCAGTTCACGTTTTTCAACTCAAATGACGCCATTCCGGTTATTTCTTACATATGGGTTTTCAAACACCCCACTCATATGTTAAGGGTTGTTGATCACATGGTACATGAGGGACCCCATTTATTTAGTGATATTACTTACTCAAATATTTATATCACAAAATAGAAATAGTGATCATTAATTAAATTTTATTGATATCTTTAATTCGTTTTTGTACGGTGCTCACGACATTGCTATCGTCTTCTACTAAGATCGGGCTTCTTTACTATGAAATGAGTACGCATAGAAATAGTGCGCCTGGTAAATGAACATGAAAGAAATATATCTGTTTTATCCATTACATTTCACTTCCGTAAAAGGGAGATAAATCTTACAGTGCCATGTGCAAACTACAAATGTGGATTTTAAATACTTTACCGATTTGGAAGTAAAATTAACATGAAATGGGAATATTGTGAATGATATTTAAACAGTTTATTAAAAACCAGACTTAACAGCAAATTATTCAGTCACTTACAAACACTAGAATGAACCTCCTAAAGCAGTGGTCAGGTTTGCAAAAACTCTACTTTCTCTTTATCCTAAATGACAAACAACAATCAATGCTGAAGGTACAATTGATAACACTTTATTAAATTTTAATAACTGATGGTCTTTTTCATATACTTATGGAATTATTATTTTCTGTCATTTTTTACTGAGCAATACATGGTTTGGTACATTTTTTTCTTTTTCAAAAACACCATCCATTTAACTATGCATCGATAGACCCCTCCCCTCAAGGGATTCTCGGTTATATTCATAGTCCAGCACCATTTTCCCAAATATGACGTACAGCAGCACGGCAGTGCTATGTTTATCTTTTATAGTTGGTATGTACCTGTCCCTGTAATAATGTAACTGATGTTGAACTTCTGCATGAGATATGGCATATACTGAGGTGATTGATAAAGCCCTTTGGACTCTTGTTGTTTTTGCTTTTTATAGTATTACCATTAATATTCCATAGTTAATTTATGCACTATAATTTGTAGCCTAAACAAGGGCCCCATAAGAAAAAGGATAAAGGGAGACAACCCATGTATATGAAACATTAATTACAATCAGCATACAGACAATTTGTGTTTTTATTTCTTTCAGTTTCGCTGACACAAACAAAGAAAAAAGGCTTGGAATTAAAACAGAAAATTATTGTAGAAGTAAGTTGTTATAAGAACACAGGTGAAAGCCAATCTAACCAATTTTATTACATTGAATGCTGGTCTAAACTAAACAGTGTACTTACCTAATTATGCTCTATAAAAATGGCAACAGATATAAACTTTTCTCCCATGACAAGTCATGTGATAGAAATATAGAAGATACTCATGATGGATATCCCTATCCTCTATGGGTCCCGGATGCAAATTTGTGCTGGTGGTGTCATAATCGAAAGACAATTGCATGATGTCGTCATGTGGCAAACATGACGTCATTTTGCAGGAAAAGGACACCCAAGTCTACAAATAGTTTGAAGTTTAATAGTTTAAAGAGTTTAGAATAAATAATTTTGTTTTGTAGTTTATACACTTTGTATAAACCAAAATCAGGTACATTCTTTCTTGATGGTGATATTTATTTTAAAGTAGAATGTTGAATAACAATATTAATTTTTCCATCATGGGGTCGATGTCTATGTAAATCGAATTTGAAGCCAAATATTGGCATTAAAATGATAGAAAAACAATCAATTATAAGTTTATCCTTGTAGGATAGGGAAATCTCTCCCTCAAGGTTGAACATTTCTGGTCAGAGACGAGGCAAGCCTCACCTTTGACTGAAATGTTTAACCCTTCGGGTGAGATTTCCCAATCATACATGGATACTCATAATGGATTCTTATAATCCCCATTCATTTCTTAGATCACCTGAGTTTAAATCAAATTTATAATAACTATGAACAATGTCTGATGAAATGGTTTACTTTATATTGTAATACATACAATTACATAATGCAATACATATTGTAATCGATGTTGTGACTTTACAGTACTGATATTGATAGAATCTTACACTGTTATTAGTGTAGGATTCTTTTTCTCATACATTTGCAACATTAAAACTGTATCTGTAAACAAATATTTGCATCAAATGTTCAGTTTTCATGCTAACATTCGTGCCTTCTAAAAATGATGTCATGTAATTTTGTTGACCTTCTTGCGTAAAATGAATTAATGAATTTAGTGTCTGTAAATGATTGTTTCTCATCCTGAATGCCCTCTTTTTTTTCATAGAATTGGATGAAAAATTATGAGAAATCCAATAAATGTGGGAGATGGTTTAGGAATCGTACAACAGTTTCCATCTTGCTTTCAGCCTTTCACATGAAAAACCTGTACCTCAAGTTTAGTAGTTTATCACAATTTCATAATTGAAGTTAGACTATCAATTTCTTTTTTATATCTACAGCTATATCTCTAAGATTTGTTTTGCATATGTGTATTACTTGTGGCGCCCCTACATTTCGGGAAAAGGCATTCAAAAAATAAAAAAAAGTTTGAAAAAATCTCCAAATTTCTCAAGTTTGAATAGATTTTTTGAAACCTACGTACAAATTAGGTCCAATTTTTTTGAGTTTCAGAAAGCTCGTTTAAAATACTACAAAACATGGGAAAAAATAACAACCCTTAACAGATCTTTTTCAAGATAAATGACGCAATGTCAAAAAATAGCACTATTAACACGCTGCCATATGACCAGCCATGGGTCATGTTGAACTGGCCATAGACACGGCACAATTTAACACAGTTTATATATATTCAAATACGATAGCACTATATCTTCGTTTCTAAAACATTTTTTTCTAATTTAATCATCATTTTCCGGTTGTGACGGCAACAATTCGTTGCCATAGCGATTTTCTGGATTATTTTCAAGTTAAGTTAAGTACGAAACTGTTGTATGATACCTTATGAAATCTGTCTCAACTGAGGCGAGACAAGGAAATCTAGCACTGAGGAAATAGCTGGATTCCCTTCTCACATGTGTGTGGGAAATTGCAATACAATTTTTTGCTTTATTGTTTCACAGCTAAAATGTTAATAACTAATATAGTCCCAAATAAAACAATGCTGACATGGTACAACTATGTCTTACATTCCCAGAAGGGCAGACCAATTTGTCTCAGATTAGTTGAAGTACTGGTATTCACTCCAGGACTGGTGGTGAATATTTGGAATGGCAATTTTGTGTTCCTGATCTTCAATAATTTGTAGGAAAAAAAATAGAGATATAGTTGCCTGATCTATTACATGTCATTAATTTCTATAGGAATTAATCATATTTTAGATTACTACCTGCAGCTAATAGTGATGACATATGAATTACGTAAAGGGATGATACCAACAGAGTTATGGAGGTTCACTATTAGCATACAGGGAGGCAGACAATATGTCCTTATATAGTAAATTGTAATAATAAAATCACCTTAACATGATAATATCCCTCAAATAATATGAAATATGTATCGGCCAGTGCTCCAGATAATTTTGAATCATAATTCTTCATGAAGCACAGATTTTTGTTGCAATGCGTAATTGGTTAAATATGTACTTGAAAATTTGCGATATATATTTTTAATTAGAATTATGCTTGGTTTCAAACTGCAATTAATGTCACTGTCAGCACTTGCTGGGTTTGATTTTCTAGGATTTTTATATATATAATTTGAGTTGTCTCACTTGTCCATCAGGATGACACACAGAAGCGACATTCTTATTCTTAACTAGCTTTTAGTTTTGCGTTATAATATGCATGGATTTTTTATTTAATGCATTGTTGTGCAAAAAATTAGCTTAATTACGCAATTACACACTCTATCTGGACACTGCTATCAGATCTGAATTTGGGATATGTATGTGTTGTTCCATAATTACATATGTATCTGACATGATAAGGATTTAGAGAAATAGTTAATGTGATTTATGTTATGGTGTTTTTATTGTTTATTTTTTCTGGTTAATAACTTAAGTACTTATGACCTTTTTGTTCCTCCATCTTTAACCCAAAAGTCAATGACACAACAGGTAGCAAATAGGCAATGTCTATTTTGATTTCTTTCTTCTTCACACATGTTAGTAGGGTATGTCACTGTCGATTAAATTCATCATCATAAATGTTGCATTTTGCTATTGGAGCCATGTTGTTTAGATGTTATAGAGGAACACCATGGCAACCATTGTATTGATGTTATTGGTTAAATAATGTAACAGTTTGATGGATATGCATCTGTTGTTGTCAACTGTAACATTAAAATCTTATCCGATACATATCCCCAAAGCTTCATCTACCTCTGATGAAGGGTTTAAAAATCCATAACCAGTCAGGCTAATTTTGTTTTTACAATATACTACATAAAGGCCTCTCTGTATGCTAAAAGTGGACATCCCTTACTCTATTGGTGTTATCCCTCTTACTACGTTATTCATATTTTAAGTAATTTAAAATAATTCTGTTTCTTTGATTTCAGGTAAGAGAATGTGCAGATAAATATGCCAGAATTTTCACATTTTCTGTTCACAATATGCGAAATACTCAACTAAAAACAGTGAGACAGGAATGGAATCATAGCAGGTTTGTATTAGTTGTTTTGCCCTAACAACATTATTATACCATTAGACATTTATTGGCTTTCTGGCTGCCTGTCTGTCTATCCATAATTCTTTATACCACCTTACACAGACAAGACTGTCTGTCTATATATCAATGTATACAATTGCTTTGTTCTATGTAATCATTGTAGCAATTTTGTTGTTCATTCATTAAAAACCTATAACATGTTTCACAAATGTGTACATCCAATAACGTCACTCTGAAGTTGTCAACACAGTTTTCAGATATTTGAGAGATTATTTTGGATTTACGGCTAAATGACAAATGAGATGACAGAATAGATGTTTTGGAAGACATGTTTATTGTTCTGCTGTGTATATTTGCTCCAGAAAATATTTCAGTTGCAATATTTTGAATAATCTCTCTCATTGACATATGAACAACTTGAAGCATGAAACAGTCTCATTAATTCGTGGCAAGCTGGGGTATCTGACATAAACTTTCTGTTTGGTCAACTGCATTAATTTGTTATTTACAATATTTGCATCTCTGTGACCCAACAGTTGTATTAGACAGTTGTAGTAGGAGTAATATCAGAGGGAAGCAGTGTTTTTTCGTTTCCATCTCGCAAGACAAAGGAAAAAGCTTAGGATACAAACATCTGTGTGAAATAATTTGAACAATTATGTAAAATCCAAAATCAACCAGGTCTTCTGTAGTAAGTTATTATTCACTGATCATTGTCCTCATAATGCCTTAATAATGTTAGAAAGTTCGTTATTTTGCTAAAGGAAAATAATGAAAGAATTTTGATTGGATTACAAGTACTAGACACAGCATTAATCTACTTCATATTAAACAGTGTCCACAGAAGTTATAGTAGAGACCAAAGGTTTACTTTATAACAATGATATTACAAACACATGTATGTTTATTTCAGATTTTATTTTGGAAAAAACAAAGTTATGTCATTAGCATTGGGACGTACAGTTTCAGATGAATATAAAGAAAATTTTCATAAATTAAGCCGACAGTTACAAGGTCAAACAGGACTTTTATTTACAAATAAATCTAAGTCAGAAGTATTAAAGTAAGTGATACATTATCTGTTTTATTATTATCTTTTTGTTTCTCAATGATGAAGTAGGCAGTTCTGGTTTAATGAGGTCAGTTAATCTATCCAGTGTTTTCCTGGTGTTCTAGTATCAAAGGTCAAATCCTAGTAAGCTCACCAGAGCCAAAGGGGCTCAGATTGAACTATTGCCACCTATCTTCATCTGTTGTACGTCGTGTGTAAACTTTTCACATTTTAATCAACTCCCTCAAAACTACTAAGCCAAATTGAATGATATTTGGCAGTAATGATGTCTAGTTGGGGGGAAATTGTAAAAATCTTTAAAAATATTCTCCTCTGAACATACAAGAGATATAGCTTAGATATTTCATACTTAGGGCACCTAGTTTCAGATTTTCACATATCATAGCTGTAGGGGCCAAAAAGGGGGAAATGGCAAGGTACTTAAGGGGGAAATTGCTAAAATTAGTGTATTTGTCAATATATCTGGAAAACTATAAACTTTTTGTATAGGCATGTATATTAAAATATTGTAGGTATTTGCCACACAATCATTTTGATATATATGAACAAAGGTCAAGGTTACAGGTGCAAACAAGTACTGAACTGGTAAATTATCTGAAAAACTATAAATTTTTTGTTTTGCCAGGTATATTAGAATGTTGTAGGCATTGGCCTAATGATCATTTTGATATATGAATGAAGGTCATGGGTTCAAAGGTCAAGTTCACAGATGCAAATGAATACTGAAATGGTTAATTATATCAAAAACTATAAACTTTTTGTATCTAGGCATATATATTAGAATATTGTAGACATTTGCCTAACGATCATTATGATATATAAGTGAAGGTCATGGATTCAGAGATCAAGGTTACAGATACAAATACTGAAATGGTTAATTATCTCAAAAACTCTAAACTCTAAGGACAAGTTATAATTACTTTGCAAAAATTGCATATTGGCTTAACTGATAAAAATTTGGACATTCTCTTTAAATAAGGTAATTGACTATGAACCACTGCATGAGATGTGTACATACCTTCAGATAAGGCCCTTTGGCTGTTGTCTGTTCTGTTATACTTGATAACTTCCACATCTATCGATGGATTTTGATCTAACTTGGTTTAAGCGTAAACCATCATGGGCTGATGTGTTGTGTTTAGGTATGTAGGTTAAAGGTTAAGGCCATAAAGTAAATAAAAAAGTTTTGATGTCCAGATGTTGTGTCCAATTGATAACTTCCATATCTAGAGGTGGATTTTGTTCTACATGACACAAATGTAGACCATCATGAGATGATTTGTCTTGCACCACATGCTTGTTTGAATCCTTATAGCTTATACAAACTATTTATATCTTTATACATTGTATCCATTTTACATACTCTTACAAAGGTCAATGTCAAGTGTTGTTGGTTTGCTATTAGGGTTCATTACATTTGTTTTATCTTTTAACAGGTATTTTGATAACTTCAGAGTTCCAGATTTTTGTCGTGCAGGAACAAAAGCAACACAGACGGTAATATTAGAATCTGGACCTATCCCAGAATTCTCTCACGCAATGGAACCACAGTTACGACAACTAGGTCTACCAACAGCCTTAAAGAAAGGTACACAAAATGTTTTAAATTACTGTTGGGTATTACTTTGCCATTATTCCAAAAAATATCAAAAACTCTAACATGACCAGCATTCTAAAACATGAGTAAAACCAACTGTGATAAAACAAATATTTTATCTATAGTATACCTAACTCACTTGTAACATTGTGTTATGTGTTGAGAACAGTGGCTTTGAAGTAATTTTCATTCATAAAATTATTTATTTCATTGAAGGTAATTTCAACAGCTAAATTATATCATTGAACCTTGTTGCTAATAAAAGGTAAATATACTTACAAGGAAGAAGTTCATAGTGCTTATTTCAATGCTATTGATGTCATGTTAAAATATAAATAATCAATGTCTAAAAGTAAAATTAAGAAACAACATCTACTCATGGTATATCATTGAATGATACACAAAGCCTCGTGATCTACTATTCAAGCCTGTGTATTATTCGATGATTTACCATGGGTAGATGTTGATTATATTACTACAGTGTATCAGTTTTCTGATTGTTTTTCTATCTAACTGGTAAATATGTTAAGTCTTGATTTATTTTAGTTTTTCTTGCTACAACATTATAAAAGGTACAGGTAAAATCTTCTTGCCATTTTAAATTAACTATAAAAGATATTTGAAAAATTAAATTATTTTTTTTAATTCATTCTATCAAAAGTCATTAACAAGAAAAATTGCTTTGAAAAAAAAACATAAATTAAAAACAGCTTTAGTCTGTTGTTTCCAGTTAAGTTTTCACATTGGAAATATTTACAATATGACTGTATCTCTCTTCAATGAAACATACAGAAGCAATTGCATTGCAATTCCCGTTGAAAGACAATAGGGGTCATGACCCTTGATGTGTATCAATTTTCCCACAATATTACGTCATGTCCTACACAGGGGGTCACGTGATCATGTGAGATACGCCGATCTTGCATGGCTAAAACCCTATATTACACAAGCAGAAATTGGAAAAATAGCGCCAAGGTACAAAATATTTATTCAAAGAGAGGATTGTAAATATAAGAAATGACATTTCTGCTCGTGGTATTTCAAGGGATAATGCAAGATAGTGTGGTGCGTGCCAAATTCGATGAAGGGCTATCTTGCATTACCCCTTGAAATACCATGATCAGAATGTCATTTCTTAAATGATGAGATAGCAGAAAAAGAACAGTAAAATAAAAGTAATACACTGTCAATTGTGAATGTTACTTACAGGTGTGATCACGTTGTTACCATTAATGTTACTTACAGGTGTGATCACGTTACCATTAATGTTACTTACAGGTGTGATCACACTGTCAACCATTAATGTTACTTACAGGTGTGATCACGTTGTTACCATTAATGTTACTTACAGGTGTGATCACACTGTCAACCATTAATGTTACTTACAGGTGTGACCATGTTGTTACCATTAATGTTACTTACAGTTGTGACCATGTTGTTACCATTAATGTTACTTACAAGTGTGATCACACTGTCAACCATTAATGTTACTTACAGGTGTGACCATGTTGTTACCATTAATGTTACTTACAGGTGTGATTACGTTGTTACCATTAATGTTACTTACAGATGTGATCAAGTTGTTACCATTAATGTTACTTACAGGTGTGATCACACTGTCAATCATTAATGTTACAGGTGTGATCACGGTGTTACCATTAATGTTAATTACAGATGTGATCACACTGTCAACCATTAATGTTACAGGTGTGATCATGTTGTTACCATTAATGTTACTTACAGGTGTGATCACGTTGTTACAAGAACACACAGTCTGTGAGAAGGATTCCATACTATCTCCAGAACAGTGCAGAATATTGGTATGTAACACACCAGCTTAATTAATCTAATTTAATTATTTCTAAATTTAAATTTCATCACACAATATACTGTATTTGTGGGGTGAACATTTTCATGATTTATGAAATTGGAACATTTCATTTGGGTGTTATTTTAACAGTCCAAGTTGCAATCCAACTGTTGCACAAGTTGTTCCTCACTACAAATGTATAATGACAAAATATAATTCCTTATCATTAATGTTTACAACCAAACAAAGTTCATGTCCTAACAAAACATTTTTTTTATTTTGTAAAATGCTTTATTGGTTAAAAACGGCAAATGAAAAACTGTATAACACGAATCTATACCGGTTTTGTATTTATTTTTCAGAAACTGTTTGGATATATGATGGCAGAGTTTTATGTAACAATTGAAGGTATGTGGTCATCAGATGGATCATGGGAAGTTATTACAGACAGACCAGAGCCAATATATCCATCAAAGGTCAAGGTCAAAGGTAATTTGCTATAAGCAGGGCTGTCAACATGAACTTTATCATGGTAATACCTTGGACAAGTTCATGTTTTGTAACTGATGAACTCTTTTTGATAATGATTGCCCAGGCAAACCCTATTTGACAGAGTTATTACCCTTTATTTCAGTAAAATATTTCTGTCAGTGCTTTGTTTTATTTATCAGAATTTAATGAATATCTCGGAGGAGTTTGTGTTTTGTAACTGGTGAATCCTATTTGACACAATTATTGCTCTTTTGTTTTATTAATTTATTAAATTCTGTTGAGAAATAAAGTTGCTAGAAGGCTAACAGTGAAATATTTCTGTCAGCCCTCTAGCAACTTTTTTTATCAACATAGTTTCATAAAACTTAATACAAGAGTTTATCATGGTAATATCTTGGACTAGATTGTGTTTAGTAATTAGCAAACCAGATTCGTCAGAGTTATAACTTTGTTTATTTGAGCAAAGTACTGAAGTACAGGTATGGCGCCCTAACAACTTTATGTCTCAACAGAATTTTATAATATTTGATACAAGAGTTTTTCATATCTCAGTCTAGTTCATCTTTTGTAACTTGTGAACCCCATTTGACAGTTATTATTTTCAGTTTATTTGATTAAAATATTTCTGTCGGCACTCCAACGACTTTAGTTGATGGTTTTAACCCACACTCCAAGTATTATACAATACTCCATTGCGAGGGGATAAGTATCACTTGTGATGCCTTGTTAATACATTGTATCAAAAGTAACATTGTTATTAACTTACATTTATAGAGGAACTTATTATTATTTCAGCAAAACCCAAGAAAATGGAAGAAGATGAGGACAACAGTGATGAAGATGACGGTATGCCTTTTGAATACCAAATGGAAGAAGATGATGATGATAGTGATGAGGGTTAAATCTTAATGCATTAATAAAACATTTTAAGTTTTAAACAGTGGAATTGGTTTTTCATTCATAGTCTCTTTACAGAAGAAAACCACTATGATAACTCAGTTGGTAGAGTGCTCACGTCACATGTTGGAAGTCTAGGGTCTGGTCAAGACTTGAAAATAGGTAGTGACTGTTCTTTTGCCATTCATAATGGAAGGCAAGGGTTCCTTCAGAATGTGCCCTTGAAAACCGATGATCCATGTCTCGGCAGGTATGACAGACACATTAAAGTGCACTGTAAAAGTAAAAATTTCTGCCACTTCATCTATAGTTGGTGACATTTTTTGATAGAAATGAAATATTCTTGATTAGGATCTAAAACCCATTCAATCAATCAATATTTACAGACAAAGCTGCGTCATTACCCCTGTCATGGCATGGCCTGGGCAATGACATTCATTAAAAATACTGTTGGACAAACAAGTCTTAGACATGCAAGGCAAAAAATAGTATTGTTCAACTAGATTTTGGAAACCATCCATCATGCGTCTGTAAACTTTTCTTGAACTACCGGTATTGAATCAAACTCAACAAGGCCTGTTAAAGACGATGTTTACTTGCCAATATGCTTGCATCAATCCCTAAAAATACCAGATTGTACAATTATCAAAATTGTATGTTTAAAATTGAATTGCTTCTTTTTCCTGATTTTTAGAGGCAATTATACACCAGTTTGACCTGTTATGTCTAGGGACTGGTGTGAGTGTAGTAGTGAGAAGACCCTATCTGGAACAGGCCTCTAGTTCAAACCCTTTCAAATTTGTGAAGCTCCTTGACCTTTGACCTTCATTTAAAGTCATAGTGACCTTAAATATAATCCTTAATATTTTTAGTAGTGTTGTCAATGAGTACCCAAGTAATCGAGTACTCGATCGGAAAATCGCTAACCGGTCACAATTTTACTAATCGAATACTCGCTGTTCTGTTTTTCATTCCAAATTGCTTTCCGATTTTAAGTTCCAAATTGGTAATAGAAGTTGTGGACGACAGTCAAAAGGGTGGGTCGTACTTTTCCCGATTGGAAACTAATTACTTTATTTCTATGTTTATCATATCCTTCGATTCACATTAACTGTTTAATGTTTGGTTTTCCTTATTTGATAAAAAAATCTGTTATTTGTAGAACTTTCTTGACTTATTTTATTTTCATTTTGCTGACAAAAAAAAATAATATTGTTTTGTCTCTTTTCCTGTTACGCTTTTGATAGTATAATAACTCCATACTTCCAGTTTTTTGAGTTTGAGTCATGATCAATATG
This sequence comes from Anadara kagoshimensis, assembly GCA_021292105.1. NCBI lineage: Eukaryota > Metazoa > Mollusca > Bivalvia > Arcoida > Arcidae > Anadara > Anadara kagoshimensis. The sequence goes on along the minus strand of CM037863.1, from coordinate 31,965,726 downwards.
GCTTCAACCGTCATAGGTAGTCATGTTTAGCTTGGCAGTTATTAAACCTCGGGTTTCCTATCGGATTTATTGGTTGTTTTTGCAAGGACAATCATTAACATGATGAACGGAAGCCATGTGGTCAGTTTGAGATAAAAATCACAGTTATTGATGACAAGAACGTGCCAAGCTCCTTACAGTAGTTAAAATACAATTTTATATAAAATTAACAGTCTATAAATACAAATGTAGCAACATTTATTTTTGTTGTTGATTGTAAATTTCTTTATTGACACGTTTTCTAAATATTTGTTCATTCACTTTATTTAAATAAATTTATTTTGTTTCGTAAATAATAAATCTTAATTTAATCACTGCAGAGATAATTTTGATTAACGAGTACTAAATCGGAAAAGCGTTCGAGTAATCGGTTAGTGATTTTCATCCGAGTTGACATCCTAAATTTTTAGTCATCACTTTCATCTTTTAGTACCTAAAAGCCTAGATGCTGGAAACTTCATATATAGCATCAGTCAAAATAGGAAAGTTTAAAAAACATAGAAGATTTCTGTGATCATTCTGCACCTTGATCTTGACCTTTGTACCAATGATCATTTTAATACAAGTTACAATGTTTATAATATATACATGCCTATAGAAAAGGTCTTATAGGTTATTATTTATGTTAGTAGAAGCAACACAAAGTATTAAACCTTAGAATATGACCTTCATCTTTTACCTTGACCCATTTGTAAGGTCAAACCTATAGGGCTTTTGGTTAATAACAAGATGTTTTAAGGATTTACAGCTTTAGGTCACTGTGACCTTGAATGTAGGTCAAAGTCAATTGGCTTCGTAAACTTGGTAGAGTTTCATGTCTTGATGTTATGACGGTATTATATATATGTGAAGTTTCAAGATCATATGCCTTTCAGTTCATGACAAGGAGAGGTTTTCTTATTTAGGTCACTGTGACCTTGAATGTAGATCAAGGTTAACCAATTTCACAAACCTGAAAGGGCTTTGCCCAATGAACAGCCATACCAAGTTTTACTACCAATGGATTGCTGATTTTGAGAAGATGTTAAAGATGCTTAATTGTTTACAACAAACGATTCACGATGACAAACAATGGTTACTATAGGTCAACTTTGGCTCAAGTGTCTTTGATAAGACAATAATGACAATAGACATGTTCTGATTATTTCGATATTCAATTTACCCAATCGAAAACATAATTAACTTTTTGATCTAAAGACAACATATAGCATGTGTATGGAAATATTATATCAATCATGGATACCAGGCTAAATTGAATACAAATGTGATGTTATTGTCAAGAAATACCCAAACTGTCCCTTAAGGTAAGCTTAAGTTTGAAAATAAAACCAAGAGGATAGTGGCTTCTTTCATAATAATTTATTATATATAATTTTTCATCAAGTTAAGGCCATTGTTTCGCTGTATATTTTATAAATTACACACAGGAAGTATCTACAGAGAACATGGCAGATTTTAATAAGTGATTTACCAAGGTTTGTCGTCAAATCTGCAATCGTGATTTACCAAGGTTTGTCATCAAACTGTAATCATAATTTACCAAGGTTTGTGGTCAAATCTGTAATTGTGATTTACTAAGGTTTGTCGTCAAACTGTAATCATAATTTACCAAGGTTTGGCGTCAAACTAATCGTGATTTACCAAGGTTTGTCGTCAAACTGTAATCGTGATTTACCAAGGTTTTGGCGTCGAACTGTAAATGTGATTTACCAAGGTTTGTCATCAAATCTGCAATTGTGATTTATCAAGGTTTGGCGTTGAACTGTAAAAGTGATTTACTAAGGTTTGTCATCAATCTGTTATCGTGATTTACCAAGGTTTGTCGTCAAATCTGTAATCATGATTTACCAAGGTTTGTCGTCAAACTGTAATTATGATTTACCAAGGTTTGTTGTTAAACTGTAATCATGATTTACCAAGGTTTGTTGTCAAACTGTAATCGTGATTTACCAAGGTTTGTCGTCAAATCTGTAATCGTGATTTACCAAGGTTTGTTGTCAAACTGTATTTGTGATTTACCAAGGTTTGTCGTCAAATCTGTAATCGTGATTTACCAAGGTTTGTCGTCAAATCTGTAATCGTGATTTACCAAGGTTTGTTGTCAAACTGTAATCGTGATTTACCAAGGTTTGTCGTCAAATGTGTAATCGTGATTTACCAAGGTTTGTCGTCAAATCTGTAATCGTGATTTACCAAGGTTTGTCGTCAAATCTGTAATCGTGATTTACCAAGGTTAGGTTTGTCGTCAAACTGTAATCGTGATTTACCAAGGTTTGTCGTCAAACTGTAATCGTGATTTACCAAGGTTTGTCGTCAAACTGTAATCATGATTTACCAAGGTTTGTCGTCAAACTGTAATCATGATTTACCAAGGTTTGTCGTCAAATCTGTAATCATGATTTACCAAGGTTTGTCGTCAAACTGTAATCGTGATTTACCAAGGTTTGTCGTCAAACTGTAATCGTGATTTACCAAGGTTTGTCGTCAAATCTGTAATCGTGATTTACCAAGGTTTGTCGTCAAACTGTAATTGTGATTTACCAAGGTTTGTCGTCAAATCTGTAATCGTGATTTACCAAGGTTTGTCGTCAAACTGTATTTGTGATTTACCAAGGTTTGTCGTCAAATCTGTAATCATGATTTACCAAGGTTTGTCGTCAAATCTGTAATCATGATTTACCAAGGTTTTTTCAAATCTGTAATCTATGAGTTTAAAACTGAATCATGTTTTTGCATAGAAAAATGAGCAAGACCCTGTAATAGTCTTAATAAGCATACATCGTTTGAATGCTCTTTACACTGCAAAGACTCAAATATTAAAATGGAATATTATTGCTATAGACACACAACATCATTCCAATCACTAGCCTTTTGTCCATCATTTGCTGCCATAATTTAACAATATAGACCATTTCAGCCTGCCAAATGTAACTGTTTATTATGCCCATCACATCCTACTCTCTGCATTTAACTTTAGAAATTTTATAAAATTAAGAAAACTATCTGCTCTAATTTTCCTTTTCACTGGCAACATGTATTGTAAGAATGCAGTGACAATAGTTATCAGACTGCCATGATGATGGTTGTAAGTATGTCATGACGATGGTTGTCACGTTGTAAATCAGCTATCACATGTTCTTTTTTCTTAAATATTTATCATTTGATCACTAAATACTGTTGTTGCTTGTACAACATTTCCAGACTTCTGTACCTGTAAAGAAATAAAAATAGTCTTGGTAAAATATTATCCTGGGTGAGCAGTCAGTAAATATCATACTGGGCAACTACAGTCAGTAAATATCATACTGGGCAACTACAGCTAGTCAATATCACACTGGGCAACTACAGCCAGTAAATATCATACTGGGCAACTACAGCCAGTCAATATCATACTGGGCAACTACAGTCAGTAAATATCATACTGGGCAACTACAGCCAGTCAATATCATACTGGGCAACTACAGTCAGTAAATATCATACTGGGCAACTACAGCCAGTCAATATCATACTGGGCAACTACAGCTAGTCAATATTATTCTTGGCAACTACAGCCAGTCAAAAGCAAAAAAAGCTTAGCAACAAAATGTACGAATTATCTTTTTCAGACAAGTTAAGCCACCACTCTTTAAACATATATCGGTCACAAATCAACAACAAGTCATCAGAGGCCTGTTTAAGACAAGTGTGTGTGTGTGTAGGATAGTATTGGTGAACATACTGTTCAAGATTGACAGACAGCACAAGCAAGAACTGTCACTCCCAGTCACTGTTGCAAGGTTGTTCATCATACATGTAGATTCAAGATGTGATCCCAAAGATATAATTTGAAGAGATGGCTATAATAAATTCTGAAACTAGCTGTTGGCAACATGCGTTTCTATTTGTATATTAGTGCAAGTGTATTTAATATATTGTTCTGTATGGGGTATGAAGGATAAAATTAAGACTTTTTTGCAGATTACTGATTGATATGAAATATTTGACATTTGTAAACCAGTCAGTGCCCATGTCTAAATCTAAGGGAAGCACCCTAACTTCCCATGTCTAAATCTAAGGGAAACACCCTAACTGATAATACATCATGATGAATAAGATGACCCAGACACAATAGTATTGTTCCCTACAGTTCAATAGATGTACATAGTGCATTTGTGAGCGTATTGATGAGTGCAGATGTACTAGGCCTCAGGCTGTACAAATTTAGGCACCTTTAATCAAAACCCAATATTGGAAGTATACATACTTCTGTAATGAAGGCTAGTATTGCTTCATAGTAATGTGGACACATCCAGGTTTCATTATGGGTTCCATTTTCAAATTTAACCAATTTTTTAAGTGTACTACCTGATACCTGAAAAATTCAATAATTAGAGATGAAACAATATAGCCATAAATTGTATTGCAATGTATATACAACACTACTAATTATTTAGCCTATTTTGGAAAACGCAAGATCGCAAAATATTTTATGCATTTCAATATGAGGGGTACAAATCAATGATTCTTTTACTGATATGAACCAAGATGTTACTAAAGATTCCTGTTTCGGCTCCATCCTTGCTTCATATATTGGGTGTTTACAATGGTAATTTGTTTTCCGAAATGACAGGGTTCTTTATGTTATGTAGTCATGACGAAAGAGTTGACTATTTAAGTAGGTTAGTGCAGCTCACGAACGGATTGATTTTTGGGTAACTGGGATGTCGAAAATTGATTTAATAAAGAAATAAAGTCAACTACCTTTCTGCATTTTCAAACTTTTGAAAAAACTGACATAATTTCAAACTTTTAAACTCAACTCGACCTTTGAGCTACCCTTCATTGTACCCCTTGCGCACCTACGTAAATGAATTCTTCTGTCATCATTACATGACACAAAAGACACTGCCATTTTGTCAAAATTTTTACCATTGTAAACACCCATCCAAAGTACGTTTTGATGTATTAAAGGAGTTATAAAGTATGGACTAGATCAAAATTAGGATTGTAAGTAACGACTTGGCTCATGTAAGTAAATGATTGATTTTTAACTGTGTCATTCAAATCTTCAAAATATTAGTGTTGTTCCTTTCTCTGCAGCAGAGTAAACGGACAGTAGGTATTTTACATAACAATATTTAGAACTTGTAACACAAGTGGAGTAATGGAGTTTTATCCAGGTGGTAAATTCTGAGATGGTGGATGACATAAGAGTACCCAAAGAAAACCATCAGCCTTCTGCAAGCAAACTGACAAATTTTTTCAAACTAGGATCTGCCGGGGCAGGATTCAAACCAAGCTGGCCTGGGAGATACTGTGAACTGTAAGCCGAGACTTTAATCAGCTATCCAGGCCAGTTTTCATGTGGATTAAAGCCATTAAACAAAACATATACACATTATTAGATACAAGGCATATAATATACCATTTTGCTGGTAAAATTGACATTTCTGTTTTCCCTGTATAAAATGAGTAATGATTGTCTAGTTCACCTTCCAGAAATTATTGGTATATATATATATATATATGGAGTTTAAAGATTCAAACAATATTAAACTTATACTCACACTGTGCAGCGTTTTCATCATTTTTGGAGGTATAAGTTGATCTGATAATCCAGATAAAAACAAAGTTGGTAATTTTATTTTTTGTATTCTGTTCATCGACGGATACTAAAAATTAAAGAAACAAAAGTATGAAGTTTTTCAAAACAAGGTCTGTTTAGAAGTAAATAAAACCATAAATCAGGATTATGGCTGTGGTTTTATTTTTGGTGATTTTGCGGATGAAAAAGTTTGCAAAAAATAAAACTCATAAAATATTTATTTCGCAAAAAAAAATTGCGCCTAAAAATTCCCAGAATTGTCTATCTCATACGTTCCGGGGAAAGTAGTTTTCATTAGATAAAGTATTTATTTCAGTACAATGTATTTTACATGTATTAATTAACTATGATTAGATTCGATTTATTTTTTATCAATTAAAAATTATGGAAAAAATTGTTCGCTTTGATAGAGATCATATCCATGAAATCTACAAAGCATTTCTGTGTTGTTTATTTACACTGTTTGCTGACATAGGAAGGAGCTTGTTCATTAATAAGTATTAATATACATATCAGGATATAGTTGTATGTCTTCTCAAGTCACAAGTAGATTTATCAATAAACAAGAGGCCCATGGGCCTGATACGCTCACCTGATAACTAATGGCTAGCTGATAGATTTAAAGAACACATAAAAACTAAACCCCAATGACTTTTTTCTTTACATCAAAATGATCGTTGTATCAATACCTACAACATTCTAATATACAAGCCTATACAAAAAGTTGATAGTTTTCGAAATAATTAACCATTTGGGTATTGTTTCACATCTGTGACCTTGACCTTTGAACCCATGTCCTTTTTCTATACATCAAAATGATCGTTGTATCAATACCTACAACATTCTAATATACATGCCTATACAAAAAGTTTATAGTTTTCGAAATAATTAAACATTTCCGTATTGTTTCGCATATGTGACCTTGACCTTTGAACCCATAACCTTTTTCTATATATCAAAATGATTGTTGTATCAATACCTACAACATTCTAAAATACATGCCTATACAAAAAGTTTATAGTTTTCGAGATAATTAACCATTTTGGTATTGTTTTGCATCTGTGACCATGACCTTTGAACCCATGACCTTTTTCTATACATCAAAATGACCGTTGTATCAATACCTACAACATTCTAATATATATGCCTATACAAAAAGTTTATAGTTTTTGAGATAATTAAACATTTTGGTATTGTTTCACATCTGTGACCTTGACCTTTGAACCCATGACCTTTTTCTATACATCAAAATGATCGTTGTATCAATACCTACAACATTCTAATATACATGCCTATACAAAAAGTTTATAGTTTTCGAGATAATTAACCATTTCAGTATTGTTTTTCATCTGTGACCTTGACCTTTGAACCCATGACCTTTTTCTATATATCAAAATGATCATTGTATCGATACCTACAACATTCTAGTATACATGCCTATACAAAATGTTTATAGTTTTCGAGATAATTAACCATTTTGGTATTGTTTTGAATCTGTGACCTTGACCTTTGAACCCAAGACCTTTTTCTATACATCAAAATGATCGTTGTATCAATACCTACAACATTCTAATATACATGCCTATACAAAATATTTATAGTTTTCAAGATAATTAACCATTTTGGTATTGTTTCACATCTGTGACCTTGACCTTTGAACCCATGACCTTTTTCTATACATCAAAATGATCGTTGTATCAATACCTACAACATTCTAATATACATGCCTATACAAAAAGTTTATAGTTTTCGAGATAATTAACCATTTCAGTATTGTTTCACATCTGTGACCTTGACCTTTGAACCCATGACCTTTTTTTATACATCAAAATGATCGTTGTATCAATACCTACAACATTCTAATATACATGCCTATACAAAAAGTTTATAGTTTTCGAGATAATAATTATAATCAGAGGTACAAAAAATTAGGTCACGACCTTTACAATCGACCTTGACCTCATTTTGAAGATACTAACAAGAAGATGTCAAAACTGAAAACCCCATGTCATTATCTGGTCAAATAGTGAAGTTATAACAATTTGAAGCTATTTTACGATTTTTTCAAAATTAAACGCAAAAACGCGTAACCTATTTTTTATCCGAATTTCACAAAATGAACAAACTATAGGCTTAAGACCCTAGAGAAGCCAAATATCACATCAGATTTTTTCTCCAATCAGTACTTTCGGAGAAGAAGATTTTTTAAGATTTTTGCACCCCTAGGTCACCTTGACCTAGTTATGGTAGCCATAGCAACGCCACGAACAAATCTGAATTGCACCAGCCCATATATACTTCTGACAAAGTTTCATTAAAAACTGTCCAGTAGTTTCAGAGGAGAAGTCGAAAATAGGTGTTAACGACGCACACACGCACGCACACACGCACGCACATACACACGCTGCGCTATGCCATAAGCTCACATGACCTTCGGTCAGGTGAGCTAAAAACAAACTGGAAACTACTCACAGGTGTTGCATATTAAGTTTAATTATCAATTAACATCAGCTTGGATGACACTCTGCTATGTTTACTCAACCGACACAGGAAGTACTCTTACCATACAAAATATATTTATAAACTGAATTCTGACTGGCTGAGATTATCTTCTTTGCCCAGATCGATGTGTGTTGGATGTTATTAGCAGTAATTAACCATTTAAATGGTTTCAGTAAATTTGACTTAAAAATCTTAATCCCCAAAAATTAAGCACACAAAAAATAAATACATTTTTTTTAAAAAAAGGCAAAATTTGCACCATGCAAAAATAACCTGATTTACGGTAGGTTGCCTGCACATCTAATGCATCAAACAAATTTAACATATAGTGTATCAATGGCATTAAAATCTTGTCCATCAAACAACTCGCATACAATCTTTAATACCAGTTGGCTGTAAAATGCTGGTATTATGACATTAATAGAATCTTACACCGCTAACAGGGTAAGACAGAGATATCTCAAATATTTTCCTGTCTAGAACGAGCTTTAATGAAAATGATCATTTAGATATCTCTGTCTTACACTGTAACAAAAAATTGCATCAAATCTTTAGTTTTCATGTCACCATCTGTGCCTGTTGAAAATGATGTAATCAATCTTTGTTGACGTTTTCACCTGTGTAAGTGATTGTGACATTGAGAAATTGTTGGTCACCTTTGGAACTTTTCTCAACTTATTAAGTCCTCTTATCGATAAATCCAGAGCAGGTATAACTATGCAGGAAATTCAGTGTGTAGTCTGTCTCAACCCTAGGGTGAGACAAGGAAATCCCACATGGATAAAAACAAGAGATTTCCATGTCACAGGTGAAAGAAAAATTTGTCTGAAGTGCACTATAAAATAGAGTTCATTTATGTACACATATATAGATGTCTTACCTTACTTTTAAAACAGAAATCTGGTATATATTTTATAAGTGCAATATTAAATATATTTCTTCCTATATCTGGTAAACTTGTAAATGTATTCTCAACTATAACTCCAGCTATAAACCTTGCATAGTAAGATTGTGAGGCTAAATGTATCGCTACAGCCCCCCCTAGTGAACGTCCAAAAATAATATCTTGCTTTGGTCCACATCATTTCTTCGTAGTATAAAATCTAATGCAGTTTCTGCATCCAAGTACAGACCTAAGGTCAAACAAAAATAAAACCAATATCAATGAAAAAGTTGATATACAGAGATCTTACATGAGTGAAGAGGATCTTACATGAGTGATTGTGTAATATTACACATCCTGATTTTTATTACAACGGTTTACTGTATGGAGTTTTGGGGTTATAATGCAATAATATTCATATATCTCCATACAAATGACCATCCCACACAAAAGACGAATAGCTTAAATTGCATTTCAATATGCAAGTAGTATACCTGTAATGCCTGGTACATGTATAGCATTGTGGACCAGTATGTTTCAGATGACATAAGTTATGACAGCCTCCAACTATGGCCCAATTTGTACTAGGAAGTACCAATAAAACTATCTAAGGTTTAGCTAATACATGTATATGCTCATCAGAGATGATTTCATATTAATTTATAATAATTCCTCTCAGTTTCCTCATTTGGGGCCCCACAGCAATTTTTTTGTAAATTAAATTCTACCATTAATTGACTTATTGGCCCCTTTACAGTTTCCCAATTTGGGGTTCAGGTAAGTTAAAAAGCTACCGTAATAAGATTTAAAGTCAAGATAATATGCCTCAGTGCACACCAAAGACACCTCTGTTCAATAGAAAAAAGAGGACACCATTAAAATTATGGCTGCTACAAGGGGTAGTACTATAAACAACAGATTAACATTAAATAAGTAAGTAAAGAGTAAGATTCTGATCATATATTGTTATTGTTTTATGTCACAACATTTATGGCTATTCAAGCTTGGGTACCAGATTTAACACTAACTGTCTTTAACTCCTTCTACAACAAGGATCTTTGTCTGATAACAAACCTGATTCATATGGAGATCCTTCACTTTTACCGTATCCCCTGTACTCTACAAGTAATATATTGAGTCCACATGAGGTATACAGACCATAGGCATTCGTTAATCTACAATAATAAGTAATATATTCATTATGATCATTAATTCAATAGTGATGTATGACTGAGGGAACAAAATAAATAACCCACAATCTTACAGGACAATGGCACATTGATTAACAATTCTCAAATAAAATACATATTAATACATGCATCTAAGAAGAGTAAAGAACTTTAATTTTGAAACAAAAAGCCCAGTGGGATTTAACATTCACATGAATGCAAGAGCAATGGTGTTTAACGTCCCAGTCAAGAATATTTTACTTATATTGAGACATCATGTGAATGCAAGGAATGTATTTCAAATGCATGTACATGTCAACATATATAGTTGACCAATTTGGAAGAAAAGTATCGTATAAACTATAATCTAGTACTGGCAAGTAATTTTAGTACATTTTAACTACAATATTCAAATACCCAAGTACAGATGAGATCTAATGTAGAATAGTACAACACTGGTAACACCATGAAAACCACACTCTCTGCTATTCTGACATGAATATGCATAAAACATTTTGTAGTGATGACTTTCATTTTAATGTCAATTGAAAATAATTTTCTGTCAAATAAACCTAACTTTATACCTGAAACAGCCACACACAAGATAGAAAAAGAAAATAATGTGTCATTTCTCCTTTAATCCCCTTAATGCAGTATACTACATAATTATCGTTACAGGATTTCTTTGTTGAGTATGTGGGAAAACTGTATCAAGCTACTTGTCACAGACCTTCTCAAGCAACTCAAGTATAAAACCATTCAATAAGTAGCAATGTGTGATAAATTAAGGTTAAACAACATAGTAATAGGGGTCAAATGCTGGTACGGGTCTCAAGGGGCAATGCTTATGCCGCTAGGCTTTGCCATTTAAAACCTTGAGTTAATGCCCAACCGTCTCATATAGGTTCTGCCAGCAAGTCACATGTCACACCTCCCCGTGGTGGCCCTGGTAATGCTTATGTAGCTAAGTGACAGTGGCAAGAGGCGAGCATCCGGCGCCTTAAAATACCTGGAACCCGTGGCTAAGGGAAGGAAAACCCTGACAGAAAACCACTGGCCCTCCGAGTCCAGGGGGTTAAGCTTAGGGCTAACAACCCTAACTTGTAAAACAAACATTGTTACAGAAACAGTAACGAGGAATATATCTATACCTGTGGACGAGAACCTCTCCAGGACCACCACTGGAACCAGTATGACTGTGGGTAGTCAAAGCCACCAGGAAGCTACCTGCATGATTAGAGAGACCTCAACACGGCCAAAACCAAGGTCAGAATAGGATTTTGGAACGTGCGAACCATGTACGCAGCAGGAAAATTGGCACAAGTAACAGCAGAAATGAGGAAATACAACTTACATGTGCTGGGAATCAGTGAGAACAGATGGGTCAATTCGGGAAGAATGCGAACAACAACAGGTGAAACTCCATGAAGGGGTGGCAGTTATACTCAAGAAAGGAGTAGAAAAGTTCTTGATGGAATGGAAACCAGTTAGCAGCAGATTGATGTTGGTGAGGAAAGCAGGTCAACACTACGGTTTTCCAGTGTTATGCACCTACTAACGATGCAGATGAAGAAGACAAAGATGCTTTTTACGAACAACTGCAAAGAGAACTAGACAACACGCCAGACCATGATATCAAGATCATCATTGGAGATATGAATGCTAAAGTAGGAGCAGATAATGAACTCTACAATAGTGCAATGGGGCACTATGGTTGCGGTATCATGAATGAGAATGGACATAGGCTTGTACCACCAACAACTATGTGATCGGAGGAACTCTATTCCCCCACCGAGACATTCATAAGTTGACATGGCATTCACCAAACGTGAGAGATCAAAACCAAATTGACCACATCATGATAAATGGTAAATGGAGGAGATCATTGCTTGATGTGAGGGTTAAGAGAGGCGCTGATGTTGGTAGTGATCACCACCTGGTAAAAGTATCTATCAAACTAAAACTGCGCAACACACAAGGAAAGCGTACAACAAGGAAGAGATTTGATGTGGACAAACTCAGAGATATCAAGACAAGGCATGAGTTCAACATCACACTCAAAAATAAGTTTGGCATTCTACAAAACCTACAATCAGAAAACAAGACAACATCGGTTGATGAAAAATGGAAAGAAATTTGTAACATCTACACTGAAGCTAGCGAAAAGTGCATTGGCTACAAACCAAAACAAAAGAAAAGAATGGATAACACCTAACACTTGGAAAATGATTGAAACAAGAAAATGCACCAAAAAGAAAATACTTGAAGCCAAATCACTGAGACTTAAGGAGAAACATCAACAAGATTACAGTGAAATACAGAAACAAGTGAAAAAAGCTGTACGTACAGATAGAAGAACATACATAGATGCCTTAGCAACAAAAGCAGAAGAGGCAGCCAACAAAGGGGAACAAGGAAATCTATACAAAATAACAAAAGTAATATGTGGGAAAAACAGACCATCACCAAACCTTCCCATCAAAGACAAACAAGGAAAGCTGATAACATCAGAGAATGAAATGGGGAACGGTGGACAGAACATTTAAGGAGATCTTAAACAGACCACCTCCGATCCATGAACCTGAAATCAGTGAACCCGAATCAGAGTTGAATATCAACACCAATCCACCAGACGTTCCAGAAATTACATCAGCCATACAGTGTTTAAAAAATGGAAAATCTCCTGGGAGTGACAATTTAAATGCTGAGCTATTCAAAACGGACCCACTCCTTACAGCTACCATCCTCCAACCAACCTTCAAAGAAATCTGGGAAAGTAAGACCATACCAGATCAATGGAATCACGGAGTAATCATTAAAATACCAAAAAAAGGAAATTTAAATGACTGTAATAACTGGCGTGGAATAACACTTCTCTCCATTCCAAGTAAAATCATGGCTAAAATTATCATCAGAAGAATATCCAAAGCAGTAGATGTCAAACTACGGAAGGAACAAGCAGGATTCAGACCAGGACGAGGATGTATCGACCAAATATTCGCACTGAGAAACATCAATGAACAGTGTACGGAATGGCAGCGACAACTTTATCTGAACTTCATCAATTTTGAAAAGGCCTTCGACAGCATTCATAGAAACAGTCTCTGGAGAATTGTGCATTCGTACGGCATCCCCCAACATCTTATAGACATAATCAAGAGTTTCTACGTCAACTTCAGATGCAAAATTGGAAACTCAAGCATCGAGTTTGGTGTCAAAACTGGAGTTCGCCAAGGTTGTGTAATGTCATCAACGCTCTTCATCATAGCCATCGACTGGGTCATGAGGAACACAACATCAGACATCCCAAGAGGCATCAGATGGGGAATGTTCACAACACTTGAAGACTTGGACTTTGCCGATGATATTGTCCTGTTTTCCCACTCCCATCAGCACATCCAAGACAAAACACACGAGTATGCTGGAAACATTGGACTGAAGATCAATGCTAAGAAAACTGAAGTCATGACCCTAAATGTGAATAACCCACAAGGAATTAAAATGGACAATCACATCCTCCCATTTACAAACAACTTTATTATTTAGGGAGTATTGTCACAACAGATGGTGGAGCAGACAGGGACATTCAGCAGAGACTAGCCAAAGCCAGAGCAGCATTTAAGAACTTGCAAGCTGTGTGGAAATCCAGCCAATATACCAACAGGACAAAGCTCAAACTGTACAAAAGCTGCATCATACCAATTCTTTTGTACGGTTCAGAGTGCTGGAGAATGACAGAGAACGACCTTAACAAACTGTCAACTTTCCACACCAAATCCCTGAGAAGAATCCTAAAAGTATTTTGGCCAAATACCATCTCAAATCAGGACCTTTCTCAGCAGATGCGATCAGGAAGATATGGCCACCATCATCACCAGGAGACGATGGATCTGGATTGGCCACATACTCAGAAGGGACCCTGAATCCATCATAAAGACAACCCTCTTCTGGACACCAGAAGGAAAAAGGAAGAGAGGGAGACCAAAAGTTACCTGGCGGCGAACAGTGGAAGCAGAGATGAAAGAGCATCAGAGAAGCTGGGGCACTCTCCAGAAGCTAGCCAGTGACAGACAGGGACGGAGAGCCCTCGTTACTGCCCTATACGCCAAAGGCGTCACGGGCAATAAGTAAGTAAGTAACATAGTAATAGGGGTAATGGTGACAAATATTGTGAACAGCTAAAATTAAAATTGGTTCAAAGAAAATATAACCTTTTTAAATATTTTAAAAGTTACCAAATTGCATGTAACTATAAAGCCATTCAATGTTTTGTTCTTGTTAAAGTTTTACCTGTGTCCTATATTGCCTGCGTTTCCATGGAAATATATCACAGTTGGTGCATTTGGTTGTTTATGTTTTATGAAGACAAGGTTTATTTTGATGCCATCTGCAGTCTTTATGAAATGATTTTCATATGGTAGGTTGAGTAAATTTGGCATTTCTACATAAAGTCTAGACTGTGGTGGCTGGTCTGGATAATATAACAACATATCTTGTGCATTGAAGAAAATACCTGAAATAAAATCAAAGCAGTAATATTACTTTTGAGACCAGTGATTTTTTTAAACTTAAAATATCCAGAGGGAAAAATTTCCTAATTCAAACCATGGATCATGTATTATATATAATCAGTTTATTTTACTGTGCCTCAAAAAAACACTAAAATGTGGATATCTTAAATTTTTCTTAATCAATGGCACTCTTCAAAATTTGTTTATTTCTCCTCATTCATGTAAATAACAAATGTACTTTGGTGGTTGTTTACAACTTTTCACAAAATTTTATCAGAAGATTTGACTTTTTACAGTTAGTGCAGTTCAAAGCCTTAAGTGATTTTATGAATAAAGTGAATTTTTTAAAGTCTTTCAAGATTATCAAATGTAATTATGACACAACACCACTAAACTTGATTTCAGCTACCTTTCACTGCATGTGAATGTTAAAAGTCAAATATTCCGTCACACAAAAGGTATCAATCATTTTGTCAAATTCTGTACCATTGTTTACAACCACCCTAAAAATAGTTTAGTGCATAAAAGGATTAGATTGAAATCAGGATTTTTAGCAACAACTGGGCCCATGTAAGTAAATGAATAATTATTTTGCCATGTCGCATTTGAAATCCAATTTTTTTTTCATTTTTTTGCATTCTCTCTCGGGCCACAGGAGTTTGAAATTAAATCATTTTTTCAAAATAAATGCCCTTTTCAGGCCCCAGTTTCATAATCATTCCTTACCGTGATTTTCCTTAATTTGGCAAATTTTGGCAAGCTCTTTATGAAACTACCGCAGTAATTGATCATAAGTGCAATCATCATTGATCTCCGAAAAAAACAACACTGCCGATTGTAATTTTTTGGTACTATCAATTGACATTTCCCTACTCTTTCAATTTATCTTTAGATGATAAAAATCGCCGACTATAAGTATGGGCAATCCACACGTTTTGTATCCATGTATTTATGTCAGTAACGAATCAATTTAATATATGGGCCCCTTAACAGTTTCCCAAAATAAAAAAAGTTTTTATCTTAAGAAATAGTACGAATCCATATTTTTCTTAGCGTTATAAGAGGCCCCCTGTAGACAACAGCTGATCCGTTATTGCCGTACTTGCACCCTACATAAACAGGATTATTTTTTATTGTCAAGAACTGTAAAGCTCAATAAAAGTTTATGTCATGAAAAAAGGCATAATTAACAGTTGTAAATGGATATTGCAATCATTCCAAATTACCTTTGAAAGTATTGAACACATTGTTCGAATCAAAGTGTTTGGAAAACATGTCCGTGCCGCAGAGAAGTACAATTGTGACATTCACATTAAAAAGCTGAGAATTAAACAAGAGGCCCAATAGGGCCTGTACCGCTTACCTGGGCCGTAAACAGCACAATGAACACAATATATACTACATTTAAGGAGCAATAACTCTGATGTGGATATTTAGATATTTATGAAACTTGCAACTCGCATCTGTGACCTTGACTTTCGAACCAATGACCATAATCTATATTAAAATGATCACTGCATCAATACCAACAATATTCTAATATACATGCCTATACAAAAAGTTGATAGTTTTCGAGATAA
The DNA here is from genome assembly GCA_021292105.1 of Anadara kagoshimensis. Lineage (NCBI taxonomy): Eukaryota > Metazoa > Mollusca > Bivalvia > Arcoida > Arcidae > Anadara > Anadara kagoshimensis. The sequence goes on along the minus strand of CM037863.1, from coordinate 31,949,458 downwards.
TTAACCTTTTTGGTATTGTTTTGAAACCGTGACCTTGACCTTTGGACCCATGACCTTTTTCAATACATCAAAATGATCGTTGTATCAATACCTACAACAATCTAATATACATGCTTATACAAAAAGTTAATAGTTTTCAAGATAATAAACCATTTCAGTTTTCTTTCGCATCTGTGACTTTGATCTTTGAACCAATGACCTTAATCTATATATCAAAATGATCGTTACATCAATACAAATAATATTCCAATATACATGCCTATACAAAAAGTTGATAGTTTTCAAGATAATTAACAATTTTGGTATTGATTTGCTACTGTGACCTTGACCTTTGGACCCATGACCTTTTTCTATACATCAAAATGATCGTTGTATCAATATCTACAACATTCTAATATACATGCTTATACAAAAAGTTAATAGTTTTCAAGATAATGAACCATTTCAGTTTTCTTTTCCATCTGTGACCTTGACCTTTGAACCAATGACCTTAATCTATATATCAAAATGATCGTTACATCAATACCAACAACATTCCAAAATACATGCCTATACAAAAAGTTTATAGTTTTCGAGATAATTAACCTTTTTGGTATTGTTTTGCTACTGTGACCTTGACCTTTGGACCCATGACCCTTTTCTATACATCAAAATGATCGCTGTATCAATATCTACAATTTTCTCATATACATGCTTATACAAAAATATCATAGTTTTCAAGATAATGAACCATTATGTAGAATCCAAATATCACATCAGTTTTTGCCTCCAATAAGTGGTTGAAGAGAAGAAGATATTTTTAGGTTTTGTCTATTTTTAGTAACAGCGGCCATCTTGGATATTCGATCGCCATGATTTGAACAAACTATAGTTAGACTCTGTCAAGGACCTTCCATGGCAAATTTGGTTTCAGTTGGCCCAGTAGTTTCGGAGGAGAAGATTAAAGTTTACCGACGCACGCACGCACGCCTCACCATGCCATAAGCTCACATGGCCTTTGGCCAGGTGAGCTAAAAAATGAGAAGTTTATCAACATAAATGATACGTAGAATGAAGTAAAATGATCAGCTTTACAGAAATATACCTGAGATTTATTGGTTTCTGGTAATGATAGGAAAAATATAACTTTAAAAAATGATCTGCTACTGACCGAGATTGATTACTGCCGTAAGCACTGAATTTGTAAAATAAATAGTACATACACATATCATTAGCCAGATACGATCTTCAAAACGATATATCTAACTACTGAGTATTTTTACAATTAACAAAATGATTAAGGTTTAAAGACAAGGAAAATCTTACAGTAGTTGAGGAATGATTGTGGAACTGTAGTCTGACAGCATACAACAGCACTGTAGGAACCACTCTGTCTGTGACAGCGAAATACTCTTCATATCCATAGAAAATCAAATAAATTCGAATAACGATTGATATTTTTCGCTTACTTGTACCTAGTCGTAACAGGAAATCAGACAGAGTGGTTCCTACAGTAGGCTAGTTAACACATTACCTATCAATGAAAAAATCAGTAGAATTAACGTCAGAGCTCCTCCATTGAACCAAAATATAAGGAGAAGCATTAAGCCAGTAGACATGCATAACTTCCAGAATCTTGATATAATAGCAATAACAATATGACTTATTAGTTCAATAGTTCTGAAGCCCTTCCCCATTTTGTTGTGTTTGTTTATATTGTCAACAGACTCTGAAATCACATCCGGTGCTTCAATCACATTGTCTATTTCGTTCATATCAAGGTAAACTTGATTTTTGTAAACAATGAAGGTATTTTCTATCTACAGATGTGTCATTAAAAAACTATTGTAGCATTGATAAACTTCATTCCTCTTCATCGAATCGAAACACGTCCACCTGCGACCATTTTGAAGACAGGTTTCCTGCACATAGCAATCGAAGTACCGGGAACCTACTGTATAGAGACGTTCCGGTTGTTCAAGTTTTAAGGCGGGAAAAAACACGCTGACTTTTCGTGTATTGAGGGCATTCATGAATCATGAGCGGATTTCGTTTTATTTTAAATTAATTCATATAGACTGTTTTGATTAATTTTACTACAATTACATAAACTTTAACAACTTCGAAATCATTTTTGTAAAATTACGAATTTTAATCCGCGGCGAGATTAAAGGTCCAAGTTTCACAACACTGTTTGCCACGGCAAAATTTGAACAATGATTAAAATAATGAATACCAATAGACAAAAAATTATTCTGGAACATGAGACTTTATTAAAATAAATATAGGATTTTGAGAAATTTGGACAATTTGTGGTTGATACTCAAGTTCGGGTTCACAAGTTTTCTAATGCCTCGAAACGGAGACATATGTCTCCGCTCGAAATTTAGACTTTCATAGCATGCCTTTGGTCCAAAAAATTATTTTAATTTTTAATCCAAGCCATTTTCAATTAGTTGATGCGTTTCAAAGAGTTGAAAACAATAATTACCAAAGTTGTCAAAGTTTAAATACTGAAATAAATGCCCATAAAATAAAATAAAAAAGACAAACGAACTCTAGCCCGCTCTATCTATGTGCAACAGAATACCGAAAGGCCGGTTAATTATCTGGGAAACTTTTTGTATGGGCATATATATATATATATATATATATATATATATATATATATATATCAGAATATTGTAGGTATTGTGCAACAGTTATTTTGATGTATAGTTGAAGGTCATGTGTTCAAAGGTCGCAACAGGATAAGAACAGCAAAATGGGGCTAATTAGGCCTATCTGGAAAACTATAAACATTGTGTCACAGTATAACCATGTATCAGTGTATGTTAGAATATTGTAGGTATTGACATTGCGATCATATTGATATATACATAGGCGTAGGAGGGTTTTTAATATTGGGGGGGGGGCCAAACCGAAGCTATGTCTTATGTCGTGCCGGGGTGAGGATGAGAGGGGTGCTAAACCCCTCGCATAGGTGGGGGTCCGGGGGGGCCTCCCCTGAAAATTTTCAAATCTAAGTCCTGTCTAGACGCATTTTCAATCTATTGTGCATCGTTTTGATATGTTAAAAATACTGTGATATCAAGGCAAGATTATACAAAATAACCGCATGACACAAGTTCCATAATCCCCTCTCATTGGAGATTGATATCAGAGGCTGATCCAGAATATTAGAAAGGGGGCGTATAATGTGAGATTTGAAGGCTCGAACCTTCTAGGGGGGTTCGGGGGCATGCTCCCCCAGAAAATTTTGAAAAAGTGGCGCAAAAATTCTGCATTCTGGTGCAATCTGAGCTGAACAATGTGTATTATTAGCGACATAAAGGGGGTGCGTATTCCCCCTACGCCCCCCGCTGAATCCGCCACTGGATATGGGGTACCTCGGAAAATTTTGACACCCTTTTACAAGTATAATGATGAAATTGATAATTGATTGGTTACCAGATGGACATTTCCTGTCTGGTAACGCTCTTGTTTGTTTTTTGTTTTTCTTTGTTTTTTTAGCATGATACAAAATTTCACAATATATTGCGGGGGCCTGGCCCCCCCTTCTCTGACATTGGGGGGGGGGGGCCGGCCCCCGCAGGCCCCCCCTGCTCCTACGCCTATTAATATAGAAGGTCATTGGCTCAAATGTCAAGGTCACAGCTGCATAAGAACACCAAAAATTGGCTTATTATCAAGAAAACTATAAACTTTTTTGTAAAAGCATATATATTAAAATATTGTAGGTATTGGCGTGATAATTATTTTGATATATAGATGAAGGTAAAATTAGGTTAAACACGCGAACTTCCACCAGGGAAGTGAGGTCAGGTGCTCCGGAAGGATAAACAACTCCTGTTAAGCTAGCCACACTCGCTTTGTGGAATGATATGGGACGTCAAATATATCCAGGGTAAATTTGGATACAGAGACATCATACTTATCAACAATGTAGTGAGGACGACTAGTATATATCTTGAGTGCCTAGATAAGCCAATGGTTTGTTATATCCTAGCGTCAATATCTATTGGAACATTGTAGCTATATACATAAACCAACCATTTTAGTATGTAGACGAAGGACATGAATTTAAAGGGCAAGGTCACAGCAGCATAGCTAATTATCTGGAAAACTATAAACATTTTGCATAAGCATGTATATTTTAAAATATTGTAAGTGTTGGATCATTTTATAGAAAGAGGAAGGTCATTGGCCCAAAGGCCAAGGTCACAGAGACATAAGAATACATAAATGGCTTATTATTAGGAAAACAATAAATATTGGTACAATCAAAAGCAAACATACTTATCCATGTCCGAATCACAATCTAGAAGCAAAGTAAAAACTTTGGAACTGACAAGTTAGGTTAGACACATGAACTTCCGCCAGGGAAGCGAGGCCGGATGCTCCGGAAGGGTAAGCACCTCCTGTTTAGCTAGCTACACCCGCCACGTGTGTAATCAAAATTTTGTGAACGGAACATGGAACTATGGGACGTCAAATATATCCAGGGCAATCCTGGACACAAAGACATCAAACTTATCAATACTGTGATGACGGCCATAAAACTTTTTGAGGGCCTTGATAAGCCTAGGCTTGCAATATCCCCGAGTCAACAACTTGTAAATCCGGAGTATATATATATATATATATATATATATATATATATATATATATATATATGAGAGAGAGAGAGAGAGAGGTCATGGATTAAAAGGCCAAGGTTTTAGACGCTCAGAAATGAGCTAACGGCAAGGCAAGATGCATGTGTGCGTCTCTCCGTTAACAGCAACAACTCTGAAACTACTAGGCCAATTGAAACCAAATTTTCTGTGAAAGATCCTTGATAGAGTCTTACTGTAGTTTGTTCAAATCATCCCAACCGATTATCCAAGATGGCTGCTGTTACTAAAAATTTAAAAAAAAACCTAAATCTTCTTCTCCAGAACCATTCATTGGAGGCAAAAACTGATGTGATATTTGGATTCTTCATGGTCGTAACCTTGAGTGTTCATTTCGTGAAATTTGGTTGAAAAATAGGTTACGCATTTTTGCATAAAAAAATGTGCAATTTTGAAAACCGATTTAAATTGCTATATCTTGGCTAATAGCAAAGATATGGACATGGGGGTTTTCAGATTTCGTGTTGTCTCCACACGACATTCAAAGTGATGTCAAGTTCAAGATCTAGCTTTTTTTATATTTATGAGTTTTGTCCGAGTATTTACTGTTTTCGAAGATATTTAATGCTATATTTAGTTAAATAATGATCAGCATGACACATTTTAGTTAAGTATCATTTCATAAATATCTGACAAACACTTCAGGAGTTATTGCTCCTCTATGGACAAATTTTTATAGTTTTTGAGTTTGAAAATTTTCTTCTCTGAAATTGTAAGGCCTAAAGCTTTTATATTTAACCTTTGGTACAACTGGAGTCACTTTATTAAGAATGGTGCCCCCTGGACCAGTTTTGGCATACATCTGTATAGACTTTTATGGGAAATTAATTTTGTAAATCTTCTTTTCTGAAACCGTAAAAAGTAGCAATTCTACTAAATATAGCATGGAAAGTCCTTAAGTAAATGTGATTTGAAAGTTGTGTCTGGCATGTCTGCCAAAATCCCAAAGTGCTATATAGCAAAAACACAAATGACCATTGAAGATTTATTTTCCAACCGATTTGGTTCTAGTAGGAACTGATCGGAGAAAAGGAGGTTGAATGCCATTTAACAAGATTTGCATATTATTTATCAAATATGTAAATTACTTGAGCATCAAGGACCCAATTGGGCCTCTTGTTTACCTTTGTACATTTTTATCTGTTTATAAATAAACTGTAGCTAGATCTTAGATACCAAAAACAAACATAACTATCCATGTCCAAATCATAATTCCAAAGCAAAGTAAACACAAAGTAAAAGTAAAAACTTTAGGTTAAACATGTGAACTTCTACCAGGGAGGTGAGGCCAGGTGCTCTGGAAATGTAAACACTTCCTGTTTAACGAGGTATGCCCACCATGTGTATAATCACAATTTGGAATGAAAAGAAAATGGATGTCAAATATATCCAGGGTAATTTTGGAGACATCATACTTATCAACAACTAAGTGATGACAGCCAGTAAACTTTTGATAAGCTTAAGGCTTGCAATATCCTGGTATCAAAACTTTATTTGCAAGCAGCTTGCTTCCATGTATAAAGTTCCCTTAGTGGGAACATGCTATACTTTAGTGCATGAAGTGTGAAACAAACACACCATAAACAAGAGAAACAGGTACAATGCTGGATAGAAAAGGAAAGTTGACAATAACAAAATTGAAGTCATCCGTTTTGTCATATAGCTTCAGATGTAGTCTTTCATTGGCACCATAATTGATGCTAAATATGACGCAAAACTTAAAGAATCGGCCTTATCTTTTATTTTTAAGCTCACTATGATGAATGGTACTCACATAGTCTCCAAATTTAGGATTATCTTAAGAAATTATCTTAAGAGTCAAAATGTCAACTATATGGAGTTGAAAGATTTGGTGAAGCTCTTCTCTCCAAATTTAACACAGTAAAATGATCAATATTTCACTTTCTTCCTTCATTCGGAGATGGGGTTGCCTACTTAGATAATCTGTAATTTATATGAAGCATATATTTTTGTTTTTATTCAGTAGATTTTTTTATTTATTCCCTAAAGTACATGTTTCAGGTATATTGCATAGTATTTGAACAGTTGTAAGAATTTTTATAAATATCTGTATTGGAGATGTTACAAGTAGTGATTCATGGTCCAACACTTAGTTTTTTTTACATATTGCATGTACAAAATATGGAGCAAACAGGGATGTGACAGAAAGATCAAATAAAAATATGGAGCAAACAGGGATGTGACAGAAAGATCAAATAAAAATATGGACAGACATGGCCTAGTGTTACACTCACTGGATTGTGTGGGTTTGAACCTCATTCAAGACTTGGAAAATGATCTGAGGTGATTATCATCTTTGCCTGAACTGTAGCTGTAAAAGGTCATTATTAGGCTAATCTTTGAGATGGGAGTGAAAATTGAAGTTGTGTGCCTAAGTACCTGCTAAGGACACTTCTGTAGAGTTTCAAAAGAACTTCAAAGAGCTACAGAGGGTAAAATTACTTATCATTGAATACTAGTATATCTTTATGAGATTGTAAAAGAACATCTGTATGACTAATCCACTTGTTTGCATCATGTGCAGAGAGCTACTTATTTTCAGTGAGAACATTTTCATCTCTCTATTACCCATTATTGGACTTTAAAGGTAGCAATCCACAATCCACAAACATTTCAAAATTTATACATTTATACAATTACATGTACATATTGAATATGTAATTGTATGATATAAATATACTGTTTAGAAGATTATTTCACTCAAACTAGTAGGGGTGGGGGGGATGGGGGGGGGGGGGGGGGCAGGGTACTGTACACAGTCCTGACTATAATCTTCTCTTTGTAAGAAACATACCCGAGGTATTTTAGATTGTACATAAAACTCCACATAAATGATATATCATTTATTTAAATAGTTGGCTCTTCTTGTCATTTATGTGGAGTTTATGTATGTTTCTTACAAAAAGAAGATTATTTTAGTAATTTTTAACCTCATTCACCTCCCTTTTTATAGTTTGAAGGGACATAACTTGTTTGTGCAAATCTGACATGTCAGTAACAAGGCAGGAAACAGACAACTCTTCAAATTCAGTTTATATTTTGTGACAGCTAGTGGACATTAGATTGAGTGGGGTAATATAAGAAATATAAATTGATAAAACCTTCAGTAAATAAAGAAATAGATATGTCCAGTTTCATACATAATCAAACTCCATATAAAAAACTTAAAATACATGTATTTTATTTTTTTATTTAATTTAGAATTTTTCATCTGTTTTTCTTGGCTTTTTGTGCTGTAAAATTTCTGCGTTTTTGGTGTAAGTTTTGTCTCTGTTTCTGGAAAGCTTGTTTTTTAGCCTTAATTTTACGAGATTTAAGAATCTGTTCAGGTCTTTTTAATTCACTTTTTCCTGGTTTAAATTTCTTTCTTTTATCACCTTTATTGAGCTCATTATCCATTCCTTTTGTGTGCCCTGTAAATTAGAAAATTAATTTAATTAACATTCATCCTGGTGATCATTAAATCATTGTAACATGAGATTACCTCTGTAGATCTAACATCAAAAACAAGAGGAAACATGAACAAGCTCACATCACTTTCACACTCCTGACCTTAAACTTTGACATACATTATTAAACATGGTTAATGACATCCTTGCATGTTTACATTTGTACCAAGTTTCATTAAAATCCATGTATAAATGATAAATGCTGATGATACAGAGTGGACATAAAATACAATAAAAAGTTATAATAATTGACCTCATGACCTTGACCTTTGACCTACATAACTAAACATGCTTTAGGACAGATCCTTGTGTCCTGGTTTACAATCGTAAAAAGTTTCTCTGAAATTGATACAGAAATGTAGGAAATACAGAGCAGAAATAAGTGTGATGCACATACTGATGGATGGACTGACTGACTGACAGGACAAAAACATTACATACTCCACATAGTGATTAAACAATTATTGGTGATAATAAAAAAAAAATTGATGCCAAAATTATAACGATTTCAATCATCAATTTACAAGTGGCCAATTAGATTATTGGTATTGGGGTGCATCGTTTAAAAAGGTGCTCTGGTAGTAGAAAAAGCAAAAGAAACTACAGAAAGTCACATAAAATGGCAGCTGCCATGACTAACCACAAGGCGTCCTAAACAATGTAGCAGTAATTGTAAGCCATATATAGGTTATTTATGTAAATACACACTATAATTAAATGTAATTGTCCTTAAATCTTCAGTTCCCATTAATTGATGATAAATCTGTTTTTGTCTACTAATTTTTTTCCAAAGGTCGATTTTAAAAAAATTTCAATTGCTCAACACTACCTCCATAACTGTGTTTGGGGTGGGGTTAAAAAACAAATGCAGTAAGTCTGCTGAGAATCAAAATATACTAATTAAACAAGAACTAATAGAAGAACAGGGTATGTAGTTTACCAAAAACCATCAAACATCAAAGCTCCTAACAATTAGACACTCCTGACAGATATCTACACCCACTAAGAGAATAAATCACTGGGGAATGAAATAATATAACTGTACTTACATCGTCTTCCCCTGGAACCCAGCACACTAACTCTGTTCTTTACATTTGATATTTGTTGTTGTTGTTTGTTGTTGCTGTCGTCGTCTTCACTGTCTTCGTCTGCTTCTCCTACTTTGTTTCTGTTTCTCCAATCTTTATATGTGATAACAATTAAGGCAAAACAAATAATTGTTTACAATATAACCAATCACTAAACCAAATCTCTATAATTACAGATCATTAGAATAATAGTCAATTTTTCCAAAATATAATTAGCAGCAATGTTTGACAGCCTGTAAGACAATACATATTTAATCAGGCAGGCATGTTTTTGGGCAGGGCATTTGAAAGGGCCGGTTACTAACATAGCATCTATTGAAAATCAGTACACTTTGACAAGTTTCTAATACTTCCAACCAAAAGGAAAAATACAATAATATATTATAGGGCCTGTCCTGATTAACTGACTGCTGATATAACAATTGAAGACAACATTTGGCTCCAGTTTGTTCAGTAGTTACAGAGAAATTTTTTCAAAGAATGGCTATTTTTAGCCCCTTTTTGTTTTGCATATAAACATGATAAAGTTAACAGAGGCATTTCCATCACAAACATTCTGACCAAAGTAATTCAAGACCAAACAATATAACAGGTGTTATCAACCAACAACAAATCAGAATGCAGATGCTAATGTGCAGATTTTGTCCACTTCAATCTTAAATGAGGTCACTCAAAAACAAAATCTACTGACCAAGTTTCTTCAAAATTTAATCAATATTACTGAGGTCCATAAAAACCCATTGAAGAAGTATCATCACACTTCAAACTTAACTGAGGTATAACAACATTCATTAAACACAAAAATTGAGTCCAAATCTGTTGAATATTACAAGATCTATCATCCGTAAATCAAAGGGGGGGGGCACAACTACTAACACTTGTAGTGACATCGTAGTGATTGACATTGAAGTGATACTGCATTAATGACAGGTGACACAAATATAATACAGAAAGGATATGCATTAGATTTATATGAAGCAGATATATAAGCTCCACTCTCTGTTTTAATTTTCTTCTTTTTGGATCTTGATTAGAATCCTGTACAAATTTCTTCTTTTTTCTGTCCCTAAAATCATAAAATGACGTATATTAGCTATAGTGTCTATGACAACATTGACAACTTTTTATACTTCACAAGTAATCACGGGGGACAAAGTTTCTGTTGTAATAAAAATCTAGTGGATACAGATAATCTGTGTGTAAAATGCGCTAATTTTGTTGACAAATGAATTTAAATTAGCGACAGCATAAAAGTGAAAGCATGATCAACCCGGATATCTAACTTAATCAAAACATTGTCGAAGTGTTTGCAGAAACTACAGGGATTTGAATGTTGTCATTTGGCAAGGAAACTTCATGCACATATACATCTTCTGTATGCTACATTTTATTTTCAAATTCATGCGCTATCATACAAAACTAAGGTCAACTTACCGTCGAAGCGAGCATTTTCAACTAGAAGCGTGATCGACATAAGTCACGTGATTGTCCCCGTGAGTAATTAAATAACCCAAATATCAAGTGATTGTAACATACATTAGAAACTCCTCATATCCTGTCATAGGTGGAAAAATACTTATCTAAATTTCAACAGGGAGGGAGATAAAGCATAAATAAGAATAAGTTGGAGTCACAACTTCCATTGAATCATATCTGTGTTGATGACATTGGTAAAACAATGCACCTACTTTGTACAATAACTAGAACATGGCATAACTTTATATTAAAATAAGAATAATAGGCATTGGACAATGAACAGTAGACAAAAAAGCATTTGTATAGCTCACTTTAAGTATTTGCCTAGGTAAAGTAAAAAGACAAGAAAAAATTCACCAATTAAAATCAACACTTTTTGTATTTTTCATTGCTAATCTTTATATCAGCAAAAAAAAAAAACCTGCCACAATAACTTACTTTACAGTGGGGAAAAGCCAATTTCTAGACAGGTCTTCATCAAGAACTTTGACAGTGAGTATATATACGTTGACAAGTTAAAGGTTGCTTGGACTATATTGGATTAAGTTCTTGCCAGAATGGAAGATTTTTAATTTACCATTTCATCATTATTAATTTACCATTTCATCATTATTAATTTACCATTTCATCATTATTAATTTACCATTTCATTATTATTAACTTACCATTTTCTCTGTGACTTCATTTCTTTGTCAGAATGGAAGATTTTTAACTTACCATTTCATTTGTGACTTCATTTTTTGCCAGAATGAAAGATTTTTAATTTACCATTTCATCATTATTTATTTACCATTTCATCATTATTAACTTACCATTTCATCTGTGACTTCATTTTTTTCAAGTGATTTCCTTCATCACCAGTCAGATCTAAGGAAGCACTGGCTACCTCCCGGTCAAATGATGTACCAAGACTGTAACTATAAAAGAATCAAAGCACTGATAGAGCTCACATCAAATCTAACAAAGCTACCTCTTAAACAATATAATGAATATATCAACTATATGTCTGCTTTAAAAGGAAAACCCATTCTCTATGTTTGTTATTTTCTTACAAGAGAAATTGGTATTGCATAGAAGTTTAAAATAAAGAATACTCAATAAAGCTGTATCACTCACTAACACTTATATTATGTAGGATTGGATTTCATTATGTAATCCATTAATGAAAGTGTGCAAAATAACTCTCGTGCAATATTAGGCAGTGATGTACACTAATGATCCTTACCCTTTCTCTGATTGGAAGTCCGCGGGTCTGTATGTCAGGTAATTCTCCGTGTCTCTTATCTCTAATTTACGGTGTTTTTTCTTCTTTGATTGAAAAACACTATAATTATCTGAAGATTTCTTTTTGAACCAATCATAACAGTAAAAGTATTCTGAAATCAACAATAATGAAATTATTTTCTATACACCATAGAAGGTCTGTATTATACATTACATGTTAATGATACATCTTCTTAGAGTGGTCCACAATTGTAACAGTTCAATCTCTAAAGAGCCATTAAGTATTATTGGAAATATAGAGTAAAACAGTCAGGCTGACACACAGACAAAACAAATTGTGAGCTAATTAATACTATAATATTTAGTTAGTTTTGCTAATAAAAACTATGTTTACTGTGGATAATTTTACATAACCCATATGACTCAAAACTCTTAAATTTTCACTTTCCATTTATAACACTGGCACATGTATTATGTATTACACATGGTGTAATTAAGAATTTGAAGTTTTGGTAGAGAAATTTGGGATAAAGAATCACGAAACTGCATTAAGTCTGTCCAAAACAAATGTGGAAAAAAATCTTTGACAAGTAAAAACATATAGTACATATATACATGTACATGAAGTAGCAATAGTACGTGAGACTAATAGAATCTTACACCGGCAGAGATATCCCTGTCTTACTCTGTTACTGGGGTAGGATTCTTTTTCTCACACATTTGCAACATAAAAATATGATTTGTAACAAAAGAATGCATCAAATGTTCAGATTTCAAGCCACCATCCGCAATATCTGAAAATGACGTAATCGATTTTTGTTGACGTTCTTACGTAAAGCTATTATGACATCATTGATTAAGCGTATGTGAGTGATTGTGATGTTGAGAAATTGTTGGTTGAGAAAAGTGATCTCATCCCTAGGGTGAAACAGGAAAATCTCACATGGGTAAAAACACAAGATTTCCATGTCTCATGTGTGAAAATAATAGAATCCTACACCAGTGACAGTGCAAAGATAGAGATATCTCAGACAAGGATGAACAACAGAACAAACTTCAATGAAAGTAATACCTGAGACACATTAATTACCTGTAAATCAGTGTCATCAGCATCTTCCTGTTGACATCCAGGAACCTCACTATCTTCAGGCAAACTTCAATGAAAGTAATACCTGAGACACATTAATTACCTGTAAATCAGTGTCATCAGCATCTTCCTGTTGACATCCAGGAACCTCACTATCTTCAGGCTTATCACTAAGTTTACGTTTTTCCTCAATTCTTTCACAACGTTGTCGAACAACTTTTTGATGAAACTGTCTTTTCTTTTTCATGATATCAAAGCCTTTATTCTTTGCTGTTGAATTAATCTCAAAAACTGTCTGAAAATGTAATAAAAGCAACATAGTTAGTTTTGTTGTTATGACTGCTGTGGTGTGTATTACTAGTCACATCATACAAGTATGGCCATGTGGTCTGGTGATAACAGTTAGTTAGTTTTGTTTTTATGATAGCTGTGGTGTGTATTACCAGTCACATCATACAAGTATGGCCATGAGGTCTGGTGATAACAGTTAGTTAGTTTTGTTTTTATGATAGCTGTGGTGTGTATTACCAGTCACATCATACAAGTATGGCCATGAGGTCTGGTGATAACAGTTAGTTAGTTTTGTTTTTATGATAGCTGTGGTGTGTATTACTAGTCACATCATACAAGTATGGCCATGAGGTCTGGTGATAACAGTTAGTTAGTTTTGTTTTTATGATAGCTGTGGTGTGTATTACCAGTCACATCATACAAGTATGGCCATGAGGTCTGGTGATAACAGTTAGTTAGTTTTGTTTTTATGATAGCTGTGGTGTGTATTACCAGTCACATCATACAAGTATGGCCATGAGGTCTGGTGATGACAGTTAGTTAGTTTTGTTTTTATGATAACTGTGGTGTGTATTACCAGTCACATCATACAAGTATGGCCATGTGGTCTGGTGATAACAGTTAGTTAGTTTTGTTTTTATGATAGCTGTGGTGTGTATTACCAGTCACATCATACAAGTATGGCCATGTGGTCTGGTGATAACAGTTAGTTAGTTTTGTTTTTATGATAGCTGTGGTGTGTATTACCAGTCACATCATACAAGTATGGCCATGAGGTCTGGTGATGACAGTTAGTTAGTTTTGTTTTTATGATAGCTGTGGTGTGTATTACTAGTCACATCATACAAGTATGGCCATGAGGTCTGGTGATGACAGTTAGTTAGTTTTGTTTTTATGATAACTGTGGTGTGTATTACCAGTCACATCATACAAGTATGGCCATGAGGTCTGGTGATAACAGTTAGTTAGTTTTGTTTTTATGATAACTGTGGTGTGTATTACCAGTCACATCATACAAGTATGGCCATGAGGTCTGGTGATAACAGTTAGTTAGTTTTGTTTTTATGATAACTGTGTGGTGTGTATTACCAGTCACATCATACAAGTATGGCCATGTGGTCTGATGATAACAGTTAGTTAGTTTTGTTTTTATGATAGCTGTGGTGTGTATTACCAGTCACATCATACAAGTATGGCCATGTGGTCTGGTGATAACAGTTAGTTAGTTTTGTTTTTATGATAACTGTGGTGTGTATTACCAGTCACATCATACAAGTATGGCCATGAGGTCTGGTGATAACAGTTAGTTAGTTTTGTTTTTATGATAGCTGTGTGGTGTATTACCAGTCACATCATACAAGTATGGCCATGAGGTCTGGTGATAACAGTTAGTTAGTTTTGTTTTTATGATAACTGTGGTGTGTATTACCAGTCACATCATACAAGTATGGCCATGAGGTCTGGTGATAACAGTTAGTTAGTTTTGTTTTTATGATAGCTGTGGTGTGTATTACCAGTCACATCATACAAGTATGGCCATGTGGTCTGGTGATAACAGTTAGTTAGTTTTGTTTTTATGATAGCTGTGTGGTGTGTATTACCAGTCACATCATACAAGTATGGCCATGAGGTCTGGTGATAACAGTCATGTTTACACTGCCAATTCAGTCAAGATGACATTTTGTAGTTAGTTTAATGGTTTCACTGGTCTATTATCTTTACACATTTATTTGAAAACATGACCCATGGGTATGGAATCTGGATATGGAATCTAATGCACTAACACACAGCTTGTTACGCTGAAATGTGGATATTCCCCAAAGTAACAGGTACAAGTTAGCTGACAGTTTGACAATTAACAGAGATAGAACAGATACAGAACATCATGTAAGACAACTGTAATTGATTACCGGTACCATGGTTACCATAAAGTATGAATGATATAAAAACAGCAGGTATAATAGACCAACTACATGCAGGTTAAATCCATCATGGCTAAGCCAAGTGTGAGAAAGTTTATCAGTCTGTTACCAAAAGATTGGTAATTTTCTCTGTTTTTTTATAACATCTCAGAACTGACCACTCCATTACGATCAACAGAATCTGGACTGGGAAGTAAAACACTATTACTTCACTTCGCTCTGCTCCACAGAAAACCAAGATCTCCAATTTATAAAGTATACTTACAGCATTAGATTTGTAGGATTTTAAAGCATTTAACAGATTGGATCTCTCTGCTTCCACTTTGTTACTTGACTCACCTAAAATAAAGTATACACCATCAATGATACAGTTACATCTGTTATATAGTCTATATCATAATATTAGATACCTGGATCTAAAATGTAGGCTAGTTGACAGCCAGACTCTTTACAGTTTGAACTGTAATATTTTGTAAAATCTCTTATATTTTTTAAATCCTTTTATAAATTTTACAGCAGAATTTAAGATTTGTGAAAGTTAGAATGTTGTAGTAGAGCCCTATGAAATATTACAGAAGGCAAATTCTGATGTTTCTAAAAGATATTAATTAACACTCTTCTAAGAAATTTTAATACTTTCTCATCATATTTATGAACTTTGAAAGTAAAATACATATGAACCTTTTGAAGTATTATACACTTAGGCTAGGTTAAATTTTCCATAAAAGTGTTCTTTACAATATTTACAATATCATTACACATATTTTGATTGCATTTATATATTTCCACTGTATTTAAAAAAGTTTAAATTTGTTGGTGTTATAACCTTTACAGGCCTGATATGCTCATTATTTCAAAACGATTTAATCATTGTACCCCTAGGTCACATTGACCTTATTTTGATCTAAACTGCACCTGCCCATATCTATTGAAATTTGTACTGTATAGTAAAGAGTAGGTGTTAATGAAACACCTGTTTCACATTTGTTCAGGTAAGCTGTTATCCGAGTATGTGGCTTGTTGTAACTTACCAAATATTGGATGATTGCCTACTAGTATGCCATCTCTATTCATTTCTTTAAAACGTTTTATTGACTCAGAAGCCGGCGCTGGTCTGGATCTTATATACTGCTTCATGGCATTAGAACACACTTTAACCATGTTTTTCTGAAATAAATAAGAAATTGACAAGTGCCTATCAAGAAAAAAAACAAGTTGTGGACATGTTTGTGGACTATAACCATAGAGTTCTATAATGGCACACCATATCAGTGGATTCCTCATGCCATTTCTTTTGATGTACATACCATATCAATGGATTCCTCATGCCATATCCTTTGATGTACATACCATATCAGTGGATTCCTCATACCATGTCCTTTGATGTACATACCATATTAGTGGATTCCTCATACCATATCCTTTGATGTAAATACCATGTCAGTGGATTCCTCATACAATATCCTTTGATGTACATACCATGTCAGTGGATTCCTCATACCATGTCCTTTGATGTACATACCATATCAGTGGATTCCTCATACCATATCCTTTGATGTACATACCATGTCAGTGGATTCCTCATACAATATCCTTTGATGTACATACCATATCAGTGGATTCCTCATACCATGTCCTTTGATGTACATACCATATCAGTGGATTCCTCATACCATATCCTTTGATGTACATACCATATCAGTGGATTCCTCATACCATGTCCTTAATTATCTATATAAAGTCAAGCCTGTCTTTAAAGGCCACCCAAGAGAACTGTTACAACGTGTTATGTAATAAATGCCAAGAGAAGTACGGTAATGTAATACCAACCTTGTAGTGTAATAATTTCTTTCGTGCAATGTAATGCCTCATTATGTAATAAAAAAAAGTCTTGTAATGTAATAAATCAAGATATGGCGTTATGTAGTAAAATTTCTCTGTAATGTAAAAATGAAATTCTGCAAAGCATACTGTAAGCAGGGACATTTAATTCTGTATGATATGTCACTGTGTAAGGTAATGAGTTAATAGCTAAATCAGCTCTTTGCTCCTAAATGTTTAATACATTGTGTATATAATATTCCCATCAGGTAAAAAAAAAGGTCAAGGTCAGTTCCATTCTTCTTGAGGCTGAATGAAGTCTGTAATTTCTGAAGCCACTTCGGTCCATGAACACATATACATATAATACTAAATGAGAATGACCTTCAATTGAGTCAAGATAAGTCTACACATGATCTTTGCACTTGACAAAGTAGGTTTACGGATGATATGCATGACATTTCCTGGTTACAGTGCCAAATGAAAAATTAGTTGTCATGTTAATTTTCTAATACACTATATGCATTGCAAAATTTTATTTTAACATCACAAAATAAAATTTTACTGGCCTTTGAAGTTAGGTGTTCGTATATAGAGGTGGACTTTAAAGCAAGCTCAGCTGTACATACCATATCAGTGGATTCCTCATGCCATATCCTTAAATATTCCTCCATATCATCTATGACAGATTGTGGTACTTTACCATATAAACCATCTTCATCTATAAAACAACATAACATTTACTGTGGTATGATTGATTGTAAAACAGTTTTACAGTATACCCCCACACCTTCCCTTGAGCTGTAGTGGCAGAGTAGTTAAAGCATTACCATGTCTACCCGGCTGTTCAGTCAACCTCAAGTGGAATAGATTTTTTTTGTCCTAGGTCTTTTTAGGTTGGCATAGTACCAATATAATGGACTGAGTGGTCTGTTATGGTGATGTTTTTGTGTGACATTTCTGGCAAGTAAGCTAGCACTCTGAATGTCACCATAAGTGTGCACCAGTATAAAGCAGAACATATATACTAGCACAAACTCACACATCACTAGATTAATACTTTAGTTAAATAAAATTTGTCTCGTCACAGATAGGTGAAAATGTGACGTTAAACAACATTCAACCAAACACACAACCATCCCTTCCACTATAATTACTAGTCCGTAACAAATACAATACTGAAGGATACTGTGTTTATAAATACAGTAGAACTTTGATGGCTTGAAGTCCATTGGACTTTGGCCAAATATTTATTGTTCGAGCGAGCGGGGGTATTCGAGTTATCGTAGTTCGAGCAATCAAGATTTATTTACATAGGATTTAATAGGGATTTGGTCAGGATGGGTAGATAATTGCGAGTTATCTGGGATATTCAAGGCATTAATGTTCGAGTGATCAAAGTTCTACTGTACCTTAATATAAAACTGTCATGAAAAAGTACAAGTATGTTACCATGGCGACAAATGAACACTTGATATTCCTTGCCACACAAGACAAGAGGGTTAGAAAGTTAATGTTTATCCCTGTTAATGAGCTAGCAGAAACACATGTTGGTTTAGAATACACCATCTTGACTTAATACACATGATTTTCTTAAGTAAGTTATTCCAGATTTTTTACCACCATTGTCATACCTGATATTTTAGTACTGTGAACTGGCATAGTTTTTAGAGATCTGCCAAGGAATACATGTAAATCCAGTAAAAATGGAAATTCGTCTACCGAGATGAAAGAATAAGCTGTTCCACTTCTTCCTGCTCTAGCAACACGACCTAATAATTAAAAAACAAACTACAATAACAAAAGTGCATGGGGCCTTAAACACACTGAAATTTATATTATTCAAGTGCATGTGACTTTAAATGCAAAAATTAAGAAATTTATTTTATCCAAGTGCATGTGACTTTAAATGCAAAAATTAAGAAATTTATATTATCCATGTGCATGTGACTTTAAATGCAAAATTAAGAAATTTTGTAATCTAAAGTGCATAGGACTTTTGACACACTGAAATATACATTATTCAAGTCCAAGGGACTTTAAATGCACTAAAATTTACACAATTCATATGTGTGGGACTTCAAATACACTGAAATTTCCATTACTCAAGTCCACCGAACTACAATTTTGCTGATACATCATTCAACTTACCAACTCTATGAACAAATAATTTAGCTTTTGCAGGAAAATTAAAGTTGATAACATTATCCAGTAGGGGAATGTCTATCCCTCTAGCAGCTATATCTGTCACTATTAACACCATACACTTCTTATTCTGGAATTTGGCAATATTTATTTTACGAGCTGTCTGATCAAGTGAACTATACACCACAGTTGATGAGATTCCAGCTCTCTGTAATATCTGAAATATAAGTAACCATAAAAACCTCTGTAAATGACAACCATTACCTCAGACAATATGGTATATCTGACATTCTGTAAATAACAACCATTTCCCTCAGACCATATGGTATATCTGACATTCTGTAAATGACAACCATTTCCCTCAGACCATATGGTATATCTGACATTCTGTAAATGACAACCATTTCCCTAAGATCATATGGTATATCTGACATTCTGTAAATGACAACCATTTCCCTCAGATCATATGGTATATCTGACATTCTGTAAATGACAACCATTTCCCTAAGATCATATGGTATATCTGACATTCTGTAAATGACAACCATTTCCCTAAGATCATATGGTATATCTGACATTCTGTAAATGACAACCATTTAACCTCAGACCATATGGTATATCTGACATTCTGTAAATGACAACCATTTCCCTCAGACCATATGGTATATCTGACATTCTGTAAATGACAACCATTTCCCTCAGACCATATGGTATATCTGTCATTCTGTAAATGATAACCATTTTCCTCAGACCATATGGTATATCTGACATTCTGTAAATGACAACCATTTCTCTCGGACCATTTCAGTATTCGTTTGCATCTATGACCTTGACCTTTGAACCTACAGCCTTCATTCATATATCAAAATGATCGTTGTGCAAATGCCTACAATATTCTAATATACATGCCTATACAAAAAGTTTAAAGTTTTTGAGATAATTAACCATTTAAGTATTCGTTCACCTCTATGACCTTGGCCTCTGAACCTATGACCTTCAATCAAATATCAAAATGACTGTTTGGCCAATACCTACAATATTCCAATATACATGCCTAAACAAAAAGTTTATAGTTTTTGAAATAATTAATGATTAAGGTATTCACTTGCATATATGACCTTGACCTTTGAACCTATGACCTTCATTTATATATCAAAATGATCATTGTGCAAATGCCTACAATATTCTAATATACATGTACATGCCTATACAAAAAGTTTATAGTTTTTGTGATAATTAACCATTTAAGTATTCATTTGCATCTATGACCTTGACCTTTGAACCTATGACCTTCATTCATATATCAAAATGATCTTAAGGCCAATGCCTACAATATTCCAATATACATGCTTATACAAAAAGTTTATAGTTTTTGAGATAATTAATAATTTCAGTATTTGTTTGCATCTATGACCTTGACCTTTGAACCTATGACCTTTATTCATATATCAAAATGATCATTGTGCAAATGCCTACAATATTCTAATATACATGCTTATACAAAAAGTTTATAGTTTTCAAGATATATTTACAAATACATTAATTTTAGCAATTTTCACCTTAAGTACCTTGCCATTTCCCCATTTTGGCCCCCACAGTTATGATTTGTGCAAATCTGAAACTAGATGCCCTAAATATGTTACACATTAAATATATAAGTTATATCTCTTGTAGGTTCAGAGGAGATGATTCTTAAAAATTTTCACAATTTCCCCCTTTCTTGGGCCCCAAGGGGATATAACTCCTTCATTTGTGCAAATCTGAAAGGCCTTCACCTAGGCATCATAATCACTTAGTTTCATCATATTTGGCTTGGTAGTTTTAGAGGAGATGATTAAAATGTACAAAGTTAACGCACGACGCACGACAGATGATGGACGGTGAACCATTGCAATAGCTCATCTGAGCTGTCAGCTCAGGTGAGCTAAAAATTATAAAAAATATTGTCCAAGGCAAGATTTTAGCTGGGGACCCTTTTGTAAAACACCATAAAGGTTACTGATTTTTCAATGAAATTGAGAAAAATATCTTTTTCCAGACTTTTCAATTAAAGGGTAATAACTTTTGTATAGATGAACAGAATATCAATGAAATTGAACTTGGCATAATTTTTTATAGAAGGAATCTGCACACAAATGAACACGGTTGAATATTTCTGAAGTTTATTTCTAGAAACAGATTCATCTACAGACAGACAGAGAGAGGCAGATCTAATACAATGTAGGTGCTCTGTATAAAGGCCTTATTAAAATTCATAACTTTCTTAACAACATGTCCTTACCATATTTAAATATTCCACATGATGTTTAGTTGCAGCAAATACAACTGTCTGTTCTGATTGGTTAATCACATTTTGTAACAGGTGAACCAAAATTGCCAGTTTGTCATCTTCACGACAGGAAAAGAAGGACATCTGTAATACAACATATATACAACTGGATGTGAATGATCAGGGATATTATACACGGCCATTCATATATTATTATATATGTTTAAAACTGACTCAAACACTTAATTCAAAAATAAAACTGTTGAAAACATCATTCTGCTACAGCCGAGTGCTTTGAAGCTAAAATTTATTTGTTTTTATCATGAAAAAGATATTTTTTCCTATTTATATATATATATATATATATATATATATATATATATATATATATATATATATATAATTTTGTTTTTAATTTATGGAAAATATATAAATATAATATATGTATATATTTTCCATAAATTAAAAAAAAAATTTCCAAGAAAGTTGTTTGACATGAAAACAACTTTGTTGCAAATATTTATATCATTAAGTTAGGATATCACTTTCAAATACTTAAAACCCGCGAATAGCTGCAATAATGCTGATGCGGCTTTAAACAATAACTCACTCACTCAAATACTTTAAAAACTCCAACATTTAAATCTTATAAATGAAATTTGACATGATGATTATAATATAAACGTAAAACAAATATAAGTTTGTATAGTTTATGGATGGTAGAGTATAGTTATTTACTCTATCAATAAGTTATGTGACTTCACTGTAGCAGATATCAGTGGTGAGTAACAACCAGAGTGAGATGTACGTGTGTGTGTGTCTGCAAGAAATATTGATGTGGCCTGATCAACAGTAAACACTCTGCCCAGAAGAGGGCTATAGTTCCCAACCCCCACCACCCGAGTCGGTCTGTACCTTAACAGTTTATTTTTTATTTATTTATTTTTTACCTTTTTTTCTTTATTTGTTGAAATATTGGATTCATATTTAGTATAGGCCTTTATATAGTTGTCTTACAAGTTCGACTTATATGAAATTTGAGTTATGGCCCTTTGAAATTTTCAATTTTGTAACAGTTTTCCAGAGATTTCTCCCTTTATTTGTTGAAATATTGTATTCATAATTGGTATGTACCTTTATATAATTGTCATACAAATTCAGATTGACTTAAGACTCGGACTACCAAGTGAGCCTCTAAATCTGTAATGACTGATCCACCAAGACTGTGATCCCTAACAAGACGTGATTCTGCATTAACATGATTTCTTATTCAACAGCCTAATACCTCCCTCCCCCATATGCTTAAACAGTAGACTCAGTAAACTTTTGTACAAAATGAAATCAGAACCACACATCAAACTCGTGTTAGATTAATCCTTGAGATAAATCATATTGAACATCATCACATATAGCTAAAATATTGTCATTTAATTCTGCTGGGATAAAATCTTGTGCTTCAATCATTGGAGTTTATTCATGTGTATAAAATTCCATACTCTTCTGCCAAAGGTGGAGTATTATCTTGTACATCTAGTAAAACTTTCTACTGTCATTTACACACTGGACATGTCTGTGTTCTTATATAAAACTTCATTTGACATGGCATGGTTTTCTCTGATTTATTACATCTGTCAAACTATGTATATTCTGTAGACAAGTGAATCATTCTTTTGTATGTATTCTGATTACAACCAACCCATGTTTTCAGTAAGTTAAATAAGTAATGACCACACAATGACCAATACTATCAACAGTCATGGTCAGCTTGCCATTAATTACATTGATGGCCAATCTCTGTTTGTTTGTTTCTTTGTGCACTGGAGAGGAATTCACTGATAAAGGAAGTCATTTTAGTTAAAAAATATTGTTATCACCTAAGCTAAGCTAAATTAAAATTGATCTAAATAAGCTTTGTAGTTGTCAAAATTATTCTAGTTCAAAATGTTTGATAATTTAAGTTTTAGTTTATGATTTTTCATGCAATAGACCTTAAGGCTACATGCTTAATTACAAGACAACATTCACTTGGTATTTAAATAAATTCCATATAAGAACAACTGCTGTATATAGTAATAATTACAGAACTTATTACCATCTGTTGTTCCAAATACTTACTGGACCCTGGGACGGTGAGTTAAGTAAGATCTCTCTGTGGCATGTCCCAAGTACCAAGGGTGATGTACAGATTGAGGTCCCAAGGGTGATATATATACATGTAAAAGTTGAGGTACTAATGGTGATATATGAGTTGAGGTCCCAAGGGTTATATATGAGTTGAGGTCCCAAGGGTTATATATAAGTTGAGGAAACAATGGTTATATATGAGTTGAGGTACCAAGGGTAATTTACAAGTTGAGATACTGATGCTGATATACAAGTTTAAGTGTATTTACTTTTAACATTTCACTTAGTTTGGTTTCTACATCCAGTCGTATCAGTGTAGGATCATGAAGACCAGCTTTAGCGAACTCAACCAGTAACTTTGGCAATGTAGCTGAGAATAAGAGTGTCTGCCGTGATTCTGGTAAACGATTTATTATCTCATGTAACTGTTCTTGAAATCCCATCTCAAACAATCTGAAACACAAAAAAAAAAATAGGTAATGTAATAACAGATAGTTAATTTATTTAAAGGTTTTTATCTCGGGGATATCCCAGTATTGTAACTGGTAAAGAATAGGTAATATAATATCAGATAGATGACTGTATATAGTACCTGGCACCCCCAACATGACAAATAGATGGCTGTATATAGTACCTGGCATCCCCCGACATGACAGATAGATGACTGTATATAGTACATGGCATCCCCCGACATGACAGATAGATGACTATATATAGTACCTGGCATCCCCCGACATGACAAATAGATGACTGTATATAGTACCTGGCATCTCCCGACATGACAGATAGATGACTGTATATAGTACCTGGCATCCCCTGACATATCAGATAGATGACTGTATATAGTACCTGGCATCCCCCGACATGACAGATAGATGACTGTATATAGTACCTGGCATCCCCCGACATGACAGATAGATGACTATATATAGTACCTGGCATCCCCCGACATGACAGATAGATGACTGTATATAGTACCTGGCATCCCCTGACATGACAGATAGATGACTGTATATAGTACCTGGCATCCCCGACATGACAAATAGATGATTGTATATAGTACCTGGCATCCCCCGACATGACAGATAGATGACTATATAGTACCTGGCATCCCCCGACATGACAGATAGATGACTGTATATAGTAACTGGCATCCCCCGACATAACAGATAGATGACTGTATAGAGTACCTGGCATCCCCCGACATGACAGATAGATGACTGTATATAGTACATGGCATCCCCCGACATGACAGATAGATGACTGTATATAGTACCTGGCATCCCCGACATGACAAATAGATGACTGTATATAGTACCTGGCATCCCCCGACATGACAGATAGATGACTGTATATAGTACCTGGCATCCCCCGACATGACAGATAGATGACTGTATATAGTACCGTACCTGGAATCCCCCGACATAACAGATAGATACATATTATTTATTATATACATGTATGTACAAGATTTCTATCAGAAGAGAGTCCTGTTCCCATGACAATATCAGGACAAGTCACAGTGCAGCGAGTTGTGATGTGTCATGGGAACAAAACAAGACTCTGATACAAATCCTGTACATACATAAGATATAAATATTTTTATCTTACAATTTTACAAATCAAGCAAAAATCTTAGCATAGTATGTACTATTTGTCATGTGGATAGATATATAAGGTGTAACATCACAGTTTAATACACAGAACACGGTCGACACATGAGTTCATTGAATTTCATTGTAGACATCAGAGATGTCACGAACAAACTAAGGATATTTTGTTCTTCAGAGATATGTCAATGGCGACTTTCTTTTCATGGCTTATGATTTGGACAGCATTTAAAGTTATTTTTGCAGTTTAAATTTGAATGTATAGAACATTTACTTTGATGGATAAATGGTTTTCACTCATTGAATTTTGTACTGATGCAAATCTACTTACTGCCAAAATTGCATTCCAATGAACATTTTACTTTTATTTTATTTTATTTTTTAGTTTAAGTTGAACATTTTTATAGTAGTTTTTAACTGCATTTGTTTTTGGGACATGATGGAATCTAGGGGAAACCCCTGATCTTTGTTAACATAACATTCCAATATGATGACATCATTTCTATAAATCTGAAATACCAGTAGTCGGCCAACAAATGTGACCTTGTATCAGACACCCTTGTATCAGTTCAAGAACGAAAACATTAAAACAAAATACATATTATAAAATAAATGACTTTATATAATACCTGTCATCCCCTGACATGACTGATAGATGACTGTGTAGTACCTGTCATCCTCTGACATGACTGATAGATGATTGTATATAGTACCTGTCGTCCTCTGACATGACTGATAGATGACTGTGTAGTACCTGTCATCCTCTGACATGACTGATAGATGATTGTATATAGTACCTGTCATCCTCTGACATGACTGATAGATGATTGTATATAGTACCTGTCATCCTCTGACATGACTGATAGATGATTGTATATAGTACCTGTCATCCTCTGACATGACTGATAGATGATTGTATATAGTACCTGTCATCCCTACATGACAGATAGATGACTGTATATAGTACCTATCAACCTGACATGACATGACAGATGACTGTATAAAGTACCTGCCAGTCCCTGACATGACAGATAGATAACTGTATAAAGTACCTGCCAGTCCCTGACATGACAGATAGATAACTGTATATTATACCTGTCTGCTTCATCAAACACTACGTATTCCACAGTTTTCAACTTTAGATTCATCTCAACAAGTACATGCAGCAAACGACCTGGTGTGGCTATAATACTACATAAAATACAAAAATATAAACAAGATTAACGAGCTGATTATGTAAAGTGAACATGTAACAAGAGGCAAAGTCCTGCCTGTAAAACTCAAATGGCTCCTGGGTCATTAGGAAGAGACCTTTAAAACCGATGCCATGCGTCATGGCAGGCGTGGCACAGTAAAGAATCGTCCCTGCACCTTGCCTTGCGTGCACTGCAAAGGTTAACATTTCTGCCACTTCACCTATAGCTGGTAATATCTTGCAATAAGTGAAATATTATTGACTGTGACGTAAAACCCCATTCAATTAAATACCATTTAGTTTATGTGTTCAATTACTGGTAATACTAATAAAAATAAAAAAATAAAAATAAAACTATGTCTGAACATGATTGACTGATTAATGTGGTTCAACATCCCAGTCAGGAATATTTCACTTGTTATTGAGACTGCATCAGCTATAGGTGAAGGTACAGAAATTTATACTTTTGCTTTAGTAGCATAATAACAGCGAGGGTTCCTTATCGTGTTATGCATACTGTGACACAGGACCTTGGTTTTAATGTCTTTTCTGAAAGACGTGAATTTTATTTCTTGACAACGAGTGTTCGGCGTAAAAAACAACAACAGCAAAAAAAAAAAAAAAAAAAAAAACCAATAATAAAAATAACCCAGTCACTACCCATTAGTTTTTCAATCGATAAACCTAATCAATTTTGCACTATCAGGATGTACGTTTTACTTCTGTTACTTGTATTTTTGGAACAATAAATTTAATCAATTTCATTCATTTAAAACCAGCAACATTTAATTTAGAACAATGTATCAAATTTTACTTGCCTCGCTATTGGTAAAACACTTGAATGATCAAGATTTAGGAGATTATACTATATAAAACAAAACCGGACAACCGGTCCAGGAGGGAATTTGTATTTGCTGGACCAGTTTTGTTTTTACCGGTTGGGTCCGGCGGTCCGACGGCTTTCACATGGTCTGTTATGAGGGTTTGAGCCTATATAAAACATTAGATCATGTCTGTCTTGTACAACTTACATGTCTGGATTATCATGAAGTGCAGCAAACTGATCATCCATTCTGAAATAAGACAAATACATACATGTACATCAATTTGTCACTAGTATCAGAACTCACAGATATCAGTCAAGTGGTTCAAGTTTTAGTATTTAAAACAAAATGTCTCTCACTGGGTTCAATCAGGGGCCTATGAGGTATAGTGTTGTAAAGACACATATCAATCCTGGCATGTTTGTCAAAGTCCTTAATTTTCTCTGGATATTCTGGCTCCCTCCATAAACTAGAAAACAGAGATGACTCATCAGTTGCCAATTTGATGACTGGTTTTTCGGTGGTTCAAAATTCTTGATCATGGAAGATTCCTTCTTCTATTTGTGTTTTACATATTGACAGTGTTTCCGACACTCCTTTGCCGGCCTCGTGACTTATACATGTTATAGCGGTAATCTTTCTATATGTATATATACGAAACGTCAAAAGTGTGCCTAATAGAACATGGCTGGGAAGTGGATGTCTATGTGTATTGAAAGCTTTTTCAAGGCAAGTACTTGTGATGTTCCCAAAAAGCAGGCGATATATCCATTGCCTGATGATTGAATGATAATAAATGTTTGATATTATACAGTATACAATGTGTTTTTAGATTATTTTTAGGATAAAATCACATTAATTTTATTGCCTGTGCCTAAACTGATAAAAGTCTCAATTGGCACCTGAAGTTTTAATTGGCACCTAATATTTTCATATAAGGAGCCAGGCTGGCTCCTAGAATCAAAAAGTCAGTTTGAGCCCTGATGGGATGTAATTATTATGTGAATACATTGTTCCTGTGTCTAAATTCCTTATTGTGATTATACAGGTACAAAATATAATCAATGTTAGTGTGTGTTATCGATGTTGAGATTTAATGTATAGATGTTATAGTACATACTTATCTCCACCAAGGATTACAGCTGCTCTTAAACCAGTATATTTACCAAGCTGAAAGTCAATCAAAGAATGAAAATATTTAAAAATAAATACAGTTACTAAACATCTTGATTAAAGTAAGTCTACTGATCAGATTAGGTAGTGCTGTAGATACAGTTAAGATTCTTTTACTTATGTTACAGGGATTTTTCTAGCCTTATCAGTGGCTGAATAACAGCCCCGTTCTTAATTGAAAAAAAGTCTAAATTTTACCAATTTGACATAAAATTCTCAATCAGACATAGAAATGTGAAAGGACCCTACATGTACATCTGCATTTTAACAGTCTCTAAAAGAAATAGAAACATTGCAGCCAACTTTCCCTGCCAACTACTTGTAAAGAAAAAGATTACTGATAAAGTATTTTGACATATTTTTACAGTATTAAAGGCTTCAAATTGTGTTAGAACAGTTAGATTTACAGGGATGAGAGGTTGGTGAGTTCTGATAGGAATGAAATGGTTGAAACATTTTCATCAGGAATGAAATGTTAGTGATTTCTAATATGAGAAATGGTTGAATGGCTTCAAACAACTCTCATAATTTTTTCTAACATTGATAATATGTAATATTTAGAGTGGTTTCCAGAGATAATGTTGTAAGAATGCCTGGAGTTGATGTCAGAGTAATGTCTTGGTATATTTACTCAGTGATGTGACACAATATACCTTGTACCCAAAATTGTTCTATAAGAATATAGTGTTAGTGCTTATTTGTAATTAATCCATACCTCTTTGGTAAATTTGAGGGTCTGCAATGCCAGTTCTCTTGTTGGAGACAAAATGAGTCCTCTGGCACCAGTTACTGCTGTGTGAGATTTAAACTTCTCAAACATCGGAATTAGAAAGGCTGCCGTCTTACCACTTCCTGTCCTCGCCATAGCAACCACATCTTTATCATCCAATATAATTGGGATGGTCTAATCATAGATACAAATAAATATAAAATTATTAATGATAATAATATTAAATAAATTACCAATTCTTGTGACAACAATTTCTTTGGTCAGAACTCTTTAACAGCAGATCCACTGAATTCCTCAACAATACATGACATTTTTACACAAAGGTGGGTAAACTTAGATACAGTAGTATGTTAACTGATTTCAAAGTGTAAAGGTTGTTGGTTCAAACCATGGTCAGGACTAGGAAATTATTATCTTTATCACCTGTGCACAATAATGTAGACATCGACTTGTTTCTTAGAAAAAGTTTGTATTGGATGTCTGTATGATAAAAACATGTTTTTGGGATTTGTTTCTTTTTTAGAAATAAAAAGTCCAGACCCCTTTTGGCTGCTACAGACAATACAGCTATCATTGGCCTATTCAAATTAGATTCTCAATTTTAGAAACACAAATGTAAAGAATTTGAAACCATGTAATATCCTTACTTTCCTCTGAATTGGAGTTGGAATTTTGTATCCCTTTCTGGTAATACCTTTAAAAACAGCATGTGATAATCCTAAAAATAGAATATAAAAAAAGTTATTAGTACTACTAGTTCTTAAATTGTGTACACCAAAATAAAATAACAAAATAATGTCAGCTCTATGTCAATATTTTGGCTATACAACCTTTATCAAGACACACTAATAATTAGTAAACAATTAAAAACAAGTGTTTACAAACTTTTACAAACTCAAAATCCTACAGATCTTGACGACATAAATAGTAACCTGACTGCTGGAGACAGGTGGAAACATAAATCTGACATACAACTCTTAAGGGGGGGGGGGGGGGGGGGGGGGGGACTTAACGTTCAGCTCAAATATAAAGTATTAATATATTACATTTGATCCTAGTTCTATATTAGTCACTCTTGTCTCAAATACTTAGAATTGGTAGGCTAACCAGTGCATGTTAAAATGTATAACATTTAAGCTACTGAAACTCACAAAATCTCTGTACTGATTAATGTATAAACTTCAAGTAATATTACCCATTCACTGTACTGATTAATGCATAAACTTCAGGTAATATTTACCCATTGACTGTTCTGATTAATGTAATAACTTCAGGTAATATTTACCCATTGACTGTACTGATTAACGTATAAACTTCAGGTAATATTTACCCATTGACTGTTCTGATTAATGTATTAACTTCAGGTAATATTTACCCATTGACTGTACTGATTAATGTATAAACTTCAGGTAATATTTACCCATTGACTGTTCTGATTAATGTATTAACTTCAGGTAATATTTACCCATTGACTGTACTGATTAATGTATTAACTTCAGGTAATATTTACCCATTGACTGTACTGATTAACGTATTAACTTCAGGTAATATTTACCCATTGACTGTTCTGATTAATGTATTAACTTCAGGTAATATTTACCCATTGAATGTACTGATTAACGTATAAACTTCAGGTAATATTTACCCATTGACTGTTCTGATTAACGTATAAACTTCAGGTAATATTTACCAATTGACTGTACTGATTAACGTATTAACTTCAGGTAATATATACCCAATGACTGTTCTGATTAATGTATTAACTTCAGGTAATATTTACCCATTGACTGTACTGATTAACATATAAACTTCAGGTAATATTTACCCATTGACTGTTCTGATTAATGTATAAACTTCAGGTAATATTTACCCATTGACTGTACTGATTAAACGTATAAACTTCAGGTAATATTTACCCATTGACTGTTCTGATTAACGTATTAACTTCAGGTAATATTTACCCATTGACTGTTCTGATTAATGTATTAACTTCAGGTAATATTTACCCATTGACTGTACTGATTAACGTATAAACTTCAGGTAATATTTACCCATTGACTGTTCTGATTAATGTATTAACTTCAGGTAATATTTACCCATTGACTGTACTGATTAATGTATAGACTTCAGGTAATATTTACCCATTGACTGTTCTGATTAATGTATTAACTTCAGGTAATATTTACCCATTGACTGTTCTGATTAATGTATTAACTTCAGGTAATATTTACCCATTGACTGTTCTGATTAATGTATAAACTTCAGGTAATATTTACCCATTGACTGTACTGATTAAACGTATAAACTTCAGGTAATATTTACCCATTGACTGTTCTGATTAACATATAAACTTCAGGTAATATTTACCCATTGACTTTTCTGATTAACGTATAAACTTCAGGTAATATTTACCCATTGACTGTACTGATTAACGTATAAACTTCAGGTAATATTTACCCATTGACTGTTCTGATTAATGTATTAACTTCAGGTAATATTTACCCATTGACTGTACTGATTAATGTATAGACTTCAGGTAATATTTACCCATTGACTGTTCTGATTAATGTATTAACTTCAGGTAATATTTACCCATTGACTGTTCTGATTAATGTATTAACTTCAGGTAATATTTACCCATTGACTGTACTGATTAACGTTTAAACTTCAGGTAATATTTACCCATTGACTTTTCTGATTAACGTATTAACTTCAGGTAATATTTACCTATTGACTGTTCTGATTAATGTATAAACTTCAGGTAATATTTACCCATTGACTGTACTGATTAACGTATAAACTTCAGGTAATATTTACCCATTGACTGTTCTGATTAATGTATTAACTTCAGGTAATATTTACCCATTGACTTTTCTGATTAACGTATAAACTTCAGGTAATATTTACCCATTGACTGTACTGATTAACGTATAAACTTCAGGTAATATTTACCCATTGACTGTTCTGATTAATGTATTAACTTCAGGTAATATTTACCCATTGACTGTACTGATTAACGTATTAACTTCAGGTAATATATACCCATTGACTGTTCTGATTAATGTATTAACTTCAGGTAATATTTACCCATTGACTGTACTGATTAACGTATAAACTTCAGGTAATATTTACCCATTGACTGTACTGATTAACGTATTAACTTCAGGTAATATATACCCATTGACTGTTCTGATTAATGTATTAACTTCAGGTAATATTTACCCATTGACTGTTCTGATTAATGTATTAACTTCAGGTAATATTTACCCATTGACTGTTCTGATTAACGTATAAACTTCAGGTAATATTTACCCATTGACTGTTCTGATTAATGTATAAACTTCAGGTAATATTTACCCATTGACTGAAATCCTCCAGATTTTTTCTTTTTTCTGTTCTGTTCTGTCACCCATTTTCTAGTATCTTTAGTTTCATCACCACTATTTTCTTCATTATACTCTGTTAAGTCTCCAGTAGCCTTCAGATTGATATAAATTAATGTGAATTAATTCATAAGAACATCCATAGATTTTAAGCAGTCAACTTCAACTTTTGTTTTTTTTAATCAAATGCAAGCAAGTATGTGAACCAGAGCTCTAGATAATAGGAGTATTTGTGTAAATACTCTAATTTTTTTGAAAATACTTTAAATTGTAAATGTAATGGTATCAAAACCCTTTGAAAATCCTTATTACCCTTTACGATTCTTATAACAGTAGAGCCTGCTATGGGGATTGAACTCCTGGCCCAAGTACCTGTGAAATGCCATTGTCACAATGAAGATGATGTTGCTGTATTATTGTTAGAAGTTATACTTATTTGAAAAATGAAAATACTCTTTACATTTTATGGATCAATGTCAATACTCTATAGATTTTACAGGATACCCTTTAGAAAAAAAAAGTAGGGGGTAATGACCCTTCATGTCAAATTCTTATCTGCCCATTTTAAATATTCTGATTACGTGTTTAGTTATCTGCCACAACATGACATCATTTAATTAATCAAGATTCACTTCTGATTGCTGATAGTGATAGTAATAAGCAAGAGTCATTTGAACCAAAATTTATGGTGATTTGTATGTCATTTTAACCATTGTTTTTTAACCTGCCACACAGTTACAGTATGTACAGTTCAAATGAGATAATTTTCCAGTGATATTTTGGTTTTTCTCCCTAGATAATTTAAGGTTTTTCAAAATACAAAAAATTACGAAATCTTGAGATACATGCATTAGAAATTAATCCTCACAGACTCTTGCCAATCCTGAAATATTACAACAATATATAGTCCTGATATTATCCCTAGATAAAATACATATCTTATATAACCTTTAATTATCACAAAGTAGTAAATGTAAGCACTGGCTACTAACACATGTAATATGACAAAGTAGTAAATGTAAGCACTGGCTACTAACACATGTAATTTTCAGTTACTGGTAACTATAGATAATATTAGAATTTTTTTCATAATAATTATTGAAATCCAGGCAAGAGGATACATAACATACATTTCTTCAGGTGTTTTTCCTACCAGTATTTATCATGTTTAAGTGAGTAAAACTGTAACAGGAGGAAGGAAACACCTGGAAAACCACTTCTTCACCGAGTTCCCTGGCTGAGGATCGAACCCGGTCTCCTAGCGTTCTATCACAAGGCTAAAAGATCCAGACCAGGAAATCTGGCAGTAAATTGCTCTATTATATCTACAACACAACAACATGACTAGCCCAGACTTGCTACAAAACTCAGTGCTCCAGGACAAAATAGCAAAAATTTACCATGACATTGTGTTGATTTTAGCAGGTCTGGGATCTGCCCAAAATAAGAGAAAAATCAAAATCCCCCGATCTGGAGATAAAGTGTCTAAGTGTTTTTTGGTTTTTTTTTACTATAACACCGTGCATTTGTTTGCCTAGAAACAGGCTTAAATCGAGTAAAAATGATGACCTTTTATTAAAAACAGTCACAGGGATTCATTTCTTCGTAGGGGGGGACTTGAAATTTAGCACATTTACAGTAAACGTATATTTCTAAAGATCTGTCGTGCGGAAAAAAAACGGTCATGTGGAAAAAAGTTATAAGCTTTTAAAATTCACTTCTGGTTATAAATGTTCCAGTTATAAATACACCATGGTTACGGATATAGAAATACTGAAAGGGATGTTTCTTACCTTGTGCAGATGAGTGATAAGAACAAGAAAAACATAAATGCACAACTTATTGTTAATGTGCATTTTGTAACCAATTCTTTGAAGATATTCTTTTCATTTTCTATTAATCCTGTCTCCCCAAAATGTTTTTAACGAATTTTGACCAATCTACACATTCCTCCATGAAATAACTTTAATTGTTCAGGATAAAATGTTCAGGTTGTGTTAGAGGTATTCTGTGAAAAGCTTTAATATAAGTGGAAATTTAAAAAAGTCCTTCGTATATAAATATGCCAACAAGATTTGATTCTCAATCCAATGCCATGATAAACTGAACTTTAAGTGGCAATTTGATTTTTAGTTTTTTCCTATGTATTTGTAGCTATATATAAGAATGACGGGAATGTAGGGCAAATTTATATGCTGCTTTAAGTTCTAACATAGCTTATTCTAAACTGAAGATTTGTCATTTAGCCTCTTGTTCTTTATTACAAACAAAGGAATCATTTTTAAATTGTACATTGATAACAACTGGAATTTATTAAGAGTTTTCTTAGCTGTTCATTGTTTAACCTTATCGGGGGAGGCTAAAAAGAGAGAGAGACAGATAATACTTATAATGGAAAAAAAACAAAACAAAACAAAAAGCAGAATTAACTATAACAATTGATTATATTATCAAATTTGGCTTTGTAGTTATTTGCTTAGAATTCCGAACTCAGTTTATAGATATATACAAAAATTCTTATAATTATTTATAAATTAAAAAACTGAAAAATGAATGTCGCCTTTTGATCTAAAAAGAAGAAAAAATAGTGCAATAAAATGGTTTAAATTGAGTTAAATTATAGAATAGATTAGAATTAACAATCAATTTGTGTTTAATTAAAAATCTTCATTCAACAGTTCTCTACCATGCCATCATTGGAACCACTGACGATATGTCTGCGATTATTATTTGTTGCCTGTCAGATTTACAAAGCTTCATTGACAACTGCCAGTATCTTTGCGCGATCTACTGGATGTTTACATATGATAGTATTACTCATGATCAGTAGAACTCTTCTGTGTACTCGCATGTATACCCACAAGAATTACCTCCCTTTGATTGTCCCCCGATCAGGCAATCCCCTGTTTCTGGCAGATCCCAGACATGTTTAGTGTAAATACTCTATAACAAGGTCCAGGAAACCCCTTAAAGTCCATATTATATGGCATTTGCTATATAGTACATCTATCTCTATATGTTTACATATGGCAAATTATTTGCTATATGCAAAAACGTGTCACTAGTTTTTGACGGATTTTTCGCTTGTTCAGAAAAAATGCACGATATCACCACATTAGCATATATAACCAGGCATATAAACCGAACTGAGAAATACCTTAAGAGGGTTTGCTGGACAGGTGGTCTAAATCGTTCTTTGATTTCATTTAACTTTAAATGCTAGTTATATATCCTCGACTGTCCGTGATTCGAGACTCTAATAGAAAACGAACTAAATTTGCTGACGAAACAAGAATTTGAGAGCTGAAAAATAGACAACTGATTTTTCTGGATACACAGTAAATACCTAAATTTTGTCTTTAATGCATGAAATCGTCACTGCAGAGACGATACTCTCGTATAATAACTGAAAACAAAAATGGCCTCGAATCTTAGGACGCTCTCGATTTTAGGACGGTCGACGATATAGGATTGATAAAAAATGTTACAGTAGTACCACAAACTTTGATGACATGATGATATCAAATGTAGGTCGTGTTGTAATTGTTGTCGTAATTGACAGATTTACTCATTTCTAATACCCTTTAAGTAAACTTATTTTACCTTTTGACTGTCTACAGTAGAAACTACTTCTATATCTGAACAATCTTCCTCTCCCTTTTTCTTCGATTTTTGTTTCTGTCGTTTCTTATGTTTGAATGAATCTGTGGTTCTAGAGTCATCATTTGGATTTGGTTTCGTCCTTTGTCTAAATTTGTTTTTCTGTATATTTAGATTTTTAATCTTTTTCTTCATTTTAAGCGTTTATGTTTCAAATAATAAAGCTGTGAAATACGTCTTTAATCAATGCATGTGTTTATCATGGGCGCCGACATCTTGGAAGAACCTAATGACCGAAAACAGGGCGAATAACTTTTGCCAGGATACAGGATCAGTCGAACCACAAATATGCCGACTAAGGAGTTGTTTCAAAACATTTGGCCAATTACTTGTCTACTTATTTAAATATACCAAAGGGCCCAGAAACACTTTTGTCATCACCGAACTGAATCGGTATACATGTCCCAGTTTCACGGTTTCTGAATCATTTCTTAACTAAGATGTTCATCTAAGTAGGAAAATTAAAAAAACCCATTTGGTTGAAAAACGAGAAAGAGGGATACAATTATAAAATTACCTACACAAGTGTGAAGATTTATAAATAAAAATAAAGCATGAATTGATAATTTAAGAATTTTTAAAATATTTGTTGCATTTTTTCAGATACAACTATAAAAGTCTTAATCAGGGGACGCAACTCACCTATAATGCAGTTATCATCTTTTACCTTACCTTTTACCTTTTCCTTGAGGTTGATGTAAGCACTATGTGCTTCTGAGACCCATTTGTTACCGGGTCTTCATAGTCATTTACTATTTCTGTTGTCACTTCCGGTCTTAAACACTGTGGATTGAACTTAAACTCAATTCTTTTCCAGAAGTCATTGAGCCTGCCTTTGAACATGTTTATGCTGGTACTATCTACAACCTCTTCTGGTAAATTGTTCCAGGTGTTTACTGCTCTTTGGGTGAAAGTTCGTTTCCTTTTTATAGTTTTCGAATACTGTTTGTATATTTTATGTTTGTGTCCCCTTGTTTTATTTGTCATCAAACTTGGAAATAACTTGTCAGTGCTGTCAATGTTTTCATAGCCTTTGATGATTTTAAAGTCATCCACAATATCCGAGCGTGTTCTTCTATACTCTATTGATGTTAACCCTAGCTCCTTAAGTCTTCTAGATACGTTAAATCTTTAATAGCTGGTACCAATTTCGTTGCTCTTCTTTGAATATTTTCCAGGGCTATTGCTTCTTTTTTATATAGTATGCACCACACATTGCTTCCATATTCCAGATGAGGACGCACTATGCTTTTATATAAGTTTAAAAACGATTCTTTTTTCAGATGTTTGAACGTCCGTTTGACCAGGCCAAGTTTCTTGTTTGCTTTTTTAACAGCTTGTGCTATGTGTGGTTGAAAGTTTAGATCCTTATCAATGATTACTCCTAGGTCCTTTTCTTCTTTTGAGAGATCTATATTTACCCTAGCCCCATTCTTCGGCATTGAATATTCGATTGGTTCTGTATGTTCTAAATGTAGGTGTTTACATTTATCCGTGTTAAATTTCAATTGCCATGTTACAGACCATTTGTGAATGTTGTCCGAATCTCTTTGTAACTGGATAGTGTCAGTTACATTGCCTACTTCCCTGTAAATTTTTGTGTCAGCCTAATGGTCTTCTTGAGTTCAACCAATAAATGGGGGGAAGTCAAAGGAAAACTTTTATTATTATTATTTCTTAAATATGATAATGAGATGTTTAAAACCATGAGAGAGAGAGAGAGAGAGAGAGAGAGAGAGAGAGAGATTGTCTAGGGAGAGATAAGAGAGACTTCATCTGTGATATTATGTATTATGATAGGAATTTTATTCAATAATGAAGCTGTTCTTTAGATAGAGTACTGTAATTAATTAGCGATATCCGGTTTACAGGTGATTAATTGACATAGGTAATATGCACGTAATCTATCCTCTCTGAGGCAGGATCAGTGCCGAGATACACTTCGAATATTCAAAGGGATCAGTAAGAAGATGATCAATTAATGAGGAATGTTCCGCACCTGAATATACAAGCGAGAAATTAATTTAATTCAGAAATATCACCTTTTAAATAACGTTATATCCGTAACCGGTTCCTTTCTAATAAAAATTACTAACAAACCAATGACAGTGCGATGGGGAAAAGTCTCGCAGTCACTAAAAATTCTTGTATTTGAAGATAAAAACAAGCATCCTCGTTTACTAGTTTGTGATGACGTTAGACCTGATCTAGTTGCTTTAACAGCACGCCTTATAAATATAACACTTGCGCACGAGAGAAATGTTTTAAGACAATTTACGT
This sequence comes from Anadara kagoshimensis, assembly GCA_021292105.1. NCBI lineage: Eukaryota > Metazoa > Mollusca > Bivalvia > Arcoida > Arcidae > Anadara > Anadara kagoshimensis. The sequence goes on along the minus strand of CM037863.1, from coordinate 31,911,031 downwards.
ACTTTTTAAAACAAGCAAAACATTCATTCCCGTAAAGGGTATCTCTGTAGTAGCATTATCTGAGGAAAATTCAATTCTAAACAATTCCTAACTCCCCCATTTTCCCACTTATTCCAACTATAAACCCTACACTCCCCCATTTGCACTAATTCTTCACAATAGACAACTTCCACGGAAAGCGCCTCGCTTTTTACTATTTCGTGCTTTAATTATGTACTGAAATGGTATGAACGGCGACACAACATTGACTTTTACCAACTCTACGTAATGAAACCCATAAGAAATTGAAATACACTTTTTACAAGGATTCTTATAATTCTAGTAATTTCAAAAACAAATTTTTTCCACTTTTCATGTCAAAATTCTTCAAAATAAACCCAAAATTTCCTTAAATCGCTTATTTCACAACGTTCGACAACTTGCGTTTTAAAGGTAGGTAATTTGTTGGATAGCTGTAAAATGTGATTTTGAGTGCGCTTTTTAAGTAGTTTGGTGATAAGACGACAAGGAATCAGTTATCTCAATTCACCAAAATTATAAGAATCATCATTAAACTCGTTTTTTACATTTCAGTATTTGCTTCATCGCTCAGAATTAGAAACTAGTAGCATTGTATTACATGTACACACAGTTTTATTGTTTGTATGAAAACACATAAATCTTAGAGGGCATTCCAGGTTGTTGCATACCTTAATGACTGTATTGACTGTTAACAGTAATCACTGGTATACATAGTTTACTAGTTTGAGATTGCATTAATCTAGATGCTATAAACAAACACTGGACGAAAAGACTTAAACAGCACGCCTTATATATAACACTTGAGCACGAGTGAAATGTTTAAGGACAATTTACGTACTTTTTAAACAAGCAAAGCATTCATTCCCGTAAAGGATATCCATGCAAAATATATGGTAATGACCCATTGGAAAATTTCATGCATGTCAAAATTCACATTAATAAAATATTGGTTAAAATTACATTTTATCTATATAATAAAGTATGTTCTAAAGTGTCATATCAATAAAGGTATCTCTGGTAACGGAGAAGTATTGCTATATGTACATGAAAACTGTGATTCAAAGCAAAAATGGCAGTTTTCACTGACTAAAAAATATTCACGGGCATGCCTGCCATCATGGTAAGAAATTGAAAAACGCTTAACAATTTTACCAGTAATTTGTCCGTCACTCATATTAAACCAGTTATTTGTCCGTTACTCATATAGTAAAGCGTATATACACAATGTTCGTAAGCTTCGATAGCTCATTGGTAGAGCGTTGGACTGCTAAGATACCACAAATGTTATTCTTTTTCTGTGTGGGTTCGAATCCCAAACATTGCACGGGATTTTGATTTTAGATTTTTCCTTAATTTTGTACTTTTAAAAAATATTTTCTAAATTATATTTAACTCAGTTGTAAATGAATAAGCAATGATACTTTTTTCGTCAAAAGTGTTATATTAAAGTTGATTCCAACTTATGGTAAACTAATGGCTTGTATATATAGTTCGTTCACCAAAATGATGACAGTGTTTCTTTAACATGAAGAGTTTAAACTACCTATAAAGGTAGTAATAGTATATTCTCGAACGTATATAATCACGCCTGCTCACGTTTCATCGGTGAAAATTACCGTAATATTAAAACACTTGGTGTATATTTTGCATTAAAATCATAAAAGAACTTTATCTCTGTAGTAGCATTTCTGAGCAAAATGCAATTTTAAACAATTCCTAACTCCCCAATTTTCCCACTTATTCCAACTATAAACCCTACACTCCCCCATTTGCACTTATTCTTCACAATACACAACTTCCGCGGAAAGCGCCTCGCTTTTTACTCTTTCGTGCTTTAATTATATACTGTCTTACAAACAATGAAATGGTATGAACGGCGATACAACATTTACTTTTACCAACTCTACGTGACGAAACCCATAAGAAATTGAAATACACTTTTTACAAGGATTCTTATAATTCTGGTAATTTCAAAAACAGATTTCTTGCAGTTTTCATGCCAAAATTCTTCAAAATAAACCCAAAATTTCCTTAAATCGCTTATTTCACAACGTTCGACAACTTGCGTTTTAAAGGTAGGTAATTTGTTGGATAGCTGTAAAATGTGATTTTGAGTGCGCTTTTTAAGTAGTTTGGTGATAAGACGACAAGGAATCAGTTATCTCAATTCACCAAAATTATAAGAATCATCATTAAACTCGTTTTTTACATTTCAGTGTTTGCTTTATCGCTCAGAATTAGAAACTAGTAGCATTGTATTACATGTACACACAGTTTTATTGTTTGTATGAAAACACATAAATCATAGAAGGCATTCCAGGTTGTTGCATACCTTAATGACTGTATTGACTGTTAACAGTAATCACTGGTATACATAGTTTACTAGTTTGAGATTGCATTAATCTAGATGCATATAAACAAACACTGGACGAAAAGACTTAAACAGCACGCCTTATATATAACACTTGCGCACGAGTGAAATGTTTAAGGACAATTTACGTACTTTTTAAACAAGCAAAGCATTCATTCCCGTAAAGGATATCCATGCAAAATATATGGTAATGACCCATTGGAAAATTTCATGCATGTCAAAATTCACATTAATAAAATATTGGTTAAAATTACATTTTATCTATATAATAAAGTATGTTCTAAAGTGTCATATCAATAAAGGTATCTCTGGTAACGGAGAAGTATTGCTATATGTACATGAAAACTGTGATTCAAAGCAAAAATGGCAGTTTTCACTAAAAAAATATTCACGGGCATGCCTGCCATCATGGTAAGAAATTGAAAAACGCTTAACAATTTTACCAGTAATTTGTCCGTCACTCATATTAAACCAGTTATTTGTCCGTTACTCATATAGTAAAGCGTATATACACAATGTCCATAAGCTTCGATAGCTCACTGGTAGAGCATTGGACTGCTAAAATACCACAAATGTTATTCTTTTTATGTGTGGGTTCGAATCCCAAACATTGCACGGGATTTTGATTTTAGATTTTTCCTTAATTTTGTACTTTTAAAAAATATTTTCTAAATTATATTTAACTCAGTTGTAAATGAATAAGCAATGATACTTTTTTCGTCAAAAGTGTTATATTAAAGTTGATTCCAACTTATGGTAAACTAATGGCTTGTATATATAGTTCGTTCACCAAAATGATGACAGTGTTTCTTTAACATGAAGAGTTTAAACTACCTATAAAGGTAGTAATAGTATATTCTCGAACGTATATAATCACGCCTGCTCACGTTTTATTGGTTAAAATTACCGTAATATTAAAACACTTGGTGTATATTTTGCATTAAAATCATAAAAGAACTTTATCTCTGTAGTAGCATTTCTGAGCAAAATGCAATTTTAAACAACTCCTAACTCCCCAATTTTCCCACTTATTCCAACTATAAACCCTACACTCCCCCATTTGCACTTATTCTTCACAATACACAACTTCCGCGGAAAGCGCCTCGCTTTTTACTCTTTCGTGCTTTAATTATATACTGTCTTACAAACAATGAAATGGTATGAACGGCGATACAACATTTACTTTTACCAACTCTACGTGACGAAACCCATAAGAAATTGACATACACTTTTTACAAGGATTCTTATAATTCTGGTAATTTCAAAAACAGATTTCTTGCAGTTTTCATGCCAAAATTCTTCAAAATAAACCCAAAATTTCCTTAAATCGCTTATTTCACAACGTTCGACAACTTGCGTTTTAAAGGTAGGTAATTTGTTGGATAGCTGTAAAATGTGATTTTGAGTGCGCTTTTTAAGTAGTTTGGGGATAAGACGACAAGGAATCAGTTATCTCAATTCACCAAAATTATAAGAATCATCATTAAACGTGTTTTTTACATTTCAGTATTTGCTTCATCGCTCAGAATTAGAAACTAGTAGCATTGTATTACATGTACACACAGTTTTATTGTTTGTATGAAAACACATAAATCATAGAAGGCATTCCAGGTAGTTACATACCTTAATGTCTGTATTGACTGTTAACAGTAATCACTGGTATACATAGTTTACTTGTTTGTGATTGCATTAATCTAGATGCATATAAACAAACACTGAACAGCACGCCTTATATATAACACTTGCGCACGAGTGAAATGTTTAAGGACAATTTACGTACTTTTTAAACAAGCAAAGCATTCATTCCCGTAAAGGATATCCATGCAAAATATATGGTAATGACCCATTGGAAAATTTCATGCATGTCAAGATTCACATTAATAAAATATTGGTTAAAATTACATTTTATCTATATAATAAAGTATGTTCTAAAGTGTCATATCAATAAAGGTATCTCTGGTAACGGAGAAGTATTGCTATATGTACATGAAAACTGTGATTCAAAGCAAAATGTCTATTTCTATAATTTGACTGCTTATATATTTCGATTTCATAATGATGGCAGGCCTGCCCGTGAACAAAACCGACATTAAAATGTAGGTATTTATTTAAGTTAGCACTGACTTAAAGATTATTCACGGACATGCCTGCTATCATGATAAAAATTGAAAAAAAACGCTTAACAATTTTACCAGTAATTTGTCCGTCACTCATATTAAACCAGTTATTTGTCCGTCACTCATATATTATAGCGCATACACAATGTCCGTAAGCTTCGATAGCTCAGTGGTAGAGCGTTGGTTTTCCGGTTTAGCTTTCCAGCTAGATGGGCGTGTTTCATGGGCAGTAAACAAATTTGTTTTGTGTCCATCTCACATGAGAACTCTAGTGTAAAATTTGTTTAATTGATAGTTATTATATATAATACAGTTGTTGTTAAGTCGAAAAGACACTTTAATCGGGTTCTAACCCGCTTTTGGGGATGGAGTCCGTTGTGGACTTTTGGATTTCGGGGTAGTCAACAGCCACGCCCAAAAAAATTTGATAAAAAGTTGACGGTGGCTTTAATTGTCGGTCATTTAAATGCAGTGAAACCAGACATTATCATTAAAAAGTTTAATTTTTCGTGAATGCTGTAATTCCGAAGGGTATTAACACATATGAGGTTGCTTTTCAGGATAGGGACTCCTTCGAACAAATCATTGGCGTTGTTAATATCAATGGTAAAGTTCTAAAACCATTACCTATTTTTAATCATTTGATAGTCGTGTCCATCATACATTTACCTGTTTATATTAAAGACAATGACATTGTTACAACACTCAAGGCAGAAGGAGTGGAAATATGACATATAAGGGCACTAGTATAGCTGATGGTACAAAATATGTACAGTGTAAATTCCCCCAGGGCTACCATCATTGCCATATTCCATGTCCTTTGATACTCTTGATGGAAAGAGATTCTTTAGGGTTATCAACAATAACGAAGTTAAGTTTTGTGGTAATTGTCAGTCACTAGATCATGTCACCAAGGAGTGGCCTGATATTGAATGTTATAGGGGTGGGGAAAAGGGACACATGAGGCGTCAGTGTTTTTCTATCAAATGTAGGTGGTGTTATGAGTTTGATAATAAATGTCAATGTGAGGGTGATAATGTAACAAGCAACATCAATAATGAACAACACAAAACACAAAACACTGATGACAGAGAAGATAAAGATGATGAATATAATAGAGGATTAGAGGCAAAATTGTTGGGATGTGATGATGATGATAATGATGATGGTGGTGGTGGTGGTGGTCGTGGTGGTAAAGAGGATGATGATGATGATGATGATGATGATGATGATGATGATGATGATGATGGTGGTGGTCGTGGTGGTCGTGGTGGTAAAGAGATGATGATGATGATGATGATGATGGTGGTGGTGGTGGTCGTGGTGGTAAAGAGGATGATGATGATGATGATGATGATGATGATGATGATGATGATGGTGGTGGTGGTGGTGGTCGTGGTGGTAAAGAGGATGATGATGATGATGATGACGATGATGATGATGATGATGATGATGATGATGATGATGATGATGATAATGATGATGGTGGTGGTGGTGGTGGTCGTGGTGGTAAAGAGGATGATGATGATGATGATGGTGGTGGTGGTGGTGGTCGTGGTGGTAAAGAGGATGATGATGATGATGATGATGATGATGATGATGACGATGATGATGATGATGATGATGATGATGATGATGATGATGATGATGATGATGATGATGATGATGATAATGATGATGGTGGTGGTGGTGGTGGTCGTGGTGGTAAAGAGGATGATGATGATGATGATGATGATGATAATGATGATGGTGGTGGTGGTGGTGGTCGTGGTGGTAAAGAGGATGATGATGATGATGATGATGATGATGATGATGATGGTGGTGGTGGTGGTCGTGGTGGTAAAGAGGATAATGATGATGATGATGATGATGACGATGATGATGATGATGATGATGATGGTGGTGGTGGTGGTCGTGGTGGTAAAGAGGATGATGATGATGATGATGATGATGATGATGATGATGATGATGATGATGGTGGTGGTGGTGGTGGTCGTGGTGGTAAAGAGGATGATGATGATGATGATGATGATGATGGTGGTGGTGGTGGTCGTGGTGGTGGTGGTCGTGGTGGTAAAGAGGATGATGATGATGATGATGATGATGATGATGATGATGATGATGATGATGATGATGATGATGATGATGAAGTTGATGATGATATGGGTGAAGGTAGTGAGGATAACATGTCATGTAGTGAAATGAAAACATGTGAAATCGTTAATGATGTCAGTGTCAGTGAAGATGGTAAGGTGGAAATTAATAAATGTGATGAAGTTGTTTCAAGTTAGGTGATATTGCCAAATGTGAGAAAAGATGTGATTGATAAAAATAGAGAATCAAGTGTGGAAAAATCAAGTGAAACAAGTGTGGAAAAATCAAGTGAAACAAGTGTGGAAAAATCAAGTGAAACAAGTGTGGAAAAATCAAGTGAAACAAGTGTGGAAAAATCAAGTGAAACAAGTGTGGAAAAATCAAGGGATAAAAGTGAAATTTTCAGAGATATACAAGTTCTAGTGTCAACAAGTGACGATAAAACAAATGATGAACTTAATGATGACGTCAAAACTCCTAAAAAGACTAAAAACAAACAAGCAAGAAATACCAAGTAAAAGTGAACAAGATACAGATTTAAAAGAACGTGACATTCATGTAACGAAAGACAATTTCAAAGAAACGTAGATTCAGAATTAATCCTATGCCTAATATGCAGTTCAATATCTTCAAATAAAGAGACATATTGGGTAATATACAGATATAATATATCATTTATCTTACAATGGTAAATTTATTTAATTTGAATACTTGTGTTTTGAAAAATGTTAATAAAATTGAAAATATTTTTCAAATATTTAAAGACCTATATGGTGATGTTTGTTTTATTCAGGAAACAAAATGGGATGACCATCTATAAGGTAGTTATACTATATCGCCGAATGTATATAATCACGCCTGTTCACGTTTTATTGGTTGAAATTAACGTTATATTAAATAGACTTGGTGTATACTTTGCCATTAGATCGTGAACGACCTTTATTTCTGAAGTAGCATTTGTCAGGAAAATGCAACTCTAAACAATCCCTTAACTCACAAATTTTCCCACTTATTCTAACTATAAACCCTACACTTTTAGGTGGTCAGTTCTGGAATGGTGGAGGAAGCTGAAGTGACCAGAGGAAGGCAGTGGCCTTCAGGAAGTGAACAGAAAAGATTCCCAAGTGGAATTCAAACCTAGACGGTGAGAGATACTGTGGAGTCAGTTAAGGAATGGTAGAGGAAGTCAGAGTACCCAAAGAATTTTTTTACCTTTCTTAAGCTGTCAAACTTTCTCACACTAAGAGTTTTGCTGAATAACCATAAACCTCTCACAGCTGGAATCCTTCTTTTTCTATCTTTCTTCTTTAAACCTGATTTTAGCCTTCCTATTTTTTCTCCTACTCTTATGGCCAGTACCACACGTTGCGTAATCGTCAAGAGTGACGGAGCCAACGATTGATGTAGATGTAGGCCAGTTGGACCTAGATGTTGACAGGTCATGCGAGTTGTAGACCACTTGGCCATCATGGTCCCTCTCACTGTCGCAGACAGGCACATAGATATTTTCGTCAGACCTTGATTATCATAAATAAATTCTAATACCCCTATTTTAATTCAGTAATATATGTATCATTTCATAAACTAAGTCGACATGAATTCACATACATTGACGTTTTGAAGTCATTTTCAGATACAATACTTGTACCTCTCTCATATATTACCCGGGGTACGCTTCTTATAAATATGCTAAACTATATGTTTTCTAGTATTTTGGTAATCACTAGCTACCGTCGGTTAAGTCTACAGAGGGTCGGTGTGTAATTACAGACTGTGAGCCGGATCGGCCCTTGTTTTAAGATAAGTGATAATATTTTATGTTTTATATGATACACATAGTTTATACAATTCATAAAAATATATTTTTTGAAACTTATAAATTGTTTATTTTTTCACGATTTTAGGACTGATTCGGTTATTCTAGGGGCATTTTGTTATTTTAAAAAGCATCCGATTGGCTAAACGGTACCTCATTTACTGACAAAATTATGCACATAATGTGAATTAGCGAATAAAAGTGATTACGGCGTGCCATAACGGGACGCCGCGATCTTTTTTATTCGATACTCACATTATGAGTACACAATTCACATTATGAGAACATAATAAAATTATCAATTGATAATTAAAAAAATCATAATTTAGTTTCATTAATGTGCGCCAAAATGACATACATAATGTAAATTATGTAATAAAAGTGATTGCGGCTTTACATATGTAACGGCGTAATGTTAAGTCGTGATCATTTGACATTCGGTATGGTTCGTGAATGACAACCCCTCAATTTATACAATACATATCTAGACAGCTTTGTTTCTCGTCTTGACTTCCAATTGAGTGTTGGTAGTTCAAGGTCTTGGATATGGGGCGCCGTTTATGATCAGTTTGTCATAAATTCGTCCATCCATAAGGACTATGTACAATGATATCAATTGGGTGTATTTAATAGTAGTACGAAGACCCGCATCATGCAAATAATTGCAGATACACTAGATGACTTCAGGTCTCTATTTCCAAAACTCCATTAAATCACTATTATTTTTTAATTTTAACCATGTACAGTTTTCCTGTATTTGTGCCACTCCTACAGACAGTGGCGTAGCAGCTTCTTATGCTTGTATGCTCAAACATTCACATGATATTTAGTTAAAAATCCTGGTTTGCAACAGTGGTCGAAATATTTGACTTTTTCGAACACTGCTTCGTTGTTCAATCCCCCCTTCTTTTTTTAAAACCGTGGTTTGTGTTTGTGTTCTTCCTATTTGTTTTACTATGGATGGATTAGTATGTATGTTTTTGATTTTGCACCACAATATCAAGAAAATTGATTCGTTTGTTTTAAAAAGCGTGACAGCAAACCACAGAGTCAGACATTGACACCATCGGTAAAATCTGAGAAAGGCCCACCAATCACTGTAGCAAGAAACGGTCATTGTTGAAAACAATGTGGTTGGTGTACTTTATAGAGCCAATCCTTATCATCCTAGTTTTTAAAATAATATTATATGTATATTGACTTCGGGCCCCAGTATAATAGTAAATATTTTTTAATCTGCTATATGCTAGTATTCGATTAAACATTCTCAAGTGCTTTTAAAAAAGAATAGCTTTACGTGTTTTACATTACTATTTATGAATAATGTATGCGTGTCATATTGTTGGTCCGCGCATTAGAGTGGGGTTATTTTTAAATTTGAGCTTTTAATTACTTGAATACTATTGAGTATATTTTCTCGAGTGTCTGTCTAAAGTCGAGAGTTTTATAATCATTGGTTTCTGTTTACAGCGTCTGGTTGGTTTTTTCCGACTGTTCTTTGTGAACTTGGTTGTGGCGCGTTCTTGTTGGGTATTGCTTCGTCCCTCGAGTAATGATAACTTAATCTGTGTTTCAGGGACGCTTTGTTTGAATGGCTTGACTATTCAAGTTATTGAATGTTTCTTATTTTGAATCTAGGGCGAAGTTATTTCTTTGTATTTCAATTACATTATGGATTTTATATGCAACTCGGGTTTTATGTAAGTATTATGGGAATTAAGACTTTGTACTTTGTAACTAGCCCAGTAATTATTCGTTAGCTTATTCCTCAGTACAAATTACAATGTATATGTTAGGAAAACATTATAATCTTTCCGTGTTCTTTTAAATTAAACTTATTCGAAATTAAACTCGGAAAGTAGGTAACTAATATTGCTCAGATTTTCTGACGCCAGTAATATTGCTCAGATTGTCTGACGCCATTTTCGTGATCATTCCTTACTAAGATTTTATATGAATTTAATTTGGCAATTTTGAAATCTTTATAATTTGCGAATTCTTAAGATATTTAGGAAATTGATATGGCATTTTGAAGACAACAATCTGTATTTAGTTTTGACAAAAATATTCATCGGTAGTTCCAAAAGAGATTGCCAAAATTATTGAAATTTAAGGCAAGTCCTAGGTAAGGAATGATTGGGTCTATTCTTTATGGATCTTACCCACGTCTATGCTTGTATTATTTATATCCCCCTTGACTTTGATTTTGAATTATCTCCCCCTTGATCATAAACGTGCAAATTTGATTTTGAATCATCTCCCCCTTGACCATTAACATGCAACTTCGATTTTGAATTATCTCCCCCTTGACCGTTAACGTGCAACTTCGATTTTGAATGATCTCCCCCTTGACCATAACCGTACAACTTTGATAAATGTCCATGCTATGTTAACAAAATACCGTTTTTTCTTCCTTTCTTTCTTTCTTTTATTAATTAAACACCATGCATTATATAGAGGATCTTAGACGAGTGAGGGTTTAATATGAAATTTATTAAACGAGTCTAAGATTCTATTTATCACAGAGACACAATGACATGTATGTAATTTGATGCCATACAGAAACAGTTGATTTCTATCTAAGTCAGACAAATCGCCTCCAAAGTAAGGCTGCGCAAGTAAGAATATAGTTAAATTTAGTTATAATTAAAGTAAAGTAAAATAATAAAGACAAAATCAGTATGTAAGTTCAAATTATGTTATATTTTTTTGAATCCATCAAAATTACATTTCAAAGAATTGGAAAGCCATCAAAAGTCCAAAAATAAACAACAGACTGATACAGTTTTCATATGACGTCATTTTGCGCGACCACTACGTAAATGATATCACTGCTGTGTTTAACATACCATTAGCAAACCCTTTGAGATTTTTTTCTTTCACTATACTAATTCCCTCTCCGTCTATACTTTTACGGACGGTATCCCCAGCATCAAATGCAGTCATTTTGATTTTGGCCTGACGTAGTAAAATTTGTTAAATGCAGTACGGAATATTTCCCCACGTTTTAAACAATTAGAAGCGCGAGAACTGATTACGCCACAATCAAGTGATTATATGACACCGTTTTATTCCATCAATAAACAGGAGAGTTATGTGATATATGTTTTATAACATATGTAAGGTTATTAAATGGATTTAAATAAAATAAAATAAATAAATAAATAAATAAATAAATAAATAAAAATAAATAATCGTTTAAAATGAAAGTATTTAATTTGCAAGACTCCTAATTAAATCAAAGAGCAATAAATAAATAAATAAATAATAAATAAATAAATAAATAAATAAATTTTTACCTAATCCAATCAGTCCGCCGAATTGGAATCCCAGAAATGTTTTGATATGTACATACTTCTCTGGTGGAGACGTGAAAAATTCCTTTATAAGATCACAGATAAAGAAACAAACTGAAAAAACGAGAGAAAATAATGTCAAAATTAATACTAAATGAATGAATGAATGAATGAATGAATGAATGAATGAATAGTAAATGTCAACGTTAACAATGAATGAATAAATGAATGAATGAATGAATGAATGAATGAATGAATGAATGAATGAATGAATGAATGAATGAATGAATGAATGAATAGTTGAAATGTCAACGTTAACAATGAATGAATGAATGAATGAATAGTTGAAATGTCAACGTTAACAATGAATGAATAAATGAATGAATGAATGAATGAATGAATGAATGAATGAATAAATGAATGAATAGTTGAAATGTCAACGTTAACAATGAATGAATAAATGAATGAATGAATGAATGAATAGTTGAAATGTCAACGTTAACAATGAATGAATGAATGAATGATGAATGAATAGTTGAAATGTCAACGTTAACAATGAATGAATGAATGAATGAATGAATGAATGAATGAATGAATGAAATGTCAACGTTAACAATGAATGAATAAATGAATGAATAGTTGAAATGTCAACGTTAACAATGAATGAATAAATGAATGAATAGTTGAAATGTCAACGTTAACAATGAATGAATAAATGAATGAATAGTTGAAATGTCAACGTTAACAATGAATGAATAAATGAATGAATGAATGAATGAATGAATGAATAAATGAATGAATAGTTGAAATGTCAACGTTAACAATGAATGAATAAATGAATTAATGAATGAATGAATGAATGAATGAATGAATGAATGAATGAATGAATGAATAGTTGAAATGTCAACGTTAACAATGAATGAATGAATGAATGAATGAATAAATAAATGAATGAATGAACTGTTGAAATGTCAACGTTAACAATGAATGAATGAATGAATGAATGAATAGTTGAAATGTCAACGTTAACAATGAATGAATGAATGAATGAATGAATGAATGAATGAATGAATGAATGAATGAATGAATGAATGAATGAAATGTCAACGTTAACAATGAATGAATAAATGAATGAATGAATGAATGAATAAATGAATGAATAGTTGAAATGTCAACGTTAACAATGAATGAATAAATGAATTAATGAATGAATGAATGAATGAATGAATGAATGAATGAATGAATGAATAGTTGAAATGTCAACGTTAACAATGAATGAATGAATGAATGAATGAATAAATAAATGAATGAATGAACTGTTGAAATGTCAACGTTAACAATGAATAAATGAATGAATGAATGAATGAATGAATGAACAGTTTAAAAGTGAAAGTTAACAATGAATGAATGAACGAATGAATGAACAGTTGAAATGTCAACGATTTACAATGAATGAATGAATGAACAGTTGAAATGCCAACGTTAATAATGAATAAATGAATGAATGAATGAATGAATGAATGAATGAATGAATGAATGAATGAATGAATGAACAGTTGAAATGTCAAAGTTAACAATGAAGGAATGGATGAACTGTTGAAATGTCAACGTTAACATTGAATGAATGAATTAATGAATGAATGAATGAATGAATGAATGAATGAATGAATGAACAGTCGAAATGTCAACGTTAACAATGAATGAATGAATGAATGAATGAATAGTTGAAATGTCAACGTTAACAATGAATGAATGAATGAATGAATGAATGAATGAATGAATGAATGAATGAATGAATGAATGAATGAATAGTTAAAATGTCAACGTTAACAATGAATGAATGAATGAATGAATGAATGAATGAATAGTTGAAATGTCAACGTTAACAATGAATGAATGAATGAATGAATGATGAATGAATGAATGAATGAATGAATGAATGAATGAATGAATAGTTGAAATGTCAACGTTAACAATGAATGAATGAATGAATGAATGAATGAATGAATGAATGAATGAATGAATGAATAGTTGAAATGTCAACGTTAACAATGAATGAATGAATGAATGAATGAATGAATGAATGAATGAATGAATGAATGAAATGAATGAATGAATGAATAGTTGAAATGTCAACGTTAACAATGAATGAATGAATGAATGAATGAATGAATGAATGATGAATGAATGAATAATTGAAATGTCAATGTTAACAATGAATGAATGAATGAATGAATGAATGAATGAATGAATGAATGAAAAGGCGCATGATAATACAGGATACCAAGATATTGGATTTCGCTTATATCGGGACCTCACCAGTTATTAGTAGCTGAAGTGTTTGAGTTTTTTATGTTCGCTAAGGGCATTATAAAAAGACCTGGAAGATAGTTTTTAGTTCTCTTAACGTTTGTGTGGAAAGACACGGAAAACGCTTGTGTCCCATTCTCGGAATGATTTTATTTACTCCAAACCCCAACTTCAGTGATTTTATGCGCAAACAATTATTGGGTATCAAATGAAATGGCGGACTTAGAGTGGGTTCTGGAGGTTGGACCCACCCCCATCTCTGCCCATTTAATTATGTGCGTTTATCACTTGCTCGGATTGTGGGAAAATGCAGGGATTTATGCTACAATGGCAACATTTTCATAAGTTTTTGGGGGAGCATGTAGTTCGTTCTTACGCATCAACTAAAATGATGGACTATATAATCTCTGGGTCCACAAATGCAGTTCTCTTGTGATCCCGATTCAATCATTCAAATGTAGATTGTGATCTATGTACGATGCAGGCCTTTCGAAAGAATAACACAATAAAGAAACGAATTACAGTATAAACAGCTCGCGCCGAAATAGCCTCATACATGTGGAATGTATTCAATGAAGACCAAACAAAACTGACTGTACACATAAGCTGTATGTAATGTACAAGTTATGCAGTGTTAAGCAGGTTATACGGACCCGTACATGTATGTGCCATGTCAAAGATTTGTGTATCCTGAGCTGCAAGCAAAGGGTAATTTAATCTTTAACAATATACATGCTTCCAATCTGTCAACAATTCGTCAAACGTAATATGTACTACATGTATATATAACATCATTGAAAGTGGTTCTATTTGGCCTTTAGTTTTTTATGAAGCTCGATGTCGTGTTTAGTATCGTGGTTTATACCCGCAATGTGCGAGTTATCCCCCTTCTATCGCTAAGCATTGTGTACTCTGGCAGCATTTATGCTTAGGAGACCACACTGCCGAAACCGAAAGACGTCTATTGAAGTGGGCGATTACTCCCACGGTGCCCCTACCCATACGAGATATACGTAATAGGATGGCAATTTCGTATAAAAGACCTGGGTAAAAACGTATTCATCAATTGAAATAATATAAATACATAGGTCATGGAACGAAGACCTAATTAAAGTTAAAGTTAAAGTCTGTCCCGAGCCATTAGGCCCATCAGGCCGGAGCTTATCCCGGTTTCGGTGGCGTTAAGCGACTGAGAGTACAAGACTCTCCCCTGAATGGGACGCCGGTCCATCGCAGGGTTAACCCCCAGCATTTTGCTGGTACTCATTTATTTTTCAGATGAGTGAACTGGAACAACGTGAAATTAAGTGTCTTGCTCAAGGACACAACACATCGCCCGGTCCAGGGATTGAACCCTCGACCTTCGAATCATGAGTTCAACGCCTTAACCACTAGGCCACGCGCTTCCACGCGAAGACCTAATGGAAGATGACTATTATAGCACATTTTGCTAACTTGAATCATGGTTCGATTTGCATGGATATTGCAATTATAGATAAAAAAAAGAGAATTATTTGTATCTGTTGGTCCTTTTAATAAGCTCTCTATGTATCAAATCGTGGGTACCGAGCAAATAAAAATACATTAATGTTCCGCAATCCAGGATTTCCGCAAAAGTATGCACGTCTTTAGGGTTCGGGACGAAATAAATGCGGACAAACTGTCCTTTTTCCGTCAAATTATCACCGTGATAAGACATCTGCAGATGACGTCAGTCCTCTTGTCGTCACTGACGTCATACAAAAATTACAAGCTACGTCATCTGTAGACTAAAAAAAATACGTTCTAGGTGGGTCTAAGTAATTTTTTGTTCTATAATCACATAATTTATTTCCTATCAACTTTACCGCTTGCAGTTAGAGGAAACTAAAATCGCAAAATTCCACTGGCAGTGGAAGGTAAAGCAAATCGTCCGAAATCGACCCGCTGGCAGTATAAGGGTTAATGTCGATGACAACATATCCATGTCTTCATGTCTTGGTGTCAAATCATTTCTTGACTTTAGGCACACCCCATAAATTTTATTCACTTCCGGTATCACCATTGTGGTTGGTTTCACTTTGTACGATCAAGCATATTGAACATAATGAAGGCGCATTTTGTGAGTTAAACCATAAACAGTGAAAACACTATCCAGAGTGAGTTTTTAACTAAATGTCTAGCTACTCTGGAATGTAATACATGAGGATTTTAATTGACACTAATGGATATTGATTCCAATGTACTCCGTATTTATCAGTTTATAGTCCCGTGTTGTCAAAGTTCGTGGCACCAAGAGTTTGTTTGCAAAATGTATTTTTCCAATGTTTAGAACACAGTCATTATTTTAGCATCGTCTTTAATTTCTCATAACTTTTCTTTTAAAGTAGTCTAAATTGGATAATTTTCATGAAATAGAACTAAACAAACGTTTATAAACAAACAACATCTTCATTGAAGCCACCATTCTGAAAAACGTTTAGAAAGGGTGGTCTTCTGGATTGTACATGCCTGGTTAACAGGTCTGGGATCCGCCCGACACGGCTGATCGCCCAATTGGCGGACATTCAAAGGTAGGTAATTCTTGTGGGTGTACACGCGAGTACACAGAAGAGTTCCACTGATCATGAGTAATACGCATAGATACTCGCGGTTGTCAGTGAAGCTTTGTAAATCTGACAAGCAACAAATTATAATGAGAGACATATCGGTAATGATTTTGAATTATGACATGGTAGATGAAATAAAATAAGAACTATTGGATGAAGATTTTTAATTAAACACAAATTGGTTGTTAATTCTAATCTATATAATAACTAAATTTAAACATTTAAATACACTAGGCCTATTTTTCTTGTTCTTTGGTCAGAGGACGACATTCGTTTTTCAGTTTTTCTTCCTTTTATAAGAATTTTTGTGTTTATAGTTTTTTTTTATATATTTTCCTTCACCGAGTTCGGAATACCAAGCAAGTCACTACAAAGCCATTTTGATGATAAAATCAATCGTAATTGTTAATTCGGCCTTTTTTTATTATCAGTATTATCTGTCTCTCTCAATCTTTTTAGCCTCCTTCTATAAGCTTAAACAATGAAAAGCTAAGAAAGATATAACTCTTAATAAATTCCAATGATTATCAATGTACAATTTAATTGTGATTCCAAAGAACAGAAGGCTAAATGTCATAGAGATGGGATACCGCAGAAAAAAATTACCACGGTATTTTACCAAATACCACGATATACCACACATCCATTTAGATTCAAAATACATGTAGTATATCTATTCCTATCTAACAGCTAAGGAATTTAGGCATTGGATATTTTGAGAATACCAAGGATGCTAACACACAATGAAATTCACAGAATTGTCTGTATTTCAACTAAGTTTATTCAAAACTTGAAATCTAAATCTCATAAGATTATTGTCAAACAAAGATTTTAACAAAATTCAAATGAACACATCAAAATTCAAACTGTTATTTCAACAATTATCAACATAATGATGTATATGAACACAGTATAAATCACTCAAATGTTTCCCTCATTAAACATACTAAATACCGGTATTCAAAGACTTTACCACGGTATTACCAGTACCTGGTCAGTACCACGGTAAACCGGTATACCGGTAATACTGCACACCACTACTAAATGACAAATCTTCAGTTTAGTTAGAATAATGCTGTTGGAACTTAAGCAGCATATAAATTTTCCCTACACTCCCGTCATTCCGATGTATAGCTACATATACAAGGGTAAAAACCAAAAAATCAAATTGCCACTAAAAGCTTTGTATATCATGGCAACAAGATTGAGAATTGAATCTTGTTGGCATATTTATATACCGATATGAGTTAAAGAATTTTTTAGATATTTACTTCACTGACTTTATAACAAAATACTTCTAACACAACCCTGATCATTTTTCCTGAACAATTACAAGTTAATTCATAGAGGAATTTATACATTGGTCGAAATTCATTAAAATTTTATTTATATTTAATGGGGGAGAAGGAATTGAAAGAAAATGAAAAAAATATCTTCAAAGAATTGGCTATAAAATGCACATTAATAACAATAAGTTGTGCATTTATCTGTTTTTCTTGTTCTTATCACACATCTGTACAAGGTAAGAAATATTCCTTTCAGTATTTCTATACTTGTCACTTCAATGTATTTTTGTACAGCGTGAACAAAGTGAACCTGTACTTTGTCATCGCTTTCTTCCAAGATATCGAGCTTCTTTGCTATGAAATTATAAGCTATGAGTACACCTGGAAATAGTGCGCCTGATAAATGAGCGTGAAAGAAGTATATCTGTTTTATCGTGAGATATGTATTCTGAGACGGGTAATGCATTTGGTTACATATGCACATTTGGAATAAATTTTCGGAATACATTTCAGAATCTAGTAAAATATTGCGACGGGATGCATCTAATAATTTCTGCAATTTGGCGAACTGATCTCATGTTTACAATAAAAAGTAGTTCGAGAAGTTTGCGTCCTACGATGTAAAATCATAACTTTTTAAGAAATGAACAGCAACGGCAGGTTGTTTAATTAATTCTTCGTGAAATCTACGGAAATTTAAATTTATTCTGAAGGTTATGATAACGTATTTTAATGTTGAGGCAATTGTGTCATATTTTAAAATGTTTATCGATTAGATTTTACTTTCGTGAAAGGGAGATAATTCGTACAGTGTTGTATGCAAATTTTAAATACAGTCGTTTTACCAGTTCCGAACAGGGTTTCATATAAGCGCTGCTGCAGACGTCATCCACAAGCAGAGGAAATAAAATTTATGTGGTGTAATAATACAAATGTTTACTGATTCCAAAATATCGACACCTGTCCTCAAAAACACGTGGTAGTATGTTTTCTTGAAAAAAGCATTTTCGTGATCACGATTTGTTTACATCGTTAAACTAGGTCACCAACAATCTGTCGTACATTTAGGAAGCGGTTGAAGAAACAGCAAATTGAGAAAGTTATTTTGCGATTCCTTTAATTGAACGGGATTGAAATTTTAGATTATTCGGTAGTAAAAATTCGGAACTGGTAAAACAACTAAATGATCCAGTTATGCATACAACCGCTAGAATGTACCCCCTCATAGCGACGGTAGGATCTGCAAAACTCTACTTTCTCTCTATCCGAAATGACAAAACGATCGGGTACAACTTTTTTAAATTTTAATTACCGATTGTCTTTTTCATATATTTATGAAATTAATTTTTTCTACCATTTAATTCAGCAATACATGGTTTGGTACATAAAAATTTGTTTCTTTTTCCAAAAAAAAAAAAAAAACCCATCCGTCGGACTATATGCATAGATCAACGACCCCCCCCCCCCCCCCCAATTTTCGGTTATATTCTGTCTTGCCACAACACAATTTTCCCAACTACGCTGTACAGCAGCACGACAGTGCTATGTTTAACTGAAATGTTTATAACCGGAAGTGCATTTTTAAGAGCTTATAACTTTTTTTGGTAGGACAGATTTTTCCCCCATGTGACAGATCTTTAGAAATATATGTTTACTGTAACTGCTCTAAATGTCAAGCCCCCTATGAAGAAATGAACCCCCTCGTCCGTTTTAAAAAATAGGTAATCATTTTTACTCCATTTTGAGCCTGTTTCTAGGCAAACAAATGAAATACGCATGGGCGATGTTATAGTCACAAAAATGCTTAGATGCTTCATCCCCCGATTGAAGGATTTTGATTCTTCTACCGTTTCAGGCGAATCTCAGACTTGGTTAAAGGTTACAAAACTGATTCTGTCAAAAACTTAATCTAAATGGCCTAGTGTATATTTACAATGCATGTAATTGTATTTATTGTGTTTAAATGAGTTAAAGGCATTTTCGGGTTTTTTCATTGCGCACCGAATCCGCGCATCCAGGGGCTACAACTCTGTTTACGTTATTGTCTGTGTAAGTGGTGCGACATTTCAAATGAAGGGATATACTAGCAGTAGACGAAGATCGACCGTAGCAACTGTAAACATCCGGCTTTCTTTTAATTAGTATTCCGCAATATAAATCGTATAAATCGTAAAATTATTGATCAAAATGCCTCTTAGAAGAAGAGGACGGTTTATTAAAGTATCGGATAAGAAAAGGCGAGAAGTATGTTCTGCCCGCATGATTCAAATTAACAAATCTGGTCCAACTGTTGTGGAACCCGAACGTGCTTCTCAACCACTAGCTTCGAAAAATGATTAAATGATATCTATTACAGTAAACATAAACAAATGGAAACCATACAACGGTGAATTGTCCAAATTTCATCACACCGTTGTAGCAATTAGGTTCTATCTATCTTGTGTAATCTAAAACGAAAAACGGTACGGCCTATAATGCGAGTATTACTAGCACAGATGCACAAAATGTAAACTTACCATGGTATAGAGTTTTCTCTCTTTGACCACACCACAAAGTAATGGA
This sequence comes from Anadara kagoshimensis, assembly GCA_021292105.1. Classification (NCBI taxonomy): domain Eukaryota; kingdom Metazoa; phylum Mollusca; class Bivalvia; order Arcoida; family Arcidae; genus Anadara; species Anadara kagoshimensis. The sequence goes on along the minus strand of CM037863.1, from coordinate 31,890,570 downwards.
AATTTACGTAAGTTCCAAGAGATATTAGAATGTCGACATGGTTGAACAAAACTGTTCTGTTTTATTCTTTTCATTGGAGTTTTTGAAATCTTAAAGATTCACAGACATTTTTTACGATAATTATGAATCTATTTTTAATATTCAGATTATAAAACAAAGATTAATATTGTCAATTATATGTAAAAATATACTTTGTTTTGCTTTGTTTTGTTTATTATCTTGAATCTGATGCTAATATTTGAATTAACTGAAGAGAGAAAACCTTTTGGGGATTTTTTTATTTTTTCAATGGAAAATTTGAAAAAAATCATGGGGGTAGGGATAATTTTTTATTTTTAAATCCTAAAATATCCTGGTGACCTATCAATTTTTCTTTGTTTTTGTGAAGTATATAGTCTGGTTAAGCTTTTGGCAGAATTTGAAAAGATTTCGAATCGTAGATTTTTTTTATACATGAAAATGTATGGAATTTTTGTGAAAAAGGCGGTAAAATGAGCTCTACCTCCAATGTATTTTTTACCAATTATTTTAATAAATGTGTATTGAACTGCCAATTTTGACATTTTTAACATGTTATATATGGGTATGATGTATTTTTGCTGTTTATAACATTTTAATGAATTTCTTGAGTTTGTTTGAGGTTGATTTTTCAATTATACCGATTTTTGGTAAAAATGCAAAATCCTTGAAATACTGCATATATTGAACAAGAGTTGTTGAAAAATTACATGCGGTGACCTACCATTATTTTTGCATATTTTTGTTTGCATGTTCATATAGAACAAACAGTGAAAAAATTAGCTTGTTTTGAATGGTGGTTCTATTTCATAGCATATGCCTTTAAACAAGCTTATTTAAGGGGCTATGTACCTAGAAAATAAGGGTACCTAGAAAATAAGCCCAGGGAACAAAATAATCAAAATAATTAGAAAGCCTAGGGACGTTTCTCGTGCCCAAGAGTTTTGCTTACGTGGTAGAATGTTGAAATTTGGCTTATTAATAATAATATACTATTTATACTTTTGTGAAAAAAAAATCATTAAAATTGATTAAGTTTAAATAAAAATATTTCAATTTTAATTTTTGATAACAGTAGTTACTCCATGCATGTATATGTAAAGTTTATGCATATTTCTACTGCCCAGGAGTTTACAATTTCTGCAGAAGTCTGAAATTTTGAAATACTTATAAACATATGTTATTTATAATCATGTTAAAAAATAAATGAGATTGGTGTAAGAAAAATGGAGTAATTTTTACTTTCAATTGCCAACAAAAACCGTTAGACTTTATCATCAAAGAGAGTTAACTCTTGTAGAACTTGGATCGGTGCCATTTTTATTTTATTTTGTACAGAACTCTGTGGTCAGTGACTATCACAGTAAATGAGGCTTTAAATTATAAATTTATTCATCGGAAATACATGAACCAATAATCTGATGACCATTCACTGATATGATGCAACTTCTACAGCCGTGCAGCATTCTTTCATCAAGATCTTGTATAAGTAATAGGTGGATGTCAAAATTTAGTAGTTTTTGCATCTTGACAGTTTTAAATTCTTTTTTCCATAATCTGTCAAGATACAGTTTCAATGTGTTGCAATATTTGGAATTTACCATAATTTTTCTTAATACTTATATCAGAGATCCGGAAAGGTTGATGATTCATTCAATTCAGAATATTTCTGAAAGCCTGAAATTTCGTAAATGAAACTTTCAATTTTCAAAAGACATTATGTCAACACAAAGAAAAAGAAATTAAGCCTAAAATTAACCAGTGTTCCGAGTAATATTTCAACATGATGCTGCATTGTAATATCAAAAGTAATATGGACGAAAGTATACATTTCATTTTTTCTCTATAAAGTTTATTTACATACTAGTACATGTACTTCATAATTTAAACTAAACAGTTGGAAATTTCAAAAGTTGATTGCCTAAATTACACTGAAGCTATGAGAAGATTCTGTCGACTATGTGCTATATCCCACCATTTTCTGCAATCAGGATTAATTGTTCTGTTTATTATACAAACATTTATCACAATATTTCTAGAGTCTACCAGACAATAATCACGGCAATTATACTCACAAAAACATAGCCCCACTTGAGACAATTTTTTTCACAGGCCACAAATTTTTTGAAGCATGTGAAGTATATTTTTATATCCCTCTATTCTTGTTCACATGATGTCAGTGATTGGCATATTTTGTCATGTTTGCTAGTGCTCTTGTTGTATGAAAGAAAACATATTTTGTTTTATGAAAGTTCTTTATGTTTTTTTTCAGATAATAAATTGATAATGGATTTGGGTTGAGACAGAAACTATCACCATGAATTACCCACCAAAGAAAAAGCTTGGCCCTCCACCACGGTGGATTAATTGTCCAAGGAAAGGTCAACTTATTGTAGGTATGTAATAAAGTTTATGGTCTGTATAGCTAACCCATTATGTGTCTTGTATTGTGTCTGTATAGCTTACCCACCATGTGTCTTGTATTGTGTCTGTATAGCTTACCCACCATGTCATGTGTCTTGTATTGTGTCTGTATAGCTCACCCACCATGTCATGTGTCTTGTATTGTGTCTGTATAGCTCACCCATCATGTGTCTTGTATTGTGTCTGTATAGCTCACCCATCATGTGTCTTGTATTGTGTCTGTATAGCTTACCCACCATGTCATGTGTCTTGTATTGTGTCTGTATAGCTCACCCACCATGTCATGTGTCTTGTATTGTGTCTGTATAGCTCACCCATCATGTGTCTTGTATTGTGTCTGTATAGCTTACCCACCATGTCATGTGTCTTGTATTGTGTCTGTATAGCTCACCCACCATGTGTCTTGTATTGTGTCTGTATAGCTCACCCATCATGTGTCTTGTATTGTGTCTGTATAGCTTACCCACCATGTCATGTGTCTTGTATTGTGTCTGTATAGCTCACCCATCATGTGTCTTGTATTGTGTCTGTGACATCTTACAGCCTGTTTTTATTTTATTTTAATCCTTAAATGTAAAGAGAATTGCATATTTTCTTGCTATGTCCCATGTTGGTATTTATGAATGACAAGTCAAAGTCATCATTAAAATAGGTACCCTTATCTTAGTTTTAATGATGTCATTACAAATAGATTTGAAAAGTCAAATTTATATAAAAAAAAATTGATAATTCTCAATTTTTAAAATTGGTTGATTATTATCCCAGGAGGAGAGTAATACTGGTATCCTATTTCTATTGGAAAGACCTTCTGCTGTTATTTACAATGTAGACTGTTTCAGTATTGAGAATGGATCATGTGCATTGAAGATCTACGTGACGTCTGTGCATTGTATAATTATTAATAATATTAATACTTTGAAACATTGTCTGTCCATCCATCTGTCCATAGACACAATTTTGTCTTGATGTTTATTCAGTAACTGGTATATATAATCCATTCTTTTTTAAACTGCACAGATATAAGGTATCATAAGAACCTGTACACCTGTAATTATCAGTTAGATCAGATATATATTTTAGGGACAAATTGCCATTTCCACACTTAGAATTTGGCCATAAATATAATTTGTCTGGAGTTTTATTTAATTATGTATGATCCAATTATTCTGAAACTATGTACAGATGGACTCATCACCCAGATTGGTTTTCATCACCAACAATAGGGGGTATTATTCCCCTCCAGAGACAGTTCTAGTTTAGTGTATCATTGATGTCAGTATTATGTGTGAAGAGAAATGTTCATTTTATTTTTATTAAGCATAAAAGATAAATAAAAATGAAATAAACAGGAACATATAATGAGATATACCGGTTATTAATATTTGTATTTTTGTTATATTTATTGTAGGTAAATTCTTGCCATTTAAAACACCATTAGATCATAAATATGATGACATGATTCCAGAATATAGTCAGTTTAATATTGGTATGCTGTTTTCATCACTAAAGACTATGAAGGTAAAATAGTAATACCGGTGGTTATACTTAACATTGGTATATACCGGTACATCTAAATCTAAAATTATCATTTTCTACTAATTATATTCTACAAGATTAAGTATTCAAGGGTGCATTCAAAATGTTTAAAATTTTAGTTTTTTTCCAAATGCGTTATAAGAGAAATCTGTTTTAATGAGAAGTAACTGAGTTGATTAATTGGAAATACAGTGTCTGTTACCTAGAGCCTTCCTGGATAATAATTTACAAGTTGGAAGCATTATTTTAAATAGGATGTTTAAAAAAAATTAAAAATGATTGCCTGATACAAAGTGCCAGGTATTTTTTTTAAAATTTGTTTACTTATGGTTGGTACAAATACAGATTGCATAAATGATGCACAAACACACACACACACACACACACACACACACACACACACTATTGATGTAAACATGTTTTTAAATCACATCACACATGTACAATGTATCAAAGATAACAGTAGGGTGTCTGGTCAGCTCGTTCCAATTCCAATTTGTTCCAACTGATTCTTGCCAACTCATTCCATCTTTTTATGCAGAGTTTTTACACCTCTGATTTAGTTACCAATACTTTTCAACTAAATTACCAACTTGTTCCAACTTTTTTTTACCAAACTGGGGTTTGAAAACGTTTCAAATGATTTACCTAACTTAATTCCTATAATATTATAGACAATTTCTCTTCTTTTTTGGTCATGTAACAAAAAAAAAAAAAAAAAAAAAATAAAAAAAAAAAATTCCCTGATCTCTCTGATTGGTTCATTATTATTTTCTACAGTACTGTATCTTAGTTGGAATGAGTTGGTAATAAAAAGTGGAACGAGTTGACTAGTAGTATTCAACAGTAGAAATCACATTGTAATTACAAAACAACTAATCATCTTCTTATTTTGATTCAATCTTCATAATAAGTGCTGTATGTTACTTGCTGCGGGATGAGTTCCAGCAAAATTGTATTCAGACTTACAGTGACAATTAAGCGGCACTGTGATTAAGTAGCAAAAACTTGTTTTCCAACATAAAAGCAATGTATAAATTTAATAAGTGGAAGAAAACTTTGAAAAATAGCGTCTGTATGCTATTGCTGTTTAAAATTAAACTACAGAGTGATTATCATAGAAAAATGGCGTCTGTATGCTATTGCTGTTTAAAAACTACAGAGTGATTATCATAGAAAAATGGCGCTGTATGCTATTGCTGTTTAAAAACTACAGAGTGATTATCATAGAAAAATGGCGCTGTATGCTATTGCTGTTTAAAAACTACAGAGTGATTATCATTACATGTCTGTTTTCTGTATTCTTTTTCTTTACAAGATTTTTGTTTTATATTCAGATAAAGATGGGATTATTAATTGACTTGACAAACACAAAGCGGTTTTATGACAGTCGAGAAGTTGAAAAGAATGACTGTAGATACGTTAAACTTCAGTGTAGAGGGTAAGTTACTGAATGTAATAATTTGTAGATTGACCTTAGTATAAAGTCTGGGTTAACTTCACCATTACCTACTGAGTTTGAATAAGTTTATATTATATTGTTATTGATGTGATAACCAAGTGAAAATATTAAGATCCCAACTGGGATTCCAGGATCCCATTCAGGAATTGGGAAGATAACATACATTTAATGGGATTCCCAAACAGGTATCCTGGTATTCCAACTGTGATCCCAGTTTAAATGTCAGGATTCCCATCTCTAATCCACTTTTTAAGATGGGGATCTTGTATATTTATCTAATGGGATCCTTCAAATCCTAAACAGGAATCTCCAGCTACATTTGACAAAATCTGAGAAACTGATAGAACACTATTTTGAAAAAAAAGTCAATCAAGATTCCGATAGAACCATGAATAAACTGAAGACCTGTCTAAACTGAACCTTGAGTAAAGTGAGTTGAGTTGAGAAACAGCTTTTTATGACCAAGTCAAAACTTTTTCATTTATATTCAGACATGGCAGCTAGGTGGATGTGCAGAAATTTTGCCTGTGTGTTGTGCTGATAGCATTATACATGTACAACAGGGTTCTTTATAGTGCCAAGCCTACCATGACATAGGACCTGTTTTATATTAAGATCCTGTCAGAAAGAACCATGACTTTGGTGAAAAAAACAGTCACTTAACCCACTTTCAAGTCTTGGGTCAGACGTGATGGGGGTTTAAACCCATGACCTCCCACTTACAGAGTGAGCACTCTACCAACTGAGCTGCAGCAGTGGTGGCTAAACTGAACACTGAATACTGTCCTAAATGAAACCTGAGTAAACTGAAAACCTGTCTAAACTGAACCCTGAGTAAACTGAAAACCTGTCTAAACTGAACCCTGAGTAAACTGAAAACCTGTCTAAACTGAACCCTGAGTAAACTGAAAACCTGAGTAAACTGAAAACCTGTCTAAACTGAACCCGAGTAAACTGAAACCTGAGTAAACTGAAAACCTGTCTAAACTGAACCCTGAGTAAACTGAAAACCTGTCTAAACTGAACCCCGAGTAAACTGAAACCCTGTCTAAAATGAAACCTGAGTAAACTGAAAACCTGTCTAAACCGAACCCTGAGTAAAGGGAAAACCTATCTAAAATTATCCCTAATGTAAACTGAAAACTTGTTTTAAGTGAACCATGTGTAACCCCAAGTGAACCCTAAAAGTGTTATCTGAACAAAATCAGACTGCCAGTTCAGGTGTTAGACAGGGTTTACTGTATGATTATATATGTTCACCTATAATGATCGGTGATGGTTTTTGACTAAAAACTTAAACAGGCTATCCTTAAATTTGTGATCAAAATAAACAAATTTGCATTTTTATGATCAAAAATGACAGATTAACAAGGTCTACCTTAACTTAATATTTATAATTATATATATTTATTTTTCAGACACGGCGAAACTCCAGAAGCAGAACAAACACAAGCATTTATTGAACTATGTGCCAGATTTATATCTCAAAAACCATTAGAAGTAGTCGGTAAGTGATACAGTAACCATGGTAACAGACAATTGTATTTAGTAGGTATATATCATATTCTAACATGACCTGTGTTATCCTTCATACAAAACATGAAGATATCAATCCTTGGTAAAACAAACAACATATGGTATATTTCTTAATAATTTGAACAGTAAAAAATCAGGTTTTTACAAACCAAGCCTTACAGTAGTATAATTGTATGTATATTATTGTTACCTTGTTTATCTGTCATTATGCTGGGATCCTGATTTTCATGCATTCCTTATTTCAGTTTTATACAACAATAAAAAGTTTTATTATACCTCATTAGAAAAATACGATACTATCTGTAATTTGATTGGATCGTTGGATCATGTGATCAGGGTAGAGAAAACATTGTGTATCCCTCTGAAAACATCATATACAACCTCTTCGGAACTAACTATTATGTCACAATGATATGATGTCATCGATGGAGAATCGGTCATGACGTTCTAGCGTTTGCCTCCGATGAGTTCCGATAGGAAAAAAAGCAATGAATCTGAGACTGTTTTTTTGAAATATTTTCTTTCTTTCTGTCTTTTTTGAAATATTTTCTTTCTTTCTGTCTTTTTTATTTCCATGGTTATCTTTCAGTATAATAAATAATTTATTGCCTTTGTTTGACGGAGATATGAACATTTGTTCACCCTTAACAAGTCACATTTCCCTCGGTCTTCGCCTCGGGAAATATGACTTGTTGCGGGTGAACAAATGTTCATATCTCCCTCACTCAAAGGCAATAAATGTATAATATATCATGTTACTGATTTACTTTTGATTCAAAATAATTTATTAATTAAATTTCTTATTCCCCCTAAAGGGAGAAAACAGTACAGTTGAAAAATTGTGGATCACTGTTTATGTGTTTACATTGTACAACTTTGAGTGAACATTAATGAAATGCCTACATTGATGATTTTTATCATCAGACAGTGTTAGCACACTGGGAGATCTCTATTACTCTAAACATTTGTTATAGTGACATGTGCAAAACATGTGGATTAAAAACTTTACTTCTTGAAAATAAACAAGACAAATAATATTTATTTGAAAATATCCTTGCATATGGGCCTAACTGCTGAAAATTTGAATGTTCTCTGTAATTAATGTAATTGACCATAGAACCTCTGCCTGCATGAGATATATGGACTATCTTCAGGTAAGTGTTTACCTCCATGGGCCTCTTGTTAAAAGAAATCCTGTTTTATCTTGTTTTACAACTTGACTTATGATTTTACTTTTAGGGGTACACTGCACACATGGTTTTAATAGAACAGGTTTCTTGATAGCTGCATATCTGGTTGAGAAAATGTCCTGGAGGTCTGTTGTTATTTATATTTTACCAGTATTTTATATTTATATGTTCAATCAAAAGTTGGAGGTCTGTTGTTTTTAGCTCACCTGAGCACAAAGTGCTCAAGTGAGCTATTGTGATCAGTCTTTGTCCGTCGTGGGTCGTGCGTCGTGCGACGTGCGTCGTGCGTCGTGCGTCGTGCGTCAACTTTTCATTGTTAACACTCTAGAGGCCACAGGTTTTGTTATATATTCATCAAACTTGTCCAGAACATTGTTCAGGTCAAAAGCTAAGTCAAGTTCATATATGGAATGTGTTGGATCAATAAGTAGGTCACTAGGTCAAATCAAAGAAAAACCTTGTTAACACTCTAGAGTCCATATTTTTTGTCCAATCTTCATATAATTTGTCCAGAACAACGTTCATGACCAAAGCAAGGTCAAGTTCGTATATGGGTCATGTTGGATCAATAAGTAGGTCACTAGGCCAAATCATAGAAAAACATTGTTAACACTCTAGAGTCCATATTTTTTGTCCAATCTTCATATAATTTGTCCAGAACGATGTTCATGACCAAAGCAAGGTCAAGTTCGTATATGGGTTATGTTGGGTCAATAAGTAGGTCACTAGGTCAAATCATAGAAAAACCTTGTTAACGCTATAGAGTCCATATTTTTTGTCCAATCTTCATATAATTTGTCCAGAATCATGTTCATGACCAAAGCAAGGTCAAGTTCGTATATGGGTTATGTTGGGTCAATAAGTAGGTCACTAGGTCAAATCATAGAAAAACTTTGTTAACGCTATAGAGTCCATATTTTTTGTCCAATCTTCATATAATTTGTCCAGAATGATGTTCATGACCAAAGCAAGGTCAAGTTCGTATATCGTTAATGTTGGGTTAATAAGAAGGTCACTAGGTCAAATCAAAGAAAAACCTTGTTAACACTATAGAGTCCATATTTTTTGTCCAATCTTTATATAATTTGTCTAGAACGATGATCATGACCATAGCAAAGTCAAGGACATATACCGATCATGTTGGGTCAATACGTAGGTCACTAGGTCAAATAAAAGATAAACCTTGTTAACACTCTAGAGTCCATATTTTTTGTCCAATCTTCATATAATTTGTCCAGAACAATGTTCATGACCAAAGCAAGGTCAAGTTCGTATATGGGTCATGTTGGGTCAATACGTAGGTCACTAGACCAAATCATAGAAAAACCTTGTTAACACTATAGAGCCCATAGTTTTTGTCCAATCTTCATATAATTTGTCCAGAACGATGTTCATGACCAAAGGAAGGTCAAGTTCGTATTTTGGGTCATGTTGGGTCAATAAGTAGGTCACTAGACCAAATCATAGAAAAACCTTGTTAACACTATAGAGCCCATAGTTTTTGTCCAATCTTCATATAATTTGTCCAGAATGATGTTCATGACCAAACCAAGGTCAATTTCTTATATGGGTCATGTTGGATCAATAAGTAGGTCACTAGGCCAAATCATAAAAAAACCTTGTTTACACTCTAGAGTCCATATTTTTCGTTTAATCTTCATATAATTTGTCCAGAACAATGTTCATGACCAAAGCAAGGTCAAGTTCGTATATGGGTGATGTTGGGTCAATAAGTAGGTCACTAGGTCAAATCATAGAAAAACCTTGTTAACACTATAGAGTCCATATTTTTTGTCCAATCTTCATATAATTTGTCCAGAATGATGTTCATGACCAAAGCAAGGTCAATTTCTTATATGGGTCATGTTGGATCAATAAGTAGGTCACTAGGCCAAATCATAAAAAAACCTTGTTAACACTCTAGAGTCCATATTTTTCGTTTAATCTTCATATAATTTGTCCAGAACAATGTTCATGACCAAAGCAAGGTCAAGTTCGTATATGGGTTATGTTGGGTCAATAAGTAGGTCACTAGGTCAAATCATAGAAAAACCTTGTTAACGCTATAGAGTCCATATTTTTCGTTTAATCTTCATATAATTTGTCCAGAACAATGTTCATGACCAAAGCAAGGTCAAGTTCGTATATGGGTTATGTTGGGTCAATAAGTAGGTCACTAGGTCAAATCATAGAAAAACCTTGTTAACGCTATAGAGTCCATATTTTTTGTCCAATCTTTATATAATTTGTCTAGAACGATGATCATGACCATAGCAAAGTCAAGGACATATACCGATCATGTTGGGTCAATACGTAGGTCACTAGGTCAAATAAAAGATAAACCTTGTTAACACTCTAGAGTCCATATTTTTTGTCCAATCTTCATATAATTTGTCCAGAACAATGTTCATGACCAAAGCAAGGTCAAGTTTGTATATGGGTCATGTTGGGTCAATACGTAGGTCACTAGACCAAATCATAGAAAAACCTTGTTAACACTATAGAGCCCATAGTTTTTGTCCAATCTTCATATAATTTGTCGTATATGGGTGATGTTGGGTCAATAAGTAGGTCACTAGGTCAAATCATAGAAAAACCTTGTTAACACTATAGAGTCCATATTTTTTGTCCAATCTTCATATAATTTGTCCAGAATGATGTTCATGACCAAAGCAAGGTCAATTTCTTATATGGGTCATGTTGGATCAATAAGTAGGTCACTAGGCCAAATCATAAAAAAACCTTGTTAACACTCTAGAGTCCATATTTTTCGTTTAATCTTCATATAATTTGTCCAGAACAATGTTCATGACCAAAGCAAGGTCAAGTTCGTATATGGGTTATGTTGGGTCAATAAGTAGGTCACTAGGTCAAATCATAGAAAAACCTTGTTAACGCTATAGAGTCCATATTTTTCGTTTAATCTTCATATAATTTGTCCAGAACAATGTTCATGACCAAAGCAAGGTCAAGTTCGTATATGGGTTATGTTGGGTCAATAAGTAGGTCACTAGGTCAAATCATAGAAAAACCTTGTTAACGCTATAGAGTCCATATTTTTTGTCCAATCTTTATATAATTTGTCTAGAACGATGATCATGACCATAGCAAAGTCAAGGACATATACCGATCATGTTGGGTCAATACGTAGGTCACTAGGTCAAATAAAAGATAAACCTTGTTAACACTCTAGAGTCCATATTTTTTGTCCAATCTTCATATAATTTGTCCAGAACAATGTTCATGACCAAAGCAAGGTCAAGTTTGTATATGGGTCATGTTGGGTCAATACGTAGGTCACTAGACCAAATCATAGAAAAACCTTGTTAACACTATAGAGCCCATAGTTTTTGTCCAATCTTCATATAATTTGTCCAGAACGATGTTCATGACCAAAGCAAGGTCAATTTCTTATATGGGTCATGTTGGATCAATAAGTAGGTCACTAGGCCAAATCATAAAAAAACCTTGTTTACACTCTAGAGTCCATATTTTTCGTTTAATCTTCATATAATTTGTCCAGAACAATGTTCATGACCAAAGCAAGGTCAAGTTCGTATATGGGTGATGTTGGGTCAATAAGTAGGTCACTAGGTCAAATCATAGAAAAACCTTGTTAACACTATAGAGTCCATATTTTTTGTCCAATCTTCATATAATTTGTCCAGAATGATGTTCATGACCAAAGCAAGGTCAATTTCTTATATGGGTCATGTTGGATCAATAAGTAGGTCACTAGGCCAAATCATAAAAAAAACCTTGTTAACACTCTAGAGTCCATATTTTTCGTTTAATCTTCATATAATTTGTCCAGAACAATGTTCATGACCAAAGCAAGGTCAAGTTCGTATATGGGTTATGTTGGGTCAATAAGTAGGTCACTAGGTCAAATCATAGAAAAACCTTGTTAACGCTATAGAGTCCATATTTTTTGTCCAATCTTCATATAATTTGTCCAGAACGATGTTCATGACCAAAGCAAGGTCAAGTTCGTATTGGGTTGTTGGGTCAATAAGTAGGTCACTAGACAAATCATAGAAAAACCTTGTTACACTATAGAGCCATAGTTTTTGTCCAATCTTCATATAATTTGTCCAGAATGATGTTCATGACCAAACAAGGTCAATTCTTATATGGGTCATGTTGGATCAATAAGTAGGTCACTAGGCCAAATCATAAAAAAACCTTGTTACACTCTAGAGTCCATATTTTTCGTTTAATCTTCATATAATTTGTCAGAATGTTCATGACCAAAGCAAGGTCAAGTTCGTATATGGGTGTTGGGTCAATAAGTAGGTCACTAGGTCAAATCATAAAGAAAACCTTGTTAACACTATAGAGTCCATATTTTTTGTCCAATCTTCATATAATTTGTCCAGAATGATGTTCATGACCAAAGCAAGGTCAATTCTTATATGGGTCATGTTGGATCAATAAGTAGGTCACTAGGCCAAATCATAAAAAAACCTTGTAACACTCTAGAGTCCATATTTTTTAATCTTCATATAATTTGTCCAGAACAATGTTCATGACCAAAGCAAGGTCAAGTTCGTATATGGGTTATGTTGGGTCAATAAGTAGGTCACTAGACCAAATCATAGAAAAACCTTGTTAACGCTATAGAGTCCATATTTTTCGTTTAATCTTCATATAATTTGTCCAGAACATGTTCATGACCAAAGCAAGGTCAAGTTCGTATATGGGTTATGTTGGGTCAATAAGTAGGTCACTAGGTCAAATCATAGAAAAACCTTGTTAACGCTATAGAGTCCATATTTTTGTCCAATCTTTATATAATTTGTCTAGAACGATGTCATGACCATAGCAAAGTCAAGGACATTACCGATCATGTTGGGTCAATACGTAGGTCACTAGGTCAAATAAAAAAAACCTTGTTAACACTCTAGAGTCCATATTTTTTGTCCAATCTTCATATAATTTGTCCAGAACAATGTTCATGACCAAAGCAAGGTCAAGTTTGTATATGGGTCATGTTGGGTCAATACGTAGGTCACTAGACCAAATCATAGAAAAACCTTGTTAACACTATAGAGCCCATAGTTTTTGTCCAATCTTCATATAATTTGTCGTATATGGGTGATGTTGGGTCAATAAGTAGGTCACTAGGTCAAATCATAGAAAAAAACCTGTTAACACTATAGAGTCCATATTTTTTGTCCAATCTTCATATAATTTGTCCAGAATGATGTTCATGACCAAAGCAAGGTCAATTTCTTATATGGGTCATGTTGGGTCAATAAGTAGGTCACTAGGCCAAATCATAAAAAACCTTGTTAACACTCTAGAGTCCATATTTTCGTTTAATCTTCATATAATTTGTCCAGAACAATGTTCATGACCAAAGCAAGGTCAAGTTCGTATATGGGTTATGTTGGGTCAATAAGTAGGTCACTAGGTCAAATCATAGAAAAACCTTGTTAACGCTATAGAGTCCATATTTTTCGTTTAATCTTCATATAATTTGTCCAGAACAATGTTCATGACCAAAGCAAGGTCAAGTTCGTATATGGGTTATGTTGGGTCAATAAGTAGGTCACTAGGTCAAATCATAGAAAAACCTTGTTAACGCTATAGAGTCCATATTTTTTGTCCAATCTTTATATAATTTGTCTAGAACGATGATCATGACCATAGCAAAGTCAAGGAATATACCGATCATGTTGGGTCAATACGTAGGTCACTAGGTCAAATAAAAGATAAACCTTGTTAACACTCTAGAGTCCATATTTTTTGTCCAATCTTCATATAATTTGTCCAGAACAATGTTCATGACCAAAGCAAGGTCAAGTTGTATATGGGTCATGTTGGGTCAATACGTAGGTCACTAGACCAAATCATAGAAAAACCTTGTTAACACTATAGAGCCCATAGTTTTTGTCCAATCTTCATATAATTTGTCCAGAACGATGTTCATGACCAAAGCAAGGTCAATTCTTATATGGGTCATGTTGGATCAATAAGTAGGTCACTAGGCCAAATCATAAAAAAACCTTGTTTACACTCTAGAGTCCATATTTTTCGTTTAATCTTCTATAATTTGTCCAGAACAATGTTCATGACCAAAGCAAGGTCAAGTTCGTATATGGGTGATGTTGGGTCAATAAGTAGGTCACTAGGTCAAATCATAGAAAAACCTTGTTAACACTATAGAGTCCATATTTTTTGTCCAATCTTCATATAATTTGTCCAGAATGATGTTCATGACCAAAGCAAGGTCAATTTCTTATATGGGTCATGTTGGATCAATAAGTAGGTCACTAGGCCAAATCATAAAAAAACCTTGTTAACACTCTAGAGTCCATATTTTTCGTTTAATCTTCATATAATTTGTCCAGAACAATGTTCATGACCAAAGCAAGGTCAAGTTCGTATATGGGTTATGTTGGGTCAATAAGTAGGTCACTAGGTCAAATCATAGAAAAACCTTGTTAACGCTATAGAGTCCATATTTTTTGTCCAATCTTCATATAATTTGTCCAGAACGATGTTCATGACCAAAGCAAGGTCAAGTTCGTATATGGGTTATGTTGGGTCAATAAGTAGGTCACTAGGTCAAATCAAAAAAAAACCTTGTTACACTCTAGAGTCCATATTTTTTGTCCAATCTTCATATAATTTGTCCAGAACAATGTTCATGACCAAAGCAAGGTCAAGTTCATATATCGTTAATTTTGGGTCAATAAGTAGGTCACTAGGTCAAATCAAGAAAAACCTTGTTAACACTCTAGAGTCCATATTTTTGTCCAATCTTATATAATTTGTCCAGAATGATGATCATGACCATAGCAAAGGTCAAGAACATACCGATATGTTGGGTCAATAAGTAGGTCACTAGGTCAAATCAAGAAAAACCTTGTTAACACTCTAGAGTCCATATTTTTGTCCAATCTTATATAATTTGTCCAGAACAATGATCATGACCAAGCAAAGTCAACTTCGTATATGGGCATGTTGGGTCAATACGTAGGTCACTAGTCAAATCAAGAAAACCTTGTTAACACTATAGAGTCCATATTTTTTGTCCAATCTTCATATAATTTGTCCAGAACAATGTTCATGACCAAAGCAAGTCAAGTTGTATATGGGTCATGTTAGGTCAATACGTAGGTCACTAGACCAAATCATAGAAAAACCTTGTTAACACTATAGAGCCCATAGTTTTTGTCCAATCTTCATATAATTTGTCCAGAACGATGTTCATGACCAAAGCAAGGTCAATTTTTATATGGGTCATGTTGGATCAATAAGTAGGTCACTAGGCCAAATCATAAAAAAACCTTGTTACACTCTAGAGTCCATATTTTTCGTTTAATCTTCATATTAATTTGTCCAGAACAATGTTCATGACCAAAGCAAGGTCAAGTTGTATATGGGTGATGTTGGGTCAATAAGTAGGTCACTAGGTCAAATCATAGAAAAACTTGTTAACACTATAGAGTCCATAGTTTTTGTCCAATCTTCATATAATTTGTCCAGAATGATGTTCATGACCAAAGCAAGGTCAATTTCTTATATGGGTATGTTGGATCAATAAGTAGGTCACTAGGCCAAATCATAAAAAACCTTGTTAACACTCTAGAGTCCATACTTTTTGTAATCTTCATATAATTTGTCCAGAATGATGTTCATGACCAAAGCAAGTAAGTTCGTATATCGTTATGTTGGGTCAATAAGTAGGTCATTAGGTCAAATAAACAAAAACCTTGTTAACACTCTAGAGTCCATATTTTTTGTCCAATCTTCATATATTTGTCCTGAACAATGTTCATGACCAAAGCAAGGTCAAGTTCGTATATGGGTTATGTTGGGTCAATAATAGGTCACTAGGTAAATCAAGAAAAACCTTGTTACACTCTAGAGTCCATAGTTTTTGTCCAATCTTCATATAATTTATCCAGAACAATGTTCATGACCAAAGCAAGGTCAAGTTCATATATCGTTAATTTTGGGTCAATAAGTAGGTCACTAGGACCAAATCAAGAAAAACCTTGTTAACACTATAGAGTCCATATTTTTGTCCAATCTTATATAATTTATCTAGAATGATGATCATGACCAACCAAGTCAATATACCGATCATGTTGGTCAATAAGTAGGTCACTAGGTCAAATCAAAAAACCTTGTTAACACTCTAGAGTCCATATTTTTTTTCCAATCT
Source organism: Anadara kagoshimensis (assembly GCA_021292105.1). Lineage (NCBI taxonomy): Eukaryota > Metazoa > Mollusca > Bivalvia > Arcoida > Arcidae > Anadara > Anadara kagoshimensis. The sequence goes on along the minus strand of CM037863.1, from coordinate 31,874,225 downwards.
TCATATTTTGTCCAGAACAATGTTCATGACCAAAGCAAAGTCAAGTTCATATATCGTTAATTTGGGTCAATAAGTAGGTCACTAGGTCAAATCAAAGAAAAACCTTGTAAACACTCTAGAGTCCATATTTTTTGTCCAATCTTTATATAATTTGTCCAGAACAATGTTCATGACCAAAGCAAGGTCAACTTCGTATATGGGCCATGTTGGGTCAATAAGTAGGTCACTAGACCAAATCATAGAAAAACCTTGTTAACACTATAGAGTCCATATTTTTTGTCCAATCTTCATATAATTTGTCCAGAACGATGTTCATGACCAAAGCAAGATCAAGTTCGTATATGGGTCATGTTAGGTCAATAAGTAGGTCACTAGACCAAATCATAGAAAAACCTTGTTAACACTATAGAGTCCATAGTTTTTGTCCAATCTTCATATAATTTGTCCAGAACGATGTTCATGACCAAAGCAAGGTCAATTTTTTTATATGGGTCATGTTGGATCAATAAGTAGGTCACTAGGCCAAATCATAAAAAAACCTTGTTAACACTCTAGAGTCCATATTTTTCGTTTAATCTTCATATAATTTGTCCAGAACAATGTTCATGACCAAAGCAAGGTCAAGTTCGTATATGGGTCATGTTGGGTCAATAAGTAGGTCACTAGGCCAAATCATAGAAAAACATTGTTAACACTATAGAGTCCATAGTTTTTGTCCAATTTTCATATAATTTGTCCAGAACGATGTTCATGACCAAAGCAAGGTCAAGTTCGTATATGGGTTATGTTGGGTCAATAAGTAGGTCACTAGGTCAAATCATAGAAAAACCTTGTTAACACTCTAGAGTCCATACTTTTTGTCCAATCTTCATATAATTTGTCCAGAATGATGTTCATGACCAAAGCAAAGTAACGTTCATATATCGATAATGTTGGGTCAATAAGTAGGTCATTAGGTCAAATTAAACAAAAACCTTGTTAACACTCTAGAGTCCATATTTTTTGTCCAATCTTCATATTATTTGTCCTGAACAATGTTGATGACCAAAGCAAGGTCAAGTTCGTATATGGGTCATGTTGGGTCAATAAATAGGTCACTAGGCTAAATCATAGAAAAACCTTGTTAACACTATAGAGTCCATAGTTTTTGTCCAATCTTCATATAATTTGTCCAGAACGATGTTCATGACCAAAGCAAGGTCAAGTTCGTATATGGGTCATGTTGGGTCAATAAGTAGGTCACTAGACCAAATCATAGAAAAACCTTGTTAACACTATAGAGTCCATAGTTTTTGTCCAATCTTCATATAATTTATCCAGAATGATGTTCATGACCAAACCAAGGTCAATTTTTTATATGGGTCATGTTGGATCAATAAGTAGGTCACTAGGCCAAATCATTAAAAAACCTTGTTAACACTCTAGAGTCCATATTTTTCGTTTAATCTTCATATTTTTTGTCCAGAACGATGTTCATGACCAAAGCAAGGTCAAGTTATTATATGGGTGATGTTGGGTCAATAAGTAGGTCACTAGGTCAAATAAAAAAAAAACATTGTTAACACTCTAGAGTCCATATTTTTTGTCCAATCTTCATTTAATTTGTCCAGAACAATGTTCATGACTAAAGCAAGGTCAAGTTTGTATATAGGTCATGTTGGGTCAATAAGTAGGTCACTAGGCCAAATCAAACAAAAACCTTGTTAACACTCTAGAGTCCATATTTTTTGTCCAATCTTCATATAATTTGTCCAGAACAATGTTCATGATGAAAGCAAGGTCAAGTTTGTATATTGGTCCTGTTGGGTTAATAAGTAGGTCACTAGGTCAAATCAAAGAAAAACCTTGTTAACACTCTAGAGTCCATATTTTGTCCAATCTTCATATAGTTTGTCCAGAATGATGTTCATGACCAAAGCAAGGTCAAGTTTGTATATGGGTCATGTTGGGTCAATAATTAGGTCACAAGGTCAAATCTAAGAAAAACCTTGTTAACACTATAGAGTCCATTTTTTTTGTTTAATCTTCATATAATTTGCCCAGAACGATGTTCATGACAAAAGCTAAGTCAAGTTTGTATACGGGTCATGTTGGATCAATAAGTAGGTCACTAGGTCAAATCATAGAAAACCTTGCTAACACGTTAGAGTCCATGTTTTCTGTCCAATCTTCGTATAATTTGTCAAGAACTGTTCAGGACAAAAGCTAGGTCAAGTTCATATTAACTTATAATGAATCTGTTATCCTCTATTCATGACATTATGGAAAAATGTATTATAATTCAACTATTTCAGGTGAGCGCCAGGGCCTCATGGCCCTCTTGTTTATATTTTACCAGTATTTTATATTATATGTTCAATCAAAAGTGGCATGTTCCACTTCACATGCCATACACATTTATTCATAAATGGGTCATTTCTATTCTTTTAAAAATGGACCACCATTTGTTACAAATCTGGATCACTTCCATTTGTGTGAAAATTTGAACTATTCCTAGTAGTGAAAAATCAGGCCACTTTTATTTCTGTGGAATTTCTGTGGACCACCTCTAGTCCTTGTGGATGACAGTAATACCTCAATACTGAATAGTGGATGTTGTAGTCTTAGATAAAATAAAAATCTAGTTGAGAATGGTTAGTTATGGTGACCTAACAGAACTGAACTGGTCTAGATGAGAAACTACAGATCATTATAACATGAAGTTGTGGCCAAATCCACTTAAAATTGTATCTAACTAAGCTGGTAATCAAAATCAAACGTACAGATCTATGTCTGAATCACAATCCAGAAGCAAAGTAAAAAGTTTGGAACTACAAGTCAGGTTAGACACGTGAACTTCCACCAGGGAAGTAAGGCCAGGTGCTCCAGAAGGGTAAGCAACTCTTGTTTAGCTAGCGACACCTGCCACATGTGTAACCAAATTGTGTTAAAGGTACATAGAACTATGGATGTCAAATATATCCAGAGACATCAAACTTATCAACAATACTGTGATGACGGCTTTAAAACTTTTTAGGGCCTTGATAAGCTAGGCTTGCAATATCCCTGAGTCAACAATTCATTTGCAAGCAGCCTGCTTCATTGTACAAAGTCCCCGTAGTAGGAACAAGCTCTACAATAGCATGTTAATTGTCAATCTGATACAGTGGTCTAATAAGCTGGTGGATGAGAATTAGAGTGATGATGATTAAAATTTTTAGATAATACTTCATTTCTAACTTTTTATCATTTCAGTATTGAAGCTGCTGTTCAGATGTTTTCACAGGTAATATGAGTGAGTGGCGAGTGGCCGTTTATGCCTAGGTCAATGCTAGTGTTTTATGACCTGTTTACAAATGTCATAGTTGTAGGACACATTGTGTGAACATCTGGTTTCAATGTTTATGGAAGAAAAATCTAACAACATTGTACAACCTGATGTGTGACTGTCTTAGTCTGCAAATAAGTGTGACCTTGTCTGAAATCCACACAACATTGTACAACCTGATGTGTGACTGTCTCAGTCTGGAAGTCAGTCTGACCTAGTCTGAAATCCACACAACATTGTACAACCTGATGTGTGGCTGTCTCAGTCTGGAAGTAAGTCTGACTTAGTCTGAAATCCACACAACATTGTACAACCTGATGTGTGACTGTCTCAGTCTGGAAGTCAGTCTGACCTAGTCTGAAATCCACACAACATTGTACAACCTGATGTGTGACTGTCTCAGTCTGGAAGAAGTAAGTCTGACTTAGTCTGAAATCACACAACATTGTACAACCTGATGTGTGACTGTCTCAGTCTGGAAGTAAGTCTGACCTAGTCTGAAATCCACACAAACATTGTACACCCTGATGTGTGACTGTCTCAGTCTGGAAGTCAGGTCTGACCTAGTCTGAAATCCTCACAACATTGTACAACCTGATGTGTGACTGTCTCAGTTTGGAAGTAAGTCTGACCTAGTCTGAAATCCACACAACATTGTACAACCTGATGTGTGACTGTCTCAGTCTGGAAGTAAGTCTGACTTAGTCTGAAATCCACACAACATTGTACAAACCTGATGTGTGACTGTCTCAGTCTCGAAGTAAGTCTGACCTAGTTTGAAATCCACACAACATTGTACAACCTGATGTGACTGTTTCAGTTTGGAAGTAAGTCTGACCTAGTCTGAAATCCACACAACATTGTACAACCTGATGTGTGACTGTCTCAGTCTCGAAGTCAGTCTGACCTAGTCTGAAATCCTCACAACATTGTACAACCTGATGTGTGACTGTTCAGTTTGGAAGTAAGTCTGACCTAGTCTGAAATCCACACAACATTGTACACCCTTACATATGACTGTCTCAGTCTGGAAGTCAGTCTGACCTAGACTGAAATCCTCACAACATTGTACAACCTGATGTGTGACTGTCTCAGTCTCGAAGTAAGTCTGACCTAGTTTGAAATCCACACAACATTGTACAACCTGATGTGTGACGTTTCAGTTTGGAAGTAAGTCTGACCTAGTCTGAAATCCACACAACATTGTACAACCTGATTTGTGACTGTTTCAGTTTGAAGTAAGTCTGACCTAGTCAAATCCACACAACATTGTACAACCTGATGTGTGACTGTCTCAGTTTGGAATTAAGTCTGATCTAGTCTGAAATCCACAACATTGTACAACCTGATGTGTGACTGTTTCAGTTTGGAAGTAAGTCTGACCTAGTCTGAAATCCACACAACATTGTACAACCTGATGTATGACTGTTTCAGTTTGGAAGTAAGTCTGACCTAGTCTGAAATCCACACAACATTGTACACCCTGATGTGTGACTGTCTCAGTTTGGAAGTCTGACCTAGTCAGAAATCCATACAACATTGTAAACCTGATGTGTGACTGTCTCAGTTTGGAAGTAAGTCTGACCTAGTCAGAAATCCACACAACATTGTAAAACCTGATGTGTGACTGTCTCAGTTTGGAAGTAAGTCTGACCTAGTCTGAAATCCACACAACATTGTACAACCTGATGTGTGACTGTCTCAGTCTGGAAGTCAGTCTGACTAGTCTGAAATCCACACAACATTGTACAACCTGATGTGTGACTGTCTCAGTTTGGAAGTAAGTCTGACCTAGTCTGAAATCCACACAACATTGTACAACCTGATGTGTGACTGTCTCAGTCTGGAAGTAAGTCTGACTTAGTCTGAAATCCACACAACATTGTACAACCTGATGTGTGGCTGTCTCAGTCTGGAAGTAAGTCTGACTTAGTCTGAAATCCACACAACATTGTACACCCTGATGTGTGACTGTCTCAGTCTGGAAGTGGAAGTAAGTCTGACCTAGTCTGAAATCCACACAACATTGTACAACCTGATGTGTGACTGTCTCAGTCTGGAAGTAAGTCGACTTAGTCTGAAATCCACACAACATTGTACACCCTGATGTGTGACTGTCTCAGTCTGGAAGTAAGTCTGACCTAGTCTGAAATCCACACAACATTGTACAACCTGATGTGTGACTGTCTCAGTCTGGAAGTAAGTCTGACCTAGTCTGAAATCCACACAACATTGTACAACCTGATGTGTGACTGTCTCAGTCTGGAAGTAAGTCTGACTTAGTCTGAAATCCACACAACATTGTACACCTGATGTGTGACTGTCTCAGTCTGGAAGTATGTCTGACCTAGTCTGACATCCACACAACATTGTACAACTGATGTGTGACTGTCTCAGTCTGGAAGTCAGTCTGACCTAGTCTGAAATCCACACAACATTGTACAACCTGATGTGTGACTGTCTCAGTCTGGAAGTAAGTCTGACTTAGTCTGAAAATCCACAAACATTGTACACCCTGATGTGTGACTGTCTCAGTCTGGAAGTAAGTCTGACCTAGTCTGACATCCACACAACATTGTACAACTGATGTGTGACTGTCTCAGTGGAAGTAGGTCTGACCTAGTCTGACATCCACACAACATTGTACAACCTGATGTGTGACTGTCTCAGTCTGGAAGTCAGTCTGACTTAGTCTGAAATCCAACAACATTGTACAACCTGATGTGTGACTGTCTCAGTCTGGAAGTCAGTCTGACCTAGTCTGACATCCACTAAGCATATAAAGGTGTTATGTTATTACTGTTGTAGACATCACCATTGGATAATCTTGTCATACAAACTATCAAGATGTGCAGGGGAAGTGGTACTTTGGGTAATTCTTGTATATTACTCATGACTTTGGGTAATTCTTGTATATTACTCATGACTTTGGGTAATTTTGTATATTACTAATGACTTTGGGTAATTCTTGTATATTTACTGTCAAGGGAAGTGGTACTTATGACTTTAGGTAATTCTTGTATATTTTACAGTCCAGGCCTCCAGGTATTTACAAGCAGGACTATTTGCAGGAGATTTTTTCACGGTATGGAGAAAAAGAAGACACACCATCAGCTCCACCTTTACCAGAATGGTGTGATGGTATGTTAAATATAGATTATGATCTATCCTGTCTAAGCTTTGTTTGGATGAAACATTTGAAAACTGTTTATCTTCAATCCTGTTATAAAATTTATTAGTTAAATGCAGAATATAAATCGAAACCCATCGGAAACATATATAAGGATTAACCTTAAGTCTAGCCTGTTTTAAAAGTATATTGGGATGAAATTTGAATACACATATTATTACAGTGGTTGACCTCCATATGAAGTACTGCAGTTTATATTAGCTCACCTGACAAAAGTCATGTGAGATCATGGCATAGTGAAGTGTTTATTTTCAACTTTTCTAACCACTGGGCAGATTTAAAAAACAAATACTTGAAAGTATATAGTTACAAGTTTGTGAAATTTAGATTTTTGTGGCATGGCCATAGCAATGAAAACTAGGTCAAGGTGACTCATGGTGCAAAAATGTAACCAAGGTCAAAGGTCAGAATTATTAATTTATTTTTAAAATTATCATAAAATGTTATATCTGTAAACAAAGATTTTGTCATGGGTTTTCATGAAATGACTTTTGAGAATTGTTTCATGGTCATTCTTCTGCATAACTGAAATAATCATCAGTTTCATTAGATTTTCAGTACTTTCAGTACTTTGATGGATTTTAAGTGTGCTTTATTCTATTTACATGTACCCTATCATTTAAAAAATATTTAAATGCAAATTTTACTTTTTAAAAAAAGCTGTTTTCCTAGACATGAGAGTGTTAAGTTTTGTGTTTTCTTACAATGACCTTCATATTGGAATCAGTGTCATCAACTTTGTGCTTTTGTTAACTGTTTTTACCATTAAGAAATATATTTTGAAGCAGTTTTAAATTTTTGAATGTTTTCTGATTTCATGACTTAAATATAGATCTTTTTGGTATTATGCATAAAAAGTGGTTCAGTACCATTTTGCTATACTGTAAAAAACCCATTTAATTTTCAAACCTGTGCAATTTATGCAGATGATTTTTCGGGTTAAAATTTGTTAAAAAAGCTTCTACTCCTGTAAAATTTGCACCAAAAAATTCCAAAATAGTCAATATGGTTTGAGGAAAGTGGTATTCATTTATTAAATTTTTTACCCACTGGTACATGACAAAATCTGCAGGAGGAAAAACATGTCACAGACGGTTGAGCTTGTATTTAGTTAGAAGAGGTAATGATAACACCATTAATGACAGTTCTCAGTAATTTGTCACTTCTAGAACTAAGTACTTTAAATATATTTTATATTAATTTTAATAGAAGAAGAAACAGAAGATGATAATGGCAATACTGTTGGAGATGGTGATGCAGGAAGAAATTCTTTTAGGGATGGGGAGGGGACTACAAGAATAAGAGAGAGTTTGTGAAAAAAGTAAGTCTGTTAATTGATATTATGGCCTCAGTAATGATACAATACAACTTGTCACTGAACTCAATCACCATTTATAGCTCACCTGAGTGTAATTGTTTCTTGAACTGAACTCAAAGGCATGGAAGCTGGAAAGTATATAACATCAGTGCATGAATATCTATTTACCAAGTGAGTCAAGTCAACCTTGACCCACATATGCATTCAAGGTCACAGTGACCTTTTATATTGAAACATTTTGTCATCAACACAAGAGCTTAGAAACTAGAATATATCGTCAGTGCTTAAATTTGAATGGTTGAAAAATTAATCTGGAGTATTATTTTCACTAATGTTATTCTTTTCTAAAGAAAATTCAAGTAGTTTTTTGTAAATAGGAAATACTTTTTCCAAAATATGAAATAACAATTGCAAAAAATAAAATCATTGTTGCAATAAACAAATTAACAAAATATACCAGTATTTTGAAGTTACAAAGAAACTATCTTTATTTGATTAATCTATGTCTGTTCATTTTATAATGTTTTAATGTACATAGCAACATTAAAAACCTACCATCTGTAAGACGAAATCCTCTTGCAGAATATGATCATTGACAGAAATTCTTAAACTTCCATTGTGGCAAACTCTATTGGACCTGTTCTTTGTTTTGACTGAGGTAAAACAAGCTCTATTTGACCTGTTGTTTTTTGACTGAGTTAAACAAGCTCTATTGGACCTGTTGTTTTTCTTGACAGGGTGCAAAGTTCATGGAAGGAGTTCAGGATGTAAATCAAGTATGTCAACAGCCCAGACTGTCACAGGTCCAAAGAAATGCCAAGAAATGTGTGAATGGAGAAGGTATGTAGTTATTTAGCTTACTAGAGGTGTGAATGAAGAAGGTATATAGTTATTTAGCTTACTAGAGGTGTGAATGGAGAAGGTATATAGTTATTTAGCTTACTAGAGGTGTGAATGGAGAAGGTATATAGTTATTTAGCTTACTAGAGGTGTGAATGGAGAAGGTATATAGCATCTGCATCTACAGTTGTCATCAAGTACATTGTACTTGTATATAATTTCAGAATAAGTAACATGTCCACACTTCTGTGTTAAACAAAAAGAAAGACGATAATCCCGAGAATAAAATAATTTAAAAAGTGTTTGTTGTTTCGTTTTTTTTAGCCACGAGTTGAATGGAATACAATATAAAAACTTGATAACTTCCGTTTTCAGAGTATTACTAAGAAGTGTAACATGTGCTCCATAATGTGTCATGAAACGGCATCTACATCAAGTTATTAAAAACGATATTTTTTGAAATAATTTTATCAAGTTGTAATAATTTTTAAGTTGTAAAATAAGAAACTTAGGAAAAATTTAATGAAAATAAATTCCGTCTATTGGTGAAGTAACTTAACTGAACTTTTGTAAGTTCCTTCTTTTTCGGATCACCATCAAAGATCGTGATTAACAACATTAGAACTTTTTCTTATTATAAAAGCAGTTTTTATTCCAATCGTTGTTATTTTAATAATCAAAGTGTGTCTCCTGTGATCATAGAATAATCCCCGATGTTTACTTTACTATCATTGGTTTCAGTTTCTTAACCTACCACTGTGTTTTTTTAACAATTAAAATTATAAATGACATATTTCACTGAAGTTACTGCTGTTTGTATCAGAATATTTACACAATAAAAACTTCAAACAGCTCTAAATGGCTAATCGGAATGACCCATTGTAAATTAGTTAAACACCTGAGTTCTGTTAGGTTTTGTGTCATCGGCGATACATATTTTAGTAAGTTTCCGATAAGGGAGACAAACCAATAAAATATTCAAAATGGCGGCTGTTTTACTGGAGTACCGCGATGTTCAGAAAGAAGGAAAAAAATACAAAACACAAACAAGTAAACACAATTTATACAACATATTTATTCATTAATAAAAATGTTCTTGTATGTCTGTATAATATACATATTTGATACTTTCCCTCGATAACGGTGACGATCTTGGGTTTGTCACAAATTCTGGAAATGAAATGAAGTGCACATCGTATTTTGAAGAAAAATTAAGATTTTTTTTTTAAATCCTAAGGTTTTGGGATCGGGTCGGGAAATTTTCTATGCGATTAACCGGAGTTGGGCATTTTTGGCTATGCAATTATGCGGGTAATTTTCAATAGAATAAATAAGAAATGGTTTTGGATTTCAAAATCCTATGCGATTAACCGATTTATGTGATTATCCGATATGCATTAAGTGGTTTCGACTGTATATAGTTATTTAGGTTACTAGAGGTGTGAATGGAACAGGTATATAGTTATTTAGGTTACTAGAGGTGTGAATGAAGAAGGTATATATTTATTTAGCTTACTAGAGGTGTGAATGGAGAAGGTGTATAGTTATTAGCTTACTAGAGGTGTGAATGGAGAAGGTATATAGTTATTTAGGTTACTAGAGGTGTGAATGGAGAAGGTATATAGTTATTTAGGTTACTAGAGGTGTGAATGAAGAAGGTATGTAGTTATTTAGGTTACTAGAGGTGTGAATGAAGAAGGTATGTAGTTATTTAGGTTACTAGAGGTGTGAATGAAGAAGGTATGTAGTTATTTAGGTTACTAGAGGTGTGAATGGAGAAGGTGTGTAGTTATTTAGCTTACTAGAGGTGTGAATGGAGAAGGTAATATATAGTTATTTAGGTTACTAGAGGTGTGAATGAAGAAGGTATGTAGTTATTTAGGTTACTAGAGGTGTGAATGGAGAAGGTATATAGTTATTTAGGTTACTAGAGGTGTGAATGGAGAAGGTATATAGTTATTTAGGTTACTAGAGGAGGTGTGAATGGAGAAGGTATATAGTTATTTAGCTTACTAGAGGTGTGAATGGAGAAGGTATATAGTTATTTAGGTTACTAGAGGTGTGAATGGAGAAGGTGTGTAGTATTTAGCTTACTAGAGGTGTGAATGGAGAAGGTAATATATAGTTATTTAGGTTACTAGAGGTGTGAATGGAGAAGATATATAGTTATTTAGGTTACTAGAGGTGTGAATGAAGAAGGTATATAGTTATTTAGCTTACTAGAGGTGTGAATGGAGAAGGTATATAGTTATTTAGCTTACTAGAGGTGTGAATGAAGAAGGTATGTAGTTATTTAGCTTACTAGAGGTGTGAATGGAGAAGGTATATAGTTATTTAGCTTACTAGAGGTGTGAATGGAGAAGGTAATATATAGTTATTTAGGTTACTAGAGGTGTGAATGGAGAAGATATATAGTTATTTAGGTTACTAGAGGTGTGAATGAAGAAGGTATATAGTTATTTAGCTTACTAGAGGTGTGAATGGAGAAGGTATATAGTTATTTAGCTTACTAGAGGTGTGAATGAAGAAGGTATGTAGTTATTTAGCTTACTAGAGGTGTGAATGGAGAAGGTATATAGTTATTTAGCTTACTAGAGGTGTGAATGGAGAAGGTATATAGTTATTTAGCTTACTAGAGGTGTGAATGGAGAAGGTATATAGTTATTTAGCTTACTAGAGGTGTGAATGGAGAAGGTATATAGTTATTTAGCTTACTAGAGGTGTGAATGGAGAAGGTATATAGTTATTTAGCTTACTAGAGGTGTGAATGGAGAAGGTGTATAGTTATTTAGCTTACTAGAGGTGTGAATGGAGAAGGTATATAGTTATTTAGCTTACTAGAGGTGTGAATGGAGAAGGTATATAGTATTTAGGTTACTAGAGGTGTGAATGGAGAAGGTGTTTAGTTATTTAGCTTACTAGAGGTGTGAATGGAGAAGGTATATAGTTATTTAGCTTACTAGAGTCCAAGGCTCATAAATCATGTACTAAATGGAAACTGTAATGGAGCTCCTATTAATATTAAATAATCTTCTATGTTGAGTACTTTAGATATTTTAGATATCGATGTAGCATGCTTCAGACAAGTACGTTTTTAACTTTTTGGTAGTGGGAGTCCAAATACAGTAGTTTAAATTTAGAGATGTCCCTAAAAATTAATTTTAAAAAATCTGCTTTGTTGGCCTTATAGATATTTTACCTGTAGCATCCTTAGAATAAAAAATATTTACATTTACAATGGGCAGACATAGCTAAGTGATACTGTCACTCACTTTCAAAGTCAATGGTTGTAGGGTAATTTTCTGAGATGATTTTCATCACCTGCCCATATTGGAGTTGTAAAAAGCTTGTTAACAGGTATTCTTCAGATGAGACTCAAAACTAAGGTATTTATCTCAATGCATGCTAAAGACAACAGAGTTTCAAAAAGAAAAATTGAAAAGACTGAGCAACATAAACTAAACTTGATTATACAATGTTTCCATTGATGAGTGGATTTGTATCACTTGTCATGATGCTCTGGTGATATTATATTTAGGTTTACATGGTTTAAGTTGGATGAAACCTGACCTTTTGGTTTTTTGCCTTCAATGTTATTTTTATATAAGATAACCATTACATTTTTGTACACTTATTTTTTACAGCTCAGGATTCCAGGTTCACAACCAGTATCTATGGATATCAATAATTTAAACTTCATAAGGCAGAAACCTTACAAAGTCAGTTGGAAAGCTGATGGAACAAGGTGCAAGTTTTATATATATGTGTACATGTATATGTTGTCATTGTAAAGTGTAATGTTATATATAAGTGATGTTAGAGTTGTCATTGTAAAGTGTAAGGTATATATAAGTGATGTTAGAGTTGTCATTGTAAAGTGTAATGTTATATATAAGTGATGTTAGAGTTGTCATTGTAAAGTGTAAGGTATATATAAGTGATGTTAGAGTTGTCAGTGTAAAGTGTAATGTTATATATAAGTGATGTTAGAGTTGTCATTGTAAAGTGTAATGTTATATATAAGTGATGTTAGAGTTGTCAGTGTAAAATGTAAGGTAATATATGTATAAGTGATGTTAGAGTTGTCATTGTAAAGTGTAATGTTATATATAAGTGATGTTAGAGTTGTCATTGTAAAGTGTAATAAGGTAATATATAAGTGATGTTAGAGTTGTCATTGTAAAGTGTAATGTTATATATAAGTGATGTTAGAGTTGTCATTGTAAAGTGTAATGTTATATATAAGTGATGTTAGAGTTGTCATTGTAAAGTGTAATATTATATAAGTGATGTTAGAGTTGTCATTGTAAAGTGTAATGTTATATATAAGTGATGTTAGAGTTGTCATTGTAAAGTGTAATGTTATATATAAGTGATGTTAGAGTTGTCATTGTAAAGTGTAAGGTATATATAAGTGATGTTAGAGTTGTCATTGTAAAGTGTAATGTTATATATAAGTGATGTTAGAGTTGTCATTGTAAAGTGTAAGGTAATGTATAAGTGATGTTAGAGTTGTCATTGTAAAGTGTAAGGTATATATAAGTGATGTTAGAGTTGTCATTGTAAAGTGTAAGGTATATATAAGTGATGTTAGAGTTGTCATTGTAAAGTGTAATGTTATATATAAGTGATGTTAGAGTTGTCATTGAAAGTGTAATGTTTATATAAGTGATGTTAGAGTTGTCATTGTAAAGTGTAAGGTATATATAAGTGATGTTAGAGTTGTCATTGTAAAGTGTAATGTTAATATAAGTGATGTTAGAGTTGTCATTGTAAAGTGTAAGGTAATATATATAAGTGATGTTAGAGTTGTCATTGTAAAGTGTAATGTTATATATAAGTGATGTTAGAGTTGTCATTGTAAAGTGTAAGGTAATATATAAGTGATGTTAGAGTTGTCATTGTAAAGTGTAATGTTATATATAAGTGATGTTAGAGTTGTCATTGTAAAGTGTAAGGTTATATATAAGTGATGTTAGAGTTGTCATTGTAAAGTGTAAGGTATATATAAGTGATGTAGAGTTGTCATTGTAAAGTGTAAGGTAATATATAAGTGATGTTAGAGTTGTCATTGTAAAGTGTAAGGTAATATATAAGTGATGTTAGAGTTGTCATTGTAAAGTGTAATGTTATATATAAGTGATGTTAGAGTTGTCATTGTAAAGTGTAAGGTAATATACATGTATAAGTGATGTTAGAGTTGTCATTGTAAAGTGTAATGTTATATATAAGTGATGTTAGAGTTGTCATTGTAAAGTGTAAGGTAATATATAAGTGATGTTAGAGTTGTCATTGTAAAGTGTAAGGTATATATAAGTGATGTTAGAGTTGTCATTGTAAAGTGTAAGGTAATATACATGTATAAGTGATGTTAGAGTTGTCATTGTAAAGTGTAAGGTATATATAAGTGATGTTAGAGTTGTCATTGTAAAGTGTAAGGTTATATATAAGTGATGTTAGAGTTGTCATTGTAAAGTGTAATGTAATATATAAGTGATGTTAGAGTTGTCATTGTAAAGTGTAATGTTATATATAAGTGATGTTAGAGTTGTCATTGTAAAGTGTAAGGTAATATATAAGTGATGTTAGAGTTGTCATTGTAAAGTGTAAGGTATATATAAGTGATGTTAGAGTTGTCATTGTAAAGTGTAAGGTAATATATAAGTGATGTTAGAGTTGTCATTGTAAAGTGTAAGGTATATATAAGTGATGTTAGAGTTGTCATTGTAAAGTGTAAGGTAATATATAAGTGATGTTAGAGTTGTCATTGTAAAGTGTAAGGTAATATACATGTATAAGTGATGTTAGAGTTGTCATTGTAAAGTGTAATGTTATATATAAGCGATGTTAGAGTTGTCATTGTAAAGTGTAAGGTAATATATAAGTGATGTTAGAGTTGTCATTGTAAAGTGTAAGGTATATATAAGTGATGTTAGAGTTGTCATTGTAAAGTGTAAGGTTATATATAAGTGATGTTAGAGTTGTCATTGTAAAGTGTAATGTTATATATAAGTGATGTTAGAGTTGTCATTGTAAAGTGTAAGGTAATATATAAGTGATGTTAGAGTTGTCATTGTAAAGTGTAATGTTATATATAAGTGATGTTAGAGTTGTCATTGTAAAGTGTAATGTTATATATAAGTGATGTTAGAGTTGTCATTGTAAAGTGTAAGGTAATATATAGTGATGTTAGAGTTGTCATTGTAAAGTGTAATGTTATATATAAGTGATGTTAGAGTTGTCATTGTAAAGTGTAAGGTAATATATAAGTGATGTTAGAGTTGTCATTGTAAAGTGTAATGTTATATATAAGTGATGTTAGAGTTGTCATTGTAAAGTGTAAGGTAATATAATATAAGTGATGTTAGAGTTGTCATTGTAAAGTGTAAGGTAATATACATGTATAAGTGATGTTAGAGTTGTCATTGTAAAGTGTAAGGTAATATATAAGTGATGTTAGAGTTGTCATTGTAAAGTGTAATGTTATATATAAGTGATGTTAGAGTTGTCATTGTAAAGTGTAATGTTATATATAAGTGATGTTAGAGTTGTCATGTAAAGTGTAAGGTAATATATAAGTGATGTTAGAGTTGTCATTGTAAAGTGTAATGTATATATAAGTGATGTTAGAGTTGTCATTGTAAAGTGTAATGTTATATATAAGTGATGTTAGAGTTGTCAGTGTAAAGTGTAATGTTATATATAAGTGATGTTAGAGTTGTCATTGTAAAGTGTAAGGTAATATATAAGTGATGTTAGAGTTGTCATTGTAAAGTGTAATGTTATATATAAGTGATGTTAGAGTTGTCATTGTAAAGTGTAAGGTAATATATAAGTGATGTTAGAGTTGTCATTGTGTAAAGTGTAATGTTATATATAAGTGATGTTAGAGTTGTCATTGTAAAGTGTAATGTTATATATAAGTGATGTTAGAGTTGTCAGTGTAAAGTGTAATGTTATATATAAGTGATGTTAGAGTTGTCATTGTAAAGTGTAAGGTAATATATAAGTGATGTTAGAGTTGTCATTGTAAAGTGTAATGTTATATATAAGTGATGTTAGAGTTGTCATTGTAAAGTGTAATGTTATATATAAGTGATGTTAGAGTTGTCAGTGTAAAGTGTAATGTTATATATAAGTGATGTTAGAGTTGTCATTGTAAAGTGTAAGGTAATATATAAGTGATGTTAGAGTTGTCATTGTAAAGTGTAAGGTTATATATAAGTGATGTTAGAGTTGTCATTGTAAAGTGTAATGTTATATATAAGTGATGTTAGAGTTGTCAGTGTAAAGTGTAATGTAATATATAAGTGATGTTAGAGTTGTCATTGTAAAGTGTAAGGTATATATAAGTGATGTTAGAGTTGTCATTGTAAAGTGTAAGTGTATATATAAGTGATGTTAGAGTTGTCATTGTAAAGTGTAAGGTTAATATATAAGTGATGTTAGAGTTGTCATTGTAAAGTGTAATGTTATATATAAGTGATGTTAGAGTTGTCATTGTAAAGTGTAATGTTATATATAAGTGATGTTAGAGTTGTCATTGTAAAGTGTAAGGTAATATACATGTATAAGTGATGTTAGAGTTGTTATATATTATTGATCTACCTGTTATAAGTATGTGGTGTTAGATGTTGTTAGGTAACCTGACCAAGGTCATGTGGGCTTATGGCATAGTGTAGCTTTTGTATATGTGAAGTGTGATCATGCTTTGTTAAAATACTTGAAAAATTTAAGCGAAAGGTGATCAGAAGTATCCATGGGGAGGTGCAATGCCAATTTGTTTGTGGTGTTTCAATGACTTCCAAAACTAGGTTAAGGTTACCTATAGGGGTCCAAAAATCCTTTAAAATTTTTTTCTCTGAAACCAATGATGGAAGAAAAAATCTAATCTGACAATTTCTAATGGCCCATAGTTAAAATAAAAATTGGACCAAAAATTTGTTACACATTTTTGCATTAATTAAAAAAAAATTGTTTAATGGATAAAAATTGTTATAACTTGATTATTGGAACAGGCAATGATATAGGGTTTTCAATTTTGACAAATTCTTATAGATGATTCTAAATGGGTCAATGTTTTATTAGCTCACCTGACTGAAAGGTCATGTGAGCTTATGGCATAGCGCAGCGTGTGTATGTGCATTCATATGGGCCTGTGCAATTCAGATTTGTTTGTGGCATTGCCATGGCTACAATAACTAGGTCAAGGTGACCTAGGGGTGCAGAAATCTTAAAAAAAATCTTCTTCTCTGAAACCGATGATTGGAGAAAAAATCTGATGTGATATTTGGCTTCTATAGGGTCTTAAGCCTATAGTTTGTTCATTTTGTGAAATTTGGACAAAAAATAGGATACGCGTTTTTACGTTTAATTTTTAAAAGATCGTAAAATAGCTTCAAATTGTTATAACTTGACTATTTAACCAGATATTGACATGGGGTTTTCAGTTTTGGCACCTTCAAAATGGGGTCAAGGTCAATTGTGAAGGTCACGACCTAATTTTTTTGACTTTCTTATTTTAATCATTATCTGGAAAACTATAAACTTTTTACATGTATATTGAAATGTTGTAGATATTGATACAACGATCATTTTGATGCATAAAAAAGGTCATGGGTTCAAAAGTCAAGGTCACAGATGCAAAACAATACCAAAATGGTTAATTATCTCGAAAACTATAAACTTTTTGTATAGACATGTATATTAGAATATTGTAGGAATTGATTTAACGATCAATTTGATATATAGATTAAGGTCATGGGTTCAAAGGTCAAGGTCACAGATGTGAAAGAATACCGAAATGGTTAATTATCTCAAAAACTATAATTTTTTTGTATAGACATATATCTTGGAATATTGTAGGTTTTGATTTAGTGATCATTTTGATATATAGATTAATGTCATGGGTTCAAAGGTCAAGGTCACATATGCGAAAGAATACCCAAATGGTTAATTATCTCGAAAAACTATAAACTTTTTGTATAGACATGTATATTAGAGTATTCTAGGTATTGATGTAACCATTTTGATATATAGATTAATGTCCTGGGTTCAAAGGTCAAGGTCACAGATGCAAAAGAATACTGAAATGGTTAATTATCTCGAAAACTATTAACTTTTTGTATAGGCATGTATATTCGTATATTGTAGGTTTTGATTTACTAATCATTTTAAAATATAAATTAATGTAATGGGTTCAAAGGTCAAGGTCACAGATGCAAAAGAATACCAAAATGGTTAATTATCTCAAAAACTATAAACTTTTTGTATAGACATATATATTAGAATATTGTAGGTTTTGATTTAACGATCATTTTGATATATAATGTCATGGGTTCAAAGATCAAGGTCACAGATGCGAAAGAATACCGAAATGGTTAATTATCTCGAAAACTATAAACTTTTTGTATAGGCATGTATATAAGAATATTGTAGGTTTTGATTTAATGATCATCTTGATATATAGATTAATGTCATGGGTTCAAAGGTCAAGGTCATAGATGTGAAAGAATACCAAAATGGTTAATTATCTCGAAAACTATTAACTTTTTGTATAGGCATGTATAATCAAATATTGTAGGTAATGGCCTAACAATCATTTTGATATATAGATGAAGGTCATTGTTTCATACTTTTGTTTTTACTTTTTAGCTGTTTATAAATAATGTATTGTACCTCGTCTATATATATTATATATATATATTATATGAAGCATTCTTGGGACAAGGTATGATAAATTTGCAGAAATCCTTGCATTTAATTCTGCCTTACTGCTGAAAATTAGGAGTCCTCTTTAATTAATGTTAATGACCATTGAACCTCTGCATGAGATATGTACTTAGCCTCAGGTGAGCGTTAAGGCCCATGGGCCTCTTGTTAATTGTGTAAAAAGCTATAAACATTTTGTATACACATGTATTTTGGAAATGACAATAATTCAAGTATGAATAACAATGGCCAGTCCAAATTACATGACGGCAAAGAATGTCATTTCTTTAACTTACAATCTTAAATTTAAAAAAAAGGCTAAATATGCAATACTGTGTGTATTTTGAAACATTTAGTTTTTATTTTGCTTGACACCCACCATCGGAAAAATGGCAGTGCCCACAACTATGTTCGAACCACAATCCAGAAGCATAAACGATAACAAAAATAGTTCTTCCTCTCACCATAAGTTTTATTTATACTACTTCAAGAAAATCAAAATTTCATGATAAAATCACATCTACATTGATTTACTGTTGCACATGATAACATTCCTTATTGTTATTAACCGTAAAAGGTAATTTTTGATTGTAGTGTATTCAAACGTGATGATTTGACGTATCAAGTCAATGACATAATTACATGATGACGTCAATTATTATCTATAACACTATGACATACAATTGATCAAAATGTGTTATAGAAGAGGTAACAATGACAAATGTAAATATATTATAATAATATTGGTATTGATGCAAAAATAATTTTGGCTGATGTTTTGAAGCATTGTTTTTCTACACGAAGCTAGGGTCAAAAGTCAGGGACATGACAGTGTTAATGAAAAAAAAGCTTTGAATTGCTATATCTGGACTTTATATAAAGATTCTGACTTGAAGGTTTAAGTTTTAATGTTTTCTTGAAGCCATTATTTTTTATCATGTGAGTGTTTTTGATCTATTGGGCCTCTTGTTGATGTACATGTGATAAGTACATGGAGTAAGTGGCCAAACACTCACTCAGCATTTAATCACAGGACCCTCCATGGACAGTAATGTTCTCTGCCAAACCTTGGCATTTAATCACAGGACTCCATGGACAGTAATGTTCTCTGCCAAACCTTGGCATTAATCACAGGACCCATGGACAGTAATGTTCTCTGCCAAACCTTGGCATTTAATCACAGGACCCTCCATGGACAGTAATGTTCTCTGCCAAACCTTGGCATTTAATCACAGGACTGTCCATGGACAGTAATGTTCTCTGCCAAACCTTGGCATTTAATCACAGGCCCTCCATGGACAGTAATGTTCTCTGCCAAACCTTGGCATTTAATCACAGGACCCTCCATGGACAGTAATGTTCTCTGCCAAACCTTGGCATTTAATCACAGGACCCTCCATGGACAGTAATGTTCTCTGCCAAACCTTGGCATTTAATCACAGGACCCTCCATGGACAGTAATGTTCTCTGCCAAACCTTGGCATTTAATCACAGGACCCTCCATGGACAGTAATGTTCTCTGCCAAACCTTGGCATTTAATCACAGGACCTCCATGGACAGTAATGTTCTCTGCCAAACCTTGGCATTTAATCACAGGACCCTCCATGGACAGTAATGTTCTCTGCCAAACCTTGGCATTTAATCAGAGGACCCTCCATGGACAGTAATGTTCTCTGCCAAACCTTGGCATTTAATCACAGGCCTATCAAAAGTTTAACACTTAACAAATAAAAAAAGGAGAGGAGTTCAACTGCCAAACTATAAATAGCTATTGGCCTAAAAGCTGCCAAGATAGAAATAGCAGCTGTCAAACATCTGTTGAGGTATAACTAATAAGGAGCTGAGATGGGCTGTGATTTGGCACTTATTCATTAGCTCAGTGTTAAACTTTGACAGGTCTGTACTGTATATAAGTTTAATACTCATTAACTGATGTTGTATGTTTACTACACAGGTATATGATGTTGGTTGATGGTGTAAATGAAGTATATATGATAGACAGAGATAATGCTGTGTTCCATGTGCCACATTTAGAATTCCCACGACGTAAAGATCTCAATAGTCATATTAGACAAACTTTAATGGATGGGGTATGTTATCTCTCTCTCTCTCTCTCTTTTGGCTAAAATATCGCAATATTAACCTTTCACTGCAACTAAACTAATTAGTACCTGTCAGATTCATAGGGTTTTATTTAACACACACACACACACACACACACACACACACACACACACACGAAACATTTATTTTTAGAAAAAAAGCATAGGGGTAAAATCAAATAATTGAACCCTGGGATTTAATGTTTTTCTTTTACTGATGTTACCATTCTTGTCAGTATTGTCATGTACTTTAATATTCTGCTGATAATGTAAGCACATGGAGACATTATAAATAATACTTGTATTACATGTATTTTAGGAGATGATACTAGATAAAGTTGAAGGTAAAACAGTTCCCCGTTATCTGGTGTATGATATCATTAAGTTTGAGGTAAGATTGACTTTTATTGTTTTTGTTAGATTCAACTGTTACCCATGTAAAATTGTTGTTAAATGTCATTATTCTCAATGTTTTCTTGTTTAGAATGCACTTCATTTACTCATCATATTATACTTTTGACTTAGTCTAATACAACACCCTGTATTTCATCAATGCCAAAGGCTCAAAGTGACCTATAGTGATCGTTGTTTATTGTTGTGTGTCATGCGACGTAAACTTTTACACATTTCAACTTCTATTCCAGAAGCTGTGGGCCAGTGAGAGTGAAATTTGAGACTGATGTTTCTTGGCAAAAGCCAATGTTGTGAAATCAGTTGACCTTGACCTACATTTAAGGACACAAAAATCTTCAATAGTAAAACTTTAAAACATATTTTTGTCATAAACAAATAAGCTTGAAACTTAATCTATCACACCAAGGCATAAAGCTCTGCCAAGCTTCTGACCTTGACAAATATTCAAGTGATCTCAAGTAGTAAAACTCTGAACATCATTTTGACATGAACCAAAATTCCTAGAAGATTGATACTTCATTAAAGCATCAGGGCATGAAGTGCTACAAGTTTTACAAAGCCTGTTGACCTTTATTTACATTCAAGGTCACAGTTACCTAAAGTAGTAAAATCTTAAAACATCTTTTAATTAATCATAAACAAAAAGTCCTATTATCTTGAAACTTGAAGCATTAGTAACATCAAGGCTGGTTTATCTTGATATTTATATATATTTATGGGTTAAAGGTCATTTCCTTAGCAACCAACTAAATGATGCAAAAATTCCTTAGCAGCCATATATATTTGATCCATTGATTTTAGGATTGTCATTTTGAGTCATAATTAGATCAATATGAAAGGCCATATCCTTAGCAACCAAGTAAATATGCAAAATGCTCTAAGCAATCATACAATTATTTTTATTTTTTTTGGTATAGAGCAGGAGCTGTAAACAGAAACCATATCTGACACTTGTGACAAAATTGTACCAAATGATAGTATTGTTTACTAATAGGAAAAAATATTGAAAGCTTTTTATTAAACTAGTGTTTGAGTGGGGGCAGGTTGGGGCCTCTTATTGCTTTGACCATGTCATTAGTATTTGGCATAGAGCAGATGATAGTAGTTGCACTTTAACCAAAGCAAAGTCATTTTGAAAAAGGTCTTGAAAGTTGATGGTTGAAAGATCTTCCATCTCATATTCTCTCAAATTTAATATTGTATCCAAATCTCCCAAGTTAAAATCGTCAATAGCAGAAATGCTGGTCATTGTTTACATTTTGATTTCTTTTTGTTGTATTGTAGACGATCATTGACGTAAAAACAGTAAAAAAAATATTAACAGTTTCTTCTTGTGTTTTCATAATTTATTTGTAACCTAAATACTTTCATGTTATTGTGAAGAAAAATTAACATTTTTAGAATAACACAAATGAAGCTGTCACATATAGGTGACCTATAACGACCTATATTCTGAATCCTGGACCCAGCTGATCAGAGTAAAAGTAGTTCCTTAATTGGCGTTGCTATGGTTTTATTATTTTAATGGAGTATAACATGAAAAAGAGCATGTGCATTTGCATTGTGTTTGTATTGCAGTAGGATATAACTAAATTTAGAAAGTAAATGATTAACATCTCATTGTATTAATTTTTGGTTTTGTTATCAGGGTAAGGAGGTTGGTAAGACAGATTTTGGAACACGACTTGTGTGTATAGAGAAAGAAATTATTGGTCCTAGATATGTAAAGATACAACAAGGACAGTTAGACAAAACAAAAGAATCATTTAGTGTTAGAGCTAAGCCATTCTGGGATTGTTCCGTATCTCGGAAGGTAAGTCTGTGATAGCTAAGCCATTCTGGGATTGTTCTGTATCTCGGAAGGTAAGTCTGTGATAGCTAAGCCATTCTGGGATTGTTCTGTATCTCCGAAGGTAAGTCTGTGATAGCTAAGCCATTCTGGGATTGTTCTGTATCTCCGAAGGTAAGTCTGGGATAGCTAAGACATTCTGGGATTGTTCTGTATCTCCGAAGGTAAGTCTGTGATAGCTAAGCCATTCTGGGATTGTTCTGTATCTCCGAAGGTAAGTCTGGGATAGCTAAGCCATTCTGTATCTCGGAAGGTAGGTCTGATATAGCTAAGCCATTCTGTATCTCGGAAGGTAAGTCTGGGATAGCTAAGACATTCTGTATCTCGGAAGGTAGGTCTGATATAGCTAAGCCATTCTGTATCTCGGAAGGTAAGTCTGGGATAGCTAAGACATTCTGGGATTGTTCTATATCTCGGAAGGTAAGTCTGGGATAGCTAAGCCATTCTGGGATTGTTCTGTATCTCCGAAGGTAAGTCTGGGATAGCTAAGCCATTCTGTATCTCGGAAGGTAAGTCTGGGATAGCTAAGCCATTCTGGGATTGTTCTATATCTTGGAAGGTAAGTCTGTGATAGCTAAGCCACTCTGTATCTCGGAAGGTAAGTCTGGGATAGCTAAGACATTCTGGGATTGTTCTATATCTCGGAAGGTACATGTAAGTCTGGGATAGCTAAGCCATTCTGGGATTGTTCTGTATCTCGGAAGGTAAGTCTGTGATAGCTAAGACATTCTGGGATTGTTCTGTATCTCGGAAGGTAAGTCTGTGATAGCTAAGACATTCTGGGATTGTTCTGTATCTCGGAAGGTAAGTCTGGGATAGCTAAGACATTCTGGGATTGTTCTATATCTCAGAAGGTAAGTCTGTGATAGCTAAGACATTCTGGGATTGTTCTGTATCTCGGAAGGTAAGTCTGTGATAGCTAAGCCATTCTGTATCTCGGAAGGTAAGTCTGTGATAGCCAAGACATTCTGGGATTGTTCTGTATCTCGGAAGGTACATGTAAGTCTGTGATAGCTAAGCCATTCTGGGATTGTTCTATATCTCGGAAGGTAAGTCTGTGATCATTATACCTCCCTGTAAAGTTCAGGGGGAGGGGGGTGGGCGGGTTATAAAGGAATCACTTTGTCTTTTGTTTGTCTGCATATTTGTGTATGTGCCATATCTTCTTTGACAGTCAACATAAACACACCATATTTGTGTATGTGCCATATCTTCTTTGACAGTCAACATAAACACGCCATATTTGTGTATGTGCCATATCTTCTTTGACAGTCAACATAAACACACCATATTTGTGCATGTGCCATATCTTCTTTGACAGTCAACATAAACACACCATATTTGTGCATGTGCCATATCTTCTTTGACAGTCAACATAAACACACCATATTTGTGCATGTGCGATATCTTCTTTGACAGTCAACATAAACACACCATATTTGTGCATGTGCCATATCTTCTTTGACAGTCAACATAAACACACCATATTTGGCATATACATGTAGGTGTTTTATCTTGAAGCAATGTTTTGTCGACATTCATGATTTATTTTTAACCTTTATCCTTGTTATCACAGTTATTGTTTTTTAAACATTGATTTGTGTTTGACCAAAATATTTTTGTTCTTTGCAATAGACATACTATGTTTGCAACATGAGTGTATCACCATGAGATGATGTGTTATGTACATTCATGACCTAGATAGGACTTCCAAGATGGACATCATTCATATAAATAGTAAAACACCAAAAGTAACCATTGTGCATTCAATTTTCAATTGATTTAAATTGTTTAAATTTGAAATATAATAATATTAATTAATTTATTTAAGAAATAAGGTAAATTTCCAATGTCTTTATGAACTTGCAAAGTATAATTGGCTGTCTCAAATTGCATAAAAGGCAAAGCCTTTGCAAGTTCATAAAGACATTTGAAATACCTTATTTCTTATATTTACAATATTTTTAAAAATTATCTATTGCGGCCTTACATTTTCCATGATAATTTGAAACTAATTTTAAAATACAATGTTGGTTCACCTTTTCATAAAAATGGGTTGGCTCCTGTCAGTCAACGCGAGCATTTGACATCTGACGTCTTAATGGAGCGTGTGGAGAAAGGTCTTCATGAAGTTGCAAAGTATAGTCGATGTCAAATACTTTATTGAAGGAAAGATATTGCAATTGTAAATATTTAAATATAGAAGGTAGATAGTGGGGCATTTTACATATTAAGTAACAGGTTTTTTCAAGAAATATTTTGTTAACCAAATTTGTATGAATTATGCAAATGACGTATAATAATTAGTCAATTCTTTGTAAATCTTCTCTGAAACAGCTAGACCAATTGAAACCAAGTTTGTTATGGAAGAACTTTAGGTGGGTTAGATTAATTAAACTTGTTCAAATTTAAAATATAGAGAGTAGAAGAACAGAAGCGTTATGGCCTAGACATGAATCTATAGGGTGGGGTGGTATCCTTTGTGAGTTCTACTCTCAGTATGTCTAGTTTAGTGTATGAGCTAAGCCATTCTTGGATTGTTTGATATATGTATCTGTACTTATTGTTATTGTTTTCATTACTGACTCCTAACTTCTAAAACAAACATGTCTCAATTAAGGATATAATCATGTTACGTCTTTTCATAAATTGATCAATACCTAATCATCAGATGTCTTCTAAAATTATTCTCGAAGGAATTATAATTTGAAAATTAGCCAATGCTATTATTAGCTCACCTGGCCAAAGGCCATGTGAGCTTATGGCATGGCGAGGCGTGCGTGCGTGCGTCAGTAAACTTTAATCTTCTCCTCCGAAACTACTGGGCCAAATGAAACCAAATTTGCCATGGAAGGTCCTTGACAGAGTCTAACTGTAGTTTGTTCAAATCATGACGATCGAATATCCAAGATGGCCGCTGTTACTAAAAATAGACAAAACCTAAAAAAATCTTCTTCTCTTGAACCACTCATTAGAGGCAAAAACTGATGTGATATTTGGATTCTACATAGTCTTAACCTTTAAGTTTGTTCATTTCATGAAATTTTGTTTAAAAATAGGTTACGCGTTTTTGCGTTTAAATTTGCAAAAATCGTGAAATATTTTTAAATTGTTATAACTTGACTATATGACCAGATAATGACATGGGGTTTTCAGTTTTGACATATTCTTGTAATTACCTTCAAAATGGTGTCAAGGTCAATTATGAAGGTCATGACCTAATTTTTTACCTTTCTAATATTATTTATTATCTCGAAAACTATAAACTTTTTGTATAGACATGTATATTGGAATGTTGTTGGTTTTGATGTAATGATCATTTTGATATATAGATTAAGGTCATTGGTTCAAAGGTCAAGGTCACAGATGCGTAAGAATACTGAAATGGTTCATTATCTTGTAAACTATGAACTTTTTGTATAAGCATGTATATTAGAATGTTGTAGATATTGATACAACGATCATTTTGATGTATAGAAAAAGGTCATGGGTCCAAAGGTCAAGGTCACAGTAGCAAAAAATATCAAAATCGTTAATTATCTTGAAAACTATAAACATTTTGTATAGACATGTATATTGGAATGTTGTTGGTTTTGATGTAACGATCATTTTGATATATAGATTTAGGTCATTGGTTTAAAGGTGAAGGTCACAGATGCGAAAGCATACTGAAATGGTTCAATATCTTTTGAACTATAAGCTTTTTGTATAGGCATGTATATTAGAATGTTGTAGGTATTGATACAACGATCATTTTGATGTATAGAAAAAGGTCATGGGTCCAAAGGTCAAGGTCACAGAAGCAAATCAATACCAAAAAGGTTAATTATCTTGAAAACTATAAACTTTTTGTATAGGCATGTATATTGGAATTTTGTTGATATTGATGTAACAATCATTTTGACATATAGATTAAGGTCATTGGTTCAAAGGTCAAGGTCACAGATGCGTAAGAATACTGAAATGGTTCATTATCTTGAAAACTATTAACTTTTTGTATAGGCATGTATATTAGAATGTTGTAGGTATTGATACAACGATCATTTTGATGTACAGAAAAAGGTCATGGGTCCAAAGGTCAAGGTCACAGTAGCAAAACAATATCAAAATCGTTAATTATCTTGAAAACTATAAACATTTTGTATAGACATGTATATTGGAATGTTGTTGGTTTTGATGTAATGATCATTTTGATATATAGATTTAGGTCATTGGTGTAAAGGTCAAGGTCACAGATGCGAAAGAATACTGAAATGGTTCAATATCTTTAAAACTATTAACTTTTTGTATAGGCATGTATATTAGAATGTTGTAGGTATTGATACAACGATCATTTTGATGTACAGAAAAAAGGCATGGGTCAAAAGGTCAAGGTCACAGTAGCAAAACAATATCAAAATCGTTAATTATCTTGAAAACTATAAACATTTTGTATCGACATATATATTGGAATGTTGTTGGTTTTGATGTAATGATCATTTTGATATATAGATTTAGGTCATTGGTGTAAAGGTCAAGGTCACAGATGCGAAAGCATACTGAAATGGTTCAATATCTTTTAAACTATAAGCTTTTTGTATAGGCATGTATATTAGAATGTTGTAGGTATTGATACAACGATCATTTTGATGTATAGAAAAAGGTCATGGGTCCAAAGGTCAAGGTCACAGAAGCAAATCAATACCAAAAAGGTTAATTATCTTGAAAACTATAAATTTTCGTATGGGCATGTATATTGGAATTTTGTTGGTATTGATGTAACGATCATTTTGACATAGATTAAGGTCATTAGTTCAAAGGTCAAGGTCACAGATGCGTAAGAATACTGAAATGGTTCATTATCTTGAAAACTATTAACTTTTTGTATAGGCATTTATATTAGAATGTTGTAGATATTGATACAACGATCATTTTGATGTACAGAAAACGGTCATGGGTCCAAAGGTCAAGGTCACATTAGCAAAACAATACCAAAATCGTTAATTATCTCGAAAACTATAAACTTTTTATACAGACATTTATATTAGAATATTGTTGGTATTGATGCAATCATCATTTTGATATATAGATTATGGTCATTGGTTCGAAGGGCAAGGTCACAGATGCGAGTAGCAAGTTTCATAAATATCTAAATATCCACATCAGAGTTATTGCTCCTTAAATGTAGTATTTATTGTGTTTTTGTGTTTTTAACGGCCCAGGTGAGCGGTACAGGCCCTATTGGGCCTCCTGTTTGTAATAGTAATTTTAGTAGTTTTGTCACTACTCAAACTTTATAATACCCCCCCCCCCCCCATGCAAAAAAAGTTTGGGGGGGGGGGGTATATAGGAATCACCTTGACCGTCTGTCTGTCTGTCTGTCCCGCTTCATGTGTCCGGAACAGAACTTTTGAATCGTAGCACCTAGGATTATCAAACTTGGTATGTGGATGCATCATGGGGAGGCGATGTGTCATATACCAAATTAAGGTCACTGTGACCTTGAACTTTGACCTCTATGATAGTAAAACCTTGTGCATCTTCGTGTCCGGAACAGAACTTTTGTACCGTAGCACCTAGGATTATCAAACTTGGTATGTGGATGCGTCATGGGAAGGCGATGTGTCATGTACCAAATTTAGGTCACTGTGACCTTGACTTTGATCTTTGACCTATGATATGAGGGGTATTCATTTTATGTAATCAACTCCTCTTACAGCTTTTAACCAAGAAGTCTGAAACTTTGCAGGATGTTTCTATATACATTGAACATGTACACCTCCTATTTTTGTTGGATTATATTATTTTATTCATATTTTATGGGTAGTTTAATTTAGTCATTTTTCAACAATATTCCATATGAGGGATACCCATTTTGTGTAATCAACTCCTCTTATAGCTTTTAACCAAGAAGTCTGAAACTTTACAGGATGTTTCTATATACATTGAACTTGGGGGGGGGGGATTAGCCTCTTTCAGAGACAGTTCTAGTTGAGTGATTTGTCTTAAGTAATTTTACTGCTATTTCACATTTATTTTCTAATTTTCTTTTAATTTGATGTGAAAAGTGAATTTTCAGACATGTATATAAATGCCACTTTTGCCACTTCCTTTGAACACCATAGCCATGTCAGACTGTATGGGGATGGGGTGGGGTGGGGATAAATAAGGTCATAATGTATAAATTCCTTTAACATTAGATACAGACAATCAGTGTACATTACAGAATTGGTTTATAATTTCAGATTTTAGATGGTAGTTTTGCTAGTCAAGTCAGTCATGAAGTAGATGGTTTAGTGTTTCAGCCTGTCCCAGATGTAAGTATATATATCCTCTCATTCTGTTCAGTAGACATGGTAGAGTTACCATTCTGTCTGCTGATAAATGATCATGTTCTCTAACTCACATCAGACAGACAAATGTCCTGTCATATACAGGATTTCTTTGTCTAAATTGGTCACAGTTAAGGAGAGTTATACATACTATGTTTTACATCATAGTACAATCTAGGTGACTGAAGTACTATCTTTCTCAAACAGCCATGTTGGATAAAACAAATCAAAACCTGTCTTTCAGTGTAGATAAAAAAATCTCTATAAACTTAATTTTGGATAACATTTTATATTTTGTGGACCTCAACTTACAACATATAATCTTACCCATGAGATTTGATTCTAGTCACCTGACTGAAGTTTGTGTTCATGGTGTTGTCATTGGCACCAAAACTTGGCCAAGGTAGCCTCGGTTGCAAAAATCTTAAAAAAAATGTTTTCAAGAGAAAAGTAATGATGGGAGAAAAAATGATATGCTATATGATTTCTCTTAGATTTTTAGGCTATTGTGAAAAAACAGTTGTCAGTAAACATGTGTGTTTTAAATTTTTGCTCCCAGGCTCCATTGTTAAGACCTTAGTGAGCCCTATTTTACATAACATGAAAGCAAAAATATTGATGTTATGGTGTTTTTAACAAAAGTTTTTGAAAATCTCCCCTCTGAAAAAATCCTAGAATGGACACTGGGCTTCTATCTGTTATAACTTGGCTATTTAAATAGACATTGACTTGGAGTTATCAGTTTTGACAGTTTCTTGAAATGTGTCAAGGTGAATTTAGTTAAGATCTTTACTTTTACTTCTATTTTAGTTATGTTTGTATTTCATCGTAGATTTAAATTTTTGTTGCTTTGAAACATTGACTTTTTACATGAAACCAATGTCACATTGATGCCTTATTTATAAAATAAGCATCAGCACATGAAGCTCTATCCATTTTTTGAAACAGGTTGACCCTTATTCAAGGTCAAACTGACCTGAAGACTAAAACCCAAGTTTTGTTGTCATTAATCGACATACAGCCTAGAACCATAGATCTCTTCAGGTATATAGCACCACTATATAAAGCTATGCTAATTTTGCAAAGCTTGTTGACCTTGATCCAGATTTAAATTAGTGGCTTGAAGTTGTTAAACCTTTTAAGTAATGTAATGACTTTTTATGTCCAGTCAAGATTCTTCACTTATATTGAACCAGTAAACCCTTTGACATCTTTACTGTATGAAGTACTTGTATGAAAAAATGGCAGACTTTTGTCTTTCAAAGTGTACCAAGTCAGCTTTCTGACATCATAATGCTATTCCACTTCTGATTACCTCATGTGAGAGGTTAAAGGTCAATGGTCCTCTTGTTTAGAGTCACCATCTACTAGAAGATCAGTGTCTATACTTCATTACACTGCTTGTATACTTTATATTGTTGTATCTTTCTGTGCTGTTTATGATACATTACCTTCCTTCATGTACATGTATATTAGGCTTACTCACCAGGACGTTGTGATTGTGTGT
The DNA here is from genome assembly GCA_021292105.1 of Anadara kagoshimensis. Lineage (NCBI taxonomy): Eukaryota > Metazoa > Mollusca > Bivalvia > Arcoida > Arcidae > Anadara > Anadara kagoshimensis. The sequence goes on along the minus strand of CM037863.1, from coordinate 31,843,675 downwards.
TGAAATGGAAGCCACCAGATCAAAATTCCATAGATTTTAAATTAAAGATCACAAAGGAAAATAAACCAGGGTAAGTACAAATGTATATACAATATAATTCAGTTTTGTGTATAAGTAATTTATGTAAGTTAACCATACTTTGTCTTTAATTATTCAGGTATATTGCACAATAAATGACTAAAATTTAAAATTTATTACTTCTATTTGAATTTGAAGTCTTCTAATGTGTTAAGACTCTAAAATTATACAAGGGCTTGAGAAAGTCAGTAAAAAAGACCCAAAATACAACCCTTTGTTACAAAATATGTTACCTATGATGCAACCCCCTGTTATATTATGTTGCTCATAATGTAACCATCTGTCATAAAATGTTACCCATAATGTAACCCTCTGTTAAAAATTATGTTACACGTAATGTAACCCTCTGTTATAAAATATGTTGCCCATAATATAACCCTCCGGCAAAAAATGTTACCCATAATGTAACCCTCTGTTATAAAATATGTTGCCAACAATGTAACCCTCTGTCATAAAATGTTACCCATAATGTAACCCCCTGTTATATAATATGTTGCCCATTATGTAACCCTGTTGTAAAATAGGTTGTCAATAATCATGATAAATGTAACCCTCTGTTGAAAATTAGGTTACTCGTAATGTTTCCAATAATGTAACCCTCGTGTTGTATAACATGTTGCCCATAATGTAACATTCTGTTATAAATGTTACCCATAATGTAATCCTGTTGTATAACATGTTGCCCATAATGTAACCCTCTGTTATAAAATGTTGCCCACAATGTAACCTTTGTTATAAAATGTTACCCATAATGTTACTCCGTTATAAACATGTTGCCATATAACCCTCTGTTTTAAATGATACCCATAATGTAATCCTCTGTTATGAAATATGTTTAACATGTAATCATACCCATAATGTAATCCTCTGTTATGAAATATGTTTAACATGTAATCATTATAAACTCTGTACAGAATAAACAATACAAACCTTGTAAAATGTGTTACTTTCAGCATGTTACCGATGACTAAAGCTTATTTATTTGTACTGGGATCTGATTTACCATTGTTTGAAATGAAGGTAAGAAAAAGCTTCAAGTACCCATACTCAACAATCACCTACATCAGGTAGATCAAGTAATGCTATACTGAGTGACCTAGGTATGAACCAGCAATGTGTGTAGGCATCTGTCACAACCAACAATCACCTACATCAGGTAGATCTAGTAATGCTGTACTGAGTGACATACCCTAGGTATGAGCCAGCAATGTGTGTAGGCATCTGTCACAACCAACAATCACCTACATCAGGTAGATCTAGTAATGCTGTACTGAGTGACATACCCTAGGTATGAGCCAGCAATGTGTGTAGGCATCTGTCACAACCAACAATCACCTACATCAGGTAGATCTAGTAATGCTATACCGAGTGACATGCACTGTGTATGAGCTTGCAATGTCTGTAGGCATCTGTCACAACCAGTGTTAAAGTTTTCACTGAATTATTTTATGGATAAGATTCTATTCATCTGACTCTTCTTGATAATTTAGAATAGACTTGATAGACAAAACATATTATTTACATATTTTAAGTTTGGTAGTTTTGTTACATTGTGTCATTGAAGTTAGTTTCTCAATCATTCCTTAACTAAGATTTTCTTTAACTTTTAATTCTGGAAAATTTAAAAACATAATAATTTAATTAATTGTTAAGATATTAAAAAAATTAAAAGTGTGGTTTTGAAGATCTAACTATTATATCTGTATTGACAAAATTTTTAATTCATAAATACAAAAAAAAAGATTGTCAAAATTTGGTAATATAAGGAAAATCTTAGTTTAGGAATGATTATCAAAGGGGGGCAGGTTTGATATTGTATTTACACTTATAATGATACGTTTTATATTGTTGTTGATTTTAAGTACACTAAAGATCTGAAGGAATTAGATGGTAAGATTATAGAATGTAACTGGACTGGTAGAGAGTGGAAGTTTATGAGGCAAAGAACAGATAAATCATTTCCTAACAGCATAAAAACAGCTAAAGGTAAGCAATATTTACACATGATTACATTGATAAATTAACAAGTGAATACATTCAAATTTGAGTCTTGGATTTTGTGAATCCAATTTGTACTAGGTTCATCTTGGTGTTATAGTCGATAATGAATGATATTAGGTTATAAACTTAAGTTTTTATTTCAGCAGGTTCACTCCTCACCAGATCTACGACATTATCAACTTTGTATTTAGTCTACTGCATTTGTCACACTGTTTATGACAGCATATTTTGTTATTATTCAAATTAGAAATTTTAATAAATTTTGTTAAAATATAGAATGATCAGAATCGTTCACTTGCTAAGTGATAGATAAGACATCAGTCTTCAAATCAAGGGTCTCTCACCGCTGTGAGTTCGAGTCCCGCTCAGACCACATGTGGGAAAGTGAATTTTCCTTGCCGTTGGTCTTTGCTGATTCACCTGGTATCAGTATAATGGACTGGGGGAGTGGTACGCTTGTCTGCGGCGTGCTTACTCTGTGAGTGAGCACGATAAAGTCGCCCTGACTGCGTGCTAGTACAAGGCAGACCATACAACACACTCGCACTTCACATGCATACACAAAATTGTTCATAGATTAATCCATAGAGATTAGTAAAGTAGTTCTCGTCGCAAATAGCTGAAAAATTGCTAATGCGATGTTAAGCAACATTCAACCAACCAACTACGATAACAAAGTACACAATGTATGTTTTAGTTATGACTAGTCACAAGTATCAAACTTCAATTTACTGTTCTTGTTTTGTCAGGTGTCTGGGAAAGTATACAACATCCAGTTACAAAGGAAATTTTATTTAATGCTTGTGAAAATGAAAGATGGATGCCACCTCCTAAAAGTAGTTCCAGTAGAGACAATGAGTTAATGCCACCACCAAAAAAACCAAGACAATGAAATATTGTGTGTTATATCAGTAAACAGGTTGTGTTACTTGTCTAGCCACCAGTCTCTTGAGAGTTTGTGTCACATCTAGACACCAAACTAATATTGGAGAGAGTTGACAAGTTTTCATCCAATTTAACTATGGTGAACAAGTGCAATAAGGCTTACAGCTTAATAAAAGAGTACATTATATTAAGGGTCTTATTTGCCCTCAAATACATAGTTATTTATATCAAAACAAAACAGGTTTTAATGGTATTAAAGTGTGTCATTGCTAGTTCAATACAACACTAAGTGGTGATTGGACATAGAATAAGCTTAATATTTCAGAGACATTAGATCAAGCTTATACATATAATTAAGAGACAGAGACATTCATTAAGATGTTAATACAGGCAGTTTTATTGTGTACATATGTGACTGTACTTGTATTTTAGTCGAAATGTGTGTCAAAAATGACAATTGATATTCCAAAATAGAGTCAACATGTCATCAGGTCTCATCATTTATATACAATGTACCTTCATTTGGATATTGTTATTTTCATCTGCATCTATTTAAATAAATTATGAATAGAATGTTTTGGATTTTAAGTAAATCTTTGATGCAAGGTTCTAAAGTGTGGACTTAAGGATGACAGTGTCTCTTACAGCCTTGATTTGGGCAGTTCATATGGTGAGAAAGTTTGTCATTTCACTTGAGGAAGATTGGTGGTTGTCATTTCACTTGAGGAAGGTTGGTGGTTGTCATTTCACTTGAGGAAGGTTGGTGGTTGTCATTTCACTTGAGGAAGGTTGGTGGTTGTCATTTCACTTGAGGAAGGTTGGTGGTTGTCTACAGGCATTCCAATTTCCTCTGTCATCCCAGAACTGACAGCCTCTATATTACTGAAAGAATCTTGATTGGGGGGGGGGGGGGGGTAAAACAGTATAACTCCACTCCACTCCACATGGAGTGACAATGTGCATATTGTTGGCTTCCTCTAGATCCATGATTTTTCAGAGATTTATGGCCCTTTAGAGATTATTAATATTCACATTTAATTTTAAAAAAACTTATAGGAAATCACTTTAATGAAGTGGTTCTGAACAAATTCCTGGGCTGTTAAAGTTCATTAATTACTCAATTACACAAATATAGAAATCTTTAATCAACTCATATTATGGGCCTAGGATTTTGCTTTCAATGAATGCCTTGTGAACATGTTTTGTGTAACATATAACATCGCTAAGAAGTGGGGGGGTTGATTTTGCTTTTTCCTTCCACTCCAACCCTTGTCTGTTTAAAACTGAAAATGACATTATATGTATGGTAGCAGTACTTTATAGTGTTAAGATTGGTAAGATTGGTTTTCAACACACTTTCTTTTTGGGACTTTTCAGGAAACCAGAATAACTGCCATCCAGAAGTACCTTAACATTTGTGATTTGTTTTTACTGTAAAATGATCTTTTATATTTAGTTGTGGTCTGATATATCTCTTTGTAGTTTTAAGCTATGGGAGAATATCTCAGTACATCCAAAAAAATAAACAAAAATGATTTTTTTCAATCATTGCACTTTATTTCTACAAAACATGTAATTCAACTGCATCATATAATGGTTAAAAACTGATATATTAATTAAAAGTATAATTCAGTTTATATTAACATTAGTTGTACAAATTAGTCAATATTAAAGTACATGTATATAGTGTTAATATATACTGAATTACACTGAATGATAGCAGTTAGAATGGTGATGAAAACACTATGACATCATGCAGAACCAGACCCAACATCAGAGATTTCAAGTATACACAACCCCAGATACAGCAAACATTCTTTAAGTAATCGGCATATAAAATGCTTCAATACTTGACCTCAAAATTGTTTTTATCAATATTCTCTGATTAAATGTTCTCAGTAAAGTATGCTGACTATGATAGATCTAGATGTCCATGACTCTACTGCAATGCAGGAGGAAAGGAACGATGTATGGTCTCTCTTGATGAACTGTCAGCAGACTGTTCCAGAGCTCCCATCCAACTTTATACAAAATGCAGTAAATGACTCCACAACAGCAGTTCAAATGCTGCTCAGTGATATGGGTTTAAGGGAATGTGTAACTGAAAGGAAGCCTCCTTTTGAAAGCTACACACCATAGAAAGAGAATAGATTTTATGCAAAATTATGCTATTAAATTGGACATGGGTTACTTGGAATGCTTTTTTGTTTCCTGAACAATCAGTTATGATTGACTTTGTTCCAGACTAACAGACAAAAACCTACATTAGAATCTATAATGACTGTGTGGTGCCAACAGTTGAGTTTGATGGTGACCCTACAGAGTTGAAGTACCATGACATACATACAAACAGTCTTTTAACTCCAGTTCCAAGAAAACTTAAATTCTTCCAAGTATATTGATATTCTTGAAAACTGTTATCCTATCCACTCATCTTCTTGATTATGGACATCACTTTCATGATTTAAAATGGTGCAACCTGTCAATGGTCCGTTGAACTGTACATGCATGGGGGTATTATGCTGGATAACTACTTCAACAGTGTAAATGCTGGAACATTTATATAACTCCATTGGTTGAAGATATCCATATTGTTATGCTTTTGATTTTTCACAATGTTTGCCATTCTTGAAATAGTCTATTCAATATATACCATAAAAACATGCAAGAGCATCATTTGTATCTCCTATTCACAATAACATTTCCACAGCAGTACTATATTAATGCTATTTACAGCTGTTTTACAGTGAAGTACATCACTTTGTCTATATTAATGCTGTTGGATTCATGATACAGCTGTTTTATAGTGAAGTACATCACTTTGTCTATATTAATGCTGTTGGATTCATGATACAGCTGTTTTACAGTGAAGTACATCACTTTGTCTATATTAATGCTGTTGGATTCATGATACAGCTGTTTTACAGTGAAGTACATCACTTTGTCTATATTAATGCTGTTGGATTCATGATACAGCTGTTTTACTGTGAAGTACATCACTTTGTCTATATTAATGCTGTTGGATTCATGATACAGCTGTTTTACAGTGAAGTACATCACTTTGTCTATATTAATGCTGTTGGATTCATGATACAGCTGTTTTACAGTGAAGTACATCACTTTGTCTATATTAATGCTGTTGGATTCATGATACAGCTGTTTTACAGTGAAGTACATCACTTTGTCTATATTAATGCTGTTGGATTCATGATACAGCTGTTTTACAGTGAAGTACATCACTTTGTCTATATTAATGCTGTTGGATTCATGATACAGCTGTTTTACTGTGAAGTACATCACTTTGTCTATATTAATGCTGTTGGATTCATGATACAGCTGTTTTACAGTGAAGTACATCACTTTGTCTATATTAATGCTGTTGGATTCATGATACAGCTGTTTTACAGTGAAGTACATCACTTTGTCTATATTAATGCTGTTGGATTCATGATACAGCTGTTTTACTGTGAAGTACATCACTTTGTCTATATTAATGCTGTTGGATTCATGATACAGCTGTTTTACAGTGAAGTACATCACTTTGTCTATATTAATGCTGTTGGATTCATGATACAGCTGTTTTACAGTGAAGTACATCACTTTGTCTATATTAATGCTGTTGGATTCATGATACAGCTGTTTTACAGTGAAGTACATCACTTTGTCTATATTAATGCTGTTGAATTCATGATACAGCTGTTTTACAGTGAAGTACATCACTTTGTCTATATTAATGCTGTTGGATTCATGATACAGCTGTTTTACAGTGAAGTACATCACTTTGTCTATATTAATGCTGTTGGATTCATGATACAGCTGTTTTACAGTGAAGTACATCACTTTGTCTATATTAATGCTGTTGGATTCATGATACAGCTGTTTTACAGTGAAGTACATCACTTTGTCTATATTAATGCTGTTGGATTCATGATACAGCTGTTTTACAGTGAAGTACATCACTTTGTCTATATTAATGCTGTTGAATTCATGATACAGCTGTTTTACAGTGAAGTACATCACTTTGTCTATATTAATGCTGTTGGATTCATGATACAGCTGTTTTACAGTGAAGTACATCACTTTGTCTATATTAATGCTGTTGGATTCATGATACAGCTGTTTTACAGTGAAGTACATCACTTTGTCTATATTAATGCTGTTGGATTCATGATACAGCTGTTTTACAGTGAAGTACATCACTTTGTCTATATTAATGCTGTTGGATCATGATACAGCTGTTTTACAGTGAAGTACATCACTTTGTCTATATTAATGCTGTTGGATTCATGATACAGCTGTTTTACAGTGAAGTACATCACTTTGTCTATATTAATGCTGTTGGATCCATGATACAGCTGTTTTACAGTGAAGTACATCACTTTGTCTATATTAATGCTGTTGGATTCATGATACAGCTGTTTTACAGTGAAGTACATCACTTTGTCTATATTAATGCTGTTGGATTCATGATACAGCTGTTTTACAGTGAAGTACATCACTTTGTCTATATTAATGCTGTTGGATTCATGATACAGCTGTTTTACAGTGAAGTACATCACTTTGTCTATATTAATGCTGTTGGATCCATGATACAGCTGTTTTACAGTGAAGTACATCACTTTGTCTATATTAATGCTGTTGGATCATGATACAGCTGTTTTACAGTGAAGTACATCACTTTGTCTATATTAATGCTGTTGGATTCATGATACAGCTGTTTTACTGTGAAGTACATCACTTTGTCTATATTAATGCTGTTGGATTCATGATACAGCTGTTTTACAGTGAAGTACATCACTTTGTCTATATTAATGCTGTTGGATCCATGATACAGCTGTTTTACTGTGAAGTACATCACTTTGTCTATATTAATGCTGTTGGATCATGATACAGCTGTTTTACAGTGAATTACATCACTTTGTCTATATTAATGCTGTTGGATTCATGATACAGCTGTTTTACTGTGAAGTACATCACTTTGTCTATATTAATGCTGTTGGATTCATGATACAGCTGTTTTACAGTGAAGTACATCACTTTGTCTAGAATTGGTTTATTACTTATGGTTGGTTTTATAATAAAACTTACAAGCAAATAAACAATATGAAGAAAGACATTGGCATACACAAACATTTAAAATTAACAACAATAAACAAGGAGTCAGGATTTGTTTTTGCTTGGTATATTTGTTCCTTGTATTGTAGTCCGATGAAGAATCCTTAATCCGACCTCAGACACTGAATACTGGGTTTCTGGAGTGGCCTCATGTCCAACAGCAAGGTTATCTGAGATTATAAAGTCACCATCTTCCCACTACAAAACACAAACAGAACTTACAAATTTTAAATATAACTAAGTTATAACTTGCATACTGTTTTTGTTTTTATTATTTTAGATTTTTAAAATTGTTTTCACTAAAACTTATTTAGACCTATATACTTACTTGCACATTTTTTGAGGTGATTTTTCTGGCCTTGATAAAAATCGGCTGTATATAATTATGGCATCCCATGCACACATACATGCTGTTGTGTCTTAATATTTTAGCTTTTATTATACCAGTAGATAAAATTGTTGATGTAAGGATATTGCAAGTCTAGTCTTATCAAGGCCCTCAAAACATTTTATGACCACCATCACAATATCGTTGATAAATATGATGTCTCTGTATGGAAAATTACCATGGATATATTTAACATCCCATAGTTCCATGTTCCTTTCATTCCCAATTTTTAATCACATGTGGCGCGCAGGTGTATTTAGCCAATTAGGAGGTACTTACCCTTCCAGAACACGACCTCATATCTCTGGTAAAGGTTCAGGTGTTTAACCAAATTTGCCAGCTTCAAAACTTTTGCTTTCCTTTGGGATTGTGGTTTGGACATGGATTGGTATGTTTGTTTTTGACTCATAAGGGTTTTATATGAAACTTATTAAAGTCACTGAATAATTAAATATGCCACTTTCCATTAACTTAAGTTGTGTAGGGTATAATAAATTTTATATTTAACCCTCAATTGTCTAAGATCCTCTATCTATCAACTACACACAGTTAATACTTAAACTGAAAGCCCAGCCTGTCCCATAACAATGTAGAATCATTACGCCTCCTCACCTTATGAGAGTAAATCAATCTTCTATCATCTTTTATTATCTCATTGTGTATTTCTTTAAGAATCCTCATACTTTCTTGTTCACTCACAACCCTCTGTTTGTCAGTGCCATAATCATATACAAAACCTTCTGTCATTCCAAGATGGAAACATAATGTCTGAAAAATATAACATGGTTGTTAAACATAATTTACCGGGATGTAAAACATTCTGGGTTGTCTACTAACACATCTACTAGCACTCATGTCCAGCATATTGTTATAGACTTCCATTCATAGAGCAAACCATTCTCCTAAGATGATGTCTGATGAGGTACTTTGCCCACTTGATGAGAGCCCTGTACTCTCAATAGAACACAGGAAGTAAGGGACCTGAGAAAAAAGTTTTAGTCCATCACATGTCTGTAATTCACAATTTCACAATTGAATATTTACAACCGTACTGAATTCCCTTCAATAAACCTTTTGAGAGCAACTGAAGATATTTACTGATAACTGTCAACCTTTCACCCATGATGTCACTTGTTTGTTTCCTTTGCTACTGACAGTAGTGTCACTGAAAGTTCAATTCTGAAATATGATACTAATAACTCACATTTATGCCATGCTATTCAGAAAGTGCCAAAAGTTCTTATCTTTTTCAACAGAAGATTACTGACATTATAAAGCAATGCAACTAGGAAGCAGATGGCATACAGTCCATCAACAACAGCAATTTTTGAAGGAATTTATTTTTCAAAAACCGATTCTGAATATACAATAAACAGATAAAGCAGATTTTTACAAATTATCACTGCTACAGACAGAATTATTTAATTTTGTTTTGACAGTTTTGAATTTAAAAGAAAGGGATGCACATTAACTAATTCTTTCAGAATTTGAAATGTCTAACACCTTTTGAAGATAGAAAGTTGAAACTTTAGATAGGCATAATAGTCCCTGTATTATCCAACATAGTAGGCGGCTTAAAAAATAGTACGCTAAAAACAAAAGAACATTCTATAAAATTTTATTCGAATTGACAAAGTTAAAAATTCATATTAATTGTCAAATTACAACTGTTAAATGTTGAATTTATTAAAAATCCTGATTGTATAGATGACAGGGTATTCGAAACATCAATGCGCGATGTTTTGTTGGACTGGGTTGTGCACAGGCCGTATTCACATGCAAGATGTATGTGAAAAAGCGTATCTCATTGCCAAATGTCCCAGATTTTCTACAATGAGTTCATCATAGGAATTCAATAGGTATTGTAAATATTAAATGATGATGTATCATTGGCCATGTTTTATGTTCTGACACTGGCCGCCATTACGGTACCAAAGCAGTGTCACAACAACTAATGATGTACTAGTGTCAGTGACGTCATTTAATGCCATAATTCAGGTGAGTTTTTATTCTTTTTGTGCGCCATTCAAGCATACCAGGCCCTTGTCTGAACATTGTGGGCAAGACTGGTGATCCGTCAATTGACAACAATATTAGTTATGTATTAATACTTACAGACAATCCAGTGATAGGATGTGGATAAATCAATGGATGAATGATTCCTACTCTACTGTCACTAACCATCCACAGTCTCTCCCATTTCTCTCTTTTGTCAGGTGATAAACTGTTTATAAGTTCATTTAAATTCACAAAAGCTGAAAATAAAAACAGACAACTTAGAGGGTGGGAAGGATAACAACCTAAAGAGATGGAGGGAGAGATAACAACCTAGAGAGAGGGAGGAAGAAATAACAACCTATAGAGAGGGAGGGAGAGATAACAACCTAGAGAGGGAAGGAGAGATAACCTAGAGAGTGGGAGGGAGAAATAATCTAGAGAGTGGGAGGGAGAGATAACAACCTAGAGAGAGGGAGGGAGAGATAACCTAGAGTGAGAGGGAGAGATAACCTAGAGAGTAGGAGAGAGATAACAACCTAGACAGTGGGAGGGAGAGATAACAACCTAGAGAGAGGGAGGGAGAGATAACAACCTAGAGAGAGGGAGGGAGAGATAACAACCTAGAGAGAGGGAGGAAGAAATAACAACCTATAGAGAGGGAGGGAGAGATAACAACCTAGAGAGAGGAAGGGAGAGATAACCTAGAGAGAAGGAGGGAGAGATAACAACCTAGAGAGGGAGGGAGTGATAACCTAGAGAGAGGGAGGGAGAGATAACCTAGAGAGAAGGAGGGAGAGATAACAACCTAGAGAGGGAGGGAGTGATAACCTAGAGAGAGGGAGGGAGAGATAACCTAGAGAGAGGGAGGGAGAGATAACAACCTAGAGAGAGGGAGGGAGAGATAACAACCTAGAGACAGGGAGGGAGAGATAACCTAGAGACAGGGAGGGAGAGATAACCTAGAGAGTAGGAGGGATAGATAACAACCTAGACAGTGGGAGGGATAGATAACAACCTAGAGAGAGGGAGGGAGAGATAACAACCTAGAGAGAGGGAGGGAGAGATAACCTAGAGTGAGAGGGAGAGATAACCTAGAGAGTAGGAGAGAGATAACAACCTAGACAGTGGGAGGGAGAGATAACAACCTAGAGAGAGGGAGGGAGAGATAACAACCTAGAGAGAGAGGGAGAGATAACAACCTAGAGAGAGGGAGGAAGAAATAACAACCTATAGAGAGGGAGGGAGAGATAACAACCTAGAGAGAGGAAGGGAGAGATAACCTATAGAGAAGGAGGGAGAGATAACAACCTAGAGAGGGAGGGAGTGATAACCTAGAGAGAGGGAGGGAGAGATAACCTAGAGAGAAGGAGGGAGAGATAACAACCTAGAGAGGGAGGGAGTGATAACCTAGAGAGAGGGAGGGAGAGATAACCTAGAGAGAGGGAGGGAGAGATAACCTAGAGAGAGGGAGGGAGAGATAGCAACCTAGAGAGGGAAGGAGAGATAACCTAGAGGGAGGGAGAGATAACCTAGAGAGTGGGAGGGAGAGATAACAACCTAGAGAGAGGGAGGGAGAGATAACCTAGAGTGAGAGGGAGAGATAACCTAGAGAGTAGGAGAGAGATAACAACCTAGACAGTGGGAGGGAGAGATAACAACCTAGAGAGAGGGAGGGAGAGATAACCTAGAGAGAGGGAGGGAGTGATAACCTAGAGAGAGGGAGGGAGAGATAACCTAGAGAGAGGGAGGGAGAGATAACCTAGAGAGAGGGAGGGAGTGATAACCTAGAGAGAGGGAGGGAGAGATAACCTAGAGAGAGGGAGGGAGAGATAGCAACCTAGAGAGGGAAGGAGAGATAATCTAGAGAGTGGGAGGGAGAGATAACAACCTAGAGAGAGGGAGGGAGAGATAACCTAAAGTGAGAGGGAGAGATAACCTAGAGAGTAGGAGAGAGATAACAACCTAGACAGTGGGAGGGATAGATAACAACCTAGAGAGAGGGAGGGAGAGATAACAACCTAGAGAGAGGGAGGGAGAGATAACCTAAAGTGAGAGGGAGAGATAACCTAGAGAGTAGGAGAGAGATAACAACCTAGACAGTGGGAGGGATAGATAACAACCTAGAGACAGGGAGGGAGAGATAACAACCTAGAGAGAGGGAGGGAGAGATAACAACCTAGAGAGAGGAAGGGAGAGATAACCTAGAGAGAAGGAGGGAGAGATAACAACCTAGAGAGGGAGGGAGTGATAACCTAGAGAGAGGTAGGGAGAGATAACAACCTAGAGAGAGGAAGAGAGAGATAACCTAGAGAGTGGGAGGGAGAGATAACAACCTAAAGAGAGGGAGGGAGATAACCTAGAGAGTGGGAGGGAGAGATAACAACCTAGAGAGTGGAAGGGAGAGATAACAACCTAGAGAGAGGGAGGGAGGGAGAAATAACAACCTAAAGAGAGGGAGGGAGAGATAACCTAGAGGTAGGGAGAGATAACCTAGAGAGAGGAAGGGAGAGATAACAACCTAGAGAGAGGGAGAGAGAGATAACCTAGAGAGAAGAAGAGGAAACGTATGTATGTGTACATTGGTGATTCAAACTGACTGCTTAAAATATTCTATGGGAAGATTGAGGGTTGATGGGTTTAAGCCAAAATTAAGACCTAGCTTGGGGTTTATAAATTATTTAAAACATAGCACTGCAGTGCTGATCTATGTAAATATGTTCTTAGGCAGCAGATATCACTATGGATGAAAGTTAGATATAAAAAAAACCTGAAAATATACACATGTATTTCTTTTACAGGTACAGATATGTTGGTATACTACATACATATTTTCTAATTTCTCATTCCATCTTCTTCTTCTTCAAACTACAGTGCAAAACCACACAAGTATTATCACATATGTGTATATTTTCAGGGTTTTTTTCAAACCGACAGGTCATTTTCAATATTTAAACTAAAACGAATATTGAAACAATTATGCCTCCAACAGTGAGAAAAGTGTCATAATCGATCCAGAAATAAATCCAATATGGCCTCTTAAAAAATATTGATTTTAAAAGATTTTTTTGCAGTGTGTAGCCATAATTGGAAAAATGCTGCAAAAGCATGCCAATGATGTCATATTAATCATACGTCATTGAAATTGATGTCACCAACACACATCATGAATGGGCCGATAAATCGGCCCGTGGCACTTTGAAGGGTGTTTTTGTTGAGCCGATGATATATCGGCCTGTGGCACAGAAGTGGTTAAATGCATATATGTGCCAGAGTGAGGTCTATATAAAGGTGCACAGTAAAAAAAATAAAAAAATAAAAAATAAAACCGGCTAAAACATCATCATTCAGTTGGTGATCGACCTAGACAGCAAGATCTTAAAGCTGTGTAGGGAGTCTGCAACAACAACACTTGCTGGTAGGTTGTGGTTTACAGGGTATAAATGGAAATGGCAGTTCTAATAAAACTGTGAAGTAAAACTTGTTCATAACACCAAAAACCACAATAAATTCTTGTATTTACAATATAAGTTGTTGACATTTCTGTTTAGAATTTGCAAAAGGCTAGTCATTTGATATTACAAGATACTGGTTTGGTCAGTAAAATTTATGGAACAGAGCTGTTCATCCTTTCAGAGAATTAAGCACCACCTTTGACATCATTTCATGCCTTCAACCCATTTAGCCCTGCCTTCAGTGACATCACAATAAACAATGCAAACCAAAATCAGATTTGACGAGAGGTTTACAGGTCATGTTAGTTTACTGAAATGTAAACATTATTCTTAACAAGTTTATGCTATGCAAGAAAATATCAGTAATTGTGTCTCAGTGCACTCTAAATTAAAACACCTCTAGATCTGTAGAGTTCGAACAAGAGTAGGCCACCTGTGACAGTGTGTGTGCTACGGAGGACACTTACAACTAAAAGCGATGGAAACAGAGCAATTAAGATAAGAGACGTTAACTAGGTGAAGAAGTCATACCAGTGTCTCCAGTTTTAGGTACCGATTCCATGTGATATAGTGAATAACTAAATGGTTTGTTCATGAAGCTTCCATCTATATGCCAGCCTGTTCTACCAACATTCCTGCATCCTTCGCGCTCATTGTTGGAAACTCTAAACACGTCAGGATGTGGCGATCTGGGATGTTTGTAAAAAGTAGATTCCAAGTTCCCGAACCATTTACTGATTTCAACATGTCTCTCTCCACTGATAATTCCCTGATTTTTGAAGATCACCAACATTTGTTCGTGGACATCTTTCTTGATCTGTTCTATAACTTGTTGCGATACCGGTTCAGCAAGTTTTATGTCGTAAATTAGTTTTCCTAGTTTCATTTCAACGTTTTCCCTAGGAACCCGTCCGGAACTCCTCTTCATAACTTGCGTTGCTTCTTGTAGTTTCTTCCTTTGTGTCGGTTCTCCACGGACAGGAAACAATTTACCCACTTTGAATTATATTAAATGATAACACTAAATAATTTTCTTGAAAATTATTACTAAAAGCTTAATCTAGGCACATCACAATGAACAACGGCTTAGTTATTTATTCAATAAATAAACACCACAAAACACAAGAAATACTACATTTCAGTGGCAATAACTCTGATGTGGATATTTAGATATTTATGAAACTTGCTGCTTACTGTATTTCCATAAATTGAGTGCACATGGTTTTCATTATTTATTTCTTTTATTTGAAAATGTTTCCATTAAACTATCAATAAAATGCATTTAAAATGCACTGACCTAACCAAATTATATTTTTAATTATAAACATTATTGTTCAGTCCTCCTGTACATAGAGAAATTTTGCGAAAATTTTGGAAATTTGATCAAGTTTATACACCAATTGGGCCTCATTCAAAGTTACATCAGGGCATTTAGGGTCAGGTAGGTCATTGTTGTTCAGGTTTTTTTCCAGGTGTGATCATCATAAATATTCTAATTATGACATAACGTTTATAGTTGTTCCAAGTCAAAAAGATTCAGAAGGGATAATTTATATAATTGCTCTATGTACAGAATTAAGTTCACTTTTTCATAAATGAAAAATATTTTTTCCTATTAGGCCAGTATATTTTGTATTAAGTTTTGACAATTTTTTTGTGAGTTTGTTGGAAAATACGACTTTATTCTTGCATTTTCCATGTGCACTGAATTTGTGGAAATACAGTAGTTAGATTTTGTCACAGGGTGGCGAACCTACGTCATAGACCCGACTTCGTTAACACAAAAAAGGCGGCCAAACTATCGACTCGCGGTGAGTTTTAACTGAATTTCCATACTTGACATATCAATCATTTGTGCAATTTTCACGATTTGTCTTTCTCTAATTATTCTCGGGGGAAATCATTAAAAAGTATCAAAATTACAAATACGTGTATTTCTGACCTTTTTAAAAAAGGACAATATCTTCAAAATAATTTGTCAGATATTTTTGATATCTGAAATGTACCTAGAATTTGTCATGCTGATTAATAAATTATTGAATGTAAAATTTAAACACATTTTTGCTCATATTAAAATGAAGCATACCAAAAATGCACTTTTAGTCAAAATCTCTAGATCTCTTATATATTTAATTTTCTAGGCTAATTCACAGTGAGTTTAATCAAAATGTAACGACATGGACGTTTAAACACAAAAGTTAGAATTTTGTACTCCTTTTTTATATAAACATAAGTGGGATGATACTTGATGGTACTTAGTACTTGAATTTAACAGCTGATCATCAAAAGTCGATAATATAGTTACATGTATATGATCCTGTCTTTTTTCGTACTTGTTATTTGCTGTAGTGATGTACGTGTGTTTCAGCTATATATAAGCAGCCGTATGCAGTATATAAACCACTGTAGAGTGCTCGTTCCGTAAGTGGTAGGTTGTGGGTTCGATCCCCGACCGGGTCTGACCCAAGGCTTGAAAGTGGGTAGTAACTGTTCTTTCGCCAAGCACTCGGCATTACAAAATGAAAGTCACGGTTCTTTCGGATGGGAACTTAAAATAAACGAGGTCCCGTGTCACGGTGGGCTTGGCACGCTAAAGAACCCTGCTGTATAATGCCATCAGCGCAACGCACAGGCAAAATTTCTGCACCTTCGCCTATAGCTGGCGACGTCTCGATATTTATATCTATATAAGTGAAATATTCTTGACTGGGGCGTTAAACACCATTACTCAACTCCGTATGCAGTATACTCTTACATCTGTGAATGATATTTTAGGAGATGAACCATAAAACTGCATATAATAGATATCAAACCCTAAACGTTTTATCTAACGTGTTACATTTCACTATTGTATTTGAGTTTGTCAAACAGTCAAATGGAGACTTTAAGCTAGTCGAAACTAACACACAAGTCATGTATTTTATGACGCATGTTCAGTCATCCTTTTATACATCTATTTTATTTCCTTTAATATCTACGTAGTTGGAAAATTTAAATTCACTAAAAGTCAAAATAGGAACTTGACGATGACGAACAAGAAAACACTTCCTATGTATGACGTAAAATACCACGAAGTAACTATAAATATCTATCTATAAAATCCCCAGATAAGGTGTAAGTATAGACTTACTGTAAAACAAATTCACTTACTCGGTTGTTTAATTTTTTGCCTCTACATGGTTACAGTTTTCCATAAATTTTCAAACCACTCAGTTAAATACTATTTTGTCACTAAATCCAGTGACTCTTCAATAAATCATTGATTCTACATGCATCACCGCCAATACAGCCCTCTGTTAGGTGCCATATTGTTGCCACTACCAACACAACTTACAACCCTAAATACCATACAGATTGAAAGGGTGTTACTAGGGTAACTAGTTGACTATACTCGGGTATATAACGATATAATTACAAACTTATTGTTGTTACACGATTTAGAACATTTTTATTGGTTGTTGTCTTACCATGGTTAATTTTCCATCGCTACGCGGTGTTACACAGTTTTTGATAATTTTCAGGTTGTTACACCCCGATTACTTCGTAAAAAATGAAATTCAACTACAAATCAGCGAATAAATGCATATATTTACAATACCTATTGAATGCCTATGATGAACTCATTGTAGAAAATTTGGGACATTCGGCAATAACCCAAGCTTTTTCACATACATTGTGCGTATTAATACACCTATGCACTACCGACTCCACAGATTCGACATTTACCGGGTTCTTTTCTTAATTGTATGATGCAATCGAGAAGTTTGTAAAAAAAAGAATGTTAGAAAAATTATTGTAAATATAAGAATTGACTTTCTTTTTATTCAGGGACATCAAGTGATGACCCAGATTTTAAAACTAGCAAATCTTAAATGAACTGCTTCGCATTTAATTCAGCTCATAAGTACTGAAGATATTCACGTGTATACAACTTGTTGTTAGTACTCCGCTCATGACAAATTATGGTTATCTCATTATTTTCTTCATCGAAATGTTAACCCTGACACAGGAGACTGATGTTTCAGCTATTTACATGCTCATAAAGGCTGTATACGTAATAGCCATATTAACAAAGACAAGTGATCGGAATACGAAAATGCAGTTTAAGACAACCGTACGTCTACTTTAGGACAACAATTCCTCTAGTACATCCTTAACCACAGTGATACACAGTACATGGTTACAACTACAAATTGTTTTATTCCATTTTCGTTTCAACCATTTTGATGCTGAACATAAACACTGCTCCCCAAATTGGACAAATAAGAATGATTCAAAAGAACATTATCATTATTATTATTATTATCAGAAGGTGCTTTTGTTATCAAATAAAACCGCGAATAAAACACATGGATCAGCCAACGCTGTCAGTGTGTAAGATCACTTGGGTGCATAACGCTTTTGTTGTCATTCAGTAATGATTCACTCAACGGCTCTCGATCATTTCCGTTTTAATCTTGATAAATCTAACCTACACAACACATATAGACAGTTGATATACTGGACAGACAGCTCTTAGACAGTTGATATACTGGACAGACAGCTCTTAGACAGTTGATATACTGGACAGACAGCTCTTAACAATGGTAAGTGTATTTCTAATTATATATTATTTTAAATAACTTAAAATCTTTTACAGCCATTCTATAACACTGTTGATAACATGCTAAATCGCCAAAGCATCACACTTGATGTTTAAAAATTATTAAGAAAAGAATTAGGTAAACCATTGTCTTTGTTGTTATACACTCAAACATTAACTATAAACATGGACAATGTTATTATACACTCAACATTAGCTATAAAGTAGGCCAATGTTGTTATACACTCAAACATTAGCTATAAAGTAGGCCAATGTTGTTATACACTCAAACATTAGCTATAAATATGGTCAATGTTGTTATACACTCAAACATTGGCTATAAACATGGTCAATGTTGTTATATACTCAAACATTGGCTATAAACATGGTCAATGTTGTTATATACTCAAACATTAGCTATAAACAAGGTCAATGTTGTTATACACTCAAACATTAGCTATTAACAAGGTCAATGTTGTTATATACTCAAACATTAGGTATAAACAAGGTCAATGTTGTTATACACTCAAACATTAGCTATAAACAAGGTCAATGTTGTTATACACTCAAACATAAGATATAAATAAGGTAAATGTTGTTATACACTCAAACATTAACTATAAACATCGTCAATGGTGTTATACGCTCAAACATTAACTATAAACATGGTCAATGTTGTTATACACTCAAACATAAGATATAAATAAGGTAAATGTCGTTATACACTCAAACATTAACTATAAACATCGTCAATGGTGTTATACACTCAAACATTAACTATAAACATGGTCAATGTTGTTGTACACTCAAACATTAGGTATAAACAAGGTCGATGTCGTTATACACTCAAACATTAGCTATTAACATGAACAATGTTGTTATACACTCAAACATTAGCTATTAACATGGTCAATGTTGTTGTACACTCAAACATTAGGTATAAAAAAGGTCGATGTCGTTATACACTCAAACATAAGGTATAAACAAGGTCAATGTTGTTATACACTCAAACATTAGCTATTACCATGAACAATGTTGTTATACACTCAAACATTAACTATTAACATGAACAATGGTGTTATACACTCAAACATTAGCTATTAACATGGTCAATGTTGTTGTACACTCAAACATTAGGTATAAACAAGGTCGATGTCGTTATACACTCAAACATAAGATATAAATAAGGTAAATGTTGTTATACACTCAAACATTAGCTATTAACATGAACAATGGTGTTATACACTCAAACATTAACTATAAACATGGTCAATGTTGTTGTACACTCAAACATTAGGTATAAACAAGGTCGATGTCGTTATACACTCAAACATAAGGTATAAACATGGTAAATGTTGTTATACACCCAAACATTAACTATAAACAAGGTCAATGTTGTTATACACTCAAACAATGGCTATAGCCTAGGTCAATGTTGTTATACACTCAAACATTGGCTATAAACTAGGTCAATGTTATTATGCACTCAAACATTAGCTATAAACACGGACAATGTTGTTATACACTCAAATATTAGCTATAAACTAGGTCAATGTTGTTATACACTCAAACATTAGCTATAAACAAGGTCAATGTTATTATACATTCAAACATTGGCTATAAACTAGGTCAATGTTGTTATACACTCAAACATTATCTATAAACAAAGTCAATGTTGTTATACACTCAAACAATGGCTATAAACTAGGTCAATGTTTTTATACATTCAAACAATGGCTATAAACTAGGTCAATGTTGTTATACACTCAAACATTAGCTATAAACAAGGTCAATGTTGTTATACACTCAAACATTAGCTGTAAACAAGGTCAATGTTGTTATACATTCAAACATTAGGTATAAACAAGGTCGATGTTGTTATACACTCAAACATTAGGTATAAACAAGGTCAATGTTGTTATACATTCAAACATTAGGTATAAACAAGGTCGATGTTGTTATACACTCAAACATTAGGTTCAAACAAGGTCGATGTTGTTATACACTCAAACATTAGCTGTTAACATGGTCAATGTTTGTATACACTCAAACATTGTCAATGTTCGGCAACATACAACGTGATCAATACCCCTTAACATTTGAGCGGAACGCTTTGGAAAAGGTTTACATCGAAATTTCCCGGAATGACGTCATTTTGCACGGTAATACGTTATCACGTAGTACACTGACGAACCCCATCACTGATTTACAGATTACTTAGCGATGTTTTTGTTTTATACAACAAGAGAGGCCTATATTTTGACATTATCGTGAAGCACCAGCTAGTCAACGTATTTAAAATCATACATTATATCATGTGATAATTTTCCTGGTGATGTACTCATCTCAAGTGATAGGGAAACTTAAAACATTATAAACGTTATAAAGTACAATATTTTAGGACGACTTTTAGCGGCCATTACCTTATCTATGTTCTGACAAACAAGGGCGGGTAATGAGCATGGGGCAGATAAAGGCGAGGTTACCAACAGTTATGACAAACGATTTTAAGTTATTCAAAAACTTATCAACCTTGAGAATCATTTAATCTTTATATTATTTCATGAATTATTATTCTTTTTACAAATCTTTTATATTATCCCTAATATGATAAGGATAGGCCCCGCTTTTCATTAATTAGCCAATCAAATTATTTTAAATTATCCTTTTTTGTGACGATTAAGTAAGCATTAACTAAAGAGAGAAATGCCGAGTGCTTTAAGACTTCTCGGAAAACCAGAGTACCGTCACGGCAGTCATGCGGTGCCATATGTGCTGATTTTGAATTTTTATAAGTGTTTAGTGAAATACCGCAATATTGATTACATTTTAAAGAGAATACTTGTTTAGAAAAAGTAAGACGTTCAATGTTTACTTGTTCTAGTTTTCATTAATTAGTTGTACACGTTAGAAATGAGGCATTTCAAACTCAATAGAAAATTGTAATTGTAATAAAGTGTCCGCTGTATGAATGTAAGACGTGTTCGTTAAGTCTCCACTGATAAGTTGACCACAACACATCATAAACGGATATAATTTGACTTCAACCTAATTGCAAAGGAATATATTTTGTTACTAAAATGTTCTTTTATACATAAAATGTTTATGGTAAAAAATAGACAAAAATCAGATAAGGGGAAAAGTATGAAACGCCCCAATCACTTTAATTACATGATTCGCATTATGTATACACAATGCACTATATGGGCATGAAAGTACTTTTGACGCACTTTATCAAAACTAAATTATGGCACGCCATAATCACTTTTAATCCCATAAATGAGGTACTCACTTAAACTTCCGTTACAGACGATTTGATTGGCTGTTGGTATAAATCGGGATGTACTTTCGATTTGTACCGTTGCACTTTTTGACATGGCCACAGTCAACTTGAAATTTTCATCCCGCGCCAAATTACGGTAAACGTTCTGATTGGCTAAAAGTGAATTTTCACTTCGCGCCAAATTACGGTAAACGTTCTGATTGGCTAAAAGTGAAAGTAAAAAAAAGTTTAGCCAATCAGAACGTTTACCGTAATTCTCCGGTGCGGGATGACAATTTCAAGTTGACTGTGGCCATGTCAGAAAGTGCAACGGTCGAATAAAGTTAAGGTCCCGTTACACTGTTTAGAGACGACAATGACGGACATTTTATACATCATTCTTGAGCGGAATGTGTAGAAAAGAATAGTATTTGTTGTGTTTTTAAATTCCCAAGCATTACGTCAAAAACAAAGAAAATCCAAAGGAGTCAACGTTTTGGATAGCGTGAAGATGGATACCTTGTGTTATGTTTAGAGTGTTATTTTTTTTAATATCGGAAACAAGTGCCTATTCCCTTGACGCCGGGAATCCAACCCGGGTCGCCCGTTTCACGGTAAAGCGAGCGCTTAAAAGGTATCTTATAAGTGAGGCAGTAGTAATGTCTCTTAATCTGTACATAGTACATACAAAAATTACTATACCATGTAGTTGTATCGTTAAAGAACACAAAATCTTTTATTTGAATTTTCCTCATTGGTCTTTCATTAAAAAATTGCGTATCTTGCATTTGTATGAAAAGTGACCCTTTGAATCTTGTATCTGGTTCTCGGCCACTCCCTTGATATTAACCAGGTATTTATGTGAAA
Source organism: Anadara kagoshimensis (assembly GCA_021292105.1). Taxonomy (NCBI): domain Eukaryota; kingdom Metazoa; phylum Mollusca; class Bivalvia; order Arcoida; family Arcidae; genus Anadara; species Anadara kagoshimensis. The sequence continues at coordinate 31,821,047 of CM037863.1, read as the reverse complement.
CTAAATATTTTGCATACACATCACCATCACTGTAGGCTGATGAGGTATTTTTAGAATGATTGTCTTTCTGAGAAAATTACAGTGCCATGTTAACTCACCCCATTACCAACTCGACCCCACGTATCTTGAAATCAATACCAACACATATGATGTGATTTAATTCAATATGTAAGTTTATGAATTAATTTAGTTTGTAATTTATAGTTACACTTTAAAAATTTGTGTGGCATAATGGTGTTTTATGCCCAAGTCCAGATTCTTTCACTTATGCGGTTAGTTCCGAGTGGTGAGTAGAGTAATCTTGTTTTAATATCCCAGTCAAGATCCTTGCATTTATATTGAGATTATATCCCATCAGTCTTGGGATGGTTGTACAGTATCCCATCAGTCTTGGGATGGTTGTACAGTATCCCATCAGTCTTGGGATGGTTGTACAGTAATGGTGATTACACCCAGGTTTAGATTCTAGTTGTCAATTATGAGATAGTGCAGTGGAGTAATACGATTATTAATGGTAAAATTACCGTAATATTAAAAAACTTGGTTTATACTTTGCCAAAAGATCCTGAAAGACCTTTATCTCTGCAGTAGCATTTGTCAGGAAAATGCAACTCTTAACTCCCCATTGCCCCACTTATTCCTATATTCAACCCTACATTCCCCCATTTGTACATTCATAGTAGACAACTACTGCGCCTCGCTTCTCTTTCTTGCTTTAATTATGTACTGTCTTACAAACAATGAACAAGGCGGTTCCTCCAGGATGAGGCCTTTCCATTGCACCCCGGTTTTGCCGAATCTTGTGATTCCTCCAGAATAGGCGGTTCCTCCGGGTACGCAAGCTTTCTGTGCAGGGATCCGTAGCGTTCGCACTGACCGCCGATTTTATAAATATACATGTATATAAAAAAAATCACTGATATGCGCAGTTTATAAGTAAACTGTTTGCATATATACAAACAACAGTGTACGAAGAAATTTTAACAGCACTCGTTATATATATATATATATATATATACATAACATCACCCGCACCAGCAAAATGCTTTAAGACAAATTAAATACTTTTTAAACATGGCAAAAATTCATTCCCGTACAATTTCTGTTTTAAGTACATGCGCGATATTTCTAAGTTGTTAATTGTGGCGTCATAGATGTTCTTGTTTAGGTCCTAACAACCCGTTCCCAGAGACTAAATATCTCGTACCCAAATTGCAATGTTTTGGCTTCTCCTTTGAGGAATCAGACTAAATCGGCAAGTTTTCAACGCAACACCCTCAAATGAAATGTTGTTGAAGATGCTTAGTTCAATGTTTTGTTTTATATGAGAGTGCATTAACGCCCAAACATGATAAACTTATGGCTTGTATAATGGCTAGTTCACTAAAATATTAATAGTATAATTTTCAACATGAAGAGTTTAAACCCCCTAAAAAGGAAGTTATAGTGTATCACCGAATGTATATAATCACGCCTTTTCACGCTTTATTAATTAAAATTACCACTTGGTGTATATTTTGCATTAAGACCCTGAACGACCTTTATCTCTGCAGTAGCATTTCTCAGGAAAATCCAACTCTAAACAATCCATTTACTCCCCCATTTTCCAACTTATTCCAAAGATTAGTCACGGACATGCCTGCCATCATGGTAAAAACTTGAAAAACGCTTAAAATTAAACAAGTAAGTTGTCCGTCACTCATAATTAACCAGTAAATTGTCCGTCACTCATATATTTTGGCGTATACACAATGTCTGTAAGCTTCGATAGCTCAGTGGTAGAGCATTGGACTGCTAAGATATCACAAATGTTATTCTTTTATTGTGTGTGTTCGAATCCCTATATTGCACGGGATTTTGTTTTTAGATTTTTCCTTAATTTTGTACATGTATCTTCAAAAATATTATCTAAATTATATTTAACTCGGTTGTAAATGAATAAGTAATAATACCCTTTTCGTCAAAAGGGTTACATGAGAGTTAATTTCAACGCATGATAAACTAATGGCTTGTACATATAGTTCGTTCAACAAAATGATGACAGTGTTTCTTTAATATGAAGCGTTTAAACTACCTATAAAGGTAGTAATAGTATATCGTCGAATGTATATAATCACGCCTGTTCACGTTTTATTGGTTAAAATTACCGTAATATTAAAAGACTTGGTGTATATTTTGCATTAAGATCGTTAAAGACCTTTATCTCTGTAGTAGCTTTTATCATGAAAATGCAAATCTAAACAATTCCTAAAACCCCCATTTTCCCCACTTATTCCAACTATGAACCCTACACTCCCCCATTTGTGCATTTGTTCATCACAATAGAAACAACTACCGCGGAAAGCGCCTCGCTTTTTACTCTTTCGTGCTTTAATTATGTACTGTCTTACAAACAATGAAATGGTATGAACGGCGATACAGCATTCACATTTACCAACTCTACGTGATGAAACACACAAGAAATTGAAATACACTTTTTACAACGATTTTTATAATTCTGGTAATTTCAAAAAACAGATTTCTCTCAGTTTTCATGCCAAAATTCTTCAAAATGAACCAAAAATTCCTTACATCGCTTATTTCACAACGTTCGACAACTTGCGTTTTAAAGGTAGGTAATTTGTCGGATAGCTGTAAAATGTGATTTTGAGTGCGCTTTTTAAGTAGTTTGGCGATAAGACGACAAGGAATCAGTTATCTCAATTCACCAAAATTATAAGAATCATCATTAAACGTGTTTTTTACATTTCAGTATTTGCTTCATCGCTCAGAATTAGAAACTAGTAGCATTGTATTACATGTACACACAGTTTTATTGTTTGTATGAAAACACATAAATCATAGAAGGCATTCCAGGTAGTTACATACCTTAATGACTGTATTGACTGTTAACAGTAATCACTGGTATACATAGTTTACTAGTTTGTGATTGCGTTAATCTAAATGCATGTAAACAAACACTTTAACAGCACGCCTTATATATATATATATATCTTGCGCACCAGTGAAATGTTTTAAGGCAATTTACATATTTATTAAAAAAGCAAAACATTCATTCCCGTAAAGGATGTCTACGGAAAATATAAGAAAATGACCCATAGGAAAAATTTATGCATGTCAAAACTCACATAAATAAAATATTGGTTAAAATTACATTTTATCTATAGAATAAAGTATGTTCTAAAGTGTCATGTCAATAAAGATATCTCTGGTAACGGAAAAGTATTACTATATGTACATGAAAACTGTGATTCAAAGCGAAATTGGCAGTTTTCACTGACTTAAAGATTATTCACGGACATGCCTGCCATCATGGTAAAAACTTGAAAAACGCTTAAAATTAAACAAGTTGTCCGTCACTCATAATTAACCAGTAAATTGTCCGTCACTCATATATTTTGGCGTATACACAATGTCTGTAAGCTTCGATAGCTCAGTGGTAGAGCATTGGACTGCTAAGATATCACAAATGTTATTCTTTTATTGTGTGGGTTCGAATCCCTATATTACACGGGATTTTGATTTTTCCTTAATTTTGTACATGTATCTTCAAAAATATTATCTAAAGTATATTTAACTCGGTTGTAAATGAATAAGTAATAATACCCTTTTCGTCAAAAGTGTTACATGAGAGTTCATTTCAATGCATGATAAACTAATGGCTTGTATAGTTCGTTCAACAAAATGATGACAGTGTTTCTTTAACATGAAGCGTTTAAACTACCTATAAAGGTAGTATTAGTATATCGTCGAATGTATATAATCACGCCTGTTCACGTTTTATTGGTTAAAATTACCGTAATATTAAAAGACTTGGTGTATATTTTGCATTAAGATCGTTAAAGACCTTTATCTCTGTAGTAGCTTTTATCATGAAAATGCAAATCTAAACAATTCCTAAAACCCCCATTTTCCCCACTTATTCCAACTATGAACCCTACACTCCCCATTTGTGCATTTGTTCATCACAATAGAAACAACTACCGCGGAAAGCGCCTCGCTTTTACTCTTTCGTGCTTTAATTATGTACTGTCTTACAAACAATGAAATGGTATGAACGGCGATACAACATTCACATTTACCAACTCTACGTGATGAAACACACAAGAAATTGAAATATACTTTTTACAACGATTTTTATAATTCTGGTAATTTCAAAAAAACAGATTTCTCTCAGTTTTCATGCCAAAATTCTTCAAAATGAACCAAAAATTCCTTAAATCGCTTATTTCACAACGTTCGACAACTTGCGTTTTAAAGGTAGGTAATTTGTCGGATAGCTGTAAAATGTGATTTTGAGTGCGCTTTTAAGTAGTTTGGCGATAAGACGACAAGGAATCAGTTATCTCAATTCACCAAAATTATAAGAATCATCATTAAACGTGTTTTTACATTTCAGTATTTGCTTCATCGCTCAGAATTAGAAACTAGTAGCATTGTATTACATGTGCACACAGTTTATGTTTGTATGAAAACACATAAATCATAGAAGGCATTCCAGGTAGTTACATACCTTAATGTCTGTATTGACTGTTAACAGTAATCACTGGTATACACTGTTTACTTGTTTGTGATTGCGTTAATCTAGATGTATGTAAACAAACACTTTAACAGCACGCCTTATATATATATATACTTGCGCACCAATGAAATGTTTAAGGCAATTTACATACTTATTAAAAAGTAAAACATTCATTCCCGTAAAGGATGTCTACGGAAAATATAAGAAAATGACCCATAGGAAACATTTATGCATGTCAAAACTCACATAAATAAAATATTGGTTAAAATTACATTTTATCTATAGAATAAAGTATGTTCTAAAGTGTCATGTCAATAAAGATATCTCTGGTAACGGAAAAGTATTACTATATGTACATGAAAACTGTGATTCAAAGCGAAATTGGCAGTTTTCACTGACTTAAAGATTATTCACGGACATGCCTGCCATCATGGTAAAAACTTGAAAAACGCTTAAAATTAAACAAGTTGTCCGTCACTCATAATTAACCAGTAAATTGTCCGTCACTCATATATTTTGGCGTATACACAATGTCCGTAAGCTTCGATAGCTCAGTGGTAGAGCATTGGACTGCTAAGATATCACAAATGTTATTCTTTTATTGTTTGGGTTCGAATCCCTATATTGCACGGGATTTTGTTTTTAGATTTTTCCTTAATTTTGTACATGTATCTTCAAAAATATTATCTAAAGTATATTTAACTCGGTTGTAAATGAATAAGTAATAATACCCTTTTCGTCAAAAGTGTTACATGAGAGTTCATTTCAATGCATGATAAACTAATGGCTTGTACGTATAGTTCGTTCAACAAAATGATGACAGTGTTTCTTTAATATGAAGCGTTTAAACTACCTATAAATGTAGTATTAGTATATCGTCGAATGTATATAATCACGCCTGTTCACGTTTTATTGGTTAAAATTACCGTAATATTAAAAGACTTGGTGTATATTTTGCATTAAGATCGTTAAAGACCTTTATCTCTGTAGTAGCTTTTATCATGAAAATGCAACTCTAAACAATTCCTAAAACCCCCATTTTCCCCACTTATTCCAACTATGAACCCTACACTCCCCCATTTGTGCATTTGTTCATCACAATAGAAACAACTACCGCGGAAAGCGCCTCGCTTTTTACTCTTTCGTGCTTTAATTATGTACTGTCTTACAAACAATGAAATGGTATGAACGGCGATACAACATTCACATTTACCAACTCTACGTGATGAAACACACAAGAAATTGAAATACACTTTTTACAACGATTTTTATAATTCTGGTAATTTCAAAAACAGATTTCTCTCAGTTTTCATGCCAAAATTCTTCAAAATGAACCAAAAATTCCTTAAATCGCTTATTTCACAACGTTCGACAACTTGCGTTTTAAAGGTAGGTAATTTGTCGGATAGCTGTAAAATGTGATTTTGAGTGCGCTTTTTAAGTAGTTTGGCGATAAGACGACAAGGAATCAGTTATCTCAATTCACCAAAATTATAAGAATCATCATTAAACGTGTTTTTTACATTTCAGTATTTGCTTCATCGCTCAGAATTAGAAACTAGTAGCATTGTATTACATGTGCACACAGTTTTATTGTTTGTATGAAAACACATAAATCATAGAAGGCATTCCAGGTAGTTACATACCTTAATGTCTGTATTGACTGTTAACAGTAATCACTGGTATACACTGTTTACTTGTTTGTGATTGCGTTAATCTAGATGTATGTAAACAAACACTTTAACAGCACGCCTTATATATATATATATCTTGCGCACCAATGAAATGTTTTAAGGCAATTTACATACTTATTAAAAAGTAAAACATTCATTCCCGTAAAGGATGTCTACGGAAAATATAAGAAAATGACCCATAGGAAAAATTTATGCATGTCAAAACTCGCATAAATAAAATATTGGTTAAAATTACATTTTATCTATAGAATAAAGTATGTTGTAAAGTTTCATGTTAATAAAGATATCTCTGGTAACGGAAAAGTATTACTATATGTACATGAAAACTGTGATTCAAAGCGAAAATGGCAGTTTTCACTGACTTAAAAATTATTCACGGACATGCCTGCCATCATGGTAAAAACTTGAAAAACGCTTAAAATTAAACAAGTTGTCCGTCACTCATAATTAACCAGTAAATTGTCCGTCACTCATATATTTTGGCGTATACACAATGTCTGTAAGCTTCGACAGCTCAGTGGTAGAGCATTGGACTGCTAAGATATCACAAATGTTATTCTTTTATTGTGTGGGTTCGAATCCCTATATTGCACGGGATTTTGTTTTTAGATTTTTCCTTAATTTTGTACATGTATCTTCAAAAATATTATCTAAAGTATATTTAACTCGGTTGTAAATGAATAAGTAATAATACCCTTTTCGTCAAAAGTGTTACATGAGAGTTCATTTCAATGCATGATAAACTAATGGCTTGTACATATAGTTCGTTCAACAAAATGATGACAGTGTTTCTTTAATATGAAGCGTTTAAACTACCTATAAATGTAGTATTAGTATATCGTCGAATGTATATAATCACGCCTGTTCACGTTTTATTGGTTAAAATTACCGTAATATTAAAAGACTTGGTGTATATTTTGCATTAAGATCGTTAAAGACCTTTATCTCTGTAGTAGCTTTTATCATGAAAATGCAACTCTAAACAATTCCTAAAACCCCCATTTTCCCCACTTATTCCAACTATGAACCCTACACTCCCCCATTTGTGCATTTGTTCATCACAATAGAAACAACTACCGCGGAAAGCGCCTCGCTTTTTACTCTTTCGTGCTTTAATTATGTACTGTCTTACAAACAATGAAATGGTATGAACGGCGATACAACATTCACATTTACCAACTCTACGTGATGAAACACACAAGAAATTGAAATACACTTTTTACAACGATTTTTATAATTCTGGTAATTTCAAAAAACAGATTTCTCTCAGTTTTCATGCCAAAATTCTTCAAAATGAACCAAAAATTCCTTAAATCGCTTATTTCACAACGTTCGACAACTTGCGTTTTAAAGGTAGGTAATTTGTCGGATAGCTGTAAAATGTGATTTTGAGTGCGCTTTTTAAGTAGTTTGGCGATAAGACGACAAGGAATCAGTTATCTCAATTCACCAAAATTATAAGAATCATCATTAAACGTGTTTTTTACATTTCAGTATTTGCTTCATCGCTCAGAATTAGAAACTAGTAGCATTGTATTACATGTGCACACAGTTTTATTGTTTGTATGAAAACACATAAATCATAGAAGGCATTCCAGGTAGTTACATACCTTAATGTCTGTATTGACTGTTAACAGTAATCACTGGTATACACTGTTTACTTGTTTGTGATTGCGTTAATCTAAATGTATGTAAACAAACACTTTAACAGCACGCCTTATATATATATATATATATCTTGCGCACCAATGAAATGTTTTAAGGCAATTTACATACTTATTAAAAAAGTAAAACATTCATTCCCGTAAAGGATGTCTACGGAAAATATAAGAAAATGACCCATAGGAAAAATTTATGCATGTCAAAACTCACATAAGTAAAATATTGGTTAAAATTACATTTTATCTATAGAATAAAGTATGTTGTAAAGTTTCATGTTAATAAAGATATCTCTGGTAACGGAAAAGTATTACTATATGTACATGAAAACTGTGATTCAAAGCGAAAATGGCAGTTTTCACTGACTTAAAAATTATTCACGGACATGCCTGCCATCATGGTAAAAACTTGAAAAACGCTTAAAATTAAACAAGTTGTCCGTCATTCATAATTAACCAGTAAACTGTCCGTCACTCATATATTTTGGCGTATACACAATGTCTGTAAGCTTCGATAGCTCAGTGGTAGAGCATTGGACTGCTAAGATATCACAAATGTTATTCTTTTATTGTGTGGGTTCGAATCCCTATATTGCACGGGATTTTGTTTTTAGATTTTTCCTTAATTTTGTACATGTATCTTCAAAAATATTATCTAAAGTGTATTTAACTCGGTTGTAAATGAATAAGTAATAATACCCTTTTCGTCAAAAGTGTTACATGAGAGTTCATTTCAATGCATGATAAACTAATGACTAGTAAATATAGTTCGTTCAACAAAATGATGACAGTGTTTCTTTAATATGAAGCGTTTAAACTACCTATAAATGTAGTATTAGTATATCGTCGAATGTATATAATCACGCCTGTTCACGTTTTTTGGTTAAAATTACCGTAATATTAAAAGACTTAGTGTATATTTTGCATTAAGATCGTTAAAGACCTTTATCTCTGTAGTAGCTTTTATCATGAAAATGCAACTCTAAACAATTCCTAAAACCCCCATTTTCCCCACTTATTCCAACTATAAACCCTACACTCCCCCATTTGTGCATTTGTTCATCCCAATAGAAACAACTACCGCGGAAAGCGCCTCGCTTTTTACTCTTTCGTGCTTTAATTATGTACTGTCTTACAAACAATGAAATGGTATGAACGGCGATACAACATTCACATTTACCAACTCTACGTGATGAAACACACAAGAAATTGAAATACACTTTTTACAACGATTTGTATAATTCTGGTAATTTCAAAAAACAGATTTCTCTCAGTTTTCATGCCAAAATTCTTCAAAATGAACCAAAAATTCCTTAAATCGCTTATTTCACAACGTTCGACAACTTGCGTTTTAAAGGTAGGTAATTTGTCGGATAGCTGTAAAATGTGATTTTGAGTGCGCTTTTTAAGTAGTTTGGCGATAAGACGACAAGGAATCAGTTATCTCAATTCACCAAAATTATAAGAATCATCATTAAACGTGTTTTTTTACATTTCAGTATTTGCTTCATCGCTCAGAATTAGAAACTAGTAGCATTGTATTACATGTGCACACAGTTTTATTGTTTGTATGAAAACACACAAATCTTAGAAGGCATTCCAGGTAGTTACATACCTTAATGTCTGTATTGACTGTTAACAGTAATCACTGGTATACACTGTTTACTTGTTTGTGATTGCGTTAATCTAAATGTATGTAAACAAACACTTTAACAGCACGCCTTATATATATATATATATATATCTTGCGCACCAATGAAATGTTTTAAGGCAATTTACATACTTATTAAAAAAGTAAAACATTCATTCCCGTAAAGGATGTCTACGGAAAATATAAGAAAATGACCCATAGGAAAAATTTATGCATGTCAAAACTCGCATAAATAAAATATTGGTTAAAATTACATTTTATCTATAGAATAAAGTATGTTCTAAAGTGTCATGTCAATAAAGATATCTCTGGTAACGGAAAAGTATTACTATATGTACATGAAAACTGTGATTCAAAGCAAAAATGGCAGTTTTCACTGACTTCAAAATTATTCACGGACATGCCTGCCATCATGGTAAAAACTTGAAAAACGCTTAAAATTAAACAAGTTGTCCGTCACTCATAATTAACCAGTAAAATGTCCGTCACTCATATATTTTGGCGTATACACAATGTCTGTAAGCTTCGATAGCTCAGTGGTAGAGCATTGGACTGCTAAGATATCACAAATGTTATTCTTTTATTGTGTGGGTTCGAATCCCTATATTACACGGGATTTTGTTTTTAGATTTTTCCTTAATTTTGTACATGTATCTTGAAAAATATTATCTAAAGTATATTTAACTCGGTTGTAAATGAATAAGTAATAATACCCTTTTCGTCAAAAGTGTTACATGAGAGTTCATTTCAATGCATGATAAACTAATGGCTTGTATAGTTCGTTCAACAAAATGATGACAGTGTTTCTTTAATATGAAGCGTTTAAACTACCTATAAATGTAGTATTAGTATATCGTCGAATGTATATAATCACGCCTGTTCACGTTTTATTGGTTAAAATTACCGTAATATTAAAAGACTTGGTGTATATTTTGCATTAAGATCGTTAAAGACCTTTATCTCTGTAGTAGCTTTTATCATGAAAATGCAACTCTAAACAATTCCTAAAACCCCTATTTTCCCCACTTATTCCAACTATGAACCCTACACTCCCCCATTTGTGCATTTGTTCATCACAATAGAAACAACTACCGCGGAAAGCGCCTCGCTTTTTACTCTTTCGTGCTTTAATTATGTACTGTCTTACAAACAATGAAATGGTATGAACGGCGATACAACATTCACATTTACCAACTCTACGTGATGAAACACACAAGAAATTGAAATACACTTTTTACAACGATTTTTATAATTCTGGTAATTTCAAAAAACAGATTTCTCTCAGTTTCATGCCAAAATTCTTCAAAATGAACCAAAAATTCCTTAAATCGCTTATTTCACAACGTTCGACAACTTGCGTTTTAAAGGTAGGTAATTTGTCGGATAGCTGTAAAATGTGATTTTGAGTGCGCTTTTTAAGTAGTTTGGCGATAAGACGACAAGGAATCAGTTATCTCAATTCACCAAAATTATAAGAATCATCATTAAACGTGTTTTTTACATTTCAGTATTTGCTTCATCGCTCAGAATTAGAAACTAGTAGCATTGTATTACATGTGCACACAGTTTTATTGTTTGTATGAAAACACATAAATCATAGAAGGCATTCCAGGTAGTTACATACCTTAATGTCTGTACTGACTGTTAACAGTAATCACTGGTATACACTGTTTACTTGTTTGTGATTGCGTTAATCTAAATGTATGTAAACAAACACTTTAACAGCACGCCTTATATATATATATATATCTTGCGCACCAATGAAATGTTTTAAGGCAATTTACATACTTATTAAAAAAGTAAAACATTCATTCCCGTAAAGGATGTCTACGGAAAATATAAGAAAATGACCCATAGGAAAAATTTATGCATGTCAAAACTCACATAAATAAAATATTGGTTAAAATTACATTTTATCTATAGAATAAAGTATGTTCTAAAGTTTCATGTCAATAAAGATATCTCTGGTAACGGAAAAGTATTACTATATGTACATGAAAACTGTGATTCAAAGCGAAAATGGCAGTTTTCACTGACTTAAAGATTATTCACGGCCATGCCTGCCATCATGGTAAAAACTTGAAAAACGCTTAAAATTAAACAAGTAAGTTGTCCGTCACTCATAATTAACCAGTAAATTATCCGTCACTCATATATTTTGGCGTATACACAATGTCTGTAAGCTTCGATAGCTCAGTGCAGTAGGATAGCCAACCCGGCCAGCGCATTGATTCATCAAACAAAATTTCACGCGCAGACAAAGTGAAAAAATTGTCAAAAATTTGAATTCACTCGAGGCGGTAAAATTACATAATATTTATTTCACTGCGAGTTTTTAATACTATTTGTAGTATTTTATCGTTTTTTGAGGACAAAAGTAAGTCATTAAAGACGATTTTTATCAAAGTCGGTGAGAATTTAACAATTTAAATCGTAATTGAATGTTAGGCACCGGCGAAAAATTGAAAATTGAAACTTTAAAAAATATCATTCTGTGTACGCAGTTCCTCATGCACCAAAGATGTTTTTACATGAACGGAAAGAACTTTTTCTCACGGTTATTTTGATGTATAATTTGTCAAATAATTTTCTTTACACAAAAAACGTACCAGTTTCAAATGTCGAAAAAATCGATGACATTGCCGGATTCTCGATCATGGGCCGCCCCCTTTCCGGCTAATTTGACACAGAAAAAATGCTAAGACAGCTTCCTTATTGTATGCAATGTATAAATTTGATAATCGAGAGACGCTGTGGAGATATTTTTGTTGAAATAAAGTAAGTTTTTCCTTAAAAATATTGTATTTTCACCTCATTTCTCGTCTAATCTGCCGATTTTTTGGAACTACTTCCAGTCGGACATATTTGATTAGCATTCGTCCCGCTTCGATCACAATTTTAGCATGCAGAAAATGTCATCGTGTATTTTGGACAAAATAGTCAAGCTTTTTTGCCTTATTTGTCATGTATGATCGATCTGCATGGCTGTCGAACACATTAGATACGGATGTGTTCTAATTTTACCCATATGGACTCGGGATCTGTACCAATACAGTGTACAGTGCAACCTGCTCATGTAGGGCTAGTTAGGGACTCAGAATTACTGAAAATTACCAACTGATTTTGCTTTGCTGGCAAAATATAAACATGACCTGTCTGTCATATCAGTACATATCATTGGATAAATAAGCTAACATCATTAAAGAGGGTTAGACTAGATTTTTCTTTATGAAATATTTCCCAAAATGAGGAAACATCTCCCATGTTAGTTTAGTCACCACAACATTGGTCTTTATTATTTAAATTTTTGTTTCTGTTCTGATGCCAATAACCCCGGCATTATTATTTTAGTACAATTTAGACATGAAAAGTTGATTATTTTGCTTCATTAAAAGTTTTAAGTCAACTTGACATAGCACAAATAACATTTAAAATAGACTATGTGGAAGTAGGAAATAGGAAAAGTGAATACCAATCATGTGGATTTCATTTGACTTGGTTAAAAATTTAACTCCATATTATAATGATTAAATACAGATTTGTAAAATATTTAGGAATTTCAGTAATTTCTGTAAAATTGTAAAATTCTGATAAATAAATATCACCTTTCAGGAAAATTCATAGGAACTGGTTTGATAATAACATTAAGAAATAAGTTTATGCAAATGCAGTGAAATTCATGACACAGTGTATCCAAATAGGCATTATTAGTTTGAAAGAATTCAAAATAATTGTAACACACAGGCCTATTCCAGATTTATTGCTTTATCAGTTAAATTTAGAATTGATTGGTTGGTAAACACACTCCATTCAAGATTATTTCAATTATAATCTGGTAAATGAAATTAAGGGGGAAACTAGGTACAGGGATGAAGATAAGCAGGGGCCAAGTAGCCAATGACTTCTAAAATCCAGTCTGGGTCCCTTAATTTTTACACATTTAAGCCATTTATTACTGTTACAAATTCTTTTATGAAGTGAGCTGGCCCCTAGCTCAAAATAGTTAGGGTTCATCCCTGAGGTAAAACACACCCCTCAACAAGAGAACTGGCAAACTTTCTGACATAGTAAGATTTTAACCTATGCTGTTACCTGTACTTCAGACAAGGGTGCATGAAAAGCATTTCATGTGGTGAAAAAGTAGGTATTCAGTATCAAGAGAAGCATTCAATTCATAAATGTGTATTGGTATATAATTCCCAGTATGTTAAGGATATTGATATGTGTTGATTTTTTTAATTCTATATAAAATGAAACATTCATAAATGTCTGATAATATCTAATTGCTAGTGTATTAAAGATTATAAGAATCCATTATGAGTATCCATGTAGGATAGGGAAATCTCACCCGAGGGGTTGAACATTTCAGTCAGAGACGAGGCTTGCCGAGTCTCTGACCAGAAATGTTCAACCCCGAGGGTGAGATTTTCCTATCCTACATGGATAAACTCATAATGGATTATTTTTCTTCCATTTTAGTGCCAATATTTGGCTTCAAGTACGATGAACATAAACATCGACGCCATGTTTGTAAAATCTAACTTTGTAATTCGACATTCTTCTTTAAAATAAATATGACCATTGGATAGATCGTACCGGATTTTGGTTTATACAAAATGTATAAACTACAAAACAAAGTAGTTCATTAAAAAATCCAATATTTACCATTTGAAACGCACTCAAAATTTCTAAATCGTGAAGAATTGGATGTCATTTTCCCGCAAGATGACGTAATTTTCTCCATATGATGACGTCATGTAATTGTCTTTTGATTGTGACGTCACTAAAAGTCACATGGTCATGTGAGATACGCGTATCTCACATAGGGAAAAACCCTATCTTACATGAGCAGATATGGAAGAAATTGTTATGTTTTAATTTAACATGAAATGAGACATTCAACATTATTACAATTTACAAAGTTGGTTTAGTCGCACATAATGCATTTTTCTTTGAAAAATGTTCCATTATGTGTAAACAGTAATAACCATGAGTGTTCATTCTAGGATTTTTTCAGATGGGTTCATTTCTAATAATAACAAGTTGAATAACATCAATAATTTTGCATAATCTAATGTTTGATGTGACTTGTAGTCTTTTAGGCTGATGTAAAAGCTTTTGTAATGAAGTATTTAAGTTTCATATAATGTAGCTTTTATATATGACAATGCTATCAAATATTTTGAACTTGCATTTGAAATCTAATTTCAAATGTGGCCCACTATGGCCTTTACAATGGTGCCATTTGGCAAAATAAAGGATCAACAGCCCCTTTCTAGAATGAACACTGCCATATGATCCCATACTTTTTGATTTATTTGTAAATGATTTATCCATTTATCACAGCCAGAACAACTAGAAAGTACCTGTCCCCCATAAAATCACCTGTTTGTGTAGTTTCTAAATTAAATTTGATAATTTAGACAATTTTAGTCCTTTTAAATGCTATTATGGCCTACTTGTCATTCATTTAACTTTTAAATTTCAAACTATCTGCTTGTTCATAAATTTTTTTTAACTTTTTAGTAATTCAATATCTTTTATTTTTTAAATGTTAATTTTGTTCATATAAAAATATTTGTTTTATTTTTCCAAAAAATATCTGAGGTTGCTTTCCATGGTACCCATACCACATCCATTTCATGTCAGTACCTTGAGGAAAGACAAAATGCAACTTATTTGGATTTCTTTTTATGTATTTACCCTATTTATCATCACTAACCTGCTCAACATATTGTGTCCCAGCTCTAACTTATTTCTCTGTAGAATGTCTATTTATTTATTTTTATTTATTATCATCTCTTACCTGCTAGACATTTTGTAACCTGCTCAACATTTATTTATTTATTTATTTATTTATTTATTTATTTAGTTATTTATTCTCATCTCTTACCTGCTAGACATTTTGTAACCTGCTCAACATACTGTGTCCCAGCTCTAACTTATTTCTCTGTAGAATTTCTTATTTATTTATTTATTATTTATTTATCATTTATTTTTTTAATGTAGGCCCTATTTATTTATTCCTGTTGGGGTCCTAAAGTATCTCCATCAACAAACACATGTCATATGATGTGTGCCAGATGAGGATGCCTGTTGCAAAAAATATCAATAAATACAGTACAGACCTGTACAAAGTTTAGCATCCAGCTAACGAATTAGTGCCGACAGCGGTTCCTCGTTTGGTGTTTATATCGACAGCAGTTGCCATCTAGGCCTATCTCTCGGCAGCTTTTCGACCGCTACCTTTCCATACCTTGGGCACTCGGCAGTCGAGCTTTGACTTCTTTTGGTTAGCTTAGTGTTAAACTTTCGACAGGTCGGTACTGTACATTGCGTGTACTGTGTATACAGTAGACAGTTGACCTATATATTTGACACGGGGAACGTTGTTTACGTCATTACGTTAGAACAATGTTTATCAAGGTCGCGGCCATATTTGTTTTCATTGACAACAAGACGTACTGAAATCATGCTGTTGGATTTTTGCGATTTTCGCATATTTAACCCTCATGCACCAGGTACGATAATTTACTGGCGTATACTATAATAATTTTCTGACATTGTATTAAAATTTCTAGGAAAAGTATTCTTTACACAAAAAACGTACCAGTTTCAAAAATGGAGAAGAAATTTCTGTTGATCTTCAAGAGAAATCGGTTATCGTCGGGATATCAGTAATTTTAAGTAAATGTGGCGTTTTATCTCGGACTTTTTGATACATGTAGCAAGTTTAGTTAATTCCTCACACGCGTACATCATATTCGTAGATAGAAATGTTAATTTTATGGTATAAAAACGATTTTGAAAATGGCGAATTTTTTTCGGGTTCAGACACTTGCCAAAAAGTAATCCCTTTTTATTTACCGCGGAAGGTCTCAAATTTTAAAACCAACGCACAATTTGGACTTGGCTATCCTACTGGTGGTAGAGCATTGGACTGCTAAGATATCACAAATGTTATTCTTTTATTGTGTGGGTTCGAATCCCTATATTGCACGGGATTTTGTTTTTAGATTTTTCCTTAATTTTGTACATGTATCTTCAAAAATATTATCTAAAGTATATTTAACTCGGTTGTAAATGAATAAGTAATAATACCCTTTTCGTCAAAAGTGTTACATAAGAGTGATAAACTAATGGCTTGTACATATAGTTCGTTCAACAAAATGATGACAGTGTTTCTTTAATATGAAGCGTTTAAACTACCTATAAATGTAGTATTAGTATATCGTCGAATGTATATAATCACGCCTGTTCACGTTTTATTGGTTAAAATTACCGTAATATTAAAAGACTTGGTGTATATTTTGCATTAAGATCGTTAAAGACCTTTATCTCTGTAGTAGCTTTTATCATGAAAATGCAACTCTAAACAATTCCTAAAACCCCCATTTTCCCCACTTATTCCAACTATAAACCCCACACTCCCCCATTTGTGCATTTGTTCATCACAATAGAAACAACTACCGCGGAAAGCGCCTCGCTTTTTACTCTTTCGTGCTTTAATTATGTACTGTCTTACAAACAACGAAATGGTATGTATGGTTAAACAACATTTACATTTACAAGCTCTACGTGATGAAACACATTGAAATGCACTTTTTACAACGTTTTTTATAATTTCGGTAATATCAGATAGCAGATTACGTGCGATTTTTTGTAAAAATTCTAAAAAAATCAACACATTGCTTAATTCACAACATTCGACAACTTGTGTTTTAAAAAAGGTAGGTAAATTGTCGGGTATCTGTAAAATGTGATTTTAGGTGCGCTTTTTAAATAGGTTGGCGACAAAACGACGAGGAATCAGCTTTCCCAATTTAACAAAAATATAAAAATCATCGTTAAACGTGTTTTTTACATTTTGTTATTTGCTTCATCGCTCAAAGTAGTGTTGCATTACAATGTTCACACCGTATTATTGTTTGTATGACAACACATAAATTAAAGAAGACATTCCAGGTAGTTACACAGTGTGATGACCAAATATTGACTGTTAACAGTATTAAGTGGTATGCGCAGCTGATTAGTGTGTGATTGCGTTAATCTGTTTGCATATATACAAAACAAACATTGCACGAAGAAATTTTAACAGCACGCTTTCTACATATCTATGGCATCTTGCACATCAGTGAAATGTTTTAAAACAAATTACGTACTTTTTAAACACGCAAAAAGTCATTCCCGTACAATTTTTGTTTTAATTGCATGCGCGATATTCTTGTTTAGGTCCTAACAACCCGTTCCAAGAGACTAAATATCTCGTACCCAAATTGCAATGTTTTGGCTTCTCCTTTGAGGAATCAGACTAAATCGGCAAGTTTTCAACGCAACACCCTCAAATGAAATGTTGTTGAAGATGCTTAGTTTAATGTTTTGTTTTATATGAGAGTGCATTAACGCCCAGACATGATAAACTTATGGCTTGTATAATGGCTAGTTCGCTAAAATATTAACAGTATATTTTTCAACATGAAGAGTTTAAACCCCCTAAAAAGGTAGTTATAGCGTATCGCCAAATGTATACAATTACGCCTTTTCACGCTTTATATGTTCAAATTACAGTAGCATTTGTCAGGAAAATGGAAAACTTAACTCTCCCGTTGTCCCACCTTTTTAACATGCGAAAAAATCATTCCCGTATAATGCGCAATATTTCTAAGTTGTTGATTGTGGCGTCAAAATGATGGCAGTGTTTTTGTGACATGAAAAGTTTAAATGATCTATAAAGAAAATTGCAAAAAAGAATTAACAATATTAGAAAAAAAATCTGACAACGTTAAGACAAGAAGGGGCGAGTTGGTATTGGCTTCAAGATACTTGGGGACGAGTTTGAAAGAGGGCTAGTTAGCATGGGGCGAGTTGGTAATGTCAAGGAGGCGAGTTGGTTAGGGGCAAGTTGAATCTCGCCCCTAACCAACTTGCCCCTTGACATCAACTCGCTCTTTAACATTGCCACAACACCTCTAACCACCTACGTTCAAATTTCCTAATGTGAAGAGTTTGCTTGTCAGAGTTGATCAGGTTTCTCCGGATACTCCATTTTCGTCACCATCTCGGGCATGCATGAATGCCTTGGTAAATTAAACCGGGACAAAATCTTGGTAGGGACAAAACACCATCTCAGAATTGACAAATAGAATCTTAACCTGGGTGTAAATCACCATAACTTCACGCAACCATCCCAGAACTGATCGTCTCAATATAAATGTAATCAAACATACAAATAACATACAAATCCATGTCCGAATCACAACCCAGAAGCAAAGTAAAAACTGTGGAACTGACAAGTCAGGTTAGATGCGTGAACTACCACCAGGGAAGTGAACCCGGGTGCTCCGGAAGGATAAGAACTTTCTATTTAGCTAGCTACACCCGCCACGTGTTTAATCAAAATTGTGTGAAAGGAACATGGACGCCAAGTATATCCAGGGCAATCCTGGACACAGAACACATCATACTTGTCAACAATACTGTGATGACGGCCATAAAACTTTTTCAGGGTCTTGATAAGCCTAGGCTTGCAATATCCCTGAGTCAACAATTTATTTGCAAGCAGTCTGCTTTGTTGTACAAAGTCCCTGTAGTGGGAACAAGCTGTACCACAGCGTATTCATTGGGAAACAAATACCATGGTACACCATAAGCAGGTACATTGCTGCATAGTTAAAAGAAATTACTGTGTTAAACAAGATTACTTCACTCAAAACTCTCAGAACTGACCGCATAAGTGATAGAATCTTGACTTGGTTATAAAACACCATTATGTTACACAACCATCCTAGAATATTGGCCGACTCGGCCGATATAAGTGATAGAATATTGACTTGGACATAATTAAAACACCAAATTATGCCACACAAAGTTTTAAAGTGTAACTATAAATTACAAACTAAATGAATCCAGACTTATATATTGAATAAAATCTTATCATATTACTTTATAAAATAAAATATTAAATTAATATACAAAATGTACATTTATAATATGTATAAAAATATTACTTGACAATGTTGCTTGATGGATTGTAAAAACAACAACAAACACGGGAAATGGCGCTGACTCGACAGCTGTATCGCGTCCCCTTACTAGTTGTATCTCGGAAACTGTTTGACAGCTTCCGGTTTTTATCTTTCTACCACTCATCTCCTCCTTAGCTTTTTCAGACTCTCTACCCCTTGTTAGTACCACTACGGTAGCTAAGCCGGTAGAGTACTCGCTCCGGAACCCCAACCGGGTCTGACCGAAGACGTGAAAGCGGGTAGTGATTGTTCTGACGCCAAGCATTCCGGGTTATAAAATGAAAGTCACGATTATTTGAGATGGGAACTTAAAATAAGTAGCCCCGAGTCACAGTAGGCGTGGCATGATAAAGAACACTGCTGTATACATGATTGTAACTTCCATTAAGGTTAGTGAGGCAATTGCCTTACGTAGAATTTTGCTGGGTTTTTTGACAGACTTTAGGGAATACAGAAATTTCTGAGATGTTTTTCTTGAGATAATAAATAGGCAATTTAAGGTATTTTATTATCATTATAAAATATTCATCACGTGCTGGCATTCTACGTATTTTCGAGTATTTATTTTTTGTTCACGTTTGATTCCTTTCCACTTTTACACACGAGGCGTCATCTAGTTAATTGGGTTAGTAATTTATAGCTTCTACAACAACAACAACAACAGCAAAAAAAAAAAAAAAAAAAAATCAAAGTTTGACATTTTCTTGAAAAAAAGTGACCCCCGAGCCATAAATGAAATACGTATTTGATCCCATGTAACAATGACAAGATTACCACGGAGATAGTTGATGGTCAATTATATGACAAACAAGAAACTCTGCTTGGTCCTTTTTGTCTAGCATAATCTAAACATCCAAAAAGTATGACATAGTTTAACTTCACTTATGAAAAATGAAAGGGGAGATTTAAATGCAGCGAAGAATGTATAACCACACCGTTGACAGAAACTTAATTTTAAAGAGGGCACTGAAATAACATTCAGTTGATGGCACTTTGGTGCCTTGTAACAACCCTTAATGAAGTCCAATGCCTAATGAAGGTCAGACTTCATTAGGCAAAATTACAACATTTTCGATTTACATGTATTTGTTTTATTATGGATAGATTAGTAGGTTTGTTTTTGATTTTGCACCATAATACCATGAAATTTATTTGTTTTTATTTAAAAGCGCGATAGCAAACCACAGGGCCAGATATTTACACCATCAGTAGAATCAATCATTGAACCAATCTCACATCAGAGTATTCTCCCTCCAAACTGCGATATGGCTTTTCTAAGGGTTGGGGATGTCGCTGCGACAAGAAAAGGCCATTGTTGAAAAATGTAATTACACACTGATATACCTCTGCGGAATCTGCGAATAATTTTAAAATAAAAAAAGAACTGTTCGCGTAGTTTAAATTACTATTTATGGACAATGTACGAGTGTTATATTGTTGGTTCATGGTTTGAAATGGGGTTATTTTCAATTTCGACTATTAAATTTCTTGACTATACTAGTGTACATATTTTCTCGAGTGCCCGTCTAAAGTTGGGTGTTTTAAAATCCTTGATCTGTGTTTTTTCCGACTGTTTTTGTGAACTTGGTTGTTCTTGGTGGCTACTGCTATATCCATTTACTATTTATCTTCAATTTCTATTGTTACTAAACTTGTTTTGCAGCACTAGACGAAAGTTTCAGGATAAAATTAATATCCTTTAATTTTTAAAAATAAAGTCTAAATAAAATGTAGTAATATACACCAAGTTTTACAGGACTGTCATGATTTAGAATAACAATGCAAGATCTATTTTTAAATTACAGGTTATTATTAAAAATGTTATATTTTGAAGTATATAAAATGGACAATTTTTCTTCCCAGAGAGCAGGAAAATGCATTTCGTGACTTGTTGAAAAAAAAAAAAATTCCGGGGAAGTATGCCCCCGGACCCCTCTACCACTTCGGGGACTTTGGCACCTCATTCGGTAAGCATGCACATTCATTTTCCTCCAGCTACGCCACTGATGGATATATCTTATACAACCGGAGATGCAAGCCTTACTTTTGGTATTACATTTAGAGGCTGAGATTTTTCTTCTAAATCTGTTTTCAGATTTTTCCATTCTCTTTTATGCCTAACGTGACGTCGTCTATGGTCTTTGGAAATGTCTATCAAATGTGATATTTCAGATTTTAGTTACAATCCAATTTTTATATCGAAATACATGAATTAAACACACTCTTATCCTTTGAAACCTCATGAAAATACAGGTTTTTTCGGACCCTTAGATCAACCCGATTTATGTGCGTACATTTGTGTATATATATGCGCCTCATATACAACATGCCCCTAGTTACGACCTAGTTACGACCATGGTATAATATAATGTCATCAGCGCAACACACAGACAAAATTTCTACACCTTTGCCTATATGTGGCGACGTCTCGGTGCAAGTGAAATATTCTTGACTGGGGCGTTAAACACCATTATTCAACATAACTCGAACCCTTTTTAGCTTTTCAGCACCTTGACATCTATTGGGCACTTATTGTTTTTTCAAGGATAGCTACTGTTCCCTTCACCATCCCAGGGGATCTTGGGACCAAGTGGTCTCGGTTTTTTCCTGGAACCCAGTTTTCCACAATCTCCAACATTCTCGGAAATGACTGATTTGACAAGTGATTTTGTTAAAAAATCTTGGTATGTGTAAAACACTATCACCATCATCCAAGATAATGATATCGACAAATTTGATACAAGTGAAAGAATTTTGACTTGGTTGTAAAACACCATTACATAAATCTCATCCCAGAACTGATAATAATCTCAAGAATCTTTACTGGATTGTAAATCATTACTCACAAAAATATTCTGGTACTTTAAAAAAATTATTGTTAATGTATCGAGATTAAGACTCCAATTCTGACTTCAAAGTGTTCATACATTTCCATATTTCTTAACAAGGAACACATTCAATTTATTTGTGTACATTCACATGGTGCTGAAAATCGTCTGAATTTGAATCGCAGTACCAACATTTAAATACTAGTATTCTGTCATTGTCTCAAATAGGAAAAAGTACTTGTACTAACAATACTTCAGCTAATCAGCCGAACGCCACTTGACTCCATAATAAAACTAAAAAACTAGATTACAACCCATGAGTTACGAGGGAAAAACAAATAGGAGTGTAGTTACATTTCTGATGAAAACGACTATGATAACAGTGGTTTTACAACTAAGAGTACACCTTACAAAATACACATAAGGTTGAACAATTTTGTTTTATTGAAGTTTTTGAAATTAATTGGTCGAACTCGAACTGTAGTTTTACTTACTGAAAAAACTATTATGATTCGTGCACCTGAAATTATCTAAAATTATGCATTGTAAAACATATTTATTGTCGATTGTTTACCGAGAAAGTGTGGAAAATCACTCGTGGGAGGTGTTGCCGACGATTTGCAATAAATTGGGAGGACTTTAGCTCGAGTAGTTACGCTAATAAACCCAAGTGTAATGCTCTAATTTGTGCAATCCGTTTTGTTCATATAGAAGCTGATTAATAATACTTACCAAAACAATATTCATTTTCCCAATTTGCCAAGACATCTCTCGCTTCGATACGCCTTCCAATTCGCGTAATTACGCCTTTCTAAAAATGCATTTTTTGAATGTATTTTATGATTAAATTTAAAAAAAATGGTATATGACAGATTGATCTTCAATTCTTGCCTCGGTTTATTTAGGGTCTAGTTACGGTACTGTTTGTGGCGAATAATAACACCTTTCCTAAACACGACCACGTAAAAATACTTTCTGCAATTACTTTGAGGTTTGGCCCTATTTTTTGATAGATTGAGTGGAATTCAACTTTTGAACTGTCTAGAAATGGTGTTTATACTGCTATAACTTCCATTGCCGTACAAAGCAAACTAAATAACACGCGATACAAACAGTTCAATGGTTATATTTACGTTTTACATTTTTTGAAAATTTTATTTTGGTTTATTTATCATAAAATTTTAAAACACTGTCGTGTACGGCAAGAATTTTCAACCGCTGGAACAGCCACTCATATAGGTATCCGCAAGAAACGAGTGACGTTACATTAACAATAGTAATTATATCCCTATTATTATGTACTAGTATACATAATTACATTAATACGGAATAAGGTCTACTTTGTCACAATTCTTACAGATTTATATATCACTGTTAAAAGAAAGTAAATGCCTTTGTACTCCTCTCAAGGCAATTTCAATATTTTTTCATATATCATATTTATTTATTAACAATATATCCCTGACTTGTGACGGGTTTGACGGGTTGGTATATATATATATATATATATATATATATATGAGAGAGAGAGAGAGAGAGAGAGAGAGAGAGAGAGAGCTCTTGCAACACAAATAACTCTTTTGCGGCTATTGTATACATGGCTAACATCCAACAGCATAATAATAATCCCGCCAAAACTTGTATGCATAAAAGAGACGAAACGGATCTGACAATTAAAATTCAACAGTTTTAAACGGAAATTTCTTGTGATTTAACAATTGAGCTATGGAAAATTGAACGTTAACGCCCTATAAACAATACATGATAAGACATGTGTGTCCAAACTGATACGATACTTAACTGTATATCAAGTAGAGGTTAAGGAGAAGCTGAGGTTTATAGATTCTTGTCTAGCTTGTAAGATGACCTTGGTATAAGTTACTTCCTAAAGACGGATATATGACTTGATCTGACTTTAGCTCATATCCGGAAACAATCAGCTGTTTGTATTCTAGATGTACTGTTGTTTCGTGTAAAGTAAAGCACCGACAGCAAGTAGAGTTCTACAGTCTTCAAAGTTTGAAATAACGAAAATATAAACTACTCAAACCAAACCAAAATGTGAATTATTATGCTTCAGGAGCGAGGTTAGATTATTTTTTTTAAATGGAAAATTTTAATAGATTATAAAATTGTTCTTTTTTTATTACAGACGTTGAAAACGATTTTAAATATTTTATCAGTTATAATATTTCATATTACGTTTATTTTTGTTTGTTTCAGATATGCTTGGATGTCAAATAGATTTCTACAGGGTTCAACATACTGGTCATCGATATTTCAGAGTAACCGTATGATGGCGTCAACTGGTAACTCCGGGATCGGAATTAACGAAAGTTGGGTATATTCTGCAGATTTAAAAGACCTCGATTCAAAAGCATCCAAACTGTTGGTTCCAGTAGTCGTATTTACCTGCCTGTTGATGTTCTGTGGTATTATTGGTAACAGTATCGTGTGTTATATATATCTATTCAAGTGGAAGAAAAGAACCATCAAATATTTCATTGGATGTCTGGCATCGCTGGATTTAATTACGTGTTTGATTTGTATGTCTGTAGAGACTGCAATGCTTCGTCATCCCTTCAGTTTGGACAGTCCTGCGTTATGCAAACTTTTAAGATTTGCGCGTGCTGTTACGTCAATATCGTCTGGTTTTCTATTAGTTATCATCGCCATCGACAGATTTCTTCGAATTTGCAAACATAATAAGAAACAGATAACAGTCGCTTTGGCAAAACGACTGTGCATTTCAGCAGTTGTTAGTGGAATTTTCTTGTCTTGGCCGACATTATTCATATTTGGTAAATTTGATCGAGAAGACAATTTTATTGCCGAGACTGCTTGTTCTACGTCATCAGAAATGGAGGACACATTGTACCCTGTCATATATTATGGATTTGTCTTTTTGTTTTTCCTCACAGTATCCGTGTCTCTTGTAGTGTTCTATAGTCTTATTGGTAGAAAGTTATGCCGTATGCCACCAATATTAATCAAAGTTAAAGGAGCAAAACAACAACAGAGTTCAGACAGTAAGGGAGAAACCTCGTCCGTGTCCCTTCCAGCAGACGATCAACCGGAAATAGTTAAACAGGAAACGAAACAAAAAAGAAATTCAACAGTTTCAGGGGAGGGTACTCTAAAATCAAGCCGGCGCAAATCTTGGTATGCGAATTCCAACAATGGCTCTTTCTCAAAATCCAGTACAAGGAGAAACAGTATTATTATGAGAAGAAAAAGAACAACTTTGACTTTATTTTTGATTACAATGATACAAATACTCAGCTATGTCCCTTACATAGCTTTGCTTATTTGTAAAGCCATCATACCAGGTTTTTTGATTTCACTAAACGAGAGCGGACAAGTGGCTTATAATTTTGCAATTCTCTCACACTTTTTAAGCAGTGGTGTCAACCCGTTTGTCTATGGTTTCTTTAGTAAAGATTTTAGAACAGAGTGTATGAAAACCTTATCTAGTATAAAACCTTTCAGGAAAAAAATCCATATCACAAGTCCAAGATAAACGGGCGTGGCTTTCTGCTGTCACTGTAACAGATAAAACTTCGTTTACAGAGAGTATGCAGAAACATTTAATTTCAAAACATCAGGGCGCACCGCACATGCGCGAGCTCTTTTGTAGATACTAGTCACCCTGAATGCCCATGCGCGAGTTCATTTGTGTACTCTCTCCATCCCAAATGTTGCCCAGTCCTTATTGAACTCATCTCTGGACACTATCTATCCAGGATGAGGCCCAGTCAAGTCCATTTGTAGACACTACATTTCCTATTTTCAATGTCCTACAGCACATGCGTGGACTTATTTGTAAACACTGTGCAACCTGAATACCCCAAGTCCTAAAATGAGCAAATTTTACAAGCCATTAAGTGAGCTTATTTGTAGACATTCTGAAAGATGCAACAATTTTGTAAACTGAGTTCCGAAGACAGACTTAGTAGATTTTTACATTACGATGATACATAAATGTATACTAGTATATTATATGATGTGAGTATAAAAATTAGGTTGATTAAATATGAGATTGTATACCGATGGTCGAAGTTTTAATCAAGCTGCTTACAAATAAATGTTCACGTACAATATTGTTGATGCCTATGATGTCGCTGCATCCAGAATTACCCTGGTTCCTTAGTTCAATGCTCCATTTATTTTTAATTTTGATTACACACGTGGCGGGTGAATCTAGATAAAAGGGGTAGAGGTGCTTACAATTCCGGAGCACCTGTCCTCATTTCCCTAGTGGAAGTTCAGATGCCAGTTTTTAGGACTGTGATTTGGTCTGTATTGGTATGTTTGTTATATACATTCTGTTCTATTTATATACGTTTGTATTTATCATCTCCTATAAAATCTATTTAAATGATAAGTATGTTATTTATAAATTGTTTGTGTTTAAAATGTTAAAGATGTCCTTGCTATTTCATTGTTAAACACAAACAGGATGCCGATTGAGAGACCATGTGGTCGTGTGTCATTGACAACATCTATAAACAGTGCGTCAACATCAACTAAAAATAGAATAAACGAAATCGTAGCGGTTAAACTTCAGATTAGTATTGATTTATTAACAATGGGCGATATATTTTATTGTATGTCGTATGAAATTTAATCAAACAGGACATAAAGTCATATTTAAAAGAAGACAAATAGAGTTTGGCCTTTGTTTGGACATTTCAACTGTATACTTAACAGTTGATGTCAAGTCACACACAGAAAGGACAATCTTACATAGTGTACCACATCTTGTGTCTAGTTTCCCTTATTGCAGCACGCACCTAGACACTTGAGAAATGAAAGATTTTAAATTAAAATAGCTAAATTGACTTGCAGATGAGCAACATGAAAGATTGTTGCTCAGAATACTAAGGTAGTCTCTGTTCCTTTTACGCCATTTATTTTACACACATGGTGGGTGTAGCTAGCTACACAGGAGGTGCTTACCCTTTCGGAGCACCCTGCCTCACTTCCCTGGTGAAAGTTTACGTGTCTAACTTGACTTGTCAGTTGCAAAATTTTTACTTTGCGTCTGGATTGTGATTCGAACACGGATTAGTATGCTTGTTTTTGATAAATATACACATTTACATCCACATTTCGTTCTACATAAATGAATAGATTTTGTGAAAAAAATTACAAGAACGGGTGTCATGTGGTCTCGCCAATTGTCTTCGATTTCTGAAAGTATTGTCCTTCTATTTTTTTAAGAAGTTTTTATTTAAAGTTTACAGGACCACAAATTCCAAGCTACTAATCTACATGTGGTTGGCGACTAGCTAATATCAGAAATTTAAAGAGTCAGATTTTACAAGAATTGATGTGTATGTTCTTAATATTTCACTCAAAATGTAGGCGAGTCATTCTACTGATCACGGACATTCTAGTTTTTACTGTTTTTTATATATAAGCAATGGAATTTTCATGTCAACCAAGTTCTTGTAATATTGCCAAATGCAACACTTAGGTAAAATTGACAACATTTGCTGGACTTAGATGTTCTTTGTTCTTACCTGCTTTTAGAACAAATATATTATGTTCTTTTTCGCCATATTAAAATATTGTCAGAATTGTCCACAATGTATTAGTATTATTATAATTATCATTATTATTTCCATAATGGCAATACATGTTTCCCATAGAAATGAAACGATAAGTCCCGAGGTGTTAGTATACCAGTCCGAGGTTTCCCGAATCTATCTTTCCACATTTGCACACTCTGTCACGTGACACTGTCGTCATGACTGCAGAGAAAAAAACTGATAACAATTACAGTATTGGGAGACAAAAATTTTATTATTAGATGAAATGCTAGTGAGAGTTAAATGAAATTTACTTTGTTATAATATGATAAAAGGGTTATTAAACTTATATTGTGGATTATTGACGTTGTCTTGTCAACGAGGGAAAATAATTCACGATATCAGTACAATAACCCTAAAATATTGACATATTTGTGTACAATGTATTACCACTAAGCTTGTTTATTTAAACTTAATTCGAATTCCCTCTAATTATCAATAAACTGGAAAATATGCAGTCAATCTTTATAATTCGATTACTACCCTATAAACATTGCTGAATAAGAAGTTGAAATATTGCTCAGCAAATATAATGTTCCCCCGCGATTTGAGCAAAATGAAATGTGATAAAACATGTTGTTATGCTGAAAAACCAGCAAATGTTGGTGAGGTAAGATTCTAAGGTTAACATCCAAAAACTCCAACACCAAATAGACATGCCCATTTAGCGTAAACTGTTTGTAACGCCGTCACGAACAGTGCAATCTTGCTGACGTAGGCTATGACTAGTACAAACAATGTAAGTTGTTAACATGATATTAGGTTACCATGATTTTTTACCAGAAATTTATTTATAAGCATTGGAGTTTTGGACCATTGAGAAATACCACGAGTATAAGTTGTACACGCTATTAAATTCTCAATGACTCAAATTAAAACGGTTTCAATGCTTATAATTGAATTTCTATTAAGGAATTGGACATCCGTATGACTGCCCGTTAGTGGACAAGGATTATAATTGAATTTCTATTAAGGAATTGGACATCCGCATGACTGCCCGTTAGTGGACAAGGCTTGGACATCCGTATGACTGCCCGTTAGTGGACAAGGCTTGGACATCCGTATGACTGCCCGTTAGTGGACAAGGATTATAATTAGCGTTCTCTAAATAAATAGAACGGTTTTGAACCTTTCAATCAATGGAATCGCTTGAAATCTGTCAATTTTAATTATTTCTCAATTTGCTTTAATTTGCCTTTTTCAAAGCCTATTCCGATTATTTCTTTACTAGAATTTTCAAAAGAAAGGGAAAATTTGAAAGTGCATAAAATCGAACCTGCCAACAAGGGGACATTTGTTTTCAAAGCCGATGGATATTGAATCTCATACCCCTTTCTTATAAGATACATAACATCTACTCCTCATAATAACCATGGAATATGACATATTAATTTGCGATAGAGATCAAATGTTTGACGTCCAGTACTCTTAGTATTTTGATTAAAGATTATAGAATATGTTTTTATTTCGAAGGATGACATATTCATGGGACGGTCATTCTTATATATGTTAGCGTTAAACAATAAGATAATTACACAAAAATCTAGCATAATTAATTATAATTAATCTAACAAAACAAGATTGATATTCAAAATTTCAATATCAGAGTCATTTTGTATTTCCGTTCAGTGTCAACAATGTCTCCCAGTTAGGATTGTTTTAAATCCTCATCCATCGGTAGGTAACGTCGCCATGGTAACGTCTACCCCACAAGGTGTTAAACGATGTCATAAAAACATTTTCGTTGCTGTACACACACTTTATAATATCAGATACCTCTACAAGTAACAACAGAGTTGTGTCTTCATTTCTGTTTAGGGATTTTTTATTTAAGAATATCTTAATGGGACTATACTGTGGAAAGGAAAGGGGTAAGTTAAAAGTTCGGTGACTTAATCTTTATAAAAAGGGATAAGGTTATATTTAAACGTAACTTTAACTTCTTCTACCTTTAACCATAAATTAAAAAAAACCATTTGTTGTATAATTAAGTTTTGTATGGAAAGAACACATATAGTTATTAGGTTTACAGTCGATGTGTCCCTCTGATATAATAGATTAATTGAATCTGTAACCTGTTTGTGACCGATACCGTATGATCTCAGTCGAGGGTGATGTGATGTAACATATATCCCAATCGAGGCTCTGCCGAGATTGGGATTTGTTACATCACATCACCCGAGACTGAGATCAACTGGTATCGGTCACAAACAGATGACAGATTCTATTTCTCGTACCATTTAAATGTTTATAACTGTGATAAATACAAAACAAAACATGTACCCTCATGGGGCCTCTTGCCGCGCATGATTCCTTTGGGCGCCGTATGAATTGTACAAATCCGCCCTTTGAAAATAATCCGATCGACAACACTTCAAAATTTTAAGATATCCACGATTTGTATTTAATGCAAATAAAAAAATCAACTCTGACAATAAAATATTTTGAATAAAAAATAAAATAAAACAGATATTTTGAAAAATTAATAAAGAAACTCTTTGTTTTGATGACGTCAAGCACAATGATCGCATACGTCATCCCATTGTTCAATTGTCGCTTGAGGCAGTACCAGACAAACTGGACAAGACTAATAGAATCTATCACAACTTGTGGTGCCAGATAGGGAAATCTCAACCCGAGTTCTAATATATTTGGTCCAGAATGAGGCTTGCCGAGTTCTGGACCAAATATATTAGAACGAGGGTGGAGATTTCCTTATCTGGCACTACAAGTAGTGATTGATTCTATTTCTTGCATAAAAAGTACAATTTTTCAATTTAAAATCAATTTCAACCTTCGATACACCTCTGATTTTGTTGATAAAATTTTGCGGGAAAAACGGCGTGTAGGCTATCTTGCACAGGGGGGTACAAGATGGAGATATCTTGCACCTGTCTTTTTATGGATTTTTCTATCTGGGATGCAAGAAAGAAAAATCTAGTGGGTGTTAGATTTTTCTGTTCGAGGTACGAGAAATTTTATCCTAAAGTAGATGTGCGGTGTTACGCCACATAGCGGTGTTGCCGCATAAACGCGCCCGGCACGTCTATGCGGTGAATTCCAACGCATAAAGAGGTCGACCACGTTTAGGCGGCGGCGTTCAACGCATAAAGATGTGTTGCTTATATGCGGCGCAAGGGTGCCTTTTTGACGCATAAAAAGGACTAATTTTATCGAATCTTAAAAAGAGCTTATATCTCGACAAAACGGTGGTAATGACATTAATGGTGACGTGGTGGTGGCAGTACCATACCACTCACCACCATAATAAATCAACTGACAAAGTAATCAGCTCAATCGGATGTACTGTTTTCTTTCAAATGCACGGAAACCAAATTATCCACACACACACATACACACACACACACACACACACACACACACACACACAGAGAGAGAGAGCGGTATTACTATATACCTCTTACCCCTGAGGGTAGGGGATAATAATAATAATAATGATACGATGATGATGATGATAGTGATGGTGGTGGTGTCTTAAGTGAAGGTGGTAATGATATAGAGATGTAGGTGATGATAGTAAAAGATATACGGTATCGTGCTTTAAACGTTCTCTTTATGTGGTGGAAGGTAGTCTTTTTGTCGCATAAACACGGGGGTAATCCTGATACACCGTATTTAATTTACGTCGGAGTATTCCGTCGGTTTTCATTTACGTCCGAGTAAAATGGTACATTTTTGGTCGTTACGCTTTACGTTAAAGAGAACAAATGACTATTTTTAATATAACTTCATAAAATCGAAACTTTAACAGAAGGCAAAAAGTTAGTCACATTATATTTGATGGTATTTAACTGCCTCATATAAAAACTTGCAAGAAATATTCATATTTTTCACATACCTTTAACATTTCCATTTTTGGCAGGTGATTTTGTTTAGCAGCTGATTTTAACCAAACGGTTTTCGATTCAAATGAAGTTTCTACTCAAAATTCTCAAGAAATGTCTTTTCTTTTATAAACTCGCGAAAACAGAAGCCTTTCTCGGCTTTTAAGTGAAATTTTATGTTTCGTTTAAGCGGAGTGGTATAAATGTTACGCTTTCCGACCAGCAGTGTTATGCTTTACGTGAAGATATGTTACGCTTTCCGTTTAATATGATTCGCAATTGACACAGCTCAATCTTCATTATAACTTTAGATCGAATGTCTTTCTCGATTAAATATTCACAAGTTGTTTTAGAAGTGATTCAGAAAGCATTGCAGGATAGGATTCAATTTTTGAAAGAGAACAGAACCATACACAGTTCGTAACTTGAACCAATAAAGAACAAAAACAACATACTGTCATACATGCATTACTTCAAAAGTAAACACTTACGATACAGTAAACCGACTTATTGATAGTTATACCAATTGGGCAAATAAATTAAACACGTGTGAAATACCATCTTGAAAAGGATCAAATGCAGATAATACACTTTTACCTTTTTGTTCTAAGAATGTAGTTGATTTGGGTATTGGTGTTTCACGCCCCAATGAATATCGAGGCGGTGAATTCATAGATAGTGAATGAAATCAGTGTACTCAGAGAATCCGCCATCTTTGGCAGCGAACTGACAACGGCTGCGGCTACGTTTATCACTCTTCGGATCTTGTCACTTTCTGCAGTAGGCCATGCTTGTGACATACCAAGAGATTCAGCATTCATCATCTTCTTGTTATGTGGCGTATTTTGACTGTGGTGGCTTACAGCTAAAGTCTCACTATTATTACCACCCCTTTTCACGTTTTTTTTTCCAGATCATAAGCAAAAAGCAATTCGTAAGTTTTTTGTGTAATCTTATCGCCCTGTTTCATCGTTGTAACACCACACATAATCTTCATGTGCCTCAAATAAATGTTCAATGATTCATTTGGTGGGCATTATTTATTTTAGGCCAGTATTGGCATCTGTACGTGGTCCTTGATGTTTCAGACATTATGAATTCATGACTGAAATTTTAATGCATGGTTGTATTTTACTACTTGGTTTCATAAGTGAAGAGAGGTCATCTTTGGCCAAGTGATCTAAAGGACTGGCTTATGGATTAAGGTGCTTCTCATCGCCTTGGAACGAGTCCCACTTAGCGAAAGTCGGCGGCTTTTCTGGGTACACTGGTTTCATTCATCTATTAATCGACCGCTTCGATATGGAAAAATCTTAAATACGGCGTAAACAACCTTACACTTGTCTGGGGCGGAAAACACCATTACCCAACTCAACTACTAGTATATTCTTAGAATAAAAAGTTAAAAATTAACAGAAAAGGTTAATGGGCTCACCTTAGTATATGTCGTCCCAACACAATAACACGTTTGGTGAGATAAAATTATGAAAACTCATGTCATTATCTGTTTATATAGTCAAGTTATAACAATTGTATGTTTTAGTATTCTTTCTATATCTGTAACCTAGGCTTGGAACCCATGACTTTGGTCTATATTGCCGCCATGTCAATACCTACAAAATTCTAACTTGCATGCCTATGCAAAAAGTTAATAGTCTTGCAGATAATTATATTTGGTTTACTTGTGCAACTACATAACCTTGACTTTCGAACCCATGGCTTGGTCTATGTATAAAAATGATCATAATGTCATATACCATTTTTTAAATTTAATCATAAAATACATTAAAAAAATGGTATATGACAATATTGCCATATACCATTTTTTGAATGTATTTTATGATTAAATTTAAAAAATGGTATATGACAATAATGTCAATACCTACATTATTCGTATATACGTGACTATTTAATAAGGTAGTAGTTTTGCAAATAATTAGCTTTTTTGGTGTACTTGTGTATCTATGACCTTGACTTTTGAACCCATGACCTTGATCTTTGTATCAAAATAATCGTATTATCGCCTGAAAAATTGCAATTTTTATGAAAGTTCAAAAACTGAGACATGACCTTGAGCTTTGATCTTTACATCAATTCGAGGGAAATAGCAAGACAAGATCAATAGTTAATACTCCATACATTTATTTCAATCTTTGTTGAGTTATAACAATAAATGTCTCGTATTAAAATTACGAATTTTACACAAAACACGCGCAACCAATTTTTCGTCCAATTTTCATGTTCCCTGGTATCCCGAATTCAAATACGGTATCCAAGCGAAATTTTGCACGTTTTGGTTTCAGAGAAAAATATTTTTGCCGTTTTTGCTATTTAAGTAACGGCAGCCATCATGTTAAGCGTGGCCAAACCCCGAACACAATTCTGAAAGCCTGTTACCCAGGCCCGATTATCACCAAGTTTCATCAATTTTGCCCAAGAAGTTTTGGAGAAGATGATTAAAATGAACTGAGCCTTTGGCTCAGGTGAGCTTAAAACCCTATATATGAACTACAATTGATCCTTTTCAAAATGGTATTTAACACGCACAATCGAACCTGCCTTAAAGACCACCTCTATTATAAGGACCTACCTATCCTCTTCGTCCCTGGTGGGACATAAGGCCACAACAAGTTGCCTCCACTTCACCCTGTCCTTTGCTATTCTTTGTGCCTGCCCCCAGGATAGTCCAAGGTCTTCCAGTTCAGCCTTTGTAGTTCTTCTCCAGGTCTGTTTTGGTCTTCCTGGCTTTCTTTTTCCCTGTGGTGTCCAAAAAAGTGCTTGTTTTGGTATGCGTTGTTGTGGCATTCTCAAAACATGCCCTAACCATCTAAATCTTCTTTGTTTGATCTCTACGCTGATTGATTTGTAGTTACTTTTTCTCAGCAGTTCTTTGTTGCTTATTTTGTTGGGCCAAAATATTTTGTTGATTTTTCTTAAACATGTGTTGTGGAAGACTTCTAGCTTTTGCATGTCGCTGACAAGAACTCTCCAACATTCAGATCCATACAGCAGGACTGATTTGACGTTGCTGCTTTAAATTTTCAATTTTGTTTTCTTACTAATCTGGTTTGATTTCCAAATTGGGTTTAGTCTTGCAAAGGTTGATCTTGCTTTGGATAGTCTGGCCTTGATGTCTTTTCCAGTGCCATTGTCATCACTTATTATACTACCCAGGTAAGTAAAATTTTCTGTGTTTTGAACTGGAACATTTTCTATATTTATATTTCTTGTCTCATTTGTGTTGACCATCATAACTTGAGTCTTGTTTGTGTTAATGTTAAGTCCAACTTTTTTTGCAAAGATGTTAAGAAGGTCTGTTTTGTCTTGCATGTTTTGGAATGTTGTGGAAAGTTCTGCTATGTCGTCAGCAAAATCAAGGTCTTCAAGTTGCTGAAACATGTTCCATTGAATGCCTCTTCCTTTATCTTGTATTGTTTGTCTCTGAATCCAATCGATGGCAATCAGGAAAAGGATAGGTGACATAATACAACCTTGTCTTACTCCAGATGTGACTTCAAAAGATGGTGTAAGGCTGTTTCCACAGATGATGTTGCATTCAAACTTTTGGTAAAATAATTTAATTAGTTCAATTATTTTTCTTGGAATTCCATAGGATGCTAATATTTTCCATAACGTATTTCTAGGTATACTGTCGAAGGCTTTACGAAAATCTATAAAATTGATGTATAAGGGGGTGTTCTACTCAATGCGTTGTTCGATGATGTTTCTTAGGGCAAATATTTGGTCCACACAACCTCTGCCTTTCCTAAACCCCGCCTGTTCTTCTCTTAATTTTGTGTCAATTGCGGTTTCTATTTTGCTCAAAAGGATCTTACAAAATACTTTGCTTGGTATAGATAAGAGTGTTATGCCTCTCCAGTTGTCACAGTTTCTCAGATTACCTTTCTTTGGAAGTCTTACGATGAGTCCGTTGCTCCAGTCAGATGGACCACTTGCCAATAAAGACCACTTTTACTAGTTCCCTTGAGTGGCTTTTATCAGCAAGTTTGACTGTACATGTAGTTTATTTTTGCAATAAGTATAACTATCTATAAGCCGGTCTAGTCTTTCGTAAGTGTTTACTTTTGGAAGTAATTCGTTGCTATATAAGCATGTATGACAGTATGTTGTTTTTGTTCTTTATTGGTTCAAGTTACGAACTGTGTATGCTTCTGTTCTCTTTTACATATTAAATCCCATATTGCAATGCTTTCTGAATCACTTCTAAAACAACTTGTGA
The DNA here is from genome assembly GCA_021292105.1 of Anadara kagoshimensis. Classification (NCBI taxonomy): domain Eukaryota; kingdom Metazoa; phylum Mollusca; class Bivalvia; order Arcoida; family Arcidae; genus Anadara; species Anadara kagoshimensis. Next base: position 31,784,990 of record CM037863.1, on the reverse strand, counting down.
ATATTTAATCGAGAAAGACATTCGATCTAAAGTTATAATGAAGATTGAGCTGTGTCAATTGCGAATCATATTAAACGGAAAGCGTAACATATCTTCACGTAAAGCATAACACTGCTGGTCGGAAAGCGTAACATTTATACCACTCCGCTTAAACGAAACATAAAATTTCACTTAAAAGCCGAGAAAGGCTTCTGTTTTCGCGAGTTTATAAAAGAAAAGACATTTCTTGAGAATTTTGAGTAGAAACTTCATTTGAATCGAAAACCGTTTGGTTAAAATCAGCTGCTAAACAAAATCACCTGCCAAAAATGGAAATGTTAAAGGTATGTGAAAAATATGAATATTTCTTGCAAGTTTTTATATGAGGCAGTTAAATACCATCAAATATAATGTGACTAACTTTTTGCCTTCTGTTAAAGTTTCGTTTTTATGAAGTTATATTAAAAATAGTCATCTGTTCTCTTTAACGTAAAGCGTAACGACCAAAAATGTATCATTTTACTCGGACGTAAATGAAAACCGACGGAATACTCCGACGTAAATGAAATACGGTGTATCAGGATTACCCCTGTGATAAAAGCGTTCTTTTTATGCGTTGAATTTTCCCGCATAGACGTGTTGGAACACGTTTATGCGGCAACACCGTTATGTGGCGTAACAGGTGTTGTCTCTATTAAAGTTTTAGGTATATATTCTGACTGCTCTTTAACAAATGTTGATTTCTTTCTTTTTAGGGCTATTTAAGTGTTTTTTAAGCACGTGGTAGCTAAAATATCATTTTACTCACCCGCGTCAGGGTTTTCATTTGAATTGAGAAAATCATGAGATATTCATAACAATAGTCGTGAGCGGAGAAGGGGAAAGTCGAGTATCTGCATATTTTCACGGATAACTTTTTTAAATGATTCAATTTAACATATATGTGTCTTCTTTATTGTGAGTGCTTCATAGATGGTACCGTTTAGATATATATACACATGTATATGTGTCACAGTAATTGGCGATCTGGAAGCTTTGTTTGATTTACTTGGGTCATTGTTGCATCATTTATATCGAGGAGTAAAATGTAGTATATTGCGTTATTTACATTGATTTATGCCCATTGACTACATCTTCATAATTTTGGGTCTTTGGATGTCCGGGACCATTAACATACACCACTCATCTGTAGTCACTGGTGGACTTAACGTTCGGCTCGAGATTTGTGATTTTCTTGTAATTAGATCTGTACAATTGATCTAGTCATATTAAATCAATTGTTTATTTACAGTTTTGGAAAATACCAGGCGAACATTTTCAACGGTAAGAAACATTTATATGATAGAGAGAGAGAGAGAGAGAGAGAGAGAGAGAGAGAGAGAAATTTGTTGCATGCTGGACGAAGGCAATTTAATTGTAAACGAGATGAAAAAACACGGTTTACAATGGGAAATATGATTTAAAATGAAATATAAACACGGAGATTATTTAAAAACATGGTGCTCTAGATTATCAGCTGGATACTTTGTGAAATTAAGGTAAACTTTGAGTTACGTTACAGTGAGCTATATACACACTTGACAAATGGATTTAACTGCAGTGTACGTCAAATTGATCACATACCTAAAGACGAAGAAAATCCCGTGGAGAATTTTAAAAGTGATGTTTTTCTGATAAAAATATTTCCCCAAACACACTATTGTTGATAGCACAATCTAACACATCTTTTATCATTATTATTATTTTATAATGTAAGAAGAAGCGGTAATTTTCATTTAGAAAAGGGCGTTTATGTGAAATTGAACTTACATGAGCGTGGGTTCATGACGTCATTGTGTGATATTCGTCTTTCGACAAATGTGAAACGGTCATGTTCTGGCAAATTTCCATCACAAATGCAGTGAGAAACTTTAATCCATGTTATTTGAGTGAAATCGTTCTTGTTTGAACATTCATGTTGACAAAATAATAACAGTAAAGACTGGAATACAGCTATAAGAGTTTTAACTAAATGTGATGTATGTTTAGTTGACATGGTGGATTGGTATGCTTTTTTTGTTAGAAAAGTGACCTGAAATATGGATACCAATGTCAACTGTATATTTTATCCATACAGAATACGTTAAACTAAATCAAGACAACTGTACCATTGTCTTATATGTGCGGAGTGAGTACAAGATGTGATTTAAGGATTAATTGTTTGATTTAATGGGGTTTCACGTCCCAGTCAAAAAAATTTGACTTACATCATAACGTCATCAGATAAAAGGTGACATTTGACTTACATCATAACGTCATCAGATAAAAGGTGACATTTGACTTACATCATAACGTCATCAGATAAAAGGTTACATTTGACTTACATCAGATAAAAGGTGACATTTGACTTACATCAGATAAAAGGTGACATTTGACTTACATCATAACGTCATCAGATAAAAGGTTACATTTGACTTACATCAGATAAAAGGTGACATTTGACTTACATCATAACGTCATCAGATAAAAGGTGACATTTGACTTACATCATAACGTCATCAGATAAAAGGTGACATTTGACTTACATCATAACGTCATCAGATAAAAGGTTACATTTGACTTACATCAGATAAAAGGTGACATTTGACTTACATCATAACGTCATCAGATAAAAGGTGACATTTGACTTACATCATAACGTCATCAGATAAAAGGTGACATTTGACTTACATCATAACGTCATCAGATAAAAGGTGACATTTGACTTACATCATAACGTCATCAGATAAAAGGTGAAGTGAAAGAAAGTTTTACCTTTGTAGTGCGCTGAGAGCAATGTGCAGAGATGGCTCTTTAACGTGGCATGCCTGCTGTGACAGTAATGCGCTGAGGGCAATGTACAGAGATGGCTCTTTAACGTGGCATGCCTGCTGTGACAGTAGTGCGCTGAGCGCAATGTACAGAGATGGCTCTTTAATGTGGCATGCCCGCTGTGACAGTAATGCGCTGAGGGCAATGTACAGAGATGGCTCTTTAACGTGGCATGCCTGCTGTGACAGTAATGCGCTGAGGGCAATGTGCAGAGATGGCTCTTTAACGTGGCATGCCTGCTGTGACAGTAATGCGCTGAGGGCAATGTACAGAGATGGCTCTTTAACGTGGCATGCCTGCTGTGACAGTAGTGCGCTGAGCGCAATGTACAGAGATGGCTCTTTAATGTGGCATGCCTGCTGTGACAGTAATGCGCTGAGGGCAATGTACAGAGATGGCTCTTTAACGTGGCATGCCTGCTGTGACAGTAATGCGCTGAGGGCAATGTACAGAGATGGCTCTTTAACGTGGCATGCCTGCTGTGACAGTAGTGCGCTCAGGGCAATGTGCAGAGATGGCTCTTTAATGTGGCATGCCTGCTGTGACAGTAATGCGCTGAGGGCAATGTGCAGAGATGGCTCTTTAACGTGGCATGCCTGCTGTGACAGTAATGCGCTCAGGGCAATGTACAGAGATGGCTCTTTAATGTGGCATGTCTGCTGTGACAGTAGTGCGCTCAGGGCAATGTACAGAGATGGCTCTTTAATGTGGCATGCCTGCTGTGACAGTAATGCGCTGAGGGCAAGGTGCAGAGATGGCTCTTTAACGTGGCATGCCTGCTGTGACAGTAATGCGCTCAGGGCAATGTACAGAGATGGCTCTTTAATGTGGCATGCCTGCTGTGACAGTAGTGCGCTCAGGGCAATGTACAGAGATGGCTCTTTAATGTGGCATGCCTGCTGTGACAGTAATGCGCTCAGGGCAATGTACAGAGATGGCTCTGTAATGTGGCATGCCTGCTGTGACAGTAATGCGCTGAGGGCAATGTGCAGAGATGGCTCTTTAATGTGGCATGCCTGCTGTGACAGTAGTGCGCTGAGGGCAATGTGCAGAGATGGCTCTTGAACGTGGCATGCCTTCTGTGACAGAAGGGCGCTGAGGGCAATGTACAGAGATGGCTCTTTAACGTGGCATGCCTGCTGTGACAGTAATGCGCTCAGGGCAATGTACAGAGATGGCTCTTTAATGTGGCATGCCTGCTGTGACAGTAGTGCGCTCAGGGCAATGTACAGAGATGGCTCTTTAATGTGGCATGCCTGCTGTGACAGTAATGCGCTCAGGGCAATGTACAGAGATGGCTCTGTAATGTGGCATGCCTGCTGTGACAGTAATGCGCTGAGGGCAATGTGCAGAGATGGCTCTTTAATGTGGCATGCCTGCTGTGACAGTATTGCGCTGAGGGCAATGTGCAGAGATGGCTCTTTAACGTGGCATGCCTGCTGTGACAGTAGTGCGCTGATGGCAATGTACAGAGATGGCTCTTTAACGTGGCATGCCTGCTGTGACAGTAATGCGCTCAGGGCAATGTGCAGAGATGGCTCTTTAATGTGGCATGCCTGCTGTGACAGTAGTGCGCTGAGGGCAATGTACAGAGATGACTCTTTAACGTGGCATGCCTGCTGTGACAGTAATGCGCTCAGGGCAATGTGCAGAGATGGCTCTTTAAAGTGGCATGCCTGCTGTGACAGTAATGCGCTCAGGGCAATGTGCAGAGATGGCTCTTTAACGTGGCATGCCTGCTGTGACAGTAATGCGCTGAGCGCAATGTGCAGAGATGGCTCTTTAATGTGGCATGCCTGCTGTGACAGTAATGCGCTCAGGGCAATATACAGAGATGGCTCTGTAATGTGGCATGCCTCTTGTGACAGTAATGCGCTCAGGGGAATGTACAGAGATGGCTCTTTAATGTGGCATGCCTGCTGTGACAGTAATGCGCTCAGGGCAATGTACAGAGATGGCTCTTTAATGTGGCATGCCTGCTGTGACAGTAATGCGCTCAGGGCAATGTACAGAGATGGCTCTTTAACGTGGCATGCCTGCTGTGACAGTAATGCGCTCAGGGCAATGTGCAGAGATGGCTCTTTAATGTGGCATGCCTGCTGTGACAGTAATGCGCTGAGCGCATTGTGCAGAGATGGCTCTTTAATGTGGCATGCCTGCTGTGACAGTAATGCGCTAAGGGCAATGTGCAGAGATGGCTCTTTAATGGGGCATGCCTGCTGTGACAGTAATGCGCTAAGGGCAATGTGCAGAGATGGCTCTTTAATGTGGCATGCCTGCTGTGACAGTAATGCGCTAAGGGCAATGTGCAGAGATGGCTCTTTAATGTGGCATGCCTGCTGTGACAGTAGTGCGCTGAGGGCAATGTGCAGAGATGGCTCTTTAATGTGGCATGCCTGCTGTGACAGTAATGCGCTGAGGGCAATGTGCAGAGATGGCTCTTTAACGTGGCATGCCTGCTGTGACAGTAGTGCGCTGAGGCAATGTGCAGAGATGGCTCTTTAATGTGGCATGCCTGCTGTGACAGTAATGCGCTGAGGGCAATGTGCAGAGATGGCTCTTTAACGTGGCATGCCTGCTGTGACAGTAGTGCGCTGAGGGCAATGTACAGAGATGGCTCTTTAATGTGGCATGCCTGCTGTGACACGGGACATCGGGTTTTAATCTCTCAGTGACTTTCATTCTAAATGCCGAGTGCTTGGAGAACGAACAGTCACTACTTATTTTTAATTCTTGATCGGAATCCGTTCGGGGTTCGAACTCACGACTTTCCAAATACCGATTCCGGTCCACTGTCTTTTACAGAATAATTAAATAAAAGTGTCTGAGCCCAAGGTCAATAATTTCGTCAAACTTCAGTGAACCCAAACGAAACGCAAACTCAATATGTCACTTACGGTTCACGATGAAACTTTATTAAAAGGAACTTGCTTTGTAAATTAATACGGCATGCATAAAGAATATTGTTTCAGACAAGCAGTTTTCAGAAATAGACAGTTTTTGTCACCCTACATTAATTTAGCTTTACTTGTATTTTGTACAGTTTGAACGTGTTTTATTGTGGCACAGTTGATAAAATCATAGTACAATATTAACGTTATCGACCTCATTATTAAGAATTTGAATTCTAACAAACAATTACCAGATAATTTCTCGTTTTTTCTCCAGGAAAGTCTAGAACTTAAACCAACGAGGAATACCAATGGTAAAGTCAGCATTGTAACTAGTGGAGGCCGGAGACACTGTCTACAAATGACGTCATCGTTAATCACGTGGGATAATTTATCACACGTTACACAGTTCGTTCCTAAAACTAGCAGTGTAGTTGTTCTGACTGTGAGCGTCTTAACACCTGCTACAAAACAGACTGAAAATATAACACTAAAGGAACTAAAAATAAACTGGGGTGAACTCTCCTTAGTGAGACAAGGTATTGGTACTTTTAAATCTAGAAGATTCTACAATGCACTTTGTTATTCAGTAAGCCATGTACAATACAATATGTGATATAGTGAGCACCTCTATATAAATTAAAACATGTCCATTAAGATCAGCGTTACAAAGCTTCTTTACTTCATAATTCAACCAAAATACTATGTATATAGTTGATATTGTATGTTCCATGAGTGATCTTTACAAGTATTGCTGTATTGTATCTATCTTGCTACTGTACAACATTTCAACCTGTATAAAAGTTACAAAAAATTGGCTGTTTACAAACTGGTCTTCCAATGGTAATAAAAGACATGGAGAATAATATAGAATGGTTTGTTAGGGTGATTTATTTCACCTGTATTAGAGGGAATTTTCACTATAAATTCCAGGAAAATGTTTTAACGATGAAATTTTTACGAAGATTTGATAGTAAACAGAATACAAAATGGATATTTTCTAAATCAATTTTTTTTGTATTTCAAAGTTCCAGAAAAGATTTTTGCAATGGTATTTCAGACGTCTTGTCATATTTACGCCATATTGGACAGAAATAGTTGTCACGCTTCACCGGTTACACTAACAGCAACATGCGAAAACAAAAAGGTATGTTAAATCTGAATATAAAGCTTTACTTCCGAAACATTTATCTGGAAATTGATTCATGATGTTTAAGGGCCATATTGACCACTCGGTTACCATGGTTACGATAAACACGGATCAAATGAGACTACATTGCTGCAAGTAAAGACTTACTTGCTTACCTACAAAAATATCAAGAATTGAAATAATCTTTTAAAAGAATTCTCAGTTTTTTATTATTTAAATATTACGTGTGCCCTACCTTAATATGTATATAACCAGTGCTTACAAACAAAATATATCCTGTTTGTAACACGGGGGTGTTGCTTAGCGATAATATGTAGACTTGGTAAGATGTCGTGTAGAGTTATTTAAAGCACTTATTCGGCTTCCATATTTGTATTAACAATACATTGTTGAGTACAATAAAGACTTAAGAATATATTATATAGATGTACTCGAACTTATAGCCCCCCCCCAAAAAAAAAACCTCAAAAACTTCGGTGAACTGTTTAAAGAAGGGTTTCCTCTTGGTTATGTAAAGTTGGATTAAAATTGAAAATAAGACTTAGTCTTGTGGAGTTTAAAGCATTAGTATAGAGATGGAATATGTTAATTTTTTGTAGATAAATCTTTCCTCGTATTTATCAGAGAAAGCTAAAGCAACACACGAAGAAATAGAAGAATTTACATCAACTATACAGGTACGAGATTGACATTAACACTTCATACCTATAACTTGTTTATTATTCCAGGCCGTGACTGAGAATTAAAACGTCAGTAGTGATTGTTCTGTTGCAAAGCATTTGCCGTCACGGGGTTACTAGGATGGGCATGTCAAGTAAAATCATAGTTCATTGCAATAAGTATATAGTAAATAACAATATTCAATGGCTCAGTGACAGCCTTTAGTTCATCATCACTTGGGATTCTGATTCCCCGCAAATGATATTTTAGGGTTGTAGGCTGGCTGATTTGGTTGTTCAAACTTACACTTCTGAAATCTTTTACTTGAGCACAGAAAATTCTCCTAAAGAAGAACTACAAACTAGCTTTATTTTCCCCTACTATTTTCGTTTAAGTATTAGCAATAAAAGAAAAAAAAAGTATTAGCTGGCAGCTATTTTGTCCGATTGTCAAACTTATCTAATATAACGCCTGAATTGTATACAGTAAAACCAAACATTGGTCCGATCAAATATTTAAAGAAATATTATCTGTATATGCAGTGTGTATCTGTTACCTCATCTGTAGATATACATCTAATTAGCTATATAGTATGTGGGGTCTGTGTGGTGTCTTGAGACGGACAACGACCACCTGTGTAAATTACATAAAATAAAATGACATCATAGTTGTAGACAATGTACAGGATTTAGAAACTGATCAAGTATGATCCGAAGAACGTGTCAGAAAACTGAATTTGTGCGGAATTTAACTGTAAAGGTATAATATTTTACATTATTTATTAACATATAAACTTTTAAAACTTCAATATTGATGTTTTTTCTGTTTTAGGATAAGAGATATAATAAAGAAGAATTACGGAAATCGAAGCTTGACGGTATCGTATCATATCATACAGACACTGTATTGTTATTTTGTTTTACAATCGTATAATCGGTTCTTACTGATACTTTACGGCTTAGAACAGATAATTATCTAAGAAGAGAAACGATGATTTTCTATTGTCACTATGAACCTCTCAGAAAAATATGAAACATCATAGTTGTGTGCTTTTGTAAGGACACAGTGACACATTAGCGCTTAGTCACTGCTTAATCAATAACGATTCTACCAGAGTAAACAAAGAAAATAGTTATCTAACATGTCGGCAGTTGAGGCTAAACTTCATAACACTTAATATGGTTCTTTTCAGATAAATTACAGAACAAAAATCAAAGCAATAAAGAAACAAAAACAACATAACAAAATAAAACGTATATAATAAAGTACATGTATAAGAATAACATTTTATGATATCATGTGAAAGTGTTCAACAATCACGCTTAAACTCTCTTATTAAGTTTTTAGCAATAAAAATTATATTCAGCAAAGTATATCCGTGTTTTATCTTTTGATTACTAAATTGAACATGCTGCAAACTGTTGTTCTGTGAAAAAGACGACTGTAAAATAACGATAGAAATTAATTATTTCTTATTAAAACACTGCATAGAGATTGTTATATAAAAATTCCTTTCAAACAAATTATGGACAACTCATTAAAATTATGAATGTTCAAACTTTTTACTCAAAGTAACAAAAAGCGGGTTTTCCGTTTGGAAAGGAAAAAGTAAAACATCTCTTATAATGTTATCATCTCAACAGACATTGTAGATAAATGTCGTTTTTGTATTGTTTATAAATTGCTTAGAATCTGATTGATGTCGCCATTTATTACTTCCCGTTTTGAATAATTAAAGATGGCCGTCAGAATATGGAAACTTTTAGTTTTGGTTTACTTTATCAAATAATAAGCATAGATTACCGTTAATTTCATCTTTCTAATATCTAAAATGAAGCTGCATCAATACAAATCGTCTTCAAGTTGATAGTTTCACATTTTAAGATGGCGTCTAAAATGGCCAGCAAATTTAAAAATCTGATCGCTATCATATTTAAACCATTAAACCCCTCGAATAATTGTACATACGAACTATTTTGCCGCTTTTTTACCATTGAAGTTTTTTTCAAAGTTGTCACCATTGGGTATAATTTTACCTACAGCTGAAAAGTGATTGAATGCAATATTTGGTCCAACCAACTGAAAATGTTCTATATAACGTACCTTGCAGGGTGTACCTAAGAAATTTAATACGCATTCACTAACGATACGCATGTCCACTCACCGGAACAGCAAGATAAAGCATATATTCTACCCAATTCACGTGATGTGTATATCCCAAAAGATGTTCTAATTTATCGCAGATGTCAACATTTGCAAAGCCTACTTACATAATATAAGAAATTTTTGACTATTTTGCAGATAGAAGCAAGGCAAAGAATTCGGAAAGTTCTATTGGTGGCAGTTTCATAGATTCTATTAATTCACCTAGTATTCATCTAAGTAAGATTTTAAAATAAACTTTAAAGATGGAATACAGATAGTGATTGATAAATTTCAAAGCAAAAATGTGTCTCTGAACACGTGTCAATTATGTTGGTAATGATTTGTTTTTACATTTATACAAGTATTCTGACTCCAGTCACAGATATTTTGTTCAAGTTGCATACATGTGATCCTTCTTTTGCACACTCGTCACCATGGTGATATATCATTATGGATTCAATCAGAAGCTGTTTGTTACTTTAATGATTCATTTTTGTGAAAATTGTCATTTGGCCAAAACTCGGTTTCAATATTGCACTTCTTTATTGCAAAGAACAACAAACAAGTGAAAGGAAGACTTTATACTTCAGTCAAGAACAACGTTATCATTATATTAATATTTAATCATACTTCATATGTGTAATTATTGACAATATGTCCCTAATTTAATTGCTTGGTCTTTTTACATTTTTGATGTGTCATGATTCATCCTCATTTCAGATAAGTCGATGTGTTATTATGCTTCATCCATATTGAAAATAAAATAATAATGTGTATGTAAAACATAAATACAATATATTTACGATAGCAGAAAGAAGTACATACACAACACTTCCTGTTTAAGACACGATGACTTTGTAAGTTTGGCTATCCTTTTGGAATGGTTTGCCAATTTGGGTCATATTTTTATACCAAAATACATCTCTGAAAATTTACAGTGAAAAATGAAGCAAAAGGACGTTTTATTTTCACTTTCAGAAAATATATATACATATGTATTCTGTTAATTCTTATTGCAAACTCGCACTCCAAACTGCTATTTTTTCTACACTTTTCCAATTGCCTATATTAACACGTTAAAATGTTTGACACGTCATAACTAAAAAGAAAATCTGACCCCCATGTAATTTTAATCTTTAGATGCGACTGGTTGAGATTACAATTTTAAAAAAAAACTATTACCTTGTACGATACTGTCCTTTAGTGTCATTTGCCATTAAACATGCTTTACCAGTGTCCGAGTTAAAATCTAATTGTTAGAAAAAATGAAATCTTGTTAGGTTCAGGGAAGCCGAGATGCTTGTAATGTCCCTCTAAAAAGCAAGCATGGTGATATTATATAACCCGACTATAAGAACATCTATAATAAAAAATTAAAGATGGTAAGCTTTTAAATTACATAAATACTTACAATATCAGTTTTAATTTTTTACAGTCGAAGAGACGATATGCTCGATTGAAGAGAGCTATATCAGAGAATATGGATTAAAAGTCAACTACTGCCGAAAATCTAGCACCGAGGTAAGCGGAGCTGAGTAGACATAGGAAATTTGGCCGTCAAGGTTGTCAATGTGTTAAACACAATATCTGAATCCAGCGCTATGTAAGGTTAAAAGTAACGTGCAAGGGTTTAAAAGAGTATTGATTATAAACAAATATGAAAACAATGTAAACATTACGGCATTGTAAATCATAAAGGCATACGTATTTTAGTCATATAGATATGGACAGAATATACGTTTTGTAAATGGTATAGACAAAATATGTATATAGTGTATACTTAATATAGACAAAATATACAAGTTTATACTAAATATTGGTGTCATAAATCATATAGAAATATAGGGAAACTGTTATTTTTCATTAGTATAAAAAAGAGCATAAGTGAATATCCATGCATATTGACATCAACATTTGGCTCTCTGCTCTGATTTGTTTTTTTACATTCTGGTCACTTTCAGTATAGTTATATATTAGGTATGAAGTTTTAGAATCAAGTTGTAGATTATTCTAAAGATATATATTTTATTCTAATCTCAAATTGAGAATTTTATTTGTATTTTATTTGTATGCGGTTTTACTTGTCCATTCGTCCGAAACAAATATTTTTGTAACCATTATCTCGGCAACTATTTTCTCATATCGCAAGTACCAATTTCAAGTCTTCTGGACATATACTTCCTGTTTCTTGACTCAGTTTATTTTTCAACATTTATGGTCAATGATTGAAAATTTTCGTGAGTTTTCTCAGCAGCTACTAATCACAGCCACTTAAAATTTTGTATACGGTTATACGAGTATGCTGGAAGTACCGCTTTCAAGTCTGCTTGACATCTACTTCAGATTTGTTTGTATTCCGAGGCTAACATATGTTAAAAGCGGGAGTTTACTAATTGAATTACATATTATACCAGCTTTCATTTTACAGCATTAGATGGCTGTTTCAGAATACAATTCCTCATAAGTTGTGCTTGGGCCAAAATTGTAAAACCAACTTGTTTTGAGCAGTAGCTCACATATTTCTTGTTTATTCATAAGTACATTTTCCCTTGCTCTGACATTTTCTACTACTTAGTAAGGACAGTACCGTTACTACCAATAACTAATATAGCTGCTAAACCTTTGTCATATCAATTATCTATTGATGAAGAAGTAACGAATTCAAAGTTGAATGAATTTTGTTTATATTCAACGTTTCTTATACTTTAGAATTTCATCTTTATTAAGGTTAAAAGAGAAGGAAAAAAGAAATCAAGAAAAGAGAAAAAGAAGAAAGACCACCGAGGTCTGATTGATCAAGGTACAGGATTCTTACGTCCTTAACGTTTTTATTTGCAACCATCAAATTTGATAAATATTAGATATTTAAAGAAATTTGAGTCTACTACCTTCAATGTTCCTTCTATATGAGTCCTGAGACATACTGTCCCCGAAAAGTTTGAAAAGATGTAATCTTGTTTTTTTGTAATCTGGCACAATCTTATAACAGCTAGACATTTTGCTGTTTTATTTTTATGCAATACAAAGTATACAATACAAATTTGTTCATTATATGCAAACGAAGTTTGGGGGGTATATAGGAATCACCTTGTCCGTCCGTCCCGCTTTGTGTTCGGAACAGAACTTTTGTACTGTAGCACCTAGGATTATCAAACTTGGTATGTGGATGCATCATGGGAAGGCGATGTGTCATGTACCAAATTTAGGTCAATGTGACCTTGACTTTGGCCTCTATGATATGAGGGGTACCCATTTTGTGTAATCAACTCCTCTTACAGCTTTGAACAAACAGGTCTGAAACTTTACAGGATGTTTCTATATACATTGAACATGTGCACCTCCTTTTTTGGCTGGATTATATAGTTACTTAATTATATATGATCCAATTTTTTAAAAACAACGCATAGATATTGAGCATCATAAGAACATGTGCACCTGCCATTTTCGGTTTCGTTACATGTATTTTGCCGAATTATTAACATTTCCATACACAGAATTTTTCACATTACAATTTGGCCATACATACAATTTGTCCCCAGATCAAAAGTATTAGCCTCTTTCAGAGACAGTTCTAGTTTGTTATGTTGTTAAGTCTTAGTTGTTATGGATAGTATTCAATGTATGTTGCTGGCGTGTCAGTTGTAATTGTTATTAACCAAGAATTTGATTGTAATCAGTTTTTCTCATACACCTATATTGGATTCCGTTCAATTTGATTGAAAACCAAAGATGTTTTATGTTTTATGACTATTAACACCAGCTGTTTGTTTGTATAATTTGTTCATGTTTCAGGTTCTCAAATGTGTAACAGAATCACTGACAAAATTTCACAAGTTTGTAAAAACTTTGACAATTCAAGGAGCAATGCCACAAGAACCAGCTCCGAATCTTCTGACGCATCAAGTGTAAGATCCAGGCGAAGCGCTGTCTCATTTAGTTCTTATGACGGAAACATGTCACCTTTTGCCAGAATGTTCGACAACCTCGTTATGGAAGGATCAAGTATACCACCGACCCCGTCCCCAACTTCATTAGATTCTTCAAGACAGCATTATGAAAGACCCTCTTGTCCTACTCCTAACAGCCGGAGTGATTTGTCAACTTTACTGAAAAGAAGGATATCACAAACACCGCCATCTAGTGGTAAGACTAAGCAGCGTCGACCTACTCCAGTGGTTTACCATTTTATAGAGAGTGAAAGTTTGAAAGAAGGAAGACGTCGAAAAATCTCTCCAGCCGTTCAGCGAATGAGAAGTAAGTTCTGTTTCCAAACTTTTACTGTATAAGCTTCCATCACTGATATTGCTTTCAAAACCTTGGATTTGTTGCACATGGAGAATTATACAGATATGTTCACATCCATCATAATTTAATATTACTTTTGTTGTAAGGCTAAATATACCTTCACATCTGACATAATATAACATAGAAAAATACATTCAGAATGAAGCGTATTTTTATTCTTTGATCAATGATGTCATTTTAAAAAACTTATTTCTACAGCGAAAATTTAAATTTAGGCGTTTTGTATTCTTGGTATTTTGATTCTTATTCCAATCAAAACTGGCACTAAATAAAATTTTAATACCGGGAATATTGTTTTTCGCCATATGAACTAAATGTAAGTTTTTTATCCTTTTACTAATCTTTGTATATTGTTCATCGATGAGCATAATAATATATACCTGTAAATGATTTTATGGCTAATTAAGGCGCCCAAACAAAGTTTGGCGACTTATTGTTTCTTCTTCTTCTTCTTCTTCTTCTTATTATTATTATTATTCTTCCTCTTCTTCTTCTTCTTCCGGCCATGAAATTGTCCAACCAATTTCTCGAAGACCGTTGGTCCAATCTTAACCAAACTTCACAGGAAGGTTGATCCCCATCTCCTTTCCCAGAGGCCGAGATAAAATGCCCATGGGGTCATTAGGGGAGGGGCAGGAGGGCGGGGTCTTAAAAACAATAATGCTAAATTTTGCTATTTATACTATATTTTGTACTATAAAACCATATATATTCATGATCAGTGTCTCAAGATGTACAAGTCTGTATCACAAGATTTTCCCGGGGGTATCAGGGAGGGTGGGGATGGGCGGGGCAGTGTGCTAACTTTTAAACGGTTAAGATCCCCACCCATAAACTATATATTTTCTGGTTCTACATGAAAAGTTGAATTGAGTGATACTAAAGAAAGTCCTATGGGGTCATTCCTGATGGAGGGTGGGGATTGGCGGGGCTTGGTACTAACTTTTAAATGGTTGATATCCCCATCCTGAAACTATATATTTTCCAGTTCGGCTTTTAAAGTTGAATAGAATGATACTGCAGAAATACAAATGACGTTATTCCAGAAGAGGGTGGGGACAGGCGGGGCTGGGTACTAACTTTTGATCAGTTGAGATCCCCACCCCTAACATATATAATTTCTTATTCTTTATGAAAAGTTGAATAGATTGATACTAAAGTAAACCCATATGGTCATTCCAATAGGAGGGTGGGGATAGGTAGGTCTAGGTACTAACTCAAACTATAGTTTTCTTCATGGGATGGTTGCTATCATTTTGTTTAAGAATTAAAACAATAAGCATGAATTTTCATTGTCAAGGATACTTAAGTAATCCCTGATCCATGTCCAAAAGCTCTCAAGCTAATTTTTTTATAAGCAACACTAATGGTCAGTTATCCCTGGGGCATGATTTATTATTCAATTCGATAGAGTAGCTGCATTTAGTTAGCAATATGACATTACATAGGTAAATGCTTGGATTAATTTAAAATCAACACATCATTAGCTCATCATAACAACAGGTTGTGATATTGGGTATAGACGATGTCAATCAACTTTGCCTATTGTTTGAATTTCAACCAATTGGATTCATGTACTATTTCTATATATAAAATTAAATCTTAAAATGAAATTAATATTACAAGTTTAAATTTTCTTATAATGCATACTGGGATTGAAATAAGTGTTACTATTTGATTAACATATTTTTAAGTTTTGAAACCTGGTATTTGATAGAAAAAGGGTTAACTAAGTACATGTTTACAATAATGTAATCCCATGTAAATGAGTAAATGATACATTTTGTAAATTATGCTAAATGATCATGTTTTTGTTGTCACTTTTACAATGGCAAAAAGTAATTGGATTTCTCTGCAGATGTTCTATTGTATGTAGAACTTATTTAAAGGTTTAACATTTTCAAAATGGCAGCCGTTGCCATTGATATGGAAAAAAGCGTCAAATGTGCAAGTCATGAGTTCTGAATACAGGGTTTGATTTTTATTCGTTTGGGCGCCTTATTTGTAATGATGCATCCATCATTACATTAATACTCGTTATACTTATGATAGGTGTTAAAGACACGAACACATACACAAACACACGTAACTACAAATATATGATATCTCATTATATCCACAACAGTAGTTCATTTGGTAATTAGCTTCTTACATCAGTGGGAGATCGAATCCGAGTCTTCAAATCAGTCCATAGAAATTAAGAAATGAATGTCATAGTTACATCTGTTGATACATCAAAAGTCTGTATCCTTTTGTCATCATTTTTTATTGATAACAGCTACTTTATTTAACGATTTGGAAAATGATATTGCACTCGATGTCTCACTGTCACTCAGAATATAAGGTGACCTTACACGTCATATTGATATATATCTGTACTACAAGTCTCTGTTACAACTTTCAGAAGTTTCTGAAGGAAAGTTTGCTGTATACAACATTCCCTTACACGAGGAAAATGAAGAACACGACGACATAATGAACTGTGGTGACATACTTATAAATAAAGAGATAGAGATAGGAACGCGATCATCCTACTTAACACGCATTCCAAAGAACACCAGCAACGCATCCGCCTACTCTGACGATACAGACGATCTTGATAGTGTTTTTGAAAGTCAAGACAATAAACAAACAATTAAGGAAATAGACAATAACTTCGAAAAGAATTATTCATATGCGCTGAAAATGATGGCAGAAATGGATAATTATAATATAAGGGAAAGACAAAGACGTTCAATGGAACATGAATCAGAAAGAGCTAGTAATCATAATGGTGACTATAATCTGTAAAACAATTCTTTAACATGAGAATTAACATCATGTGTTGGTTTTTGCAAAAAAAAAAAAGAAAAAAAAAGAGATTCCTATCTATCCATAAGTGCAAGTGGACACAGTTGTTTAGCTGTTTCTCTTAAGTGAAAAATGCTTAAAATACCATAATTACAAAAAGCAAAATATAATTTACTAGAAAAAATCTGATTGTTCTTAAAAACATTTAATCACGAACATGGCGAATCTCTCCCGAAGATCCATGCTATGCAGATTATCTATTTCACAAAACACATTTCTCTGTTTAACAAAAAACATCCAAGCTAAATACTCGGAAGTTTCTGTGTTTAACAGAACACATCCAAGTTTCATATTCGCAGATGTCTTTGTTTAAAAGAAGCCCCATATTCATATATCAAAATGATCATTAGGGCAATGTTCTAATATATGTGCCTATACAAAGAGTTTATAGTTTTTGAGATAAATAAATAATTAAGTATTCATTCACATTAGTGACCTTGACCTTTGAACCCATGACCTGGATTCATATATCAAAATAGTCTTTAGGATAATACCTACAATGTTCTAATATGCATGCCTATACATTAAGTTTATAGTTTTGCAGATAATTGATGTACAATTATTTTGGTATACTTGTACATCAGTGGCCTTGACCTTTGAACCCATGACCTTGATCTATGTATCAAAATGATCGTCATGTCAATAGCTACAATTAACGGAAAATCATATGTCATTATCACCAGAAATGTTTAAAAAATAGCATTTTTTATTAAAGGTAAAAAACTGGGACATGACCTTGACCTTAATTGGAAGAATATCGCAAGACAAGATTAACAGTGAAAACTCCGTACAATTATCTACAATTTTAATGTTCCTATGTATTCTGAATCCAAATATCTAATTAAAATTTACTTGCACCTATTTGGTGTCAGAGAAGTTTTTTTGTCTTTTGGCTATTTATAGCAATGGCAGCCATATTTGTGGGCGTGATCTAACCCCTAACACAATTTTGAAAGCCTGTTACTCAGGCATGATAACCACAAAGTTTCATCAAATTTAAATCAGTAGTTTTGGAGGGGAAGATTAAAATGTAAAGTTTACACACTACGGGCAACGGACGGTGATAGATTGCAATAGCTCATCTGAGCCTTTCGGCTTAAGTGAGCTTAAAAGGATTGCAAAACCATGAGTATGAGTACTAAACCTTCGCCAGCTTTTATGTTTCTGCAATACGTACAAGCATACCTATTAAAATATGATGTTGTTCAAACTGATAAAGCTTAAACAACATTATTCTCGTTTGTAAGAGATTCTATCTGTAATATATATATTTCTTTATTTGGATAGTTTCTCGGAGAATTCTAAGATACCTGAAATAATTTGACCTTAGGTGACATTTTTTCCAACTAAAGCCGGTTCCTTAGGCTTTTTATATCCGTTTAAAACGAGATGTACTACTAAAGCATCATTAGTTGTTCTAATACAGACGTCAAAAATTGATCTTATAAAATCTTTTGGCATCGACCAAATCGTTCTTCATGGAATTATTCTTTTAATGTAATGAATTAATTGTTGTTTATGGGCTTACATATTACATATATTCTCTCTCCAGTTTGGTCTGTCCTTTGCTGTGGTGTCAAAACTTGTATCTCGTCATTTAACGGCGGATTAAAATAGTTATCGGCGGAAAGAGAAATGCAGTGGTTTTTATAAACAAACCCGTTTCTGAATGCAAATGCTATAAAATATAGTATTACTTTTTGATGCAGTTATGAAATTAAGTTCTCCGTCACAAAACAGTTTATCTGCAAAAATGGAACGAAAATTAAAATAAAGTTCACCGTTCAATGAGAGTGTTCAGTCTGGTAAATGTGGTTTTTTGTTTTTATTTGAAAAAACAAATTTCAAATTTTAGGAAAATTTGACAAAATATGGCCGAGGTTTTCGATGATTTATTTGCCTCCAAAAATGTGTTACCGCGATACTGTATATTCGAATGCATGTACTAAAATGATCAGTTGTCCGTTCAACCGTAAACATAATTTTATTTTTTATGCTACATATTTATGATTTTCTATGATTAAATAACACATCTAGAGATATATCATAACCGGTTTGAATATGAAAATTAAACTTTTCTTCTTGTTTAAAACCTTATCATCATGTTTATTCATCTTAAATGTAACACACTGTTCACCCACTTCGGTAAATGCATATAAATTTCTCTCATCACCGCTATTTGACTGCTAGGGAGAAGCTAGTAATACATGTGGTCATTAAGTTATCATAAGTTAAAGAATCATACGATTTTCCAAGCATCTATAGTTAGACTTTATTCAGTGATTTACTTTTCATTAAACTATGGAATTATAGAGTTGACACTTTTGATACTACACATTATAACATTAATGTTGTCTTATTTTGTAGCTGTGCAAAAAAAGTTTCAAAGAACAAAATCTATGCCTATTGTTCACCTAAGCAAGACACGAAAACGTCACAGAAAATCCAGTAATTAAGGAAAATAAAATCTGTTGGAGGAAAGGAGGAGGAGGAGGCATTATATGTGTATATTTTTGCTTGTTTAAACAATATCATACACACGTACATTGAATACATTATCTGAATAAGATATTTTTTCTTTTCTGATGCAATATCTCACTTGGTGTGTGAAATATACAAGGACGTTTTTGCACATAATGTTTGTTAATTTTGTGTCCAGTATGGCTTAGAACAACCGTCTGAATAATATTTATTTCTTTAAGAATTGAATTGCAACTACGCTACGCAGTTTTACACAATTTGTGATAATTTTCACGTTGTTACACCCCGATAACAACGTAAAAAGTGCAATTCAATTCTTATGATTACAAACCAACCTTGAAATTAAAGTTTTCAAGCTGACCTACATTTCCGAACTGAGCAGCTGATTTTCAGAAAATCGACGTTACAAGGTTGAACTGTGAATTAATACAATAAATGACATCTTTATAAAACAATAAAATATCCGATAAAAAAGCTGAAATATTTTTGAATTTATATCTTTTTATTTATTTCCTAGTTATTTTCAGTCAACATATAAATTATGTTACATTTTAATTCATTGACAAAAAGGGATTATATTATGTCTCGCAATCATGAAAACAAACAACACTTTGTACAACGTCATACGTGACGGCCAAACGTTTGTAGGACAGGCGTGTTTACATTTTGATTTTACCCATAACATAAGAAAAACTGTATTGGTTGAATGCACAGTGTGTTAAACAAACCCTGAAACCAACTATTGACATGGAATTAATGTTTTCTTGGATGAATTAATGTTTTACCACCTATGGAATGGGTGTGAGATGAGGGATTCTGTCACCGTTGGTAGCTGTATGGGCTGATCAGGGACATTTTGAGAAGGTAAACAAGCGGTAAGGGTGAACATTAGACTGGAATATAGTATGTTATCAATTTTATTAAATTATTATTGACAGGCCTACCTACCACTGTCATTATCATCATCAAGATCCAGTTCAGAATCAACCATCTGACTTATCTGCACACTGGCATTCCTGATCCCCGGGGATCATTGTACATGTCTTGGGGAAATAAAATTTCTTTGCTTTCAAAAGGATGCGTATGTGATGAATTTCAAACAAAACACCCCGCACTGAGGGTTGGCATCCGAGAATACCATGGTGCGTGTCATATTGCTTATACTTAGTAGCCTATAGACAAGTAAAATGCTCGGTGACGATAAAATGTCGATTTTGAAATATACAATCTTAAATGTAAATTATTAAAAAATATCGGTGATAATTAATCAGAACATGTTTGAATTAATCTTTCAAAATTTGAATTTATAAAAAAAATCCAAGTATTTTAATGTTTCTGTGTGAAATCGTTCCCGACCTCCCCGTTTGTTTACAATCTTAAAATGGCTGTTCAGAGATGGGTTATCCCCGAAACAGGCCCAAAGTAGTTCCGGTAGAAAACGTTGTTATTGGAAAATAACACCGTGTTTTTGCAAGACGACAACCAATGAAAATGCTCTAAATTGTGTAACAACGTGAAGTTTGTAATTATTAATACTTAATAAACTGTGTATTTTAAAATTACTTATGCAAGTATCACTTTAGAACTTTATAACTGGGTGTCATTCAACAAAACTAAATAGTTCATCCATCGAATGTGTTTCCCCGATTCCCTAAAGATACAGCATTACAGTCATAATGCCAAGGGTCAAAATTTTCCGTTCTTAAAAATGATTGACATAACTTTCAGTTTTATTAAAGTGGATATGACTAGCCAGTTCTTATAAAATGTACCTTCCTATGTGAAGGAGCCTGTAACAGCAGCAATCAACATTTACTTCAGGTTCTTGAAACAATTATACCCGATTTATACCTAGTTTTCTTTTAGTAATTAAAACAAAACATAGTTAACGATAATTAATATAAAATGATCGAAATAATTTTACAAGAGATTTTCCTTCTTGTTTTTCTATAAATATCAAAATTATTTTCTAATGCATTCAAATAATAATTTTCAACTAAATCAACATGCATATGTAGAAGCCATGTTTTACAAAATCCTATACTTTATGAGAACAAAAACATCTCACGAATGACTTTGGTCATATTGTCCCTGGATCTAACAACATTTGTCCACAACACCCATAATAAGTATGAACAGGAATACCTAAAGCACGTTGGTATCATAAAAAGTAACTGTTACATTACAGGGTTCAATTTTTACTTTGTCTGTGTAATATTTTTACATGTATAAGTGACAAACTTCCAGAAATTGAACACAGTAATGACACTGGAATGGAATAATTTGTCCACAGTAAATACTTCACAGTACACAGACGTTTCGTTTTATGAAGTATTCTGTGTTATCACTGTGATCTGTTCTTAGTTTGATGTTTTAAACAATTTTAGGAAGTGAATTACACCAGCTATATATTTTTTATTGATACAAAACTTATGAATATATAAAATGTATATATTATTTAAAGTCACTTGTAGGTCCATTGGACCGGATTTACATACACTGGTTACTATGGTATTGTGATTAAATGTTATTTACATGCACATTTGAACAACCGATCTTATACATGTAATGTTTATACAAAGCAAACTTATAAGTTTACATCTGTTCTGAGAATCATTTGATCAATACTATTGTCTACTATGTTTTATAGCTGTCACATTTGGGAATATGAGAAATTAGATTGATTTTATAAAAGAGAATCTATCATGATTTTTCAGTTTTGTTAAAATTTTCAACTCCAAACTTTATGATATCTGATGAAAATGATTATAACTTACCTAATATATTTTATAAAATTATTTCTATAATATCACAATTTAATGTATAGTATCTATATTTCACGGGAAAAATGTTCTGTAATATAATATGTAGAGAAATGTCGCATGTCATAGATCACTAATCAATAGGTAGATTTCCATGGTAACCAACCACTAAGATTTCATTCTCTAGAATGTCGGTCAATTTTGGGTGCATAACAAGTATGCAAGAAAAAAGTGCCACTCTAATATTTTGATATTTTGTTTTGCCAACTTGGCCCAATAACTTAAATGTTTGTAATATTATTCAAGTGTCCACGTTTTTTAAAATAACCAATCTCAAAGTTCTGCCAGTCTTGGCCAGTTTTTAGAACTTTTTGAGATAATAGTGACTGAAAATAAATGGAAACTTGTAAAATCATAAAGTTTTGTGATGAAATGATAAGGATGGTCATCAATGTTCCGAAAAAAAAAAACAAAATATGGAAAAGTACTACCAAAAAGGGCATATTCCAGCGGCATTCTTGTTATGCACCCAAACTCAACGGACATACATAAAAATGTGTGTTTTTGTACTTGGTTATCATGAAAACGACAATTAAAATTTTTGTATGGTGCTTTAATTTTAGTTTTGTTTTTACATATACTTAATAATTATATGTAATATTATCAAACTTAAATTATTAGTTATGGTGCTGGAAGTTTTTACTTCTGTAACAATGTATACTGTACAGTTATGTATGACCTGACCAACGATTAAATCCACGATCGTTATGTATGACCTGACCAACGATCAATTCCACGATCGTTATGTATGACCTGACAAACGATCAATTCCACGATCGTTATGTATGACTTGACCAACGATTAAATCCACGATCGTTATGTATGACCTGACCAACGATCAAATCCACGATCGTTATGTATGACCTGACCAACGATCAAATCCACGATCGTTATGTATGACCTGACCAACGATTAAATCCACGATCGTTATGTATGACCTGACCAACGATCAATTCCACGATCGTTATGTATGACCTGACAAACGATCAATTCCACGATCGTTATGTATGACTTGACCAACGATTAAATCCACGATCGTTATGTATGACCTGACCAACGATCAAATCCACGATCGTTATGTATGACCTGACCAACGATCAAATCCACGATCGTTATGTATGACCTGACCAACGATTAAATCCACGATCGTTATGTATGACCTGACCAACTATCAAATCCACGATCGTTATGTATGACCTGACCAACGATCAATTCCACGATCGTTATGTATGACTTGACCAACGATTAAATCCACGATCGTTATGTATGACTTGACCAACGATCAAATCCACGATCGTTAAACGATCGTTATGTATGACCTGACCAACGATCAAATCCACGATCGTTATGTATGACTTGACCAACGATCAAATCCACGATCGTTATGTATGACCTGACCAACGATTAAATCTACGATCGTTATGTATGACCTGACCAACGATTAAATCCACGAACGTTATGTATGACCTGACCAACTATAAAATCCACGATCGTTATGTATGACCTGACCAACGATCAAATCCACGATCGTTATGTATGACCTGACCAACGATCAAATCAACGATCGCTATGTATGACCTGACCTACGATCAAATCCACGATCGTTATGTATGACCTGACCATCGATCAAATCCACGATCGTTATGTATGACCTGACCAACGATTAAATCCACGATCGTTATGTATGACCTGACCAACGATTAAATCCACGATCGTTATGTATGACCTGACCAACGATTAAATCCACGATCGTTATGTATGACCTGACCAACTATCAAATCCACGATCGCTATGTATGACCTGACCAACGATTAAATCTACGATCGTTATGTATGACCTGACCAACGATCAAATCCACGATCGTTATGTATGACCTGACCAACGATCAAATCCACGATCGTTATGTATGACTTGACCAACTATCAAATCCACGATCGTTATGTATGACTTGACCAACGATCAAATCCACGATCGTTAAGTATGACCTGACCAACTATCAAATCCACGATCGTTATGTATGACCTGACCAACGATTAAATCCACGATCGTTATGTATGACCTGACCAACGATCAAATCCACGATCGTTATGTATGACCTGACCAACGATTAAATCCACGATCGTTATGTATGACCTGACCAACGATTAAATCCACGATCGTTATGTATGACCTGACCAACTATCAATTCCACGATCGCTATGTATGACCTGACCAACGATTAAATCTACGATCGTTATGTATGACCTGACCAACGATCAAATCCACGATCGTTATGTATGACCTGACCAACGATCAAATCCACGATCGTTATGTATGACTTGACCAACGATCAAATCCACGATCGTTATGTATGACTTGACCAACGATCAAATCCACGATCGTTAAGTATGACCTGACCAACTATCAAATCCACGATCGTTATGTATGACCTGACCAACGATCAATTCCACGATCGTTATGTATGACCTGACAAACGATCAATTCCACGATCGTTATGTATGACTTGACCAACGATTAAATCCACGATCGTTATGTATGACCTGACCAACGATCAAATCCACGATCGTTATGTATGACCTGACCAACGATCAAATCCACGATCGTTATGTATGACCTGACCAACGATTAAATCCACGATCGTTATGTATGACCTGACCAACTATCAAATCCACGATCGTTATGTATGACCTGACCAACGATCAATTCCACGATCGTTATGTATGACTTGACCAACGATTAAATCCACGATCGTTATGTATGACTTGACCAACGATCAAATCCACGATCGTTATGTATGACCTGACCAACGATCAAATCCACGATCGTTATGTATGACCTGACCAACGATCAAATCCACGATCGTTATGTATGACCTGACCAACGATCAAATCCACGATCGTTAAACGATCGTTATGTATGACCTGACCAACGATCAAATCCGCGATCGTTATGTATGACTTGACCAACGATCAAATCCACGATCGTTATGTATGACCTGACCAACGATCAAATCCGCGATCGTTATGTATGACTTGACCAACGATCAAATCCACGATCGTTATGTATGACCTGACCAACGATTAAATCTACGATCGTTATGTATGACCTGACCAACGATTAAATCCACGATCGTTATGTATGACCTGACCAACTATCAAATCCACGATCGTTATGTATGACCTGACCAACGATCAAATCCACGATCGTTATGTATGACCTGACCAACGATCAAATCAACGATCGCTATGTATGACCTGACCTACGATCAAATCCACGATCGTTATGTATGACCTGACCAACGATCAAATCCACGATCGTTATGTATGACCTGACCAACGATCAAATCCACGATCGTTATGTATGACCTGACCAACGATTAAATCCACGATCGTTATGTATGACCTGACCAACGATTAAATCCACGATCGTTATGTATGACCTGACCAACTATCAAATCCACGATCGCTACAGTGATTACGGCAGTAACGGATCACTAGTGCAATATTCACTGCTCTCCGAAAAAAAAATCACCGCCGATTGTAATTTTTTGGTACTATCAATTGACATTCCCCCACTCTTTCAATTTATCACAAAATAATAAAAATCGCCCGACTATAAGTATGGACTATCCACGCGTTTTGTAACCCATGTATTTAGGCCAGTAACGAATCAATTTGTGAGTAGCGGATCACGCCACCTAGTGTCAAAAAAACGATAGGGGATCAACTCAAAACCATGATTAATTTGAGTTTCCATCATTCAATTGCAACAATTACAAATCATGAAACAATATAAAAGAATTTTAGTGGTAATATCAACAAATAAATAACAAAAAATAAATCATCACAAGGTTTCTGATATGAATGTAAAAATGAATTAAGTCAATAAACATTGTCTTGAATACTGAAATATAAAAGCAAAGAATAGTGAAGAAAATAAAGTAAAATTGTACCTCACAGTGTATGAACGGAACTGTACGCAAAAAGGTAGCTACTGTTCGTCGAAGCGAGAAGAAGGTGTATCGGGAGACACGAGGTTGTTGATTATCTATCTTTCTAGCTCAATTTTAATGGATTTAGTTTATCCCTTTTATTTAATCCATCTTTACTATATAAAGC
This sequence comes from Anadara kagoshimensis, assembly GCA_021292105.1. Taxonomy (NCBI): domain Eukaryota; kingdom Metazoa; phylum Mollusca; class Bivalvia; order Arcoida; family Arcidae; genus Anadara; species Anadara kagoshimensis. Next base: position 31,758,739 of record CM037863.1, on the reverse strand, counting down.
TTAAGTGGTAGCCATATGCTCTCAGAAAAGTGTCAACTTATATAATAAATATGATGATGAACATCATCAAACGTCGAGCCGTGGGCTTCTCACTTCTAGTTAAATGATGTAAAATACGTATTATTTCACATTGTATGTTCCATTATCAGTACCTATATGTAGAAAAATACTCTTAGATTCCCTAACTCATGTACAGAATGTTACAAAACTCGTATTTACACTGAAAAAGCAAGTTTTCGTCCCGTGGTCGAGAGTTAGAACTGTACCGGTAGTTTTCAACATCTGCACTCTTTCTGTACCGGTAGCTACTTTTCTCTTCCACGCCATCCATGCGAGTTAGATGGAATTTTCAGTTTGACACTAGAAATTTTTGTAATTCAATTATAAATTATAAATCATGTTTTTCTATTGAAGCAAAATATGCTATGGACAATATTAAAGACCAATAGCCCCTTAATTAGAGTACATTTTGCAATTGGATTAAAATATATCGTATACTGTAGCATGTTTTTGGCAATTTATTACTCAAATTTCCATATTGCAAGAACTGAGGGGGTGATAGCTACAATATAGAAATATTATTAAACGTAAGCTACTATTTGCGACGAAATATTATTACCCTATGAGAGTTAATCTATGTGCGTGAGATTTGCTAGTGTGTTTACTATCAGTCATTAACAAGGAATTTAGCTGTATGGTCATTGCAAGGATTAAGACAGGAGTGGACAAGAGACTCAGGAAGGAACATGCAGGATTTAGACCAGGGAGAGTAACAACAGATTATCCTGAGAAAAATACTGGAACAAGCAAATGAATTCAGAACTCCAATATACACATACTTTGTGGACTTTGAAAAGGCATTCGACTCAGTGCACAGGAAAAGCCTTTGGACGATAACGAAGAGCTATGGGAATCCAACCAAAATCACTAATGCTATAAGAGGGATGTATGAGTGATTCGAATGTGCTGTCATTGAAGAAAATGAAACATCAGTGATTCGCTATTAAAAGTGGTGTAAAACAGGGATGTGTGATGTCAGGGTTTCTTTCTAATAGTTATAGATTAGATAATAAAGAAAACAACAAATAGAGTGAGAAGAGAAATACCGGTAAGAAGTGACTTTACAACATTATTGTTAGGTTTTGGGTTTGCGGAAGAGCACTTTTATCCTCCAAATTCTAAGACCTGAATGATAAGACTAGGAAAATGACTGAAGAGGTATCAAGGATAGGGCTTCAATTAAATTCAAAGAAATAGACTAAGAAGGATTTGGAACACCAAAGATATTGGAAAAAATACAAAGGTGCACCTATTTAAGACCTTAGTGGGACCAGTATTGTTTTATGAAAGTAAAACGTGGAAAAGAACGAAGAAAGATGAACACCTCTTACAAACGGCTTCCAAACATATTGCCTCAGAAGAATACTAAGAATAAGATGGCAACAGAAAATACCTAATGAAAAAAATATTGAAAACAGCTAGACCTAACAACATAAGCTATGAGATCAGGAGAAGAAAGTGGAACTAACTCGAACATATACCAAGGAAAGAGGGAATAAATGATTAAAAACAACACTAGGGTGGCAGCCAAAGGGGAAAAAGGGAAGACCTAAGTCCACATGGAGGAGAACAACAACAACACAAAAAAAAAAAAAAAAAAAAAAAAAAAGAAAGAAAGAAACGCTGCTGGATGGAGTAGATGGCCAAAGCAACAACGAAGGACAGAAAAAAATGGAAGGATATCGTTGAGGCCTTATGCACCTTCTGGCGCAGAGAACATGAAGTTAAGTTATTGATTTCATTGTACTAGCGCACACTCGGGGCGACTTTAAGGTGCGAGTAGTTTTAAACTTAAGTTCAAGCTCAATGTGGTAAAAAATAAAAATGTATGACTATTTGCATTAACAACAATGGTAAGAAACCATCTGTGTAAATGAAAGTATTTTATTTTACCACAATCTTTGTTGGCCAAAGCAATATCACAAGTTTAAGAGGAATTGAGTTAAGTAAATGTGTTCTACGTCCCAGTAATGAATATTTCACTTATATCAAGAACTCGCCAGCTATAGGGGAAAGTGCATAAATCTTGTCTGTGCGTTGCACTGATGGCAATTTACAGCAATTTTCTTTCTCGCGCCAAGCCTACCATGACACGGGACCTCGTTTATTTTAAGTTCCCATCCGAAAGAACCGTGACTTTCATTTCGTAATGCCGAGTGCTTGGCGAAAAAACAGTCACTTCCCACTTCCAAGTTTTGGGTCAGACCTGGTCGGGGTTCGAAGCAACGACCTCCCACTTACGGAGCGAGCACTCTACCAACTAAGCTACCACAGTGGTTATGTTTAAAAGGAAGTGGTGACTGTATTACCATAATACTTATACAACTAATTAGATAAAATCATATGGTAGCATAATAAGCATAAAAGTACTAAAAATCTCTGACTGGAAAAAGAGAAATTTCCCCAGTATCCCAGAGAGACTGAAGTTCAATTATCACAATAAAAACTACCGGTACAGTGTTTCTGTTACTAGAAACTCACTACCGGTACAGACAAAATATCAACTACCGGTACAGTAACATCTTGTCAGTCATGTCGTTTGAATCAATATTTTGGATGTTTCTGTGCCAAAGTAGATTTTGTAACTATATTGACTGATTGAAAAAAGGTTTGTTTTCATCATGTATTTTAAAATTCTCGGATATTTTCGATCAAATGAGCATAAATTTACATTTTAGTTAGGTCCACCGTTGCTCAAATACGTGTTCATGACTGTTCTTAATGGAATATTTAATTTATTTTGAGATTCTAAAACATACAAATACGCCCAAGAAGAAGATAGAGAACAACTGCTTATTTAGCGTATTTGATTTCGAGTTGCTATTTACGCAACAAGAAAATAAGAAAAAATTAACTCGTTGACCTCATTTTGTCTCGCTTCGCCTAACAGTAGCTACCTTTTTGCGTACAGTTCCGTTCACACACTGTGTACCTTATAAGTTATGAATATTATGACATACTGTTGTCCATGAAGATTTTATTCTGACAAGAACAGTATGTACATACAATGATACATATTGGAAGTATACAGCAGCTGATCCGTTATTGCCGTACTTGCACCCTTCGGAACACTGGTTTATTTTTTATTGTCAAGAACTGTAACGCTCAATAAAAGTTTATGTCGTGAAAAAAGACATATTAACGTTTGTAAATGGCTATTGCAATCATTTCAAATTACCTTTGAAAGTATTGAACACGTTGTCCAAATCGAAAGTAAGTGTTTGGAAAACACATCCGTGTCGTTGAAACGCTTATGGCATTCGCATTAAAAAGTCGAGAATTGACGAATTGGGACGTTTATCAAAATAAATTATACGTAGAATGAAGTAAAATTACCCGCTTTACAGAAATATATCAGAGTTTTATTGGTTTCTCGTAATGATAGGGAAAAAATTAACTTTATTTCAAAAAATGATCCGTTACTGACTAAGATCCGCTACTGCCGTAATCACTGTATGTATGACCTGACCAACGATTAAATCTACGATCGTTATGTATGACCTGACCAACGATCAAATCCACGATCGTTATGTATGACCTGACCAACGATCAAATCCACGATCGTTATGTATGACTTGACCAACGATCAAATCCACGATCGTTATGTATGACTTGACCAACGATCAAATCCACGATCGTTAAGTATGACCTGACCAACTATCAAATCCACGATCGTTATGTATGACCTGACCAACGATTAAATCCACGATCGTTAAGTATGACCTGCCCAACGATCAAATCCACGATCGTTATGTATGACCTGACCAATGATTAAATCCACGATCGTTATGTATGACCTGACCAACGATCAAATCCACTATCGGCTATTATAGAGGCGGATTTTGTAACCCTTAAGTAGGCCAACAGTTGACACGATTCTGTATCAGAAGGATTTGTTATTGTATAAGTAATGTTTTAATAATATTATCACAAAAATAAAATGAAAATATAACAATAGAGTATGTAACTTTATGTAACTTATGTAATAGTCATTCCATCGTATATGGATTACATTTTTATAAGTATTTTCCTAATTTAGTCACTATAGAAATACTGCTGTTAAAAATATTGAAAATGAATAATAATGATGAGTAGAACAATTGTTCTCATTCTAAATTGAAAGAACGTCTTAAAGAAATTATTCACTTGTCATTCTTTTACAAAAAACGGTAAGCCAAGATACAAATAAATGGTGCTGGAAAGGGATTCTGTTTATTTTGTCAAGCATCATACGGATTCCAAACAAAAACATACTGAAGATACCATCAATAAAATGTTGCAGTTTTGAAAGATAACATATTTGTTGTATTTGATAATAATTTTCCAGCAAACAATCGGTATACCAATGGGTACAAACTGCACAGTTGCTTGTCTATTTATTTCTTTATTCTTATGAAGCAGAATTTATGCAGAACCTTGTTAAATCTGGAGAGAAGGAAGACTGTCGCCAAATCATTCAACTCAACATACAGATATATAAATGACGTTCTGTCTCTTAACAATCCTAAATTTGGAAACTATGTAAATGTCATATATCCTAGTGAGCTTGAAATAAAAAACACGACTGATTCCTCAAGTTCTGCTGTTTCTATGTCCAGAATTGCCCTGGATATATTTGACGTCCCATAGTTCCATATTCCTTTCACACAATTTTGATTACACACGTGGCGGGTATAACTAGCTTCCTTGGTAGAAGTTCACGTGTCTAACCTGACTTGTCAGTTCCAAAGTTTTCTGGATTGTGATTTGGACATGGATTAGTATTTTATCAGGTGAGGATTTAAATTATACAACTAAATATATCAGCTCTCACATGTCAATCTGATTGTATATATTCTACTCACATTATATATCATTATACTACTGTATTTAGTTGTATGTTTTGTGTATACAGTATAACCTGTCTTTAGTAACAGGTCTGAAGTATCCACAATGGATTTTACTATATAATGACCCTCTATATAAAGTCCACCTGTCTAATCTGAAAGAGTCCACCCTTTTTAGTCTAAATGACTTCTCAACCTGTCTATAAAGTCCACTATTTAAATACTTTTTTTTAGTTTTTGGAATTTTATAATTTTTAAAATTTCAAGCAAAAATTTTGTAATCAAGTAAGTCTTTTACATGTATTCCTAATGCATGAAGAATAACAATATAAATATAATTATTATAATTGTAAATTTTTGGTCAGTGTAACATGCAAAGTTTTACAACTTTCTGTTGTAAAGGGCATTATAAGTTCTTAGTTATTATAAGTAAAAGTTTAAGAAGAAAAATATAATTATGAAGTTTTTTTTCTCATGTCATTGGCTGAAGCCATTAGATTAGAAGGTAGAAATAGTCTGTTATTTACAGGTAGTATGTTTCGATACCTATTGTATTAATAAGTGACACCCTACTTCTTTAGAAAACAAAGACAATTAGCCAGGCATATACTGATAAATTGTTACCATGTACAGTCCATCGAAATTAACCTAAATATTTTCTAAAATAAATTACGATTAAAAAATATTAATAATATAAACATCACGCCTGGTACACGCATTTTTAAAAGGAAAATAAATCGTAGATAACCTCAACCGAAAATTGTCGAGTCTTCAAACATCTCGTATTTCTTTAACAAACTCTGGTCCCTATGCACTGCTCTATGACGTCGGGTGTATTAATATCGTTTCGTTTCTTAAATTAATTCGTTACACAAGGTGAAAATCATCTTGTGTAGGTAATTTCATAATTGTACCCCTCTTTCTCTTTTTCAACTAACTGGTTTTCACTTGAATTTTCCTACTTAGATGACCCTTAAGGCGTGTCGCTGTTAGAGCTTGATTCATCAACCCGGCATATGCCGGTTTGTACTTCCGGTGCGGTTAATTCACTTGATTGTTAGATATTTACTTTCGGCGGGACAAAACGGTATAAGCCGAACACGCCGGTTTTGAGAAAACGGCAAATTCCGGTGCAATATGGCTGCCTCTGCATGGTATGTGGGACTTCGCAGTTTTTTTTTTTTCGATTTATTGGGATGTAAATTGATTCAGATGTCATATTCAGCTTTGACTACAGTGCTACCTTAAACAACATCAAAAGTCCATTCACTAGTATAATGGACTTCTGATTACATATATGACATGTTGGAAAAATAACCCAGGTGGGATAATTTCACTGTGGTGATAGTTTTGACTTTTGTAAGGGCTTTTATAATATTCAGACATTAGCCCTGCAGGACTAACCCCAGAGGAGAGAACTTGACTGAAATGAGAAAGCTATTTTAGTTTCGGGAAAAATGCGTATGTATCTTGGTAAAAGTGAAGAATAGACATGCGATGATTCAAAATTTGGTGCCTGAAATGTGAATTACGGTACATATTTTGCAGCTTTGTTCTTTTATCTGTTTATTATACCCTGGCATACTTTGGTGGGGTATTATGTTATCGGTGTCTGTCTGTCCATCCGTCTATCCAAAGCAAATTGATTCTGGACTCGAAACTTTTGAAAGCAACGATCGATTGAAATAAAATTTCGTTTACAGGGTTATTGTGATAAAACCTGTAAAGTTCAATATTGATAAAACCTGTAAAGTTCAATATTGATAAAACCTGTAAAGTTCAATATTGATAAAACCTATAAAGTTCAATATTGATAAAACCTGTAAAGTTCAATATCGATAAAACCTATAAAGTTCAATATTGATAAAACATGTAAAGTTCAATATTGATAAAACCTATAAAGTTCAATATCGATAAAACATGTAAAGTTCAATATTGATAAAACCTATAAAGTTCAATATCGATAAAACCTGTAAAGTTCAATACTGATAAAACCTATAAAGTTCAATATTGATAAAACCTGTAAAGTTCAATATTGATAAAACATGTAAAGTTCAATATTGATAAAACCTGTAAAGTTCAATATTGATAAAACATGTAAAGTTCAATATTGATAAAACCCATAAAGTTCAATATCGATAAAACCTGTAAAGTTCAATATTGATAAAACCTATAAAGTTCAATATTGATAAAACCTATAAAGTTCAATATCGATAAAACATGTAAAGTTCAATATTGATAAAACCTGTAAAGTTCAATATTGATAAAACCTATAAAGTTCAATATCGATAAAACATGTAAAGTTCAATATCGATAAAACCTGTAAAGTTCAATAATGATAAAACCTATAAAGTTCAATATCGATAAAACCTGTAAAGTTCAATATTGATAAAACCTATAAAGTTCAATATTGATAAAACAAGTAAAGTATAATATTGATAAAACCTGTAAAGTTCAATATTGATAAAACCTGTAAAGTTCAATAATGATAAAACCTGTAAAGTTCAATATTGATAAAACCTATAAAGTTCAATATCGATAAAACCTGTTAAGTTCAAAAATGATAAAACCTGTAAAGTTCAATATTGATAAAACCTGTAAAGTTCAATATTGATAAAACCTGTAAAGTTCAATATTGATAAAACCTGTAAAGTTCAATGTTGATAAAACCTGTAAAGTTCAATAATGATAAAACCTGTAAAGTTCAATAATGATAAAACCTGTAAAGTTCAATATTGATAAAACCTGTAAAGTTCAATAATGATAAAACCTGTAAAGTTCAATATTGATAAAACATGTAAAGTTCAATATTGATAAAACATGTAAAGTTCAATATTGATAAAACCTGTAAAGTTCAATATTGATAAAACCTGTAAAGTTCAATATTGATAAAACCTATAAAGTTCAATATCGATAAAACCTGTAAAGTTCAATACTGATAAAACCTATAAAGTTCAATATTGATAAAACCTGTAAAGTTCAATATTGATAAAACCTGTAAAGTTCAATATTGATAAAACCTGTAAAGTTCAATATTGATAAAACCTGTAAAGTTCAATATTGATAAAACATGTAAAGTTCAATATTGATAAAACCTATAAAGTTCAATATCGATAAAACCTGTAAAGTCCAATATTGATAAAACCTATAAAGTTCAATATTGATAAAACATGTAAAGTTCAATATTGATAAAACCTATAAAGTTCAATATCGATAAAACATGTAAAGTTCAATATTGATAAAACCTGTAAAGTTCAATATTGATAAAACCTATAAAGTTCAATATCGATAAAACATGTAAAGTTCAATATCGATAAAACCTGTAAAGTTCAATATTGATAAAACCTATAAAGTTCAATATCGATAAAACCTGTAAAGTTCAATATTGATAAAACCTATAAAGTTCAATATTGATAAAACAAGTAAAGTATAATATTGATAAAACCTGTAAAGTTCAATATTGATAAAACCTGTAAAGTTCAATAATGATAAAACCTGTAAAGTTCAATATTGATAAAACCTATAAAGTTCAATATCGATAAAACCTGTAAAGTTCAATAATGATAAAACCTATAAAGTTCAATATTGATAAAACCTGTAAAGTTCAATATTGATAAAACCTGTAAAGTTCAATAATGATAAAACCTATAACGTTCAATATTGATAAAACCTATAAAGTTCAATATCGATAAAACATGTAAAGTTCAATATTGATAAAACCTATAAAGTTCAATATTGATAAAACCTATAAAGTTCAATATCGATAAAACCTGTAAAGTTCAATAATGATAAAACCTGTAAAGTTCAATATTGATAAAACCTGTAAAGTTCAATATTGATAAAACCTATAAAGTTCAATATCGATAAAACCTGTAAAGTTCAATAATGATAAAACCTGTAAAGTTCAATATTGATAAAACCTGTAAAGTTCAATATTGATAAAACCTGTAAAGTTCAATATTGATAAAACCTGTAAAGTTCAATAATGATAAAACCTATAACGTTCAATATTGATAAAACCTATAAAGTTCAATATCGATAAAACATGTAAAGTTCAATATCGATAAAACCTGTAAAGTTCAATATTGATAAAACCTATAAAGTTCAATATCGATAAAACCTGTAAAGTTCAATATTGATAAAACCTATAAAGTTCAATATTGATAAAACAAGTAAAGTATAATATTAATAAAACCTGTAAAGTTCAATATTGATAAAACCTGTAAAGTTCAATAATGATAAAACCTATAACGTTCAATATTGATAAAACCTGTAAAGTTCAATATTGATAAAATGTAAAGTTCAATATTGATAAAACCTGTAAAGTTCAATATTGATAAAACCTGTAAAGTTCAATATTGATAAAACCTGTAAAGTTCAATATTGATAAAACAAGTAAAGTATAATATTGATAAAACCTGTAAAGTTCAATATTGATAAAACCTGTAAAGTTCAATAATGATAAAACCTATAACGTTCAATATTGATAAAACCTATAAAGTTCAATATTGATAAAACCTGTAAAGTTCAATAATGATAAAACCTGTAAAGTTCAATATTGATAAAACCTGTAAAGTTCAATAATGATAAAACCTATAACGTTCAATATTGATAAAACCTGTAAAGTTCAATATTGATAAAACCTGTAAAGTTCAATAATGATAAAACCTGTAAAGTTCAATATTGATAAAACCTGTAAAGTTCAATAATGATAAAACCTATAAAGTTCAATATTGATAAAACCTGTAAAGTTCAATATTGATAAAACCTGTAAAGTTCAATATTGATAAAACCTGTAAAGTTCAATAATGATAAAACCTGTAAAGTTCAATATTGATAAAACCTGTAAAATTCAATAATGATAAAACCTGTAAAGTTCAATAATGATAAAACCTATAACGTTCAATATTGATAAAACCTGTAAAGTTCAATATTGATAAAACCTGTAAAGTTCAATATTGATAAAACCTGTAAAGTTCAATATTGATAAAACCTGTAAAGTTCAATATTGATAAAACATGTAAAGTTCAATATTGATAAAACCTGTAAAGTTCAATATTGATAAAACCTGTAAAGTTCAATAATGATAAAACCTATAAAGTTCAATATTGATAAAACCTGTAAAGTTCAATAATGATAAAACCTGTAAAGTTCAATATTGATAAAACATGTAAAGTTCAATATTGATAAAACCTGTAAAGTTCAATATTGATAAAACCTGTAAAGTTCAATATTGATAAAACCTATAAAGTTCAATAATGATAAAACCTATAAAGTTCAATATCGATAAAACATGTAAAGTTCAATAATGATAAAACCTGTAAAGTTCAATATTGATAAAACCTGTAAAGTTCAATATTGATAAAACCTGTAAAGTTCAATATTGATAAAACCTGTAAAGTTCAATAATGATAAAACCTGTAAAGTTCAATGTTGATAAAACCTGTAAAGTTCAATGTTGATAAAACCTGTAAAGTTCAATATTGATAAAACCTGTAAAGTTCAATATTGATAAAACCTATAAAGTTCAATATTGATAAAACCTGTAAAGTTCAATATTGATAAAACCTGTAAAGTTCAATGTTGATAAAACCTGTAAAGTTCAATATTGATAAAACATGTAAAGTTCAATATCGATAAAACCTGTAAAGTTCAATATTGATAAAACCTATAAAGTTCAATATTGATAAAACCTGTAAAGTTCAATATTGATAAAACCTGTAAAGTTCAATATTGATAAAACAAGTAAAGTATAATATTGATAAAACCTATAAAGTTCAATATTGATAAAACCTGTAAAGTTCAATATTGATAAAACCTGTAAAGTTCAATAATGATAAAACCTGTAAAGTTCAATATTGATAAAACCTGTAAAGTTCAATATTGATAAAACCTGTAAAGTTCAATATTGATAAAACCTGTAAAGTTCAATATTGATAAAACCTGTAAAGTTCAATATTGATAAAACCTGTAAAGTTCAATAATGATAAAAGCTATAAAGTTCAATATTGATAAAACCTATAAAGTTCAATATTGATAAAACCTATAAAGTTCAATATTGATAAAACCTGTAAAGTTCAATATTGATAAAAGCTATAAAGTTCAATATTGATAAAACCTGTAAAGTTCAATATTGATAAAACCTGTAAAGTTCAATATTGATAAAACCTGTAAAGTTCAATATTGATAAAACCTGTAAAGTTCAATATTGATAAAACCTGTAAAGTTCAATATTGATAAAACCTGTAAAGTTCAATATTGATAAAACCTGTAAAGTTCAATATTGATAAAACCTGTAAAGTTCAATATTGATAAAACCTGTAAAGTTCAATATTGATAAAACCTGTAAAGTTCAATATTGATAAAACCTGTAAAGTTCAATAATGATAAAAGCTATAAAGTTCAATATTGATAAAACCTATAAAGTTCAATATGATAAAACCTATAAAGTTCAATATTGATAAAACCTGTAAAGTTCAATATTGATAAAAGCTATAAAGTTCAATATTGATAAAACCTATAAAGTTCAATATTGATAAAACCTATAAAGTTCAATATTGATAAAACCTGTAAAGTTCAATAATGATAAAACCTATAAAGTTCAATATTGATAAAACCTGTAAAGTTCAATATTGATAAAACCTGTAAAGTTCAATATTGATAAAACCTGTAAAGTTCAATATTGATAAAACCTATAAAGTTCAATATTGATAAAACCTGTAAAGTTCAATATTGATAAAACCTGTAAAGTTCAATATTGATAAAACCTATAAAGTTCAATAATGATAAAACCTGTAAAGTTCAATAATGATAAAACCTGTAAAGTTCAATGTTGATAAAACCTGTAAAGTTCAATATTGATAAAACCTGTAAAGTTCAATATTGATAAAACCTGTAAAGTTCAATATTGATAAAACCTGTAAAGTTCAATATTGATAAAACCTGTAAAGTTCAATAATGATAAAACCTGTAAAGTTCAATAATGATAAAACCTATAACGTTCAATATTGATAAAACATGTAAAGTTCAATACTGATAAAACCTATAAAGTTCAATAATGATAAAACCTATAACGTTCAATATTGATAAAACCTGTAAAGTTCAATATTGATAAAACCTGTAAAGTTCAATATTGATAAAACCTGTAAAGTTCAATATTGATAAAACCTGTAAAGTTCAATATTGATAAAACCTGTAAAGTTCAATATTGATAAAACCTGTAAAGTTCAATATTGATAAAACCTGTAAAGTTCAATATTGATAAAACCTGTAAAGTTCAATATTGATAAAACCTGTAAAGTTCAATATTGATAAAACCTGTAAAGTTCAATAATGATAAAAGCTATAAAGTTCAATATTGATAAAACCTATAAAGTTCAATAATGATAAAACCTATAAAGTTCAATATTGATAAAACCTGTAAAGTTCAATATTGATAAAAGCTATAAAGTTCAATATTGATAAAACCTATAAAGTTCAATATTGATAAAACCTATAAAGTTCAATATTGATAAAACCTGTAAAGTTCAATAATGATAAAACCTATAAAGTTCAATATTGATAAAACCTGTAAAGTTCAATATTGATAAAACCTGTAAAGTTCAATATTGAAACATGTAAAGTTCAATAATGATAAAACCTATAAAGTTCAATATTGATAAAACCTATAAAGTTCAATATTGATAAAACCTGTAAAGTTCAATATTGATAAAACCTGTAAAGTTCAATATCGATAAAACCTGTAAAGTTCAATATTGATAAAACCTGTAAAGTTCAATATTGATAAAACCTGTAAAGTTCAATAATGATAAAACCTGTAAAGTTCAATATTGATAAAATCTATAAAGTTCAATATTGATAAAACCGGTAAAGTTCAATAATGATAAAACCTGTAAAGTTCAATATTGATAAAACCTGTAAAGTTCAATATTGATAAAACCTGTAAAGTTCAATATTGATAAAACCTGTAAAGTTCAATAATGATAAAACCTGTAAAGTTCAATAATGATAAAACCTATAACGTTCAATATTGATAAAACATGTAAAGTTCAATACTGATAAAACCTATAAAGTTCAATAATGATAAAACCTATAACGTTCAATATTGATAAAACATGTAAAGTTCAATATTGATAAAACCTGTAAAGTTCAATATCGATAAAACCTGTAAAGTTCAATATTGATAAAATCTATAAAGTTCAATATTGATAAAACCTGTAAAGTTCAATAATGATAAAACCTGTAAAGTTCAATATTGATAAAACCTGTAAAGTTCAATATTGATAAAACCTGTAAAGTTCAATATTGATAAAACCTGTAAAGTTCAATAATGATAAAACCTGTAAAGTTCAATAATGATAAAACCTATAACGTTCAATATTGATAAAACATGTAAAGTTCAATATGATAAAACCTATAAAGTTCAATAATGATAAAACCTATAACGTTCAATATTGATAAAACATGTAAAGTTCAATATTGATAAAACCTATAAAGTTCAATATTGATAAAACCTATAACGTTCAATATTGATAAAACCTGTAAAGTTCAATAATGATAAAACCTGTAACGTTCAATATTGATAAAACCTATAAAGTTCAATAATGATAAAACCTATAACGTTCAATATTGATAAAACATGTAAAGTTCAATATTGATAAAACCTATAAAGTTCAATATTGATAAAACCTATAAAGTTCAATATTGATAAAACCGGTAAAGTTCAATAATGATAAAACCTGTAAAGTTCAATATTGATAAAACCTGTAAAGTTCAATATTGATAAAACCTGTAAAGTTCAATATTGATAAAACCTGTAAAGTTCAATAATGATAAAACCTATAAAGTTCAATAATGATAAAACCTGTAAAGTTCAATAATGATAAAACCTGTAAAGTTCAATGTTGATAAAACCTGTAAAGTTCAATATTGATAAAACCTGTAAAGTTCAATATTGATAAAACCTGTAAAGTTCAATATTGATAAAACCTGTAAAGTTCAATATTGATAAAACCTGTAAAGTTCAATAATGATAAAACCTGTAAAGTTCAATAATGATAAAACCTATAACGTTCAATATTGATAAAACATGTAAAGTTCAATACTGATAAAACCTATAAAGTTCAATAATGATAAAACCTATAACGTTCAATATTGATAAAACATGTAAAGTTCAATATTGATAAAACCTATAAAGTTCAATATTGATAAAACCTATAACGTTCAATATTGATAAAACATGTAAAGTTCAATATTGATAAAACCTATAAAGTTCAATAATGATAAAACCTGTAAAGTTCAATAATGATAAAACCTGTAAAGTTCAATGTTGATAAAACCTGTAAAGTTCAATATTGATAAAACCTATAAAGTTCAATAATGATAAAACCTATAACGTTCAATATTGATAAAACATGTAAAGTTCAATATTGATAAAACCTATAAAGTTCAATATTGATAAAACCTATAACGTTCAATATTGATAAAACATGTAAAGTTCAATATTGATAAAACCTATAAAGTTCAATATTGATAAAACCTGTAAAGTTCAATAATGATAAAACATGAAATGAAAAATGTGGGACCCTTAACATCATAGGTTAGATACAACCTGTAGTAAGGACAAACATAAAAATGAGAAGTTAGATACAACCTGTAGTAAGGACAAACATAAAAATGAGAAGTTAGATACAACATGTAGTAAGGACAAACATAAAAATGAGAAGTTAGATACAACCTGTAGTAAGGACAAACATAAAAATGAGAAGTTAGATACAACCTGTAGTAAGGACAAACATAAATATGAGAATTTAGATACAACCTGTAGTAAGGACAAACATAAAAATGAGAAGTTAGATACTACCTGTAGTAAGGACAAACATAAAAATGAGAAGTTAGATACAACCTGTAGTAAGGACAAAATAAAAATGAGAAGTTAGATACAACCTGTAGTAAGGACAAACATAAAAATGAGAAGTTAGATACAACATGTAGTAAGGACAAACATAAAAATGAGAAGTTAGATACAACATGTAGTAAGGACAAACATAAAAATGAGAAGTTAGATACAACCTGTAGTAAGGACAAACATAAATATGAGAATTTAGATACAACCTGTAGTAAGGACAAACATAAATATGAGAATTTAGATACAACCTGTAGTAAGGACAAACATAAAAATGAGAAGATAACACAAGTATGTCATTAAGGAATGGGATATTATACCATCAGTTGAAGAAGTCGCAAAAACTTAATTATGCAGTCAATATCTAAAAGGCTTGCTTAAAGCAGAATAGTTATGACCTTAAATGCTATTTAAGCAGTTATGACATTAAATACCATTTAACATGAACGGTGACTATTTTTAAAAGTCTTGTGTAACCCGGATGTCATTCAGATCCAAGGTTTAGCTCTTTTATAATAAAAACTCTAACCAATTACACATCTATAGCAGTTTATGTTATGATTAATGGTGGAAACCACTCCAAGTAGCGAATGATGTGTTTTACATGTAGTTATGCGTGCTTACATGTTCAGAGGTTGTTTTGTTTTAAATAAACATGGATTGATTGATTGAAAAATAGGTTTAATGTTCCAGTCAAACATATTTCACTCATCGAGACGGCACCAGCTATAAGCAAAGGAAAACAGAAATTTGGACCTGTGCTATGCGCTGATGTCATTGTGCAGTATGGGTTATTCTTTCCTGCCAAGCCTATCGTTACACGGGGCCTCGTTGTTTAAGATTTAGTCCGAAAGGCCCGTGACTTCCATTTCTTGATGCAGAGTGTTTGGCGAAAGAACAGTCGCTGCCCATATCCATGTCTTGGGTCCGACCCGACCCGGTAAATAAACACGGATGTAAAACAGCCATAGTATACCATGTTCTAGTAGTGCATGACTTCAAACAATGTCTGAAAAATTCTTTATTCCTTTCTATATATGCAAAAATAATCTAGTTCATTTCTATCAATGTCACCTGCTGCTTAGATCCGTCGCCTTAATATGGTATTCCAACACTTGGTCCTGTTTTTGTGCTACATTGTCTTTTTCTGCAACTTGGTCTTGGATTTTTGCAAATTAGTATTGGTCTTGTATTTCTGTCATTTGACTCAGTTGAGCTATTGCATTCTTTCAACATGGTCCTGTTTTTGTGCCACATTGTCTTTTTCTGCAACTTGGTCTTGGGTTTTTGCAAATTGGGTTTTGACTCAGTTAAGCTATTGCAATCTATCACCGTCCGTCGTATGTAAACTTCTTCTCCAAAACTGTTGGACCAAATTTGATGTTATGTTCAAACAAGCCCGTTCTTTAAATATAGGTCCAGTGACATTTGTCCTTCGTTGCATCTTTAAATCACTCAATACATAAATTGTTAATATTTTCATTGCCGGTAATATGTCGTCGTCGTTTACTTGAAACATTGCTCTCCAAGTCTTGTGAAATATCGGCCTAACGCTTTCTCAGAATTGCGTTTTACCAACTCTCAACCCTTCAGCAATTTTATGGTTCCCCAGTTATTTAAGTGCGGCAACCTTCTGATCAAGCTATGAGTAAGAAATGTCAATTATGTAAAAACTATCAGGAGAGAGCATGCATGTCGATGCCATTATGTAACTTAGCTTATAAAACATGTAGCAGATGTTATAGTCTATCTGTTATATATACTGGACTAGATTAAGCAGTTTTTGAGTATTTTAACAACTACAACAAGATATTAGTATATCTGTAAAGTCACCGGTCCGAAAATGATTTTCAGCATTAAGTTTAAACAGACTTACTTTTTGTAAATGTTTCTACCAACCGAAAATATATATTGTATTGTTCACAAGGGGATCATGGTTTGAACAATAATCTTCAGGGATAGAATGTTCAATTATATTTGTCTCAATATGTCCGAGAAACTCACTCACTTGCTTGTTAAAGGTATGAGGTACATGGTCGATGAAAGTCATTACTTCACAGTTCTAGGCCACAGATGTAAAGGAATACTGAAAAGTCAATAAATATTGTTTTTATCGGAATGTCAGTTTTATGTCTTCTTAAAACATTTTAAATAGCCATTGTTTATCAGATGAGTATATCTTGCTATTGAAATATAAAATATAAGAAAATGACTCAAAATTTCCCTTTAAACGGTAAAATTGTTAAAACCAACAATTGTTAAACAAAACAGCAAAATCAATATTTACATGAAATGCAATGTAATATAAAACTAATTTTACTCTTATTCAGGTGACCGTAAACAGACGATTGCTACTTCCAGTGTTGTTGAAGGTTGAATTTGTCTACTTTATTATCCGGTTTAAATTTAAGTCTTTTAAATTTTCAACATTAAAACTATCAAGTCCAAGAGCCAATCATCTTTTTATTTAAGATAATGTACGGGAACGCCTCATTCTCCCTAAAGTGAGACAAATAACTAAACAACAAATTCTGTTTTTTAGGAAAATAATTTTTTATGTAATGGTACGTTATACTGCACAAAAGTTTGCAAAAGGGGGTTTCAGGTGTCATAATTTGTCATTTCACTATTTTCCCATCTGTGATTGCAGATCCTTTGCGTTGCCTCTTTTTACGATCTGTGTAGTATTAGTAGCACCACATGCATATTATTAGCAATATCACTATCTGGGAATAAGATCTTCACGAACCGATTACGATGATTTGCCGCTACAAATGTAACGTTATGTCCTGCTGTGAAATAAGAATAATGGTTTCTGCTTTAATCAGCTTAGCACTTAATGGAATATTCACAACAAATATGGTTAAACTTTTACTCTTTTGTGCTGTTTTGAGGAGCATAATAAGCATCTTTTACTTTTCATATCTAGTGAAGTCATTTCTGACCCCATGCTGAATATCAAAACTTGATTTACAAAGTATACATTATCCTTCTTGATCCTCTCGATCACTTTTTTTAACCAGGAAAAATCAGGTTAATAAACATAGTTTTACGCTTTCTCATCGGGGCATAATATACCACTGCCAGTTCAGATGTCAGTCGTTTTCTTTTCGCATCCATAGACTTCACGTTATCACCAAAATTGAAAGAAATATCCAATTCAACTCTTTTTCGTACATTGCTATCGCTTTCCGCCAAGATCGGGCTTTTTTCTATGGAATAGTACGCATCGGAAAAAGTGCGCCTGGTAAATGAACTTAAAAGGAATACATGTAATTATGCTTTTTCAATGTTCATTACCTCTATACCTACATTTGATAATTCCTACAATTTTTTTAACATTCTATGTAGGAATAGAGGGAATAGTACTGATTGTTGTATAAACATATTCAGTCAGCATTACAGGTAAATAACATTCACCTGAAAGATCCCCTCCTTAATGTACCTTGATTGAGCCAAATATATAAGAAGAAACACAAAATGTAAAAAAGACCTAATTCATTATACACAAAGTTTGCAAAATGTGCATAGAAACGCTATAAGTTACAGAACATATTTATTGGAGAGAAATTTTGAACAAAAAAACCCCTATTTTATTGCAAATATTCTGGCATTTGCTGTAAAATGCAAAAACCGGTACGATACTTTTATTTTAGGTAACTTTCATACATACATTTGTTTCCATGGCAACATAAACACCGCATTTAGGTTGAAAACATACTGTTATATTTATTTCTGAATATCAAATAATAATAATAATAATAGTTATAATAATAAGATAATAGTAAAACTAAAACTGAAATAATTATAATTCCAATGAATTGATAAATATTTAAGTTTTAATTAGTGAAAAAACTGATAAACAATTAAATTTCAAATAATAAAAATCCTTTTGGTACATGATACGAAATGGGCATTTGTTAGGTTGAACACGAAATTCTTACACTTAATCCTGTATCACAACAACTGTTATGCTAAACCAACACCTATTTTAAATGCATGTAGGAATAGAGGGAATACTGTTTCTGAAAGGTAAGACACCCTTTTCGATCAGGGACAATATCGTCACTGAATCTTATTTAGCATAAGGCTTGACAACTTGATTTATGAATATGTGTTTAAAAATGTCCTAGATTTCAATATCAATTGTGCAAGATGAAATAAATCACCGACAGGTTTTTTTTTATGTACACCTTTTCACAATATTTCAAACCATGTTTAAAAATTACGAACATGCGTTACTTATATCTTGTTAAAACTAAATTGAATAAGATATATGTTATGGTATATATTATCACATTTGTGATGGATTTTTATTTTACTCATAATTACCCGCTTCTAGTACCTAGGCCTACAGAAGATCGTTGACTTTCTCTACATTTTATTGGACATAGTTTCGAAACTACTGAAATACTCTGACGGTTGTAGTCGTTGTGGTTGTTGTAGTCGTTGTGGTTGTTGTGTTGTTGTAGTCGTTGTGGTCGTTGTGGTTGTTGTAGTCGTTGTGGTCGTTGTGGTTGTTGTGGTCGTTGTGGTTGTTGTGGTTGTTGTAGTCGTTGTGGTCGTTGTGGTTGTTGTGGTCGTTGTGGTTGTTGTGGTTGTTGTAGTCGTTGTGGTCGTTGTGGTTGTTGTAGTCGTTGTAGTCGTTGTGGTTGTTGTAGTCGTTGTAGTCGTTGTGGTCGTTGTAGTCGTTGTGGTTGTTGTGGTTGTTGTAGTCGTTGTGGTCGTTGTGGTTGTTGTAGTCGTTGTGGTCGTTGTGGTTGTTGTGGTTGTTGTGGTTGTTGTGGTCGTTGTGGTTGTTGTGGTCGTTGTGGTTGTTGTGGTTGTTGTAGTCGTTGTGGTCGTTGTGGTTGTTGTGGTCGTTGTGGTTGTTGTGGTTGTTGTAGTCGTTGTGGTCGTTGTGGTTGTTGTGGTTGTTGTAGTCGTTGTGGTTGTTGTGGTTGTTGTAGTCGTTGTGGTCGTTGTGGTCGTTGTGGTTGTTGTGGTCGTTGTGGTTGTTGTGGTTGTTGTGGTTGTTGTAGTCGTTGTGGTCGTTGTGGTTGTTGTGGTCGTTGTGGTTGTTGTGGTTGTTGTAGTCGTTGTGGTCGTTGTGGTTGTTGTGGTTGTTGTAGTCGTTGTGGTTGTTGTGGTTGTTGTAGTCGTTGTGGTCGTTGTGGTCGTTGTGGTTGTTGTGGTCGTTGTGGTTGTTGTGGTTGTTGTAGTCGTTGTGGTCGTTGTGGTTGTTGTAGTCGTTGTAGTCGTTGTGGTTGTTGTAGTCGTTGTAGTCGTTGTGGTCGTTGTAGTCGTTGTGGTCGTTGTGGTTGTTGTGGTTGTTGTAGTCGTTGTGGTTGTTGTGGTTGTTGTAGTCGTTGTGGTCGTTGTGGTTGTTGTAGTCGTTGTGGTCGTTGTGGTTGTTGTGGTCGTTGTGGTTGTTGTGGTTGTTGTAGTCGTTGTGGTCGTTGTGGTTGTTGTGGTCGTTGTGGTTGTTGTGGTTGTTGTAGTCGTTGTGGTCGTTGTGGTTGTTGTAGTCGTTGTAGTCGTTGTGGTTGTTGTAGTCGTTGTAGTCGTTGTGGTCGTTGTAGTCGTTGTGGTCGTTGTAGTCGTTGTGGTTGTTGTAGTCGTTGTGGTTGTTTTAGTCGTTGTGGATGTTGTGGTTGTTGTAGTCGTTGTGTTGTTGTGGTTGTTGTAGTCGTTGTAGTTGTTGTAGTTGTTGTGGTTGTTGTAGTCGTTGTGGTTGTTGTAGTCGTTGTGGTCGTTGTGGTTGTTGTGGTCGTTGTGGTTGTTGTGGTTGTTGTAGTCGTTGTGGTCGTTGTGGTTGTTGTAGTCGTTGTAGTCGTTGTGGTTGTTGTGGTCGTTGTAGTCGTTGTGGTTGTTGTAGTCGTTGTGGTTGTTTTAGTCGTTGTGGTTGTTGTGGTTGTTGTAGTCGTTGTGGTTGTTGTGGTTGTTGTAGTCGTTGTAGTTGTTGTAGTTGTTGTGGTTGTTGTAGTCGTTGTGGTTGTTGTAGTCGTTGTCGTTGTGGTCGTTGTGGTTGTTGTAGTCGTTGTGGCTGTTGTGGTCGTTGTAGTCGTTGTGGTTGTTGTAGTCGTTGTGGTTGTTTTAGTCGTTGTGGTTGTTGTGGTTGTTGTAGTCGTTGTGGTTGTTGTGGTTGTTGTAGTCGTTGTGGTTGTTGTGGTTGCTGTAGTTGTTGTAGTCGTTGTGGTTGTTGTAGTCGTTGTAGTCGTTGTAGTTGTTGTGGTTGTTGTAGTCGTTGTAGTCGTTGTGGTTGTTGTGGTTGTTGTAGTCGTTGTCGTTGTGGTCGTTGTGGTTGTTGTAGTCGTTGTGGTCGTTGTGGTTGTTGTGGTCGTTGTAGTCGTTGTGGTTGTTGTAGTCGTTGTGGTTGTTGTGGTTGTTGTAGTCGTTGTGGTTGTTGTGGTGTTGTAGTCGTTGTGGTTGTTGTAGTCGTTGTGGTTGTTGTGGTTGTTGTAGTCGTTGTGGTTGTTGTGGTCGTTGTGGTTGTTGTAGTCGTTGTGGTTGTTGTAGTCGTTGTGGTTGTTGTGGTCGTTGTGGTTGTTGTAGTCGTTGTCGTTGTGGTCGTTGTGGTTGTTGTAGTCGTTGTGGTCGTTGTGGTTGTTGTGGTTGTTGTAGTCGTTGTGGTTGTTGTAGTCGTTGTGGTTGTTGTGGTTGTTGTGGTTGTTGTAGTCGTTTTGGTTGTTGTAGTCGTTGTGGTTGTTGTGGTCGTTGTGGTCGTTGTGGTCATTGTGCGTTTTATGTTGTTTGTATCAATCAGTTATTGTTTTGATTCATCGAATAAACGAGCATACCGTCTGCTTGACGGCATTTTGAAACAATGAATATTTAGAAAATGATTCCGGAGGAAAACGACGAGTGCTCGAAGTCAAAATTATGTCGATGTAATATCATATTTGTTTAATTAATGTAATTTAATCAAAGTGTATTTTATGATTTTATTTTTCAATTTCTTGAGTTTAACATTTTATTATTTTTTCAACATAAATCATCCAGGTTGATTCAGTTTGGTGTGTGATTCAGTTTGGTGTGTGATTAAATATGTATGTTTGGTGTGTGATTAAGTAGGTATGTTTGGTGTGTGATTCAGTTTAATGTGTGATTAAGTAGGTATGTTTGGTGTGTGATTCAGTTTGGTGAGTGATTAAGTAGGTGTGTTTGGTGTGTGATTAAGTAGGTATGTTTGGTGTGTGATTCAGTTTGGTGTGTGATTAAGTAGGTATGTTTGGTGTGTGATTAAGTAGGTATGTTTGGTGTGTGATTATGTTTGGTGTGTGATTAGGTAGGTATGTTTGGTGTGTGATTAAGTAGGTATGTTTGGTGTGTGATTAAGTAGGTATGTTTGGTGTGTGATTAAGTAGGTATGTTTGGTGTGTGATTATGTTTGGTGTGTGATTAAGTAGGTATGTTTGGTGTGTGATTAAGTAGGTATGTTTGTGTGTGATTAAGTAGGTATTTTGTGTGGTGTCAGTTTGGTGTGTGATTAAGTAGGTATGTTTGGTGTGTGATTAAGTAGGTATGTTTGTGTGATTCAGTTTGGTGTGTGATTAAGTAGGTATGTTTGGTGTGTGATTCAGTTTGGTGTGTGATTAGGTAGGTATGTTTGGTGTGTGATTAAGTAGGTATGTTTGGTGTGTGATTAAGTAGGTATGTTTGGTGTGTGATTCAGTTTGGTGTGTGATTAAGTAGGTATGTTTGGTGTGTGATTCAGTTTGGTGTGTGATTAGGTAGGTATGTTTGGTGTGTGATTAAGTAGGTATGTTTGGTGTGTGATTATGTTTGGTGTGTGATTAGGTAGGTATGTTTGGTGTGTGATTAAGTAGGTATGTTTGGTGTGTGATTAAGTAGGTATGTTTGGTGCGTGATTAAGTAGGTATGTTTGGTGTGTGATTATGTTTGGTGTGTGATTAGGTAGGTATGTTTGGTGTGTGATTAAGTAGGTATGTTTGGTGCGTGATTAAGTAGGTATGTTTGGTGTGTGATTAAGTAGGTATGTTTGGTGTGTGATTAAGTAGGTATGTTTGGTGTGTGATTAAGTAGGTATGTTTGGTGTGTGATTAAGTAGGTATGTTTGATGTGTGATTAAGTAGGTATGTTTGGTGTGTGATTAAGTAGGTATGTTTGGTGTGTGATTAAGTAGGTATGTTTGGTGTGTGATTAGGTAGGTATGTTTGGTGTGTGATTAAGTAGGTATGTTTGGTGTGTGATTAAGTAGGTATGTTTGGTGTGTGATTAAGTAGGTATGTTTGGTGTGTGATTATGTTTGGTGTGTGATTAGGTAGGTATGTTTGGTGTGTGATTAAGTAGGTATGTTTGGTGCGTGATTAAGTAGGTATGTTTGGTGTGTGATTAAGTAGGTATGTTTGGTGTGTGATTCAGTTTGGTGTGTGATTAAGTAGGTTTGTTTTATGATTATTTATTACTTAGTGCTAGCGCATAAACAAGCTAACAGAGCCAAAAAATACACTTTATATTACTTCAGACTTATTTTATTTTTTGTATTAATCTGATAACATACGAGTTACTTGACATGTGAATTTATCCTAAAACGTTGTCACAGTTTCATATTCCTTAACTAAGATTTCCGTCTTTTACGAAATATGTTTACAGATAATATTTCTCTACAAAACTACCAATCAGATTTCAAATTTTAAAACACTGTTTATAAACTAAGTGGAATGGTTTAACACTTTATCCCTTCTCCGGTATCTGTTAAAAAAGAAAGTGGGCGGGACTACGGGTTTTTGACAAATACATCACAGAAATTGCGGAGCAGATAACAGAAAAATCATGCAAATGATGATACAAGCATCAAATTTGGCACAATTGATCTTTAAGGGCTACTGATCAAATCTACCTGATTGGCCATTTGAAAACCCAAGATGGCGGTCATTTTTTCAAGATGGCCGCCAAAATAGCTGCCTGCAGATGATGTTTTGCTTAGAAATATTTGTTGTAGTCCAATTTATATGATCTTAGTGTGGATTCCTATGTTTTCAGAGGGCTACTGATCAAATCTACCCGATTGGTTAATTTAAAATCCATAATGACGGTCATTTTTCAAGATGGCCGCCAAAATAGTCGCCTGAAGTGTTTTGCTTAATAATATTTGTAGTTGTCTTATTTTCATGATTTAAGAGTGGATTCCTTTATTTGCAAAAGGCTACTGATAAAATCTACTCGATTGTTCAATTTAAAATCCAAGATGGCGGCTATTTTTTAAGATGGCCGCCAACATAGTTTTCCTTAGAAGTATTTGTAGTTGTCTAATTTTTATGATCTAAGTGTGGATTTCTATGTTTTTAGAGGGTTACTAATCGAGTCTACCCGATTCGCCAGTTAGGAATCCAAGATGGCTGTCATTTTTCAAGATGGCCGCCAACATAGTCGCCTGAAATGTTTTGCTTAGAAATATTTGTAGTTGTCTATATTTCATGATCTAAGTGTGGATTCCTTTGTTTTAAAAAGACTACTGATCAAATTTACTTGATTGTTCAAGTAAAAATCCAAGATGGCGGCCATTTTTCAAGATGGCCGCCAACATAGTCGCCGAAAGTTTTTTTGCTTAGAAACAATTTTAGTTCTCCAAATTTGATGATGTAAGTGTGGTTCCCAATGTTTTCAGACCTGCTGAACTATATGTTTGTGTTTATAAAGCACTTTGAGACATATTTGTCACTGAGTTGTCTGTTTTTCCTCTCCTCATCCTGGCGTGTACATTTCCAAAGTAATGCATTCAGTGCTGCTTGTTCCTGATCTGCTACTGTTCGCATATGCATCTGCAGAGCGCTGCAACCGGCGGTAGTGCTGTCCAGTGCCATAACTCTTTTTTCTGTGTCTATTCCCATTCAGCTGGACCAATAATGATTGCATTACAGTCGGTTGCCTGAACTCAGATTATCTCAGCCTGGTATGCTGCATGTTTTGTATGTTCTCTTACGGCTGCCTGCTTGTGGAATTCAGTTGCACAACGGGTTCATCCAGGAACTGGAAAAAACGGTCTAGTGTTACTTTGCTAATCTGTTCTGACATGAGAACAAAGAACTTTTCTATTCTCTGCATGTCAAAACCACAAATCAATGTTGGATGCTGGTTGAGATGAGGTGAACGTTTTAATAATATTGTCAACTACATGATGGATATTGTGAAGTGCAAGATGAATATTGTCAAATAAATAATGGTTTTTGTCGAGTGCATGATGATTATTGCCAAGTATATGATAGGTATTGCTAGGTAAATGATGGCAGTGTCAAGATGTTGATTACTGCCATGTGCATGGTGAATCTTGCCAAGTGCAATATGGCTTTTGTAAAATATATGATGAGTATGGTCAAGTATGTGATGTATATTGTCAAGTAAATGATGGATACTGTGAAGCAACTAATCCTTTTTGTTATGCCATTAGATGAACAATTGCAAGGACAACTGATAGTCGACCTTAAGGTGTTTCTCCTTAGAAATTCTCTTGGCCTGCTCTTGTTTGAAGAATAAATCATTGGTTTTCTTGATTTGATGATCGAAAATACTTTCAGCTCGATCTTCTAGCCCTTATTTAATGGAAACTGTTCTTTGTCTCACCTGTGATCTGCATCTACCATTTCAGTAAGAGTTGGTTTTGCAATGTTCTTTGTATCCAGTATGATCATGTCTGCTGATTTATCTTGAAACGGATTATCTATATCCAATTGCAATTCTAAAAACTTACAACCTAGACAATAATTGTCAAGTGTGATTTGATCGACTCGGATGCTGGTAAGATTCGGATTTTGTGATGTAGGCATGTAGAATACAGGTAATCGTATATGCTACTGGAAGCTATGGAACATTTGAACCTTCATTTTTGACTGTAGTTTGAGTGACCAATGTTCATTGCCAAGATTATCCTGTTTGGATGTTGGGAAATGGACACGCTTATATCTAAATACTTTTGAGCTGAAGTCGCAGTCGTAGTATGCTTTATGTTGTAAAGACTGGGGACAGACCAATTGATTTTCTACATATTGTGCAACAGTGGCTGACACTGAGCTCTATGCGGAGTTTTACAGTAGCAATATCACCAGGCTCGATATTGCCTGACAATCACTCCTACAAGACGGTCATCAAATTGCACTTGAAACGTTTGTAGGTATATGTATTCACTCTAACATAGAAGCCTTTTTTCTACCCTCATCTAGTTTAGCCCACATTCAATAGTTGTGACTGATTCTGCACATAGCAACTTCTTGAGTTAGTTGAGTCTGTGATGAGGACTAGTGTCAGAAGTCAATCCAATGAATGTGCTGACTGCTGAAACTAGGTATAGTCGCCAACACTTCATCCAACAAAGTCATGCAAACGTACTAAACTCACTAAATAAACATATAAATGAATTGAAAAATTATATTTCTTAGTTCTTTAATCATGTTTTAAACAGACAAATATAGTTACGCAGGTTTGAAAACATAGGAATCCACATTCACTGCATGCAAATTGGACAACTTCAAATATTTCTAAGCAAGCATCAACTTCAAGCGACTATTTTTTTGGTATTGGTATTTTTATTTCATCTTCCACATAATTTCACAAAAATATTTCACATTTAGATGCTACATAGTATTGTTTATGACATACAAATACACATATTAAAAATAAGAGAATGTCAAAATTACATATGTCTTTAAAACAAGAGTTTTATATCGTCCCAATTCTTTTTAATTTTGTTTATTTTCTTGGGCTATAATTATGAAGCGAAACAATTCTAAGTTCCGTTATACTTTTATCTTTTGCACTGCAACATCATAGTTTGGTAACGTTTTCTTTATTTTACACAAGTAAATATAACTTTTAATAATAAAAAAACAGATATTAATTATGTCTTTTTGTTCATGGTTGTGTATACCAAAAACAAAATGTTCTGTATTCTTATTAACTTTTATGTTACATTTTGTGTTTAGTTCATCTAAAAAAACGGTACCAAACCGATCTTACAGCGACTATTTTGGCGGCCATCTTGAAAAATGGTAGCTATCTTGGATTTTTAATTGGCCAATCTGGTAGATTACATCAGTAGCCCTGTGAAACATAGGAATCCACACTTAGATCATGTAATTTGGACAACTACAAATATTTCCAAGCAAAACATCAGTTCGGACGACTTTTATGGCGGCCATCTTGAAAAATGGCCGCCATCTCGAATTTTCAATTGGTTAATCGAATAGATTTGATTAGTAGCCCCCTGAAAACATAGGAATCCACACTTAGATTATGCAAATTGGACATCTACAAATACTTTTAAGCAAAACATCATCTTCAGGCGACTATTTTGGCGGCCATCTTGAAAAATGGCCGCCATCTTGAAAAATGGCCGCCATCTTGGATTTTCAAATGGCCAATCGAATAGATTTAATCAGTAGCCCCTGGAGATCAATTGTGCCAAATTTGATGCTTGTGTCATCATTTGCACGATTCTTCTCAAAAATGGCTTTTATCTGCTCCACTAAAACATCAAAGACAAAAATTATAAATTAAAAGGCTATGTACATGGTACAACAAACCAACTTCCTATACGAGATCTACTTCGTCACGAATCCAACAGAACAGTGTTTTGATTTTTTTTTAGAAAATGAACACAAACATTTATTACTTATTGCATCAACTACCTATGTAACAATTTTACAAGACATAATTTTATGACACGTGAATGTAAGGAGCAGCTAAGATGGTATTATCGATCTGTAAATCTATCCTGTCTGTGATAATGCCAGAAAACTCAAGTGTTATTATATTAGATATAAAAACTCTCCGTCAAAGAATATATTTCTTGATGAATATAAAAATAGAAGATAAACACCAAGCAGATTTAGAAACAATTCCCTGGTGAAAGTTGACGTGTTTAACCTAATATGTCAGTTCCAACGTGTTTACTTTGCTTCTGGATTGTGAATCGGACATGGATTAGTATGTTTGCCTTTACTTTGCTTCTGGATTGTGAATCGGACATGGATTAGTATGTTTGTTTCTGATTATACAACTACAGACAAAATTTTCATCTTAAAAGCACTTTTGAATGAAAATATTTACTTAGTTTGAAAACCGCAGTTTATAAATGTTTTATTGATTTTACTAAAGCCTTTGATGCCGTTTTGGAGAAACAAATTGAATAATATTGAATAAATGGCACCGATTAAACAAGGAAGGTTTTTATTATTATAAAAACATGTAAAGTAATACACATATTAACAAGAGATCCAAGGGTCTTAACACTCACCCGCACCCGAGGGCATGTACACATCTCGTGCAGTGGCTCAATGGTCAATTAAAGAAGTAAATAGAATGTCCAAATTTTCAGCACTTGGAGCAAATATGTCAGGATTTTTGCAAATTGATTATAACTTGTCCTATGAATCTCCATCTAAAACATCTAAGGTCCAGCTGCAGTATATTTATAAACAGCTTAAATAGTAAAAACAAAAAAAACCTTAAACAACTAGTCCATTTCCGTATTTGTTTGCCTGTGTCTGTGTCCTTTAAATCCATGACCTTCGTTCATATATCAAAATGATTTGTTTATGTCAATACTTACAATATTCTAATATACTTGCCTGTACTAACAGTTTATAGTTTTCGAGACAATAAACCACGTCAGTATCCGTTTGTATCTGTGACCCTGACCTTTGAACCCATGACCTTCATTCATATACTAGTATCAAAATGGTCGTTATGTCAATACCTACAATATCCTAATATGCATGCCTATACAAAAAGTTTATATAGTTTTTGGGATAATTAACCATTTCAGTATTTGTTTGTATATGTGACCTTGACCTTTGAACCCATTGCCTTTATTCACATATCAAAATGACCATATGCATTAAATCAGTGTCAGCAATATTCTAATAAAGATGCTAATACAAATTAAAAAATTTATAGTTTTTGAGACGATTAACCATTTTAGTATTCCTTTATATCTGTGACCTAGATTTTTGAACGTATGATCGA
Organism: Anadara kagoshimensis; assembly: GCA_021292105.1. Lineage (NCBI taxonomy): Eukaryota > Metazoa > Mollusca > Bivalvia > Arcoida > Arcidae > Anadara > Anadara kagoshimensis. The sequence goes on along the minus strand of CM037863.1, from coordinate 31,729,987 downwards.
CCTTCCTTCATGTATCAAAATGATCGTGAGGCCAGTACCTACAATATTCTAATACACATGCCTATACAAAAAGTTTATATTTCTCCAGATATATTGACAAATACACTAATTTTAGCAATTGAACCATCGAATATTTACTTTACTAAGAAAAAAAACACCGGATAAAAAAGTGATCAGGTAATAAAACAGAAGAATAAGAAGCATTCGGAAGAAGAATGATGATGATGATGATGATGATGATGATGATGATGATGATGATGATGATGATGATGATGATGATGATGATGGTAGTGATGGTGGTGTGGGTGGTGGCGGTGGCGGTGGTGTTGATTAACCGGAAACGAAAGAAAAGTAATAAGTCTTCCAATTATTATACTGGGTGAAAGAGTAAAGTTTTATGTCATTGCGGCTTTGTAACTTCATCATTATTATTATTATTATTATTATTATTATTATTATTATTATTATTATTATTATTATTATTAGTAGTAGTAGTAGTAGTAATAAAAACAGCACAACTTGTGATAAGTTAGTTCTGTTTGATTGACAGCTTCGCCGGGATCTGTGGTATCCCCTGGTTAAATTCTTATTTTCGGATTTTGTGCACGAATTCGTTTGCCATTTTGCAAATTATTTTCGCTAAATTACTTCCGACTCTGCAAACCAAGAAGAGAGAATGTTGTTTTAGGTTGATAAATAACAAAAATGAGATGAATAAAACTAGATAGACGATATATAATGATAAAGAAGAAATTACAATCTACGGTATGTAAATGTAATTATACAGTTCAGGTGGTTATTCTTGTCTATCAATGTTGCTGTTTATCATACATGCTATTACTATCATTTGTCATGTGGTGTATCAAAACCAGCACATAACATCATTAACTCCGCTTTAGGGCAGCGATATTAAATATAGAGGGATAAAAACTAGTAGAGCAAGATAAGGTCTGGTCAGATACAAATAAGGCACAAGTCATACGGTAGCTGGGTAGTTCAGTCAGTAAAACATCCTATATTAGTATTCGGAAGACCCAAATTTAAGTTTGGGTTTGGCAACAGGATTTATTCACTTTTTGGGATTGTTCGACATGTGTGCCTTCAAATATTATTCAACCAGAATTTTTAGATTATTTTATTTCATTTGAGATCTCGTCAGATGAGTAACAGGAAATGGAAAAATACAGCAGCCAAACCGGGACTCAAACCAGGGACCTTCCTAATACTAGCGGGATGCCCTACCAATTGAGCTATCTTCCACCTGTCACGTCTGGCTGGCCAAATTCCTCCTATTCTTTTTTTTTCCCCGATTCAACCCCCTTGAATCAAAACCACCATGTTCCACCCTGGGACCAACCTGGTCACTTCCCAGGGTTGGACTAGCCCCAAATTAAACAAGAAAGGGGAAAATGCAGCAACCAAACTGGAACTCAAACGCTGGACATTCCCAGTACTAGCAGGACACTTTACCGGTTGAGGTAATATGTCACCTGTCCAGTCTGGCCTGCCACAGATGAACCCTTATTTTTGTTGTACAATCAAATCAAATGACCATTTTTATCTGGAAATACCTTAATATTTTGTTGTATATGGTGACTACTCTATATTATTTATATCAATTTAAATTTTCAGACCATGTGTCAGATGGAACAGGAGAGTTTTGAAGATTATAGGATGAAATACTGTATCAAGTTGATGAGAGACATGTCAAAGTCCAAGGAAGAAAATATAAAAATTCAAAATAAGTCAAACTAGAGACATGATGGAGGATATTGTTGATTTTGATAAGCCTTCTAGTTCTCTAGAACCAGTAACAAACTGTAATGATGTTTTGGATAACTTCATTAGAAACAAAGTTTCAACATTAACAAAAGACAATTTGGGTGTTGATTGCCAGAAAGACCACTCCTTTAATGATACACTGACAGAAGAAAATACAGATAGTGGAAGTGAAAAAATAATGAACAAGAACATGGATGTTTGTGATAAGAAAAACAACTACAGCTTAAGTAGTGTAAAGTTAATAAAACACAATCTTCATGATGAGGATCTCCATGGAAAAGATACATTGTCAAGTGAAGAAAGTAATCCTGAAGTCTCTGACAAAGATGCTATAGAAAATACAGACATTTCACTCATTGATAACCAGGTAGTTGAAGCAGTGTCATCAGTATTTGACAGAGAGTTGACACAGTCACCAATACTTACAGATCAGAAAAGTCAGTATTCTGTATCAACTGTACAAAACAACACCAACATAAAGTCATTTAAAATTGGCAAAAATCAGTATCAGTGTACAGTTTGTGGACAGATTCTAAAATCATCAGGAAAGTTAAATATCCACTTCAGACTTCACACAGGAGAAAGACCATTCTCATGTGACATATGTAACAGAGATTTTACACAGAAAGCACATCTAAACTCTCATATGAAAATACACACAAAGACATGTATGTATAAATGTGGTGTGTGTGGTAAAGATTTTACACAGCCGGGCAATTTAAAAACTCATATGTATATACATACAGGTGAGAAACCGTACAGGTGTGACATATGTTCTAAACAATTTACTACATCTAGTTATCTTAAAACTCACCTCAGATATCACAAAGGTGAAAAATTCTTCAAATGTGACTTTTGTGAAAAAGAGTTCATTACTTCAGGTGCCATGAAAAAGCACAGAGAATTTCACACAGGAGGTAAAATCTATAAGTGTCAATACTGTGAAAATGAATACAAAAAGTATAACTATTATCTGATACATTTACGACATCATACAGGTGAACGACCATTTAAATGTTATGTGTGTGGTGAAACATTTGTTCAAAATAGACATCTAAAACGGCATGAAAGTGAACATACAGGACAGACACCATTTAAGTGTCTAACATGTGGTAAATCATTTTTGGATCAGCTAACCTATGACTCGCATGTTGGTATTCATAAAGGATCATCACTTTATGAATGTGAACTGTGTGGTGAAAAATTTAGTCGTGAGAGTGACGTAAAATCTCACCAAAGTGTTCATGTGGAAAAACCAAAGTGTGATATATGTGGACGTGAATTTACTCGACAGTTTGATTTAGATAAACATAAATATTTACATATGGATGAGAAGCCCTTTAACTGTGAAGTTTGTGGTAAAGGTTTCACTAGAAAGTGTCACTTGAAGACACACAGCTATACACATACTGAAGCAATTACCAGTGTTTGTAACATATGTGGAAAAACATTTAGGTATCCTGGGGAACTAGAGGCACACATGACTCGCCATACAAAATATGTTCTTGTTAATCCAGAGGTTCAAGTGTAGTTTTACACACTGATGTTGTTATAATTTATAAGTTTGGTATGGGTAAACTAGAGGGTAACATTATAACTAACCATGTAAAGGTACTGATATTGTAATCTTGTTTAACATGTATAAAACCATGTTGGTTCACTGATGAACAAGAGACACACATGGGCATGATTCCACATGAGTAAGTAATAGCTATACCTTGTGTTTAATCAGGATTCTGATGTCTCTTATGACTCGGTAATAGCTATACCTTGTGTTTAATCAGGATTCTGATGCCTCTTATGACTCGGTAATAGCTATACCTTGGTTATAATCAGGATTCTGATGCCTCTTATGACTCCGTAATAGCTATACCTTGGTTATAATCAGGATTCTGATGCCTCTTATGACTTGGTAATAGCTATACCTTGGATATAATCAGGATTCTGATGCCTCTTATGACTCGGTAATAGCTATACCTTGGTTATAATCAGGATTCTGATGCCTCTTATGACTCAGTAATAGCTATACCTTGGTTATAATTAGGATTCTGATGCCTCTTATGACTCCGTAATAGCTATACCTTGTGTTTAATCAGAATTCTGATGCCTCTTATGACTCCCTAATAGCTATACCTTGGTTATAATCAGGATTCTGATGCCTCTTATGACTCGGTAATAGCTATACCTTGGTTATAATCAGGATTCTGATGCCTCTTATGACTCCGTAATAGCTATACCTTGGTTATAATCAGGATTCTGATGCCTCTTATGACTCGGTAATAGCTATATCTTGTGTTTAATCAGGATTCTAATGCCTCTTATGACTCCATAATAGCTATACCTTGTTTATAATCAGGATTCTGATGCCTCTTATGACTCCGTAATAGCTATACCTTGGTTATAATCAGGATTCTGATGCCTCTTATGACTCGGTAATAGCTATACCTTGTGTTTAATCAGGATTCTGATGCCTCTTATGACTGCGTAATAGCTATACCTTGTTTATAATCAGGATTCTGATGCCTCTTATGACTCCGTAATAGCTATACCTTGGTTATAATCAGGATTCTGATGCCTCTTATGACTCGGTAATAGCTATACCTTGTGTTTAATCAGGATTCTGATGCCTCTTATGACTCCGTAATAGCTATACCTTGGTTATAATCAGGATTCTGATGCCTCTTATGACTCGGTTATAGCTATACCCTGTGTTTAATCAGGATTCTGATGCCTCTTATGACTCCGTAATAGCTATACCTTGGTTATAATCAGGATTCTGATGTTTTATGACTCGGTAATAGCTATACCTTGTGTTTAATCAGGATTCTGATGCCTCTTATGACTCCGTAATAGCTATACCTTGGTTATAATCAGGATTCTGATGTCTCTTATGACTCAGTAATAGCTATACCTTGTGTTTAATCATGATTCTGATGCCTCTTATGACTACGTAATAGCTATACCTTGTTTATAATCAGGATTCTAATGCCTCTTGTGACTCCATAATAGCTATACCTTGGTAATAATCAGGATTCTGATGCCTCTTATGACCCCCTAATAGCTATACCTTGGTTATAATTAGGATTCTGATGCCTCTTATGACTCCCTAATAGCTATACCTTGTGTTTAATCAGGATTCTGATGCCTCTTATGACTCGGTAATAGCTATACCTTGGTTATAATCAGGATTCTGATGCCTCTTATGACTCTGTAATAGCTATACCTTGTGTTTTATCAGGATTCTGATGCCTCTTATGACTTGGTAATAGCTATACCTTGGATATAATCAGGATTCTGATGCCTCTTATGACTCGATTATAGCTATACCTTGTTTATAATCAGGATTCTGATGCCTCTTATGTTATGTCATTATAAATTACACATTGTGAGTCAAGTGTATACAAGTTGTGTTTTTGTCATTATAAATTACACATTGTGAGTCAAGTGTATAATAGTTGTGTTTTTGTCATTATAAATTACACATTGTGAGTCAAGTGTATACAAGTTGTGTTTTTGTCATTATAAATTACACATTGTGAGTCAAGTGTATACAAGTTGTGTTTTTGTCATTATAAATTACACATTGTGAGTCAAGTGTATACAAGTTGTGTTTTTGTCATTATAAATTACACATTGTGAGTCAAGTGTATACAGGTTTTGTTTTTGTCAATAAAAATGACATCAAGTGAAATCATAGAAAAACCCTGTTAGCATTCTTGAGACCAAAATGTAAGCCCAATATTCATCAAACCTACCCAGAATGATCCTTGTCAAATAGGCTAGCTAGGTTGATATTATTGTGTGTGTGCTTGTGTGTGTGTGATGATCAAATGTTTAGGTCACCAGGTATACTACATGTAACTTATTGCAGTAGAATTCCAATTTTGGTCCAATTTTCATCAAACTTTCCCAGAGTGATCATCTGGAAAAAAATAACAACCAAACTATACATGTATTATATGTATTAATGTGTTTTTAGGTTATTGTGCAATATAGAATATTTTATATACATTTTGTGTACAACATATACCTGTTTGTGATTACTAGTAATATTGATGCATTAACTCAACTGGTTATAGCCAGCTGATATTACCTCCATTATGTCATTATCATTATGGAGTGTGGGTCTGTGCATGTGGTTCTTAACTCTGAAACTACCTGACCAATTTGAATCAAATTTTCCATTAAAGACAGTTTTCTGATTGTTTTTTAAACTCTGGCATGTACCTAAAATATTCATGATGACTGCTGTTACTTGAAAGCTTAAAATGAAACCAGATAAATAGTCATTACCATTATCCATGATCCATTTTGTTCATTTTTTTTAAGTATTATGCAACTAGGGTGTTATTTTAAGCTGATTCTTTGAAAATCGTCTTCCCCTGAAATGACTAACTGAATAAATCCAATTTGGTAAGGACTTGAGTTGAATATGGTGTTAACGTCCCAGTGAAGAATATTTCACTTATATCGAGAAGTCGCCAGCTATAGGCCAAGGTTCAGAAATTTTTGTCTGCGAGTTGTGCTGATGGCATTATACAGCAGGGTTCTTTATCTTACCATGCTTACAGTGACACAAGATTATCATCTTGTTTATTTTAAGTTCTCCTCTGAAAGAACTGTGACTTTCATTTTGTAATGACGAGTGCTTGGTGAAAGAGCAGTTGCTACCAACTTTCAAATCTTTGGTCAGACCCACTCGGGCTTGGCCATAAAGCATAAATAACATGGCTAGTTTGTGTGGAATGCCTCAACCACATTAAATACATAATTCGCATTACATAATGCACTTAATAGGATTAAATGTGATAACGGCGTACATTATCGCAACTAAATTATGTATTTTTTAAATTATCAATCGATAATTTTATTATGTTCTCATAATGCGAATTATGTATTTAATGTGGTTGAGGCATTCCATAAGTTTGAGCTAATTACTTATGTCATCTAAGATGATCGTCATGCTGAAATAGCAACATTTATTGATGGTTTAGCTTTATTTATCAAGTTAAAGTTTACATGTATGTATTGCTGCCATTTTACATACATAGTGTATTTTTGTAAAACATTTTTCATTAATAGCAGAATATGCAAATAATGTGCAATATATTTACATAATTCTTAAAAAAAAGGTTTTTTTTGTGTGTTCTGTCTATTATAAGTCGGTTGTAATCATATAGAACAGTGTAGAACACAGCTAGTTACTTAGTAATCATCACCAGATTTACTGGGCCTCATTTACTAGAAATGTATTCTTTATTAATTACTCTGTAACTGTATTTATTTTTACATGTATTAAATTTCACTTTTTTAATTGGACTATTTAGTCTTTTTATTTTAGATAATTTTTGCAGATTCTCTAAACACTTAGAACATGTACGAAAACAAGCCTTTTTAACAGGCCTCAAAAAACCAAAATTTTAGTGTTTGAATGGAAAATAACCAAGAAATGTTGTTAACTTGGTGAAAACATAACACTGCCGTGCTGTTGTACGGCGTAGTTGGGAAAATGGTGTTGCGGCAAGACAGAATATAACCGAAAATCCCCCCCCCCCCCGGGGAGGGGGTTGGTTGGTTCGATCTATGCATAGTCCGACGGATGTTTTTTGGAAAAAGAAACAATGTACCAAACCATGTATTGCTAAATTAAATGGTAGAAAATAATAATTTCATAAATATATGAAAAAGACAATCAGTAATTAAAATTTAATAAAGTCGTACACGATCGTTTTGTCATTTCGGATAGAGAGAAAGTAGAGTTTTGCAGACCGTACCGTCGCTATGAGGGGGTACATTCTCAGTGGCGGATCCAGCGCGGGGGGGGGGGGGCCACAGGGGGCCCGCGCCCCCCAGTTGCCCCGACTTTTCCCCTCTCTCTCACAGCTAATTGCCAATCAACCAGCGTAATGACCAGTTAATTAGTGGTACTGATTAATTAATTCGTGTACACAGGTAGGAGATTGCAATCAGGTGATGATGTATTTTACCAGTTCGCTGAAGCATGAAAGAATCCAGGTAGTACTGACCAGTCTTAGGTGATGATGTTATTTACCTGATCGCTGAGGCGTGAAAGAAACCAGTTTTAGTATCAGTAGATAACGTTAATTAGTCATACTAATTAAGAGACTTCTATGAAGAGTGATTCCATTAATCATACGTGAATTCATCTAATTTACCTTTTTAAGCCAAGGGACATGGCCAAGATCATTAGAAGGGGGTTTTACCGTAATAATTGCGAAAATCCGGAATAATCAGAACAAATCCGGAATAAACCAAATTGATCCGGAATAATCAGGTAAAGTCCGGAATAAACCGGTAAAATCCGGAATAATCAGGCAAAATCCGGAATAATCAGGCAAAATCCGGAATAATTGGACTATTTTGTTACGGTAAGTTTTCCGTAATCTTAAAATTACGGTAAGTGTCTGATTATTCCGGAAAATGACCGATTATTACGGAAAAAGTCTAATTATTCCGGCAAATGTCCAATTATTACGGGAAATTTTCTAAAAAAAATTATTTTTTTTTTAATTTTTTACCGTAATAATTAGACATTTGCCGGAATAATTAGATTTTTACCGTAATAATCAGTCTTTTAAATAATCAGACAAGTTACCGTAATAATCAGACACTTGCCGGAATTTTTAGAATCCGTAAAATTTACCGTAAAAATATTCTTATTATTCCGGATTTTGACCAATTATTCCGGATTTTGTCCGATTATTTCGGATTTGGTCTAAAAATTCCGGAATTGATCTAAATATTCCGGATTTTTGCAAAGATTACGGAAAGTGTCTTACTATTTCGGATTTTCGCAATTATTCCGGTAAAACCCCCTTCTAGCTAGCTAGAGAGAGAGAGAGAGAGAGAGAGAGGGGGAGAGAACTAATTTTTAGCATACAAAATTATCTTTTTTGTATATTTTTACAGCACGATGTTCCATCTCCATATAAAAGTACAAATTTTTGTACATTTTTATTTTTAATTGGTTTTAATGGGGAAAAATCTGTCTCATTTGACTTTTTATTCTATTCGTCCGATTATCGGCTTTACGAAACAAATCAGTCTGAAATAATCAGTGGGTTTTTTTTCTAGTGACAAGATTCTTGTCTGTTGCACCGTTAATGCACATTATACAATGATGAAACTGACTAACTAGTCATTTAAAACTAATACAAAATGTAATATTATAAAAGATGGGTGTCATACAGTTAATTTTAAACAAGTGTGGAAAAGGGCCGGTGTGGTAGTAGGAGACTTATCCCTTCGGTATATGTAGCAGGCAGGTCAGTTGGTAGAGTGCTTGTTCCTTAAGTCAAGGAGGTCGAGGGTTTGGTCTCTGGTCAGGTCTGACCCAAAATTCGCTCGGCATTAAAAAATGAATGCGGGTCTTTCGAGCAAACATTTAAAACCGATGCCCTTTGTCACGGTAGGCGCGGCACGATAAAGAACCCTCACTGCATAATGCCATCACCGCAAAGCACAGTTAAATATTTCTGCACCTACATCTATAGCTGGTGGCGTCTCGATATAAGTGAAATATTGTTGACTTAGAAGTTAAACCCCATTAATCAATGAGCAATCAAACTCAGGACCGGGATTCAAACAGAAAGACTTTCCTTTATCAACTCAACTGGATCACCCAGACCACGTTCATCCATTTATCGACTAAATTAAATCAAAACACTGGTATCCCTCCAAAGGATCGACGTATCGATCTACAACTTCCAAAGGTCGAACGAACTCCTTTAATATAACGAAAAAAATGTCGGTCTGGATCTGCGGTGCACAACTACACCTCTACAAATAAAAAGACCGACAATACAAGTTACCGACGGCGACAAATTTCGACAGTACAGTTGATAGAGATACTAGTATTATGAACTCACCGACACTCGTAGCCACCTGCGTCAATATTACAATTTTTGAAAAAAGCTAGACTGGTTTAGATCTACTTTGAATGCGAGGCAAAAAGGACGTTCAAGATGCAGGAAATTGCACCATTTGTACTGAAAAAAGCGATTTTTTCTGGGGGAGCATTCCCAGACCCCCCTAGAAGGTTGCGCCTTTGGCTCATACTTGTGCCCCCCCCCCCCATTCACCAAGACTCTGGATCCCCCCCCCCCTGATTCTAGCGGTTGTATGTAATATAACTGGAACATTTGCTGTTTAATCTGGGTTTTAATTAACTGCTGATTATCACTCACAATATTCCCGTTTCATGTTAATGGTGAAGTATTTAAAATCCACATGTGGTCATTTGCACTCAACACTACGAATTATCTCCCTTTCACGAAAGTGAAATCTAATCGATAACAGTTTTAAAATATGACACAATTGCCTCAACATCAAAATACGTTATCATACCCTGCAAAATAAATTTAAATTACCGTAGATTTCATGAAGAATTAATTAAATCAACCTGCCATTGCTGTTTATTTCATAAAAAGTTATGATTTTGCATCGTAGGACGCAAACTTCTCGGACTACTTTTTATTGTAAACACGAGATCAGTTCGCCAAATTGCAGAAATTATTGGTTGCATCCCGTCGCAATATTTTACTAGATTCCGAAATGTATTCTGAAAATTTATTCCAAATGTGCATATGTAACCAAATGCATTACCCGTCTCGGAATGCATATCTTACGATAAAACAGATATATTTCTTTCACGCTCATTTACCAGGCGCACTATTTCCATGCGTACTCATATCTTATAATTTCATAGCAAAGAAGCCCGATATCTTGGAAGAAAGCGATAGCAAAGTACGCGTTCACTATCGTGAAACGCCGTACAAAAATTACACCCACCAAGAAAAGCCAATCAAAGTTTGATATCAAGTTGTGAGTTAATGCCCCAGCCAAGATGCCCACTTATATCAAGGCAGTCAATTCTCAGATGGCGGAGTGGAGTTATGGTGTTTTATAAACCATTTAACATTCTTTCACTTATCTTGATGGGTCAGTTTTTTGGATGGTGAGTGGAGTTTGGTGTTTTATAAACCATTTAACATTCTTTCACTTATCTTGATGGGTCAGTTTTTTGGATGGTGGGGTGGAGTTTGGTGTTTTACAACCAATTTAAGATTCTTTCACTAATGTTGCCGTAAACCATTTAACATTCTTTCACTTATCTTGATGGGTCAGTTTTTCGGATGGCGGAGTGGAGTTATGGTGTTTTGTAAACCATTTAAGATTCTTTCACTTATCTTGATGGGTCAGTTTTTCGGATGGCGGAGTGGAGTTATGGTGTTTTGTAAACCATTTAAGATTCTTTCACTTATCTTGATGGGTCAGTTTTTTGGATGGTGGAGTGGAGTTTGGTGTTTTACAACCAATTTAAGATTCTTTCACTAATGTTGCCGTAAACCATTTAACATTCTTTCACTTATCTTGATGGGTCAGTTTTTCGGATGGCGGAGTGGAGTTATGGTGTTTTGTAAACCATTTAAGATTCTTTCACTTATCTTGATGGGTCAGTTTTTCGGATGGCGGAGTGGAGTTATGGTGTTTTGTAAACCATTTAAGATTCTTTCACTTATCTTGATGGGTCAGTTTTTTGGATGGCGGAGTGGAGTTATGGTGTTTTGTAAACCATTTAAGATTCTTTCACTTATCTTGATGGGTCAATTTTTTGGATGGTGGAGTGGAGTTATGGTGTTTTACGGTCAAGTAAAGAAATAAATTAATTCAATAGAGAATCGGTCAGTTTCAAGATGCAATAGAACACTTGAGCATTCCAGATTATTTTGCTTATATCGAGGCAATCAGTTCTGAAGTGGTGGAGTGGAGTGTTTTACGGATATGGTCTTGGATGAAAAATTGGAGTATCTGTTTTACTCTACAATAAATAATTTATAGGTCAAGATTAAAGGTAATTTTGAGCTTATGACAGCATAGTGGATGAGTACATGCATATGTGCATGTTTGACTTCTCTGAAATACTGTCTGAGCATGATTCTTGATCGGTCTGTGCAATTCAGAATTGTTTTTGTCGTTACTAAAACTAGGTCAATCCTTCATGTGTATAGTTTCTTTATTTTGTGAATTTTAATCGAAAAATAGGTTGCATGATTTAGTCTTAAACTTGACTGTTTGATTAGATAAGGCATGGGGTTTTCAGTTTTCAGTTTTTTAGGGCGTAGATAGGAACCAATTATAACCGAGGCAAAAATAGAAGAGCAGAAGACGCATCAACTCTAGATCTTGGGGGTCTGAGTGAACATGGTGAATGCCCCTGAAACATTTGAAAAAAGGACTTTTAAATAGTGCATTCTGGCGACACTTGAATCTGATATTTGCTGTGAAATGATATTAGTAAATATAAAAGAAAACTTGTGAATTAAAATACAAACATAACATTCTATGTTCATTCACATTGTCAAAAAGGCGGCAAAGCAGAAGTTTGCCAAGGAAGGGCCGAAGTTTGCATATACATGTACAGTTGAACAAATAAAACAACTTAGTAATTTCTGAAAAAGGACTAAGGGCAAAACATAATTTTAATGTGTTCACTAGAAATTATTTTTTATTCTATTATAATTATTTTCTTTGTGTTTCTGTTAAAAATAAAACAAAAATAATAATAATAATACGATCCGATTTCTACCGAACTTGAGCAGTTGCCTCGGCTGCTTCATAGTAAGCTACATCCCTGAAATTGTCATATTGAGGTCAAGTCCTTATAACATGCGATATTTAAGTGTTAAGTACATAATTTCAAAAATAATGCTCAGTATTTACTTGTTTTCTTATGTCATCAGGTAAAATTAAGACGTAAATAATTTTATGTCTAAATTGCTTCCTATTATGTATCCCCAGCAACATCTTAAAATATGTGTTGGAATGACTAGTACACTTTTACCTTAATTTTAAGTTACTATGCAACAGACGCATACTGTCAGTATAATTCAAAAACAACAGTATTTAATTCAGCTTTATTTTGTTTATAAGTTTTGTTGACTAAATATGGACTTGTTATGGTTTCTGTGATGGTAAGGTATACGGTGTAAGGGAAATAACTCTTTAGAAAATCAAATCATGACCATGAACTTGACTTTTGTCAATAGTTGTGCAATATCATAATGGTATGCCGGTAGTTTTAACTTGTGGTGCAAGATATATGACACCACGCCGATGTTACTACATATTGAGCAATCATGGATATCTATATACTTAGGATATACAGCTAATACAAGTCGCACTATCTACTCCGTGCGCTAAATATAGGTAAGTAAATAATTAATAATTCTATGTGTACACACTATAAGTGAGAAGAATACAGGCAAGTAAAATTATTACTTATCAATTTTACCGGAAACAAGTGCCGATTCATTGAGTACCGGTCTGGTATCTCGCTTTTACATGGACTATTGCTGTGTGACGGGCCTGGCTGTATGCGTCTAGCTCTAGCATTACTAATTAGTCCTGAAGGTCCCGGGGTTGAGTACAGTTTCGGCTGCTGTCATTTTTTTTATCTTGCAGCTGGAATGCTATCATATGTGAAATATTCTTTTGTTAAATCAGCGACATTTAATACAGATGATTTATAAACTAAAACGAACAGCACATATTGTTATCTAAGTTCTAGTTTTTGAACCAGGATTAGTTTTGCTTCGATCAGTGATTATCGATACCGGATAGAATAGTCTCCCCTTTGACTTTGACAGAAATGTAGCGTTCAGTGACTGACAGAAAAACTTTGTTTCCACGATTTTTTGACTTACTGGTCTTTAGTTAGAATCATACACTCTTCCTTGTACTCTCGGTCTCCCCAAAATTTAATGGCGGTTTATTTAGTATCAGTGAGTGTTTAAAATTACCATCTCGATCTTGTATTGAATACATAGGATTTTACCTTTTATTTATAAATAATAATATTCCTAACACACACAAAGAACTGTAACAAGGACCTCTAACAATTTTAAGAAACACGGTCAAATTACTGTTGTATTAATTTTTCAGTGATTTGACACTATTTAAATATGTTACATGTCCCTATGGCATTGCATAAACGTCGAATACTTATTACTGGTACAGGCCAAACCAATAAAGGACTACACTCGTCTACAAAAACATATTTCTCATTTGACGTTAACTGCGATCAAACCCAGCCTTACGTTATAGTCTAAACGCTTAAAAGGATTAATCTATGAACAACTTATGGTTGGTTGAATGTTGCTTAACGTCGCATCAGCAATTTTTCAGCTATTCGCGACGAAAACTATTTAATTAATCTCTAAGGATTAATCTATGAACAACTTATGGTTGGTTGAATGTTGCTTAACGTCGCATCAGCAATTTTTCAGCTATTCGCGACGAGAACTATTTAATTAATCTCTAAGGATTAATCTATGAACAACTTATGGTTGGTTGAATGTTGCTTAACGTCGCATCAGCAATTTTTCAGCTATTCGCGACGAGAACTATTTAATTAATCTCTAAGGATTAATCTATGAACAATTTTGTGTATGCATGCGAAGTGCGAGTGTGTTGTATGGTCTGCCTTGTACTAGCGCGCACTCAGGACTTTACCGTGATAGCTCACAGAGTCAGTACGCCGCACACTTTTACCTGAGATAGATCTCACGAGTCACAGTTCCTAGATGGCTCTTGTTTCACACTTTTCCCCTAGATAGATCTCACGAGTCACAGTTCCTAGATGGCTCTAGTTTCACACTTTTACCTGAGATAGATCTCACGAGTCACAGTTCCTAGATGGCTCTTGTTTCACACTTTTACCTGAGATAGATCTCACGAGTCACAGTTCCTAGATGGCTCTTGTTTTACACTTTTACCTGAGATAGATCTCACGAGTCACAGTTCCTAGATGACTCTTGTTTTACACTTTTCCCCGAGATAGATCTCACGAGTCACAGTTCCTAGATGGCTCTTGTTTCACACTTTTACCTGAGATAGATCTCACGAGTCACAGTTCCTAGATGGCTCTTGTTTTACACTTTTACCTGAGATAGACCTCACGAGTCACAGTTCCTAGATGACTCTTGTTTTACACTTTTTGCCGAGATAGATCTCACGAGTCACAGTTCCTAGATGGCTCTTGTTTCACACTTTTACCTCAGATAGATCTCACGAGTCACAGTTCCTAGATGGCTCTTGTTTCACACTTTTCCACGAGATAGATCTCACGAGTCACAGTTCCTAGATGGCTCTTGTTTTACACTTTTACCTGAGATAGATCTCACGAGTCACAGTTCCTAGATGGCTCTTGTTTCACACTTTTCCCCGAGATAGATCTCACGAGTCACAGTTCCTAGATGGCTCTTGTTTCACACTTTTCCACGAGATAGATCTCACGAGTCACAGTTCCTAGATGGCTCTTGTTTCACACTTTTACCTGAGATAGATCTCACGAGTCACAGTTCCTAGATGGCTCTTGTTTCACATTTTTCCCCGAGATAGATCTCACGAGTCACAGTTCCTAGATGGCTCTTGTTTTACACTTTTCCACGAGATAGATCTCACGAGTCACAGTTCCTAGATGGCTCTTGTTTCACACTTTTCCCCGAGATAGATCTCACGAGTCACAGTTCCAAGATGGCTCTTGTTTTACACTTTCCCCCGAGATAGATCTCACGAGTCACAGTTCCTAGATGGCTCTTGTTTCACACTTTTCCACGAGATAGATCTCACGAGTCACAGTTCCTAGATGGATCTTGTGTCAAACTTTTCCACGAGATAGATCTCACGAGTCACTGTTCCTAGATGACTCTTGTTTCACACTTTTACCTGAGATAGATCTCACGAGTCACAGTTCCTAGATGGCTCTTGTTTCACACTTTTACCCGAGATAGATCTCACGAGTCACAGTTCCTAGATGGCTCTTGTTTTACACTTTTCCCCGAGATAGATCTCACGAGTCACAGTTCCTAGATGGCTCTTGTTTTACACTTTTCCACGAGATAGATCTCACGAGTCACAGTTCCTAGATGACTCTTGTTTCACACTTTTACCTGAGATAGATCTCACGATTTACAGTTCCTAGATGGCTCTTGTTTCACACTTTTCCACGAGATAGATCTCACGAGTCACAGTTCCTAGATGACTCTTGTTTCACACTTTTACCTGAGATAGATCTCACGAGTCACAGTTCCTAGATGGCTCTTGTTTCACACTTTTCCACGAGATAGATCTCACGAGTCACAGTTCCTAGATGACTCTTGTTTTACACTTTTACCTGAGATAGATCTCACGAGTCACAGTTCCTAGATGGCTCTTGTTTCACACTTTTCCACGAGATAGATCTCACGAGTCACAGTTCCTAGATGGCTCTTGTTTCACACTTTTACCCGAGATAGATCTCACGAGTCACAGTTCCTAGATGGCTCTTGTTTTACACTTTTCCCCGAGATAGATCTCACGAGTCACAGTTCCTAGATGGCTCTTGTTTTACACTTTTCCACGAGATAGATCTCACGAGTCACAGTTCCTAGATGACTCTTGTTTCACACTTTTACCTGAGATAGATCTTACGAGTCACAGTTCCTAGATGGCTCTTGTTTCACACTTTTCCACGAGATAGATCTCACGAGTCACAGTTCCTAGATGACTCTTGTTTTACACTTTTACCTGAGATAGATCTCACGAGTCACAGTTCCTAGATGGCTCTTGTTTCACACTTTTACCTGAGATAGATCTCACGAGTCACAGTTCCTAGATGGCTCTTGTTTTACACTTTTACCTGAGATAGATCTCACGAGTCACAGTTCCTAGATGACTCTTGTTTTACACTTTTCCCCGAGATAGATCTCACGAGTCACAGTTCCTAGATGGCTCTTGTTTTACACTTTTACCTGAGATAGATCTCACGAGTCACAGTTCCTAGATGGCTCTTGTTTCACACTTTTACCTGAGATAGATCTCACGAGTCACAGTTCCTAGATGGCTCTTGTTTCACACTTTTCTACGAGATAGATCTCACGAGTCACAGTTCCTAGATGGCTCTTGTTTTACACTTTTACCTGAGATAGATCTCACGAGTCACAGTTCCTAGATGGCTCTTGTTTCACACTTTTCCCCGAGATAGATCTCACGAGTCACAGTTCCTAGATGGCTCTTGTTTTACACTTTTCCCCGAGATAGATCTCACGAGTCACAGTTCCTAGATGGCTCTTGTTTCACACTTTTCCCCGAGATAGATCTCACGAGTCACAGTTCCTAGATGGCTCTTGTTTTACACTTTTCCCCGAGATAGATCTCACGAGTCACAGTTCCTAGATGGCTCTTGTTTCACACTTTTCCACGAGATAGATCTCACGAGTCACAGTTCCTAGATGGCTCTTGTTTCACACTTTTACCTGAGATAGATCTCACGAGTCACAGTTCCTAGATGGCTCTTGTTTCACACTTTTCCCCGAGATAGATCTCACGAGTCACAGTTCCTAGATGGCTCTTGTTTTACACTTTTCCACGAGATAGATCTCACGAGTCACAGTTCCTAGATGGCTCTTGTTTCACACTTTTCCCCGAGATAGATCTCACGAGTCACAGTTCCTAGATGGCTCTTGTTTTACACTTTTCCCCGAGATAGATCTCACGAGTCACAGTTCCTAGATGGCTCTTGTTTCACACTTTTCCACGAGATAGATCTCACGAGTCACAGTTCCTAGATGGATCTTGTGTCACACTTTTCCACGAGATAGATCTCACGAGTCACAGTTCCTAGATGACTCTTGTTTCACACTTTTACCTGAGATAGATCTCACGAGTCACAGTTCCTAGATGGCTCTTGTTTCACACTTTTACCCAAGATAGATCTCACGAGTCACAGTTACTAGATGGCTCTTGTTTTACACTTTTCCCCGAGATAGATCTCACGAGTCACAGTTCCTAGATGGCTCTTGTTTTACACTTTTCCACGAGATAGATCTCACGAGTCACAGTTCCTAGATGACTCTTGTTTCACACTTTTACCTGAGATAGATCTCACGAGTCACAGTTCCTAGATGGCTCTTGTTTCACACTTTTCCACGAGATAGATCTCACGAGTCACAGTTCCTAGATGACTCTTGTTTTACACTTTTACCTGAGATAGATCTCACGAGTCACAGTTCCTAGATGGCTCTTGTTTCACACTTTTCCACGAGATAGATCTCACGAGTCACAGTTCCTAGATGGCTCTTGTTTCACACTTTTACCCGAGATAGATCTCACGAGTCACAGTTCCTAGATGGCTCTTGTTTTACACTTTTCCCCGAGATAGATCTCACGAGTCACAGTTCCTAGATGGCTCTTGTTTTACACTTTTCCACGAGATAGATCTCACGAGTCACAGTTCCTAGATGGCTCTTGTTTCATACTTTTCCCCGAGATAGATCTCACGAGTCACAGTTCCTAGATGGCTCTTGTTTTACACTTTTCCCCGAGATAGATCTCACGAGTCACAGTTCCTAGATGGCTCTTGTTTCACACTTTTCCACGAGATAGATCTCACGAGTCACAGTTCCTAGATGGATCTTGTGTCACACTTTTCCACGAGATAGATCTCACGAGTCACAGTTCCTAGATGACTCTTGTTTCACACTTTTACCTGAGATAGATCTCACGAGTCACAGTTCCTAGATGGCTCTTGTTTTACACTTTTCCCCGAGATAGATCTCACGAGTCACAGTTCCTAGATGGCTCTTGTTTTACACTTTTCCACGAGATAGATCTCACGAGTCACAGTTCCTAGATGGCTCTTGTTTCACACTTTTCCCGAGATAGATCTCACGAGTCACAGTTCCTAGATGGCTCTTGTTTTACACTTTTCCCCGAGATAGATCTCACGAGTCACAGTTCCTAGATGGCTCTTGTTTCACACTTTTCCACGAGATAGATCTCACGAGTCACAGTTCCTAGATGGATCTTGTGTCACACTTTTCCACGAGATAGATCTCACGAGTCACAGTTCCTAGATGACTCTTGTTTCACACTTTTACCTGAGATAGATCTCACGAGTCACAGTTCCTAGATGGCTCTTGTTTCACACTTTTACCCAAGATAGATCTCACGAGTCACAGTTACTAGATGGCTCTTGTTTTACACTTTTCCCCGAGATAGATCTCACGAGTCACAGTTCCTAGATGGCTCTTGTTTTACACTTTTCCACGAGATAGATCTCACGAGTCACAGTTCCTAGATGACTCTTGTTTCACACTTTTACCTGAGATAGATCTCACGAGTCACAGTTCCTAGATGGCTCTTGTTTCACACTTTTCCACGAGATAGATCTCACGAGTCACAGTTCCTAGATGACTCTTGTTTTACACTTTTACCTGAGATAGATCTCACGAGTCACAGTTCCTAGATGGCTCTTGTTTCACACTTTTCCACGAGATAGATCTCACGAGTCACAGTTCCTAGATGGCTCTTGTTTCACACTTTTCCCGAGATAGATCTCACGAGTCACAGTTCCTAGATGGCTCTTGTTTCACACTTTTCCACGAGATAGATCTCACGAGTCACAGTTCCTAGATGGCTCTTGTTTCACACTTTTACCCAAGATAGATCTCACGAGTCACAGTTACTAGATGGCTCTTGTTTTACACTTTTCCCCGAGATAGATCTCACGAGTCACAGTTCCTAGATGGCTCTTGTTTTACACTTTTCCACGAGATAGATCTCACGAGTCACAGTTCCTAGATGACTCTTGTTTCACACTTTTACCTGAGATAGATCTCACGAGTCACAGTTCCTAGATGGCTCTTGTTTCACACTTTTCCACGAGATAGATCTCACGAGTCACAGTTCCTAGATGACTCTTGTTTTACA
Organism: Anadara kagoshimensis; assembly: GCA_021292105.1. Lineage (NCBI taxonomy): Eukaryota > Metazoa > Mollusca > Bivalvia > Arcoida > Arcidae > Anadara > Anadara kagoshimensis. The sequence continues at coordinate 31,710,433 of CM037863.1, read as the reverse complement.
CTTTTACCTGAGATAGATCTCACGAGTCACAGTTCCTAGATGGCTCTTGTTTCACACTTTTCCACGAGATAGATCTCACGAGTCACAGTTCCTAGATGGCTCTTGTTTCACACTTTTACCCGAGATAGATCTCACGAGTCACAGTTCCTAGATGGCTCTTGTTTTACACTTTTCCCCGAGATAGATCTCACGAGTCACAGTTCCTAGATGGCTCTTGTTTTACACTTTTCCACGAGATAGATCTCACGAGTCACAGTTCCTAGATGACTCTTGTTTCACACTTTTACCTGAGATAGATCTTACGAGTCACAGTTCCTAGATGGCTCTTGTTTCACACTTTTCCACGAGATAGATCTCACGAGTCACAGTTCCTAGATGACTCTTGTTTTACACTTTTACCTGAGATAGATGTCACGAGTCACAGTTCCTAGATGGCTCTTGTTTCACACTTTTACCTGAGATAGATCTCACGAGTCACAGTTCCTAGATGGCTCTTGTTTTACACTTTTACCTGAGATAGATCTCACGAGTCACAGTTCCTAAATGACTCTTGTTTTACACTTTTCCCCGAGATAGATCTCACGAGTCACAGTTCGTAGATGGCTCTTGTTTCACACTTTTACCTGAGATAGATCTCACGAGTCACAGTTCCTAGATGGCTCTTGTTTCACACTTTTACCTGAGATAGATCTCACGAGTCACAGTTCCTAGATGGCTCTTGTTTCACACTTTTCTACGAGATAGATCTCACGAGTCACAGTTCCTAGATGGCTCTTGTTTTACACTTTTACCTGAGATAGATCTCACGAGTCACAGTTCCTAGATGGCTCTTGTTTCACACTTTTCCCCGAGATAGATCTCACGAGTCACAGTTCCTAGATGGCTCTTGTTTTACACTTTTCCCGAGATAGATCTCACGAGTCACAGTTCCTAGATGGCTCTTGTTTCACACTTTTCCCCGAGATAGATCTCACGAGTCACAGTTCCTAGATGGCTCTTGTTTTACACTTTTCCCCGAGATAGATCTCACGAGTCACAGTTCCTAGATGGCTCTTGTTTCACACTTTTCCACGAGATAGATCTCACGAGTCACAGTTCCTAGATGGCTCTTGTTTCACACTTTTACCCGAGATAGATCTCACGAGTCACAGTTCCTAGATGGCTCTTGTTTTACACTTTTCCCCGAGATAGATCTCACGAGTCACAGTTCCTAGATGGCTCTTGTTTTACACTTTTCCACGAGATAGATCTCACGAGTCACAGTTCCTAGATGACTCTTGTTTCACACTTTTACCTGAGATAGATCTTACGAGTCACAGTTCCTAGATGGCTCTTGTTTCACACTTTTCCACGAGATAGATCTCACGAGTCACAGTTCATAGATGACTCTTGTTTTACACTTTTACCTGAGATAGATGTCACGAGTCACAGTTCCTAGATGGCTCTTGTTTCACACTTTTACCTGAGATAGATCTCACGAGTCACAGTTCCTAGATGGCTCTTGTTTACACTTTTACCTGAGATAGATCTCACGAGTCACAGTTCCTAGATGGCTCTTGTTTCACACTTTTACCTGAGATAAATCTCACGAGTCACAGTTCCTAGATGGCTCTTGTTTCACACTTTTACCTGAGATAGATCTCACGAGTCACAGTTCCTAGATGGCTCTTGTTTCACACTTTTCTACGAGATAGATCTCACGAGTCACAGTTCCTAGATGGCTCTTGTTTTACACTTTTACCTGAGATAGATCTCACGAGTCACAGTTCCTAGATGGCTCTTGTTTCACACTTTTCCCCGAGATAGATCTCACGAGTCACAGTTCCTAGATGGCTCTTGTTTTACATTTTCCCCGAGATAGATCTCACGAGTCACAGTTCCTAGATGGCTCTTGTTTCACACTTTTCCCCGAGATAGATCTCACGAGTCACAGTTCCTAGATGGCTCTTGTTTTACACTTTTCCCGAGATAGATCTCACGAGTCACAGTTCCTAGATGGCTCTTGTTTCACACTTTTCCACGAGATAGATCTCACGAGTCACAGTTCCTAGATGGCTCTTGTTTCACACTTTTACCTGAGATAGATCTCACGAGTCACAGTTCCTAGATGGCTCTTGTTTCACACTTTTCCCGAGATAGATCTCACGAGTCACAGTTCCTAGATGGCTCTTGTTTTACACTTTTCCACGAGATAGATCACGAGTCACAGTTCCTAGATGGCTCTTGTTTCACACTTTTCCCCGAGATAGATCTCACTAGTCACAGTTCCTAGATGGCTCTTGTTTTACACTTTTCCCCGAGATAGATCTCACGAGTCACAGTTCCTAGATGCTCTTGTTTCACACTTTTCCACGAGATAGATCTCACGAGTCACAGTTCCTAGATGGATCTTGTGTCCACTTTTCCACGAGATAGATCTCACGAGTCACAGTTCCTAGATGACTCTTGTTTCACACTTTTACCTGAGATAGATCTCACGAGTCACAGTTCCTAGATGGCTCTTGTTTCACACTTTTACCCAAGATAGATCTCACGAGTCACATTACTAGATGGCTCTTGTTTTACACTTTTCCCCGAGATAATCTCACGAGTCACAATTCCTAGATGGCTCTTGTTTTACACTTTTCCACGAGATAGATCTCACGAGTCACAGTTCCTAGATGACTCTTGTTTCACACTTTTACCTGAGATAGATCTCACGAGTCACAGTTCCTAGATGGCTCTTGTTTCACACTTTTCCACGAGATAGATCTCACGAGTCACAGTTCCTAGATGACTCTTGTTTTACACTTTTACCTGAGATAGATCTCACGAGTCACAGTTCCTAGATGGCTCTTGTTTCACACTTTTCCACGAGATAGATCTCACGAGTCACAGTTCCTAGATGGCTCTTGTTTCACACTTTTACCCGAGATAGATCTCACGAGTCACAGTTCCTAGATGGCTCTTGTTTTCACTTTTCCCCGAGATAGATCTCACGAGTCACAGTTCCTAGATGGCTCTTGTTTTACACTTTTCCACGAGATAGATCTCACGAGTCACAGTTCCTAGATGGCTCTTGTTTCACACTTTTCCCCGAGATAGATCTCACGAGTCACAGTTCCTAGATGGCTCTTGTTTTACACTTTTCCCAGATAGATCTCACGAGTCACAGTTCCTAGATGGCTCTTGTTTCACACTTTTCCACGAGATAGATCTCACGAGTCACAGTTCCTAGATGGATCTTGGTTCACACTTTTCCACGAGATAGATCTCACGAGTCACAGTTCCTAGATGACTCTTGTTTCACACACTTTTACCTGAGATAGATCTCACGAGTCACAGTTCCTAGATGGCTCTTGTTTCACACTTTTACCCAAGATAGATCTCACGAGTCACAGTTACTAGATGGCTCTTGTTTTCACTTTTCCCCGAGATAGATCTCACGAGTCACAGTTCCTAGATGGCTCTTGTTTTACACTTTTCCACGAGATAGATCTCACGAGTCACAGTTCCTAGATGACTCTTGTTTCACACTTTTACCTGAGATAGATCTCACGAGTCACAGTTCCTAGATGGCTCTTGTTTCACACTTTTCACAGATAGATCTCACGAGTCACAGTTCCTAGATGACTCTTGTTTTACACTTTTACCTGAGATAGATCTCACGAGTCACAGTTCCTAGATGGCTCTTGTTTCACACTTTTCCACGAGATAGATCTCACGAGTCACAGTTCCTAGATGGCTCTTGTTTCACACTTTTACCCGAGATAGATCTCACGGTCACAGTTCCTAGATGGCTCTTGTTTTACACTTTTCCCCGAGATAGATCTCACGAGTCACAGTTCCTAGATGGCTCTTGTTTTACACTTTTCCACGAGATAGATCTCACGAGTCACAGTTCCTAGATGACTCTTGTTTCACACTTTTACCTGAGATAGATCTCACGAGTCACAGTTCCTAGATGGCTCTTGTTTCACACTTTTCCACGAGATAGATCTCACGAGTCACAGTTCCTAGATGACTCTTGTTTTACACTTTTACCCGAGTAGATCTCACGAGTCACAGTTCCTAGATGGCTCTTGTTTCACACTTTTCCACGAGATAGATCTCACGAGTCACAGTTCCTAGATGGCTCTTGTTTTACACTTTTCCCCGAGATAGATCTCACGAGTCACAGTTCCTAGATGGCTCTTGTTTTACACTTTTCCACGAGATAGATCTCACGAGTCACAGTTCCTAGATGACTCTTGTTTCACACTTTACCTGAGATAGATCTCACGAGTCACAGTTCCTAGATGGCTCTTGTTTCACACTTTTCCACGAGATAGATCTCACGAGTCACAGTTCCTAGATGACTCTTGTTTTACACTTTTACCTGAGATAGATCTCACGAGTCACAGTTCCTAGATGGCTCTTGTTTCACACTTTTCCACGAGATAGATCTCACGAGTCACAGTTCCTAGATGGCTCTTGTTTCACACTTTTACCTGAGATAGATCTCACGAGTCACAGTTCCTAGATGGCTCTTGTTTTACACTTTTACCTGAGATAGATCTCACGAGTCACAGTTCGTAGATGACTCTTGTTTTACACTTTTCCCCGAGATAGATCTCACGAGTCACAGTTCCTAGATGGCTCTTGTTTTACACTTTTCCACGAGATAGATCTCACGAGTCACAGTTCCTAGATGGCTCTTGTTTCACACTTTTACCTGAGTAGTCTCACGAGTCACAGTTCCTAGATGGCTCTTGTTTCACCTTTTCCACGAGATAGATCTCACGAGTCACAGTTCCTAGATGGCTCTTGTTTTACACTTTTTACCTGAGATAGATCTCACGAGTCACAGTTCCTAGATGGCTCTTGTTTCACACTTTTCCCCGAGATAGATCTCACGAGTCACAGTTCCTAGATGGCTCTTGTTTTCACTTTCCCCGAGATAGATCTCAGAGTCCAGTTCC